>CAWUFW010009247.1:0-600000 GCA_963921515.1 Calotriton arnoldi | reverse complement strand
TTATTTTGAAGATGGCACAGTCGTGTTAGGACGTTTGCTGAGAAAGAGGCAGGCTTTACCAGAGCTCTTTTGTTGATAAGAAGCGGTGAACTTGGTGTCAATTCTCTTGTTTCTTGTCAAGAAGTGATAATCTTTTTTGGGTCAAATCTTCTTTGCTCGTCGCCAGTGTGAAGAAGTACAAGAGTCAGGATGACAGCTAAGCAGTTCTTCTTTATTTTCAGTACAAGGTACAGCAACGTCCTAGCCACAGGGCAGCCGGCAGTAACTGAATCTCAGTACTTGGCAACGAAGCAAGCACACCATACATTCTAGATTCCTAAAGGTAGTGTGTTGCATAGGAGTGCACCTGGCTAACACAGAGTAATGCAGGGGTAAATACCACACATTCCTGCATAAAAACAATCATAAGAGGCTTTTTCCTCTTTCTATGTGTGCTGCAAAATTCAGCACGCATAGGAAAAGGAAAAACGAGGAGAAATAAAGATATTTCTCCATGTTGTGCCTCCCTTATGACTCCCATGGGGAGGCGTAAGTTTTTGGCGCTGCCTCAGAGTTGCGATTTCTCTTAAATCTGGGGCAGTGTCAAAAAATCATGGATGCTGCTGGGAACACCCCCCAGCAACACCCATTGCACGCCCCTTTAACGTAGAAAACTGCGTTAAAAGGAGCGATATTTACAAGGCAGCATTAAGCCAAAAAAGTGGCTTAGTGCTGCCTGGCAAATATGGAGCAGGCTCCTGCGTCACCAGAGCGTCACAAAAAGTGTTTCACTGGTGGCACAAGGGGCTTATAAATAAGCCCCATAATTTACACAAAGTAGCGTACCCTGGTTTTTGCTGGAATACTAGCGTCAAATGAAAACAGGCACAAACAATTGGCAAAAGGAAATTGCGGCCTATTTCCACAAGGAACTAGAGAGTTTTTTTTAAGCATGGGCAAACAGGACAATTACCTAGGACCTCCACCATCCAAGGGACCCCCTAAGAAAGTCAACTTTCTCTGTCTTACCTCTATCTACTTCTGTATTTAGACCATTTTCCTGTCTGCCTACCTCTGCCTCGAACTGAACCGGTTTGCCTATTGGCCATATTGTGGCTTTTTTTTTGCACCCCAGCCAAAAAGCCATATTTCTTTCTTTTTAAGACACTTTTTATTTGTTTGAACTCATTGGCAATACAAACAGTAAATATGTTCATCCTTTACAAGCAGGGCATATATAAACTTTTTTTGGTTGATGCCTTTTCAGAGACTTTGGTATCATGCGGGTTTAATTTACCAGAAACGGGATATGAAAATTCAAAGTTGTTTCTAATAAAGGACCCCAAAATATGTCTTTGCAGGCCCCAAAGTTCCTTTAGTCGACACTGAAAGTAACAGGTGTTTTTGTGGGAAAATTACAGAGATTATGCAATTTACCCTTGGGCAGTCATCATCACTGCTGACATGTTTATGCTTAATGGTGTGCCTCGAGTACAGATCTCACGCAGTTAGTTGACTGCTGCTTGCTTGTGCAATGTGGCGCAATGTTTAGGCTCACGAGCAACGTTGCACTATTATTATTTCAGTAGCTGATGTAACCATTGCTATTTAATGTTTTGCTAATTTCATGCTGCACACTATTTTCTCCATTCGTGCAACACAGTGCTGTAGTGTTTTGCACCATGTTGTATTACACAATTCTTGGTAAAAAAAACCCTATATTTCTTAAAGTTATCAAGGACTCCGCCCCGCGCTTCACGACTGTACATATCAAACAAATTGAGGACTTCACTTCCACATTTCAATTTGGCACCTTGCCCTATGATTGATCCATGTATCAATGCACATCAACAGCTCCACTGTGGTTTGGCCAGCCACCTTTGTGCTCTTAACTAAAATGTTGAAGAAACAAGTTCTAATAACCAGGTTTCCTTAACAGAGCACATACAATGTAACGCTGCAAAAACCATGCTAATCCTGTTCCTCAAATTTGGCTCGAAGCACCGCCACTTTCCATTACAGCACAGGTGTTTTAAGTTATTGACTCAGGTGAGGGGTAAGAAAATTAAATTATAATGGGTATGCATGCATCGTTCCATCATTCCATAGCACCGAGGCATGCTATTTCTGAGTTTGTTAGGTGACCTAACTTTCCTTCTGTCCCGGCATAAGTATTGCCATAATTGAGTCACTGGGGGAAGAATAGCCCAGGATAAGAGACCCTCCACAGTAGTGACAGCAGGATGCACAGGGTATACGTGGAACTGGCTGATTTTGATAAGACACTGCCTCTGATTACGCAGAGGGGAAGTGACGACAATAAGATGGCAGCAGACAAGATCCAGGGAAAATAAATCCTGTACCAGCAAGGGCAGAGAAATGGAGACGACAACTGTATGAGTCTCATCCCTCTGTCTTCTTTAAAGTTATGGAATGTGGGTTTGGATGCAACAAGATCCAAGGTGACGAAATGGGCTAGAGCATAGGTACTTGCAAATATTTTCTCAGGGGCAAAAAAGAGTGGCCTGTGGTGTGACTAAGGGCTGCGTTGATGCCAGCAGGGTGGGGGACGCGGTTAGACTGTGAGTAATGGAGTTATTTTGAGGCTTTCATTCCATATTGCTCTCTAAACTAAAGGTGCTGGTCACTAGAAGAAATATAGATTTGGCAATTCTGTGTTATAGTTTATATGAGTTGCTCTCCGTCTACTGCACCCTGGGATAAGCCGTCTCTGCTTGCTATCACTACTTTGGGAGGGTCAATTGTATAAAGGAAGCAACTTGAATTGAACTGGAAGGAAATAAAATCTTAGGCCTCCCAATCTCCTTATGCCTTTAATTTTTTTTCTGTAAACATAACGGTTGCTTAGAAACACACTCAGAAATGGTAGCAAATGCTATAAAAAATCCTTGACAAAGACCACTCAATAGTATGTGCTATTCCGTTTGGTAGGCAGACAAAACACCCAACCTCCACTGCAGGCGCAGTGGGTACAGGTAAGAGCGGTGGGGTGGTGTGGCGGGGCGGGGGCAGGGCTGGTTGGGGGGGAGTCGACATAAAACGGGATAGGGAAAATAAAATAAATAAAGCCACTTATCTTACACTTGCTGCATCGCCAACTCAGCTATCTGGCGAGTGCAAGGTAAGTGGTTTTATTTATTTTATTTTCCCTATCTCATCGTATGTCGACTTCACCTTGCCCCACCCCCGCCCTACCTCACCGCCCCAACGCTCTTACCTGTACCGGCCACACCTTCTCCACTGATAGACGTGGTAAAGTAGGAAAGTTTTCGCCATGGCACTAGGAGAGACTTGCCATTCATTCCTGGATTTCGCACTTTGCCAAAATATACTAAAGTTATTGGCAGGTACCACAACACAGTAGCAGTTCTTTGGTGAAAGTAGTCCTTGTTGTTGTGCAATGAGCAAGATGGAAATTATGGAACCAGACAAAATACCTTATGTTAATTCTGGGCTCTGCTTGAGGCAAACTATGTTCTCTTCGGCAGTCACTTTTTGAACATATTTCTCTGCTCCTTTTTTTTTTACAAAGATAGGGAGAACTTAAGTTAAACACTGGTAGTACGTGTGTGATAAGAAAATAGGACGGAAGCCCATCAATCTTTTGATCCTACCCATTGCGGAGAGAATACCCAGTCTCATAGTCCACTCATTAAAATGTGTTGTAGTGAAAAATGTATGGACCTTGAAACAAGGAGTCCTGCACTATTGTGTTGGTATTCCTGCTTCACCAAATTCTTTGAACATGGTCAAATCATGTTCTTCCTATATCTTTGTCCTCTTAATTGTCACAGTGTGATAGAGGTGGCAAATGCCTGTCTCTTGGATACTCGAGCCCAAAATTATACAAGCCTTCCAGTGGCTTCTGTCTGCCTTCCACACTCAGTGGCGGCTCGCATATGGCGTGCTGCGGGGTAGTGGGGCAGGGAGGGGCAGGGTGGGGGGGTAGTAAACTGGGACTTACGACGGAACGGAGGAACGTAATAATTACTTTCCTCCGTTCCGTCTTATGTCCGAGTTTACTACCCCCCCACCCTGCCCCTACCCCGCCCCACTGCCCCGCAGCATGCCCTATGCGAGCCGTTACTGTCCACACTGTAATCTCATGCACCAAGAGTTAAAGACAAAGCATTAACTTTTGATGTAAAACGAAAGAGAGAAAAAAGTGGACGAATTGCACTATGTAAAACCAGAAATCCTGGGATCAATCCTAACTTCCCAGCTTAAAAAAAGTTGCATGATCTTAGGCAATTGTTTTATTTCACCTGCCTCATTTTCCATCATTATTGCATATTTAAGTACCTCTTAAAGAGACGAGTTAAGGATGGGCGCAGTTTGATTTATTAGACTCTAATGTACCTAGGATAATAACAACCTAGACCACAGAGGGGGTACATATGACCACTGACTTGCCTCTTGGTTCATTAATGACATTTTCGCCAGAGACTGAATGAAATGAAAAAGGATTTGTAGAGCACACTATACCCTAAGGCAGAGGTCTTCAAACTTTTTTACTCTGAGCCCCCCCTAAGCAAAATGTTTTGAGGTCGGGCCCCCCTCCAAAACTTTATGGCAGGATTGGGGGAGTGGGAGGGACATGGCTGCGTGCAGGGAGCGGTGCTTATGAGAGGATTTCAGGAATACGTTTTCTATAGCTTATGAACCGCACTAAATATGAGACTTATAAAACAGAAAATGCATCAAACAAAAACAGATATCCCAAACAAACTGCTCCCCATAATTGGGGTGTTGTGAGCCCCTCACACTCTTTGACCCCAATGCAACTATACCTGCTGCACTAACTGCAGTCCTGAGTAGCAGGCTATCTCCTCTGCATCTTTTACCTCTTCCCCACCATGACGGATCCTCAACTCTGTCCTAATGCTTGAAAGGAAAATAAGCTTCGATGCCCCTTTTTAAAGGTAGACAGTCATAACTGTGATGCAGTGGGCCCCTCAAATCCCTGGGCCCCAGTCCTGCTGCATCTGCTCCTTAATGATAACCAGCAGTGGCCACTTACACACTTGGCAGCAGTACCAGCTTCACTAATGAATGCCCCTTTAAAAAAAAAGAAAACTTATATTGTCCCCTTCTTTGGGGTATCTCTCTGAAGAAGCTGCCTCTGGCCATTTGTAAACACAAAAATGAGTCCGCATACAGTGCTCCCTATTCTGGGCCTACTCTTTGACAATATCTATGAATCTCGCTCCTTTCCTCTGTCTCTTGGACCATTACTGTGAGGCCCCAGGGATCGAGAGGATTAGGGCGCTGGATCTGAATGCAACCCTTCTGGCCTGCTACCTGCCACCCCATGGACTCAGCTTTCACAATGGCCCTGAATGGTTAATACTGACTTTGAGATGCCTCTGCCTGAAATCGAAGGGTGTGGTGGTAGTGCATAAAGTTAAAAAAGAAACCAGCCTTCTTACCAGCCAATAATTGATTGAGTCACTAAAAGCCAGGGCCACTGGAAGTATGAGTTTCTGCAGCAGCAGCAGCGTTTCCCACATAATTATCAGTTTACTGCATTTGCTACATAATCTGCAGATTTTCAACAAAAGAAAACTAGATTCTAGCTCAAACGGAACAAAAGTTACTTAACGCGTGACAAAGTGTTCCAGAGCAGTGGAAGGCCCTTTGCAAAGATTGACTGGTAATCTTGTAGTTGCTTACTGCTGTATTTGGG
Organism: Calotriton arnoldi; assembly: GCA_963921515.1. NCBI lineage: Eukaryota > Metazoa > Chordata > Amphibia > Caudata > Salamandridae > Calotriton > Calotriton arnoldi. The sequence continues at coordinate 594,314 of CAWUFW010009247.1, read as the reverse complement.
TGTTAAACTGGTACTAATGGGGTGAAATATTTCCCTGACAGGGTTACCTTGAGTTAAAATGACAAAATAATGAAGTAATGCTAACCACAAAATGTGGCGCATTATGCCGCATAATTTACCTTTTCTTGCTGCATAATTTAGTCAAACCTGCCGCATAATATTGTCCTCTTCTGCTGAATAATTCCAGTGGCTCTGCTTAAAGCTTCATGGTGGCAAAGATCTATTCTTTTTGAGATGTAATGTAAGGGTATTATCAGCTGAGATCTGGAATAGTGGAGACACTTACAAAAATGTCTGCATTAGATACAGTTTGATTAATTATTACTAAAAAGTATATTTTGTAAGAACTTGTTTTATCTCAATCACTGCATCATTTTGCAGCAGCCTAGCTTAGAGTATGTAAATACTGTTTTAAAATAATGACTTACATATTCACAGTGCTTTCTGCCACAGGCTGGGACCTCATAGCACTATAAACAGTGCCATTGGAATTATGCGGCGGAGAAGGCCAGATTATGCAGCATGGTTGACTAAATTCAGCAGCAAGAAAAGGCGAATTATGCTGCATATTTTGTGATAGCATTGCTGCATTATTTTGCTATTTTTACACTTGTTAACACTGTCCTGGCCTTTATTGCCCCTCATAAGTATCACATTAATACCCACATATAGCAATAAGCAACAGAAAGGTGACCATTCAACCTTTAGAAAGGGCCTTCCACTGTGAGGTAACATGTGTTGCTGCATTTTTTTTATCTGCAAATTATGCAGCAGATGATGGATTATATGGCAAATGCGGTAAATCCATAACTATGCGCTGTGAGTTCAGGGTGAGCGTGAAAGTGAAGGGTGAGAATGAGTGAGTTGTCTGAATGCAGAGTGCATTCCCAGACATTTGAAGTAAATCAGCATGTTATTGACGGGGTGTAGGGTTTCAGATATAAGTTAAACTATTGCTATTATGGTATTAATCTGGGATCGAGGGTGGAGGAAATAAATAATGTGCTGATCGTGCAACAAACTTCCAGTCTTATGATTAGGATTGCCAGCTCATTATTTTGATGTCGCAGACGGTACAAAAATACACAGTCACCTAAAGCCCTATTTTCAGCACTTATCTGTGCGTACTTCGAAAAGCAAATATAAATAGAAAGCACTTTTAAATGTGTTCTAGGGCTGCCTGAATGATTCATGAATGAAAATAAAGGGAACAGACAAAGTCAGATTACAAATGAATACATACTTTTTTATTTAAAACCCTGTTTATTGTCAAAACAAGGTCTTTGCAGGCTCTTTAAACATACATGGTGGGCAATTTTCTATTGGCAACCCTTTTTTATATTCCTTTTCATGAAATGCATTTTCACACTACAGCAGTAAATTTAAAATACAAATGTAAGGAATAGGCAGAGTCGGGGGCCCAGGGGGTACTGGAAACAGAAATAAAAACTAAGCCTTGGTAACTAGTTTCTAAAGGTATGCAAATGGTCCTTAAAGACCTGTGGAAAACTCGGGCATGCCGGAGTCTGAATAAGACTCCAGACACTGCCCAGCGGAGCCCCCAGCAGCATACTCACTGACCTCCGGCCCCAGGGCACTCTGAGGGCTTCGGAGTAAATGAAGACAGCCTGGAAATGCAGCAAATAAACATCGCCGCACTTCCAGGCGTCTTCATTTACATGTGCTTACAGAGGCCTTTGCGCCCCCCTGGGAACCCATCCACGCCCCCCCAGGGGGGCGCGCCCCACACTTTGAAGACCTCTGCCCTAAGGTGTCAAAGCGCTATCTCCAGGCGACCTGAAGCAGTCAGAAATCGCCCCGGAGATGTCTAAAGGAGAGGGGAGGAGAAAAGCCATATTTTTAGATGTTTTTTAAATATGGCAAGTGAATCAGCTTGGGAGGTGTGGGCAGGCAAAGTATTGTACAGTTTTGCAGCAAATGGGGGAAGGTATACAATTCTCTAACTTCATGCTTGAAAACAATCACTTGTAATAAATACCACAAAATGCAGTGATATAACGTGACGTACTAAGGTGAAACACTAATACATGTTAGATAAATTCACTTTTTGGAATTTTGATGAGACTGTATCATGTTTTTATATGTTTCTTGCCCAAGGACTTTAGACAAAAGGATGCTTCTAAATATAACTAGTGCAGTGCACCTCCAGTCCTGCCTTTCCTTTACTTCAGTTAACGTGTAAATAAATGCTTGCCCATTTAACATCTTTTGGAATGTTAATGCTCAGTGCTGCTGTTCACCAGGGGGCACATGTATAAGTCAGGTTGGCTGCAAGCGGTCCCCGGGCTGCACAATGAGGATTCCTGGGTCAGAGACTAACACTAACATAAGAATGATTGCCCACAAAGCTGCAGCAAAAGGAAGCACATGCACGGAATTATTTTAAATGCGACCAAAGTCCCTGCCCTAATAATTACTAATGATGTCAGCAACTTGTTAGAAATTAGGATGCTTTACCCAGAGCGGCAATTAGACAGATTATTTTTTGTAACTAAAGAGGGAGGAGCCACAGTTCTCCATATGTGAGATTCAAACAAATTGGAAGCTGATGCACTTGTGTCAATAACTTTATTTGTAGATTTGACAAGATCACAGGATACCAGTCAGGAGAGTTCGAGGTACAACCCATAACTGTGAGCAGGAAACTGAGCAAAATCAAAAGGGTCAAATGGCAAGTGAGACTTGTGGATGAGATGTAAATGCAAGAGGCACCATAATGTCCCTGCTAGGGAGGAACTATGGATTGGCAAGGGGCTTCCCGCTAATATATATGGGTTTCGTCAGATCTTGAGGTAAAATACGGCCCTGGAAAGCAGAATTCCCACAAGCACAAAAGAGGTGTGGCACTCTTGAAGGCCTGCTTCTGCACACAGAAGTTCAAGCACTGGATAATGCACGTCGCTACAAGACAAAGGGCATCCCAGCTGAGGTCTCTAGGAGGGTGGAGATTCCTCAGTACACTTAGAGGAATACTGGAACTTGTCTTGTTGCTGAGTCTTGGACAGTAAAAAAGATTGCTGGAGTTATAACAGAATTACTCAAACCCTTTCTTCATGTTTCCTGGTCTAACTGGTTGGTACCCTAATAACGAACATTTTGGATGGTGTACTGGTGAAGTGCAAAAAGCACAAAATGGCAGACTGAATAAGTACTACACCACTAGTGAAGCAGAAGATGCTAATCATTGTTATGATTTGGGAGTCCTTGTGACTCTTGAGTAGCCCAGTAGTAGTACCTATAATGTCAGAATTAAAAGAATGTCATTTTTATATTCATTATTGAGAACTAAATACTGCCACAAAGATAATTGATCACCGATTCCCGAGAATCTGACTATTTTCTAAGTACATTTGATTTAAACAGTAGTTACAGGTAACTTGCTCTAACAGATGATGCTAATGGGAGGTCTTTATTTTCAACTCCAAAAGATTACCTCCGAATAAGAGAATGTCCATTGGTCTTACGATTTGTTTTATGCTCCTTTAGGGATTGGCCAACAAGGTGTTGTCTGACATGGATAGGTGTGGTGTGGTTTAGATGGATGCAATTGTATTATACAGTGATCTTTGTGATCAATGTCACCAGCATCTCTGGGTGTTTTTGCCAGGCACACAATGATGCCAATAAAGACAAATAAAGACAAAATCCTAAGTCAGCATCAAAGTTAATATGGTCAGAGAGGATCCACGATTCCCACATCCCTATAAAGACAATTTAGTGATTCTTAAAATCTGCTGTGAGAGCCCATCATGCTTCATAGAGAACCTACAGGAATTCTAGGCATTCCTTCATTTGCATGGGAGTGTGTCCCCATGCAAATGAGGGAAACACTTTGCCTCTGTAAAAAGGACTTTGTTTTGAGGTCTTTCAATTAAAATAATTATACTCTATTGACGGATAATGTAGAATTAATAACTGAGGCTTTTTATTCTTTGTTCAAGAATCAAATAGACATCAAAGTAAACATCATAGCCCAACACATGATTCACGACAACATGTCGCTTCTTCAGGGCCAAAAGAATGCATCACTACTGATATGATGTTAAATGGCGTGGGAGGATCATCAGATATAATAGTACAGAACAAATGAAAATAAGCAGAAAGAAAAAATGAAAATGGAAGAAAAAGAAACTGATTAGTTGAATGAAAGGAGCATCAGTTGTTTAAATATACATATCCTCCTACAAAATGTATTGGACATGCTACTTATAGGAGGAGACACTGATCATCAAATATTTAGATAAGCAAATCCTCATACAAGAAGCATCCAAAAGTGCTACTTGAAAACAGACACCAGCTGAACAGGAGCTAAAACTAAAACCCTGTGGTGGTTTGTTGATCCGGTGAACGCAGGGAAATGAAAAGAGAAACAGTGCAAACTGAAAGTTGGCTCAGCTGAAGGTGCTCGAATGATGACAATATAATGACACCACCTCTAGCATCTTCATTATTACTGCTACTTCTGTGCAGAGATGATGGGAAATGGGTTCTTGAACATGTTACAGTCCCAGCCAGTACTGTGAGATCGTGTAATAAAGACCAGAAAGTGTAGCAGGAACATTACATGGAGTTGTGTTCGAATATATAATCTAAGTCTAGGACACCCAGTTAAAGAAGATATAGTCAGGTTATAAACGGACAGAAGCATATTTTTATTGAATCATACCAATAATTTGTACATCGCTCGCTCGTCAGAGAGGAAATGAACAGAATAAATCTTGATCCCACGATACATCTGTGAAGGCAATATTTACAATTGTCCATATTGCAATTATTGTTATTAAATACAACAAAAGGAGAAAGATACGGTGAACTGTCACAAGATATTTACATGGCAAGTGTGCACAATACGTACATAATAGGCAACTTTATCAAATATTCAGGAATCTAAAACTATGGGTTAATGACTCCAATCTGTAAAATTGGGCGTTTAATTCAAAGCAATTGCTAAATAATATTAAAGTAAAGTAAAAAACAAACATGATTTGGGAAGCTATCCTAACGTCTGCATGATGCTAATACATGATAGAGGAGGAAGAGAAAATGAAAGGCCGCCGATAATGCCCTAATCTTGGAGCTTATCAATATACAACAGACACACAACCACGAGAGGCCAATTATGAGAGCAACAACAACGGGAGGTAATCTGTGCTTCTAAAAGAAGGAGGAGCTTCTCACGAAATGTATGGCTATGCTAAAGTGTGAGAGCGACCTATACAATATCATCGCTGCCTGATATTAAAAGGGAGCAGCAAACTTCAAAAACAAATACGAAGATAACCTGAAACATTCAAATTACAGGGCATGAGCATCAATGCTATGCTATCATGTCTGTGCAACATGATGGAACAGAACACTGCATCGAAGACTTAATCCACCTCTGTCCCCCTCTTTGAAGTGCAGGTGGGTGCAGCCTGCATAGTGAAAGACTGGGCAGCTTCTTCAAGCATCCGCTCCATCTTTTATTAATTCACTACCCTGATGGCAGTACGAGATTACGGTTGCCCTGGGAACATCACATTCATTGCTATAGGGTACACTGGACCTGCTTGCACCTCATGCAACTGTTCAAATGTGCTTGGTGGCAGAATTAGGGACAGTAACTATGTTAAAAAAAACAAGCCCAAGACATCAAAGGCCTTGCCTTCACTGCCATTATGGAGGTCTGCCCGTCGTAGTCACAGATCTCCACTTACCTGGTTGAAATCTCTGTGACAAAAGTTCATCCACCAGTGTGGTGAATGCACTTTGTCACTGCTACTGCTGAACAGGACACCATGTTTTATTACATCACATTCACCATTGTTTTTTGTTTTCAGAAGCAAACCAGAAAAAGCAACAGAAAAAAGTCAATTATTGATTTCACTAACATAAAACCCATCCTCCCATGGTGGCCCCTGGCGTAGGAATCCAGTGATGGTTGCTCTACCTCATGGAGGGTGACGTGACAATCAGTATGACCCTGATTCCCATTGATGGACAGACCACCAGGTCAATGGTTTTTGATAACAGAGTTGGCCAAGTTTCACTGTCAGAAAGCCTGTGATTCCCCACTTCTAAATAAGGCTTGGAACTGAAAATGTCTGGTGGATGGGACATCTGCTATTTTTTGGCCATTGCCCTGCACATACCAAACTCTAAATGAGACCATCAGTAATTTGATTTGAAACACTAAGTGGCTGATTTAGAGTTTGGCTGTATAAATGTACACCCACCTTTGCGATGGATGTAGCTCCTACATAAAGATGATGGAAGACAATCGGCTGTATTTTGAATTCTCCACTAGGGTTACGGAGGATTCTCTATTAAAGTGGCTTTCTCCCTTGTCTGAGTCCAATGGCAATTGCTGAAGCTGTATTTCCTGCCCATGTGTTTGGACACTGCACATGCCCATAATTTGGGGGTAAATTTTTAGTGCCATATCATATTGTTCTTTATATGGTGGGCAGTGTCTCAAAGCATGGTGAGGACATTATATTGATGTTTTGTGAAAGTATGCCACCCTTTCTGCTTTCGTCTTTCACAGAGTTAACTTGGGGTGGATCAGGCAATCTAGATCTGGTGGTTGTCAATATTTCTCATGGGTTCTATAGATGAAGTGCTTGCTAATTCAAGAGAAAGGTCAAACAAACACAGAAATCTGAAGGAGTAAGAGCTGAGTCATGAATTTTCAGACTCCCCTCTGAGACAAGCATAGCCCATGACATCAGGGAATAGCACCATTGCTGCCTCATGTTAGGCTACAAAGTATTTTACATGTAAGGCTCCCGTTTTTTACTCAGCTAACTAAAGACTGTAAACCATCTATTTTCCTGTCTGGATTTATTATAAAATTCAGTTAAATACAGAAGATAGGTTTTCTTCTGGACAATAATGACTACTGTCAATCATGAGTGCTAGGTCGATAGCTGTGCAGATTGACAGGTAGGGAAGTTAAAACAAAGAAAAAGATTTGCTAATGAAGCTTGCATAACTGCAGCAGTATTGCTGTTTAAGCTGTTCTACAATGTAGATTGTTTCAAATGACTAATGTACAGCGATTGGCTAAAATCCATTGGGCATTCAACATGAGTCAACATTTCTTTCTAAAGAAATTGGGAAATAAACCCATTGCAAGCTTCATTTTGTACACTAAGCACAAAATAAATAGGGATAAATACTGATAAAATCATCAAAAAAGGAATATGGATAAATACAGATAGAAATGTTCCAAAAAATAATTACCATAAAACACGAGAGCCATGATTACATGTGAAGCATTGTCAAAGCATACTCTGCAATGCTCTTGGAAGGCTGAAGACTTCGGATCCTCTTTTTTTTTTAATTTCATTTATTGAGCAGAATATGAAATATAGAAGGAAGCAGTCAATCATAAGCATAAATATATATACTAATACAGTTAATACAGTTGATGCAGTGCAATACAGACATTGCCAGTTTATACATTTCAGGGGGAAAATCATATAAACTAAAATGCACCTACTAAAGTGTTATTAATCCACCAGATATAATATCTAAAGGTCATTTTAACATTAGAAGACGATACAAGACATACTAAAAAATTCTAATAAATTTAAAAGAAGACAAGTGAAAGTACCAAAAAGTACCTATCCCTGAAGAGCCCTCTCCATTTGATCAAAAAATTCCCAAACTAAAACAAATTTCCTAACAGCTCCTACCCTTTTCGCATATACCTCTTCATATCCTCTTACACGTTTCATTTTCTTGTACCACTCTATAAAGGTCGGAGTTTTTGTACTCTTCCAATTCTGTAAAATCAGTGAACGAGCCACCAGGAAGGAGATTGATAAGAACATTTCCCCCCCTCTTGTAAAAACCTGATTTGGGCTTTGTTTTAATAGACCAAACAATGCCACCTCCGGCTCCGGTTGTATATTGCTTCCAAGGGTGCGGCTGAGCTCAGCACACAGTCCCGCCCAAAACTGACTCAGCCTTGGACATGTGCAGGCAATATGTAGCCAGCCGCCCTCGCCAACCTGGTGGCAACGAAAACACTTATTTTCAACTTCGGAATATATTTTGTGCAAGGCATATGGGGTGTAGTAGGCCATCCATTGAGACAGGAATGCCATCCTTTTAAAATTTGCAGCCCTGAGTAACTTATTGCCGTACTGAGAGGACTTCGGATCCTCTTCTGAAATGCAGACCAGTGGCTGATGGGAAGATAACAACAATGCCTTAATGACGTGTCATAGGAAAAGTTATTAATTTTTTTGAACGTACATGCATAGGTGAATGATCACCGTAATTGTAATTATGAATTTCAATTCATATGAAATTATGTCGGTCAATTATAATGAACACTGGAATCGCCAAATGAGAATAAGCCACAGAAGCAACTTTTTAAGGGAAAAAAGTCAAAAAAATCTTAATATTGGGATTTTATAACAGTTGTTCTAGTGACTGAGGAAAAAGGACATGCTTTAGCTTTTTTTAAGAACAAGTCAATAACAAGCTAAGTGCTTCTCATCAAGTGACTCATTATGCTCACCCCTTAAGGGATGACTGCACTGTGGCCACAAACTTTAAAAAAGCAATAGATTGGTACAATGCAATTTTGAGAAACAAGCAGCATTAACTGATGAGATTGAAAGTTTTGAAAGTCTCCTTTGCTGTTCAGCACCGAATTCAATTGAAGCTGTGAGCACCTGCTGCATCAAACAGCCATCGTGCTTTGTCAATGCTAAACTACATTATCTAAATTGCCTCTTGCAGGCACACAATGCCGACATCAAAAGTTTTTCACGCTGTAGCAGAAAACAAAGTATCACGTTTATCAATGATAAGGTCAATTACCAGGCGTGTGGACTGCTATTTTCAAAAATCTGTGTTCACTGTCAGAATAAAATAAATAGTATAGCAAATTTTCACCAACAGTGTGCTGTTTTGAAATTTAATCATTCCAAATTTAAAAACCCAAAGAAACCCAATTTTGTTGGTGCCACCTCTTCAGGCCTTCTCTTTATTACAGAAGTGCCCCAGCGTTTCAACGTACATTTGCACCCACTTTTTGTACCCCCTGGGACACTTTGGTATTACAGAATAGACCGTAGATGATTTTGCAACTAGTTTTGTAATACGAGCACAATCTCAAGGGAATGTTCCATGATTTTCATCATGGTGTAGCAAAAGAGAAAGCATTTGACCCTACTCTGTTCGGTATTGCTGATGCCGGCAAAGTGGCGAACTCAGGAGGTATGCTGACTGTACACCACATAGGAACAGTGTCGGCTCCTCCACTATGGCGAAGGAGCATAATAAATTGAGATAATACATTTTTTTTTATCAACATTTTATTTTTTCTGTTTTCCCTTTGAAGCCAGCCAAGTCGGGGTGGGCTTGGCTGTCATCACAGCCAGCAGGGGAGGAGTAGTGCACATTGTAAGTGCGCATGAAAGCTTGTCCGGCTGTCTTAGGCCAGCCAAACAGTCATGCACACTTAAGTTTCTCCAACACAGCTGTGTTGCACAGCCGGGTTGGAGAAACAGCACAGACTTCCAGGCACTATCTGAGCGGCAAACCAAGCCACTCAGACCATTCCTGGTGCTGCTCTCAAGCTATTGAGAGAAGCTCCGGGATTGGGTGGGGAGCCTGTGCTGGTGTCCCAGGGACTGCTGGGACACCATCAGGAGAGAAGAGGAGCACCGAGACGGCCGGCAACGTTACAAAAGATGTTTTTCAAAATTATAATTATTTCCCTCATCCCCCGCCCCCTCCCCCCACTTGAGATTTGCAGCAACCACCACTACATAGGAAATAGAGTGTAGTTAGTGCATTCCCCTTGGATGTCTTTAGTTTTTGTGGAGGCCAAAGGCTCTTTGGAATCCATAAAAGAAAAACACCCAGCCGATGGGTCCAATAAACATTGCAGCCGCCTTCGGAAGACTCCTACCACCTTGTGCAACTCTGCTTATCTGACACCTGCAATGGCAGACTGGCAGGCAGTTTGAAACCACCAGTCACTCGTTCACTGCAGCACTGTCCTGCTCTGTTGGGGGAGCACATGCTAAAAGTGTGCTGCGACACAGTCCACAAGAGTGCCCTGGAGGTGCACTGGAGGTGAGGAATGAAGAATGGAGGTGTGCAAGCGCTTTTCACAAAACCACGGTGTTAACAGAGCTGGCACAACTCTGTAACTCTGCAAGTTAAACATAAGCTGTAGACATCACAGCCAAGAAATACTCATGAACCCAGTATTGAAACCATTGCTTTGTGTTTTCGAGTAGCTCACTTGCTAACTCACAGTGTTACTGAGTTAGTACAAGCCTTATCAAGAGTGAAGACTTGTGAAAACAGGGTGCATAAATCCAAGCTGTGGCATTGTGCATGTACAGAACATGTTCACAATATGGCCCATGTTTAGGAGCAGAATGTGTTCATGATATGGCTCCAAGACCATATCATGCATTTGTGGGGAGATGCAAAATGGAGCTGTGCACGTTTCTGTACCTAACCGTGCTATCTACAACGCATGCATCAGTTGGGAAACTCGGAAATACTCCGAATTAGTGCAGGAGCTGCAGACAGCACTGCTCCGAAACACGAAGAAGCAGCCACAGATCCGTATTTCTGAGCTATGCTGACTGCAGCTCATACAGATACAGTATTATTGAATGCACACATACACAGCCTTTATTTTAATAACTACAAGTGCACAGCTCTGTTCTGCACCAGTGTTCTTTGTTCATGAAAAGGCATTAAGAGTTCACAGGACTGAATAAGACTCTTTTGGTTTGTGTTTCTGCTTGCATCAACCCCACTGATTCATTCACTGTTTGCAGCTTAATTGTCTGTGTTGAGTAGCTGTGTTTGTGGTATGTTGTTCAGGCCTGACATCTCCACTGAGTTGTACACAGGGACCATCACCATTACTGTTATGTACACACGTCAATGAAGGGGAGTATTTCTGGTTGTGCATTCCTGGCTAGATCTGGCTGCATCCTGCTCTGTGTCCATTGCTGGTTGTTGCTGGGTGGTTGAGCTGGTTCAAGCATTATGGAGAAGATGCATGGATCACAGCATGGGGTGGCGTAGAGGGAACTGAAGACATCCTGATCTGATCATGACCTCATTTTTCCCCTGCTGCAGGAGTTTGGATGTGTTTCTGGTTGGTCTTAATCTCGAGTGTGGAATCATTGGTGCCGGCTTTCTTGATTTCTGTCATTTGGTTGCGGTTGCTTAGGACCTCTTGTTGCAAATACGGCCAATTATTGGTCTCAGCTGGTCGTTGAGTCGTTGCCGCATTACTCGCCAGTTCTTGAAACCCTTGTTCTCCTGCTCCTTTAGTGTAGTTGGTGTGAGCATGTGTGCAGACAATAGATCATTTGCCTCCCTCCTTGCTTGCCTTGTGTGCTTTATGTTCCTACCAGAAAGTATCCATTGATTTCCCCACTGATGTTTACTAGCGGCATGTCCTTTGGGCTTAGGACAGTGACACAGGCTCTTGCATCGGCCACACTTTACGTTATCCTGTCTTTCTTTCGAGGAGGGAATGAAAGAATTATGACTTTGGTGTAAATCATTGTAAAGAGTAAAACTGGTACAGATTTATTGTTTACAATGATGTTTTCTTCTCTCCTTATCACCATGGGTTTTCTCCTGATTCATATTTTGACTTGACTTTCTTTTCTGCATTTCTATGTAATCATTTAATTTATTCAGTAAAGAACTTTGAGGTGGAACCTTAAAGAAGGATAAAAATATATGGTCAATAAACGTGCACATATGTTCAAAATGTACAATAATATCAGGAAGAAGAGCCCAACACAACTCCCTTTTCATTAAGAAAATCTTTTTCTTGTAATTAATTTATCGATTGTTTCATTAATTGCTTAGCTACATGTGTATAGTTGTTGCTAATGTGGGGAATCCCCAGGTGCTCTTCAGACTCACAGATACTTCACGCATTTTCATTTTTTTTAGTTATTGTCTAAAATTGGATAAGGACTTACTGAACAGAATATCTCTCTGATTATTTTTCCAAGTCTTCAAAATCTGATCCAAACAAACCTTCAGCATTAGATTCAAACTTGTATTTGTGGGTAAGCACATTGATCAGCTGACATAAGCACTCTCACAAGATTAAACTGGATACTTCTCTTTGAAACCAGATCCTATAGAACCCAGTGGTGGTTGGTGGCAAGTCACATTGGAGGGTGAGGGGGCGCAAAAAATACACAGATAACAAAAGCGCATAATACACATCACATATATACACATACACATATATACATATACACATATACACATAACAAGCAGTATGTTCATGGGTGTGAGTGTGATTTTTTAAAACTTCACCTTCACTTAGTATGTAATTAGGATTTGTGTGAATCATTTGAAATTGTGCTTGTGTGTTTCAGGTATATTAACAGCTGATGGACTTTGAGGTAACCCTACAATTGTTCATGACTAGTTGTCCCGTGGGAACTACATGAGGCTAGCATGTGTAAAGTGTTGCTGTCTTTGATTAATTTCACATGTGATATCCTAGGTAGAGATGAATCTTTCTGAGATGCAAGCGGTTTATGTGCCTTCCATACAAGCAGTTGTGACTGCCTCTGTAAGGGGGTGGTAGGGCGGGGAGTCAAAGGGGGGAGGCATGAAAAAAATAAAAAATAAACTTAACTTCTTTACCGCTGCACGTCTCTCCTCCGTCCTTGCTCTCTGCCACCGGAAGCACCCAGGCTCCGGGACTCTCCCAGACAATCACGAAGCTGCAGGAGCAGCATCATGATTTGTCTGAACGGCCTGTTTGGCCGCTCAGGCAGTACCTGGGAGACTGGGCATATTCTTGTGGAGAACATGTCAAGTGCGTTTGACTGTTTGGCCTGCCCCAGCAGGCCGGCCAAGCCATCATGCGCATTTAGGGAGGGAGCTCAAACCACTCCTGCTCCCTCTGATGACGGCGAGGACAGCCCCGCCTGACCTGGCTGGAGTCCCGCAAAGAAAAAGAAAAAGATAATAACTTTTTGTAATTATCATTTTATTTTTATTTTGCAAACCGAGCAGTGGGGCGACGCTCCTCCATCTTAGCGGAGCAGCCGCCACTGCATACAAGGCACATATTCACATGTTTTGTGGCCTTTCCCTTTGTAACTAGAATTTTCTCTGCTGACCCTGGTTGTGTGTGTGTATTTTTTTCTGCTGGCATGCAACATTGTTGGCTTAAAGCATTATTTATCAACACCGTGATTTGGTGACTCTGGGACATCATGTTCCAAAGTGCTTTTGGTGCCCACTTTCTCCTGTGTGCTCCCTGTTCTATGGAGAGAGGTAACCACCCATGTATTCCCTCACTCGGTGCTAAAAGAACTCATGTCGCAATAAAAAGTAACAGATGTTCGCTTTCAGCTAGGCTGTCAATGCTCCAAGGATTCTGGAGGACTTTGGAAGGTGAATTGAATCATTCATCATTGTGTCTACTTCTGGAAAGGTGTCCGCTTGACATACTGCATGGCCACATAAAGAAGAATATGATGATTTTGCAAGTGGGTTACGATCTTGCCATCAAAGTTTATAGTCCGCACTAAGGACATACACTGAGCCAGTCAGTTATTCAGAATGTAATGTCGTGCGATTAAACATGTCACAAACAATAGTTGTGATACCTCACCACAAATGAAATTACTCTTGGCTTCTGTCAACTAACGTGTAGCAAAGTAAAAAAAAATCTAAATAACACTATGTCATGGTACTTTGTTTTACTCCATCATATTTGTGCCATTGGTGTGGCTCTATAATGCATGGGGGGATTTGTGCATGGGTGTTGAGATAGCTCTAGGCCGGAATATGTACATATGGGCACCCTGAGCATCATTCTGTCTATAACTGTGACATTACGAGCATTGCGTTGCATCACGTAACACACAGTGATCCAACACTTGATTATGCGGCATCATCAGTGTTAAATTGAATACTAAAATGTCATATTTGCATTGCTATGTGGAATCCCTTGCCTTTTTTTACCCTGTCCCTCTCCACTGGTCCCACGCCCTAGAACCCTTTTGCGTTTTTTATGTTCATTCATCAAGCTTTTTTAAATTCATTCGTTTTTGCATTAATGTGCAGTGGGAAAAGCATAATTTTAAATGTTTCTGCAAACGTTTTGCATGTACATAGAAGAAAAAAATCAAAGTTGAAAAGCATAGCTGGGTGTGCTTTACTGGATTTTTATTGTTATGATATTTAGACTGTCTATTGTAAATTTTATGAGCAAATGAACTATGTAGCAACTTCACATTCAAGGAGGTTCATTCTTCCCCTGGATGCCTTCTGATTTCAGCAGAGTATCTTAGCCATCATCTCTGTCCAGGTATGGATATGCCCTGGTATGGACCTGCCACAACCACACCTTTCTACCTATAACATCCCAGCACTGGCTGGTGCTGAAGACTTTAATAATCTTCAGAATTACTTTAATGGTTCATACAGCCCTGTGTTTGAAACAGATATTATCTGACATAAATATTGTGTCCTGAATATTGTTCATAAAAATGTCACCACATTGAAATTATTAATAGAAAATGTAGACTCAAAGGGACAATATTTTTGTAAACAATATTTATGACATGCCATTTATGCCAGGATTCCTCCAAAATATTTTTCAAAAATATTATGAGGCACAAATATAATTTCAAAAATATTGTGATGTCAAAAATATCGTGGGGCAGAATCTTGAAGGTAAAAATATAGTTTTATTTAGATAATCTATATAGATTCTTTTTAATATAGTTGCAGATATAGTTCTTTAAATTATTTTGCAGTGTTTTAATAGTTTTTGTTTTATAAATTATTAAGTTAATGTTAAGTGTGTGTAATTCTTTTTAGGCTAGTTTTTTCATTAGGATTTGGTAGTATATTTAAAGATTTTTTTTCATATTATTTGAATGTTTTTATTGGTTGGTTGTTTGGTTTGAATGGGAATATGATGTGAAGATTTTGAATATTTATTTCTAATTTTCCATAAATAGTAAATCATTTAATTCGTTAATTTGATTATTAATTCTGTAAATTATTTTATTGGTACATTATTTAACAGATATTTATAAATAAAATGTAATTGTTAATTGGTTGATTAGATTATTGATATTATAAATTATGAAACAGTTTTTAATAATTTATATATTAATCAATTGTAATATGTTACAGTTGTTTATATATTAACTTGTTTTTAATAATATTTTTTTAAATAATGTGTATTCATTTTTTTCAAGTATTAGTTTAATTTATTTTTGTGGGTGTTAGATTTGTGAGGCAGTAGGTAGAGAAGTGTTTTAAATTTATATTTGTTAATGTTTTAATTGGTAAATATTCCTAAATATATTTTTCCTAATGCTAATTGTGATTGTGTTATTTTTATTATTTAATCATTTAAAAATGTTTATATATATTTATAAATATATATATATATGTGTGTGTGTGTATTTATACACATATATATATATTAAATATATGTGTATAAATACACACACACATATATATTTATAAATATATATACATTTTTAAAATTATTACATAATAAAAAAAAAATATATATATATATATATATATTTAAATTTAATTTAGGAATGGGAATAGTAAGTCTGAGCACTTTACCTGCTGTTGTTTACATTGGAGTGGGTGGCCTTAATGTAAAGTAGTGGAGGGGCAGGCACACACATTCACACTCTTCCACAAAAACACACTCATACTGAAGCTCATGCACACTCACTCACATCCAACTATTCACAAGCACATACCCATTCACAGCACACACACATACACATGCGTTCATACATACCACATGCATCCAACTTTCAATGATGACTTACAAGCCATAGCGGCGACATCAGGCTGTCGGATGGGGAAGTAGAAAAGCCTTGGTGGTCGCTAGAGACTTTGGTGAAGGATGGAACTGCTGGTAGAACCAGCCAGTTCCTTTCATTGGCTGACCTTGTCATGGGTCAGTCAGTAGGAGGGGGGCCTTCCCTGCCTCTTGACCCCACTTTGTGATTAGACGCCCTGATAGACCGCCAGTCCTAGGCACTTAAGGACTTAAATTGAAGCACCCAGGTCTGAGTCTATCAGTGACTCGTCCCCTCATCATGAGGGGGAGGCTGTCAAAAAGACTTTGCCAGGCTGATGAGGCTGTGAAATTTTCAGTCGCACAAAAGGGGGAACCAGGAGCTATATTTAGGCAGGTCCTGCACACAAGCTCCAGGGCGTAATGAGTTTCAAAGGGGTGTGCAGTTCCTAGGGAAAGGAGGAAGGGAAAGGAAGGTCTTTCTTCGTGATGCCCTCACACACCCCGGAGGATATCATGCTTCATCATTGGGCCTTGCTCCTCGTCGGGCCGGCGCTGCAATGCCCGACGGGCAACCGTAAACGGGGCTCTTTGGCGGAGATCTTTTGAAGAAGCCGTTGGGTGTGTGCGGGTGTGAGGGCTGGGTAGTGCATTGGGCTAGTGAGATAAAATAAGTCTAGAGCGGTCCTACTGTAATGTTTTTTATTCCTGTGGTAGCTCTAGCCTAATTAAAATATGGGTAAGCCCCTACTAGGGTGTAATGTTCCTACAGGGCTAAAGTAGTGTGATCGGTCGACATGTTTCGTGCCTGTTGAGCCCCTAACGGGTCTAGTGGCACTTCTTCAGGACCATATGTGAAATTGTGCACTTAGTGTGCACTACCGTGGGGCTGGTTCGATCAATTATAGTAAGGTAGCCAGATCCGGTAGTGGACCCCAGTTGGAATTTGTCCTGGGGTGTGAAAGACCTAGAGGAAATGGGGGGGAGACAATAAAAAGGAGAAAACCAAGGACATTTCAGACACTGCAGATAAATAAAATTACTTTTAAGTGGGTAGAATTTGACATGCTCCCTTGGTGGCTAGGTGAACCTAGTGTCGTGCATTGGCACACATGGTGGAAGGCGATGGGCGGCCATGGGGTGTCGACAGAAACAAAGGTGCTGCCCCGAGGCTGGTGAGGTAGAGGAGTGTAGTGAACGCCACGCTCTACAGATGGGCGTATAACAAATACAGACGCCACAGGTTGTTGTGCCGGTAGCATGACTATCGAGTGCCCAGATGCCCGGTACTCGGGGGTGCGGATTAGCATGCTACTGTTGGTGAACGCATTGGCAGATTGGCAATTTGTACATAGGATTGTTCAGGTCTAAATTTGATGCCGGTAAGTACAAGAATTATAAATACATCCTGGCCGCGCAGTGGGCGTGACGTGTTAAGTGGCTACATAGAGCGTCTGAAGTGTAATGTTCAGTCCTTATTCACAGTAAGCTAACTGTTGGGATCAAAACCGTGCGCCGTATGGTAGCAGGCATAATGCCTGTGAGGTGGCCGGAATGTCTAAATAAGGTGCAGAGAGTAAGTCATAAAAGCCGTAGTGATCGCGTTTAAGTTACGTGACAATAAGTTGACAATACACAACAAACAACAGCGACAGACTTATACATTAAATCGCGCATAATGTCAGCCAATACCCTAGATGGCTCCTGAGACTCACCAGAGTTAAGGATGGTCAAAGGCTGATGGGGAAAGGCAGAGCACTTAGTTGCTCGCGTTGCTGTGGACAAGACAAATGGAGGCACATTAGCTGTATGTACCGGTCTTACCGTGATGGTGATGACAAGGCTTGAGTACACCAGAATGGTGAATGCGTTCATCATACTCACGCAGGGCGGACTGGCAACTTGCGGAGATCCTACCCTGGCTCTGGGCCCCGTGGAGATGACTTCCGGGTTAGAGTCTTATAAATTAAATCTTACCGGTAGTCTGGTGCGTGAATGGTGGCGGCCATCTTGGGTGTCTGGTCAATGGCGTAACGAATAGAGTGGACCCAAGGGAGAGTCTTAAAGACATGGACAGTGTTGGCGGCAATATTGGGTGGGTGTTGTTATAACTGCGAAGGACTTGGACGCATTGCCAAGTTTGGCGGCCATGTTGGGTGTGTAGTGTTATAACAAGGCCATGATCCTCAAGATGGGAAGTGGCCTATAAGAAATTTTCAGACCAGCAAAGCTTGGCTAAGGCTGCCAGGCAACTGTGGATTTTGCACATGTAAAGCACCTGGCTGCCTCACCCTGACATGGCAAGTGCCCATCAGACTGATGTTTGCTCAGCTTAACAGACTCTTATCATGCTTTGCAAAAGTCAGGGGGGTTGGGGCACCACCGCCCTTAATGACGGGCTGCCATTGAGTAGGAATAGTAAAACTGATCCCTCAAATGTCCAACACTTTCCCTATTATTGCTCAGTCTGGAGTGGGCATGGTAAATAAGCCACCTCCAAAATCCAGCACTTTCCCTGCTGTTGCTCAGGTTGGAGTGGGAATAGTAAATCTTCCCCACCCCCCAAGTCCAACACTTTCCCTGCTGTTGCTTTAGCTGGAGTGTAAATAGAATATCTGACACCTACGCCTGAATTCATTGTTTTTAATTTATTCAAGAGTTATTTCTTATGATTTACTTTTCACAGTTATTTTGATTTCACTTTTTTTAATGATGTACTTTGATATTTTGGTAGTAATGTTATTTCTAATTAAATATGTTTTAAC
Source organism: Calotriton arnoldi (assembly GCA_963921515.1). Lineage (NCBI taxonomy): Eukaryota > Metazoa > Chordata > Amphibia > Caudata > Salamandridae > Calotriton > Calotriton arnoldi. The sequence continues at coordinate 575,726 of CAWUFW010009247.1, read as the reverse complement.
TGAAATTATTTGATTGCATATGTATATAATTTTAAAATATTGTTTTTCATTATTGTTAATTATTTTTAGTTTTTTTATAATTCATATTTATTTCATAATTCTTTTAATTCATAGATTACCTTTCTCATTTCTTAACATTTATATTAAAGTATATATTTTTATCTTATGTTTGTAAGTTATAATGCATAATTTTATATTTTCAAATGTAATAGCATTTTAAGTTAATGTTTTTTTTTAAGGTAATATAATATACTGTTTAATTTTTCAAATTCAGTGTACTTAGCTATTTTGTAACAGTATTTTGGTCTTTTATATTTTTGTAGTCCATATATCGTCCTTTACAAATAAAGTATATAAAGTCTATATTTTTGTCCTTGATATTCTTTGGCGATATTTTTATATTGCAATTTTTTCTCATCCAATATTTTGTTATACAACAATTTATGTCAGACAATACTTCTACATACTGTATTCCTAGTTAAAATGACAACCACAACTCAAAGCATAGATTATTTATGCCCTCATTGCGAATTGGCCAAAAATCTCAATTCGGCCAGTTATTCCTGATTTACACAATAAAACCTTTGTATCAGAAAAGAATCCTGCACCGGGATATTTATCAATCCTGATGGTATTTGTGGCTACTATATATGCAAATTCTGACCCGATTGGCAGCCACTTCTAAAACAGTTGCTAGTGTTACAAGATACATGAAACGGTTTAGTCTTTCTGATAAGTGTTATGGTCGTATCCCTGAAATGTGCATTTGTTTTCTAGTCTTTCTCTCCAAATAACATTTTTTAAATTGTTTTTTATATTATCTGGAAGCTAAACTATTTGTGAGAGATTTTTAGTTGCTATCTCGAAACTGTAATTCTAGTCATATTGAGGAAACTGCTGACCATTGATAGTGCTGCGACGCCCACTTGTTTGTCTGAGGTCAACTTGATAGCAGGTCAAATATATCATTCTAATTTGCCATTCCATCCTTACATACCATTTTTTTACAGTGCATTGCAATATTCTAAACCTAATTCATGTGTATTAATTTGAAATAAAATTAACTCGGGATAATAGTATTGACTGCAAAAATGATTGCATGGAAAAATTACGTTTGATGTTTGTAATTGCTTCTATAACACGGACAAGGGAAAATAAAGAATTATAATCAGGTTTGGATACAATTATTCTGAAATAGCTGGGATGGTATGACAACGTTATAATCTTTGTCTTTGAAAATTATTTTGCATTCCTGCCATAACAAAACTGATAACGCCCTCGGCATCGTGTAAACATGAACAAACCATTACAAAGAATCCCATTATTGAGAGAAACAATTGAAGAAAAGTTAAAATGACAAATATTGAGATTGAAGACAATTCATTTTGACAACAGATAGAATCCACGAAAAGTTGGAAACTTGTTTTCATTTATTAATGATTTCATCTTTACAAGGTTTTAACTGTCGGAGCAAGGATCAGTTTTAGGTTGTTTAAAGTATTCTTATAGTTAACTTAAAACATAGGTTACGGGTTGCAAATGGGTCACAGTTTTAATGAGGATTAGGGATACGGTAAGAGTATTATGTTGATATTAAGCGCATGGGTTAATATTATATTTAAGGTTAGGTTTAAGTTAAAGATGTATGGTTAGGACCAGGGCGGAGTTAGGCATTAGGGTATAATTAGGGTAAGGGCAAGCCTTGTGGTTTGAGTTTGGGTCAGGGTTAGTTTTAAGGATTTTCTTTTTTTCATTTCTGTATTCTTCATTGGTGTACATTGTATTAATTGTCAATACAATGTAAAAAATATTGTTTTTTAACATTGAGTCCTTATATTATCTACTTCATGAATGTTCTTCCTCATTTTGCATTCTTCAATATATAGTTTTTAATGCGTGCACTTGCAACATGATCACAACGCTGTTACTGTGATAATATGGGTAGATTATTTGTCATTAGGAGACATCGGGCAAATTGTATCAAACTTTGGCACCTCCACAAGCGAAACTCCGTGCCATTCATGGGGCAAGGACAGCAATTAGTAATTCTAACCATCACCTTTAGAAAGATATGGTCTGTGTTTCCCTGGGCACATCACCCTATAGAGGCATAAATGTCGAATAACCAAGGGATTGTCTATAATTTTTGCTTTCCAATCTGGCTGTTTTTTTTATTTTTGCGTGTGTGCGAAGAGGGCTCTGCGGACTACCAGACCCTCCACCCAAAGTAGGGCCATGTTTATTTGGCAGTGCAGCCATTCACAAGGCCTGGTTCAGCAACTAAAAACCCCACCTTTGATGAGGAGTGGCCTATGTAGATAAACCCACATTAATGGACAATCTCTGTCAAAGCAACGCATGTGTGAAGAGGGAGAATGTAATTCACTATATAGTTAAGTCTACAGACCCAGTGGGTGGAAATGACACGGTCTAGATGCATAATCGTTGGCTTATAGGTATGTAGAGTACTCTTGTGAACCAATTTACCAACCATTTTAAACCAATATGCACAGACATTCTTTAACACTGTTTACAGTATCACTTCAAAACATTTCTCAGGCCATGAATGAACTTTTTCACACACTTACAAACATAGACAATTAGTCTCTAAGTCACATCTTTTTTCAGGCTTTATCAAGTACTAACAGAGGTAAGGAAATAAAGTTGACATGGTGGGGTTGGGAAACGAGGTGAAAGATGCACCATAACTTGGGAATTTCTGAACTTTTTAGTTTTCACAGTGAAGCCTCTATAAACATATTTGCCAATCTTTACTCCTTTTCAATTGTTTTCAGTGAATTTTTTTTTTTTTATATGACATTTTGTAAAAACGATGCTTTCGCTGCCTGTCGCATAGTTGCCAAACTAAGACACCCTTTACTCCCAAGTCTTTTATTACTTAAGAATGCTGGAAAGTAGATGGTACACACAGTCGGCTTTTGCTCCATTCATGCAGGAATCCTCCTACATACAGAATAGCATGTTATTCGGGCATGTTGAGATTTTGTCCAGTTTGCTGTCTTGCTGAAAGCGGATGTGCATGCCACCTGCACACGTTTATATGCTTGTGTGGTATTCAGCTAATAGCTGTACCAGGAGGCATATGTGGATATTGAATAAAAGACTTGAGAGCACCGTAAATCCCTGTTTACAGTTCTCCCTAGGCATGGATTTTCAAAACCCATGGGTGGTTGCATGGGAACTCCTATGCAGCACCCATGGAATGCCCCTTGAGGCACACATTGCACACATTTTGCATCTTTGCGTTACTTTGGGTTGTAATCCAACACAAATCACAATTTTTACATTGGATTCTAAATCCCACCACAACACTTTGCACAAGGTTTGTGTTAATAAAGTAACACAAACCTGCCCCAGAGTGTTTGTAAAACTGGGCTACTGTTTCTACCAGTGCCTTTTCATTCATACGTATAAACCATTCATATTAAGATGGATTAAGCTTCTGCATGCATTCATCAGCACAGTTAAAATGTTTGTATTTCCTCTTAAAACACTGTATGAGTCCTACACCACCTTATTAAACTTCTGCACACATTCATTAGCACCGCTAAAATTTAGGTATTTCTCTGTGTTTTATTAGTGTATGAGTCCTACACCTTCTTATTATGCTGATACACACTTTCATTAGCACTGTTGAAATCAACATGAAAATAGAATGTGTGTTAGAGGGTATACACTTAAGCCAAGCAGAACCTACCACTGTAGTCAGGGTAAGTCAGATACACACCAAAGATAACCTGTGCTAACCCTATGGTAGCTTAGCACAGAGCATCAGGCTTATTCTAAGAGGCAATATAAAAAGTATTTGTGCAACACACACACAAAGTAACCCAACGAAAACACCACAAAAGGACTCCACACAGGTGTAAACAAGCATTGGCATAGCCAATAGGTCTCGCCTTTGGGACCTTATAAGTATTTAGCCAGAGCGGTACTGAGTATAGTGCATTGGCGTAGAGCACAGTGGCATAGAGTGCAGTGTTGCAGGGAAGAGTGGCATAGAATAGAGTGGCACAGAGTGGTGTAGAGTGCAGTGGTGAAGAGTGCAGTGTTGCATAGTAGAGCAGTATGGGATAGAGTGCATTGGCATAGAGTAGAGAGGCATAGAGTGTAGTGGTGCAGAGTAGAGTGCAGAGACACAGTATGCAGTGTTGTGCAGTGTAGTGTTGTAGAGTAGAGTGCTGTGGCGTGGAGTGGTGCAGAGTAGAGTACAGTAGGGTAAAGTGGAGTATGCATGGTGTGGTAGCATATTGCCATTACAGACAACACATCTTCAATTGAAATAACCATTACATTGAAAGAGACATATGTTTTTGCTGATAAAAGTATACAGGACACAAACAATGATTTGTGGAAATGTTATCACCTAATGTTTTGATCATATTAAAATATTTGTTTCCACCACACTTCAGAATTACTAATAAATGTGCTTCATTTGTGCTGTCCTAATACTGATATATTCTGAAATATCTGCACAGTTCATTGACAGACATTTACATTTTGTTGTCATTGTGCAGCCTTCCATCCAGCCCACACCCAGTAGCCAGCATGACTGTCACACAAATCCTCTCAATTTGAAGTCAGAGAAAGAAAAGTAAACACCAAGCTCCCTGGAAAACAGAGCCCGACATTTGACCTCTATCTTTCATTGCACTGCCAATGTGACAAAATAAGAACAACATTTATAGGCCTGTTTAGCGAAATCCAGTACAGGTGGAAGAATACAGTAAATAAGATTTGGGCAAGGGAAGGGACAAACTTGCGCTGGACAGCTTAAAACAAAAAAAAGCCACCAAATAGAAAGTAAGCAAATGTGAGTTACAAACCACAAAGCCAGTAATAAACAATGGGTGGAATGCAGTCCCAGGTAAACTTTCCGAATATCCCAAGATATTGTTAGCAAACCAGACAATTGCGCTGTCTGGTAGGCTTTGACCTATCAAGATGTTATTAGCAAACCAGACAACTGCGCCTTCTGGTAGGCTCCGTCCTTAAAAAAAGGCTTCTTGGGAGCAGGGTTACTAAAGTTTTGCACAGGCACTCATGTGGCACAAAGTGGCTTGATCAATAGCGCCAATCAACTTTTATACAGTAATGTTTTTTGCGCAGAAAATCTCATCAGCACAATGCTAAATGGACCAATGTTTAATTGGTGAAAAAAACACTGCCAGGGCCAATATGTTGCTCAGGAGACTTCTCAGCTTGTAGTACCAAATGGACCTGCCAGTATCAACAAATGTGACAGTTTGAACAATTCCAGGCAGCCCAAAGCTGTAAGACCAGACCTGCTAGAATTATTTTCGAAAATGTATATTTAATTTTTAAACTGATGTGCTCTGCTCGAAAATAGACAGCACCACCACGTGGTGGGCTATCATAAGTGTCAGCGTGAAGAATTAAGAGCAAGTGCTAAGCACCGGCAAAGGCCCTTACAAATTAAGTATGCCTTTTTGCCCTTGCACAAAACCCATACTAATGTGTGCAAAGTGGATGCCATAGGGTAGGAGCTATGCATACCTCTATGTGCTAAAGCCATATAAAGTAGTGTTGCCTAGCGCCGATTGCAATACTAACCGCAAATGAAAAAGGGACAAACAGTGGATAAAAGTTGGAGTGATCTACATATGGTGATTTATCACTGTGTCACATGCAAGATTTTCAAATATTACAAAATGTATCCCTTGGGCCGTCGCCTGTGTGAATTTAAGTGTACTTGAGATAATGCCTGGTGTTCAAATGGCATGCAAGGCACTGCTCAATAGTCTTTGCACCACAGTGCACAGATATATCTAGTTTTACGTCACATGAGTGCAGCTTTATTTACATTTATTAAATTATGTCATCAACGCTACACGTCGTGTGGTAAATATTACGCTTTGCTAAATTTGTCAGCTTGAGCAAGACAACATAGAATGTTTTTGGGCAGCGTTGTTCAAACTGTAGTATATCTGCCCCTTTGACTGAACGAAAACACACACACACACACACACACACACACACAATATCCTTGTATCTAACTTCCCCCACGGTGCTGTAATGTGGGAAAGAATTGGATTCACATCTCTTTAACAACAACAACAAACACAACATTGCAATACATTAAACACCTCACAAACCAGCTACCGCTCCAATCACTCATTGACTTTGACTATGTGCAGCACACCGCTGCACTTTGGCTAGGTTTGCACTGAGATACCCAATACACAAACACAAAGCGAGAAATACAAGATGAAAGCATACAAATAACCAGCTCATATCCCTTCCAGAATCTCAGAACACGTACAGATGTGCAATACATTTCTCTAAGAAAGGTGACTGACAACCTTCTGCTCCTCCGCCAGAAGTGGTGCGTTTCCTGACAAGATCATTTTCCTGCCATTGTTGCCGTAGCACTTCATAAACGGCACACAACAAATGTGCGTAAGCTTTAATTTCCCAAACATGTACACTCAGTAAGCTGCAGTAGTATGCACTGGCTCCAATAGATAAACAATACTTTGTAAATGGAAAGCACAAGAACGTTGAAAAGATATTTGAATGCATTATTCTTTCTAACATTCGTACTTCCCATCCCCACCTATTGCTCTTCTCACCCTCAAAGATGGGACTCCGGGACTAGGAGGCTCGCTGCTCTCGCTAGGCGGCTGCAGCATCGGAGGAGGCCTGGGAGAGACAGTGGCCGCCATGCCTGTTGTTGTTAATGCTGCTGCTCGCGAGACTCAGACGTCGCACCATTAACACAGGACCGCATTAAGCAAGTGAGCAAATACCTCTACGTGCAGCAGCCATATTGAGTGTGTAAGTGAATACGACCTGTATATACATATACTTCGGGTTTGGGCACTGCGACATTGGCTTAAGCTCCGATCTATCTTGCGTGCAAGTCCAAGAACACACGATAAAACAACTTTCAGAATTTGCCATCCTTAAGTACCAATAAAAGGAAACAAATCAGCCTATACATTATACCGGTCACGTTGAGAAGTGCTCATTTTTTAACAGAGTTTAATGAAACAACAGAACTTCTCTAACATTGAAGAAGACAGATTTAGAATATGCAATAAAAAAACAAGCAATGGCCGCGCGGCCGTGAAACTGACACGGCCACGCGGCCGTGAAAGTGAAAGTAAGCGGGTTTTGGAAGTGCAGACAGTGGCTTTTGCTGGCGACCAGCTTGCGTTCACATGAGCGTCCAGATGGCGAGGGAAGCCATATGGCGCCTGATCGCGCGTGCACGCTCGCGTGAACGCAGGCTAGTCCGCAGCAAAAGCCACTGTTTGCACTTCCAAAACCCGCTTACTAAAAGTCTCGCCAGAGCAGCGCATGCGCGCTGGCTCAGGCAAGACCTAAAAAATAGTAGCTCTTTTTATATAAAAAAAATGAGACCAAAATGGTAAAAATGCAATCAGAATATCTCACGAGGTATGAATATCACAAGAATACAATGCACAAAGTGCTTAAGACTTCGTTTAGTATAGAGTTTAGGATAGTGTCACTGGTGTAGTGAATTTACAATCACTACGCATGTTGTTATAGAAGGTACGGGCTACTGCTTTAGCTAAATCAACATTAGAATGCTGCTTTGCTTGGACCAAGTTATGCTCAAGTCAGGCGGAATGCGCTCATAACAATCCTCCTGCGGGCCCCCACCACTCTGTGTACCTGGCAGATCCAGCGGCTGGTGTCACTCACGGACAGCAGTGCGCCCGCGGTGTCGGACTGGAGTGTACCGAGGAAACAGGTACCAGGCACAGCCTTCCACTTGGGCTCTCCGGGTGGGCAGTGGTTGTTTGGTGCTGGTTTCCCTTAGCAGCCTTGTCGGTAGGAGGGGCTGAGCTGGGGTTCGTTCTACTTTGCGAATGACAGCACTGAAAATGAGCCAGCAGATGGTGCTTTCCCACAGGATTCCAGCGCTGGCCATCACCTCTCCCCTTTTGGAAGGGGGCCACGCTAGAAGAGGGTTTCCCTTGCTGAGTGGTGACTCTGTAAGCAGGGAAACAGTGATTACACACAAGTCGGGGTGCCGGTCAGTTCAGTCCTGGATGAAAGGTGGTAACGGGTTGAAAGAGCACTGCCAAGCAGCATGCTGGTTTATCACAGGAGGCTATTAGTCCTCTCACAGGAGTGTGCCAGTTCTGACAGGGAAGCTCCTGTATGAGTGAGAAATGCTGTGATCATGAGGTCTGTGTTGAGACAATTCACAGCGTGCTGCAGCCACGGCACTCGGACAGCTCTGCAGTTCAGGGCACAATGCAGATCTTGTTGTAGCGAGGTCTGTGATATCCCTGAGACCTCGGGGAGAACAGGGGGCAAGCCAGCAAGCCCTTGGAGTCACTCTGGGGGTGTTCTTGGATCTTGCAGCAGGGAAAAGGTCAGCAGGCAGCAGGGCACCTCAGTCAAGCAGAGCAGCAATCTATTAGAACAGTCAAGCACAGCAAAGTGGCAATCCTTCAGCACAGCAGCCTTTACTGCAGCATAGTTTCTTCCAGGTTCAGTAGTGTACTACCTTAATAGGGTCAGAGCCCTCATATGTATAATCAAAAGTGCCTTTGATGTAGGGAGTGATTTCAAAAGAGCCTTCTGGAAAGCACAAGAATCCATTTCTGTGTAGCCCTGTCTCCAGACTACCAGTAGGGAATAAATCAGACCTTTACATGAGGGCAGGACAAAACCTATTCAAGTGTCAACCACCCCTCCAGCTTCCTGCCCAGGCAGGCTATCAGTATGTAGCTATATGCCCGTCACACCCAGACCTTCCTGTGTTGTGGCTGTCTAAAGAGTTTGCTCAAAATGTGGCTGTCACCCAGGCCAGATGTGGAATGGAGACAGGATGCAGCCACACAGAGCAAAGTAAAGAGCAGAGAAATGTCCACTTTCTAAAAGTGGCATTTCTAAAATGGTAATGTTAAATCCAACTTTACCATTAAAGAGGATGTATCATTACTATTCCAACCATACCATGCATAATGAAACTAGCCAGCAATTACCACTTAAAGATGTGTAAGGGAGTTCCCAATGCTAGCCTATGAGAGGAGTAGGCCTTACAGCAGTGACAACCAAATTTAGCTGTTTTTCACTGCCAAATCATGTAAAGCGTAAAAGTGCAAGTCCTGCATTTTAGTTACACAGTTTAGTTGACCTTAGGGTCACTTAGGCCTACCTTTTGGGTGACTGATTTGTACTAAAAGGGGAGTTTGAGGCTTGCAAGTGGTTTTAAATGCCAAGTCGCAGTGGCAGTAAACTGCACACACAGGCCCTGCAGTTGCAGGCCTGAGATAGGTCTGAAAGGCTACTTGCGTGGGTGGCACAATAAGTGCTGCAGGCCCACTAGTAGCATTTAGGTTTCAGACCCTGGGGATATGGCATCGAACTCTACAAGGGACTTACAAGTAAACTAAATATACCTATTGTGTACACACCAATGTTACCAAGTTTAGTGGAGAAGCACATGCACTTTAGCACTGGTTAGCAGTGGCAAATTGCATGTGCTTCTAAAGCCAACAAAAAGATACAGCAAAAAGGGAGGCAAAAGACAAAAAGTTGGTAGAAGGCCACCCTAAGGATGACAGGTCTAACAATGTCCTGTCCACTTCTTTTGGAAATGCAGTACACCAGTCTGTTACTCTTAGGCCCATTTCAAACAATAGATGTCCCTCAAATAAAAGAAACATAAATAAAAAAAATCACAGGTTGATGTTTGTCCTTTTGCTTGGTGCTGAAAACCAATAGCATTAAAATGCGAACCAGACATGATAGGAAGGCAGAATAAAATGATAACTGGAGAGGGAAATTCACCATTCTAAGCACTTTTAATGTTGCATTTTACTCTTTATGTGTGTTTTAAATGACAGGTGTATTCAAGAACAAAGGTTAAGATAGACTTGAGCGCCCTTGTTGAGAATGGCGAGAACCCCTTGTGTGAAGATTCATATCTTAAATATGCTCTTTTGGCCTATGTGTTACAAGGGGCAGCTCTCTAAGGAACACCAACTTTGAGCATCAACTTCCACTTGTGAGGAAATATTGGCAAAAGTGTGGGAATCGTGCCAATTAATGAAGAAATACCAGGCGAGATCATAAACGATGGGGAAACAGCTCACACTTCTGAAGCCCAATGACAGGAACTCTGCAAACCTACCACTGTATAATGAAAAGCTGGCACATCCCTAAAAGACATTTGTTATAAAGATAGGGTGATGCCAGACTGCCATCGGATTCTTGTGCTATCAATAATTTACTGTAAATCCCCTCAAATAAAATGCTAACCCTTCAAACCTTACTCTTTGTCAGTGGCGGCTCCTCCACTTTGCCAGAGGAGCGTCGCCCCAATGCTTTTAAGCAGTCAGAAACATAAAATGATATTTACTTAGAGTTATTATCATTTTATGCTTCATGTCCTGCTGCTTTGCGGCGGGTGGGTGGGCGGGGCTGCTCTGCTATAGGAGCAGGGGAGGAGTGGTTTGCCCACTCCTAAGTGCGCAATGACTGTTTGGTCGGCTCACTTGGGCCGCCCAAACAGTCATGCGCACTTTCCCCGTTTTCCATGCAGGCTGCATTACAGCATGCATGGAGAACATGCCCACGCCTCCAGCCCCTGGATGAGCACCGTGTCACGGCACTCAGACCAATTACAACGCTGCATTGCAGTTTTGTGATTGGCTTAGAGGAGGGAGCCTGGCTGCCTGCTTCCTGTTCCTGTCAGAGTCGGAGGCAGGAGAGCAGGAGCAGAGACGCAGGACCTGGCCTCAAGGTAAGTTTTTTTTTGTTTTATTCCGATCCCCCCGCGCAACCTTCCCTCCTGCCCGCGACCCCCCCCGTGCGACTTCCCGTGCCATGCCGGCCACCACTGCTTTTTGTTTAAACCGTATTCAGATAATGTGCACCAAAGACCATGCTGGTGGAATGTGTTATGATGCTTTGTGCTGCTATGCGCGGGTTATGCCTTCATGGTTGAATCGCTGGCCCTGTTATTATCCTGAACTTGTACACTTGCCCATGGCATAGGTGTGAGTGTATCTGTATGCGACTGCACTGTGTAAAACACTTACATTTAACTCGGAATTTCTCTGAGTTAATGCACGAACTTCAGACCGCACAACTCGGAGACAACCAGCAGTCCTTGCCTCACTCTGTTTTTGAGCTTTTGGTACTTATGTACAGTGGCGGCTCCTCCATAGGGGCGTGGGGGCGTCGCCCCACTCCTTTCTCGCAGTGCGAGAAGCAGAAACATAAAATGGTAAAAACTACCATTTTATGTTTCTGCTTCTCGCACTGCGAGAAAGCAGAAGTGCCTGGAGTGCCTGGTTGGGGGCGGGTGGGTGGGCGGTCCTGCTTGAGGGCAGGGGGGGGAGTGGCTTACCCACTGTTGTGGGTAGTGACTGTTTGGTCGGCCCCAGGGCCGAACAAAGCAGTCATGCGCACTCCCCCTTTTCTCTATGTAGGCTGCTGCATGCAGCCTACATATAGAAAATGGCCCGGCTGGGGCGCTCTCTGCTGCGCCTCACCAATCACAACGCTGCCATTGCAGCGTTGTGATTGGCTTGCCTTAGGGGAGGGAGGCTGCCTCGGTTAAACGCAGGCCCGGCCGGGAGGCGGGAGCAGCAGGAGCCGGAGCTGGAGCTCAGAAAACGCGGGACCCGGGAAAGGTGAGTTAAGCTTTATTTAAGGGTATCTCTTCTGAACAGGTTGTTTGTAGTGATACACCCCATTGCCAGTTTCCACAGTACCGGTCGGAGAGGTGAGAGCACGGGCTGGAAAGAGCGGAAGGGGTGCGATGGGCTTGGGCTTGTTAGGGAGGAGTTCGGGGGTCCGCGTGAGGGAAGGGAAGTTGGCAGTTTAGTGGAAGTTTATAAGCCGTGGTGGCTTAATCTGTGAATGCCATTCCGGACCTCTCTTCGGGTGTGAGTGGATTTCAGTCAGCATTTAAATTGTTAGCACCTAAACTCCCGTAGCACTGATTCCCTTACCACCAAATCCTTTTGTGCCTCACCCCACAGAAATCTACACCTGCAGGCATGCATGTCCGTCCGGAAATGCATTGCAGTGTTCTAGATGTTCCAAAGCTCTTTAAACGTAGAAGTGATCCCCGCCGACCGCGTCGGTGACTGTTCGAGGGCCCCTGTTTTACATATGTGTATATCTGACTGACACTTTAATTTAATCGACAGTTTTGCTTTTACGATTTTTATGAACCTTTGCAAATGTGTTTCAAGTAAGAGTGAGGCTGATGTCTTCATATTTGGCTGATTTTGGATGTACATCCTGATGTGTCTTCCTCTCTATGATTGAAAGGTAAACAGTGGTTTGTCTGCCAGGGCCTAGATTTATTGTGAGTGAACGGGGAATGTGTGCTCCTTTATGAGTTAGTGTGTGCGTGCATTTATATGGTTGAATGTTTTTAAAATGTGATAATTTTTGTCTGAAGAGCACAAGTTGCAAGCACAGAGGCTAACTGGTGTAGAGATATTACTGAGCCCAAGAAACTTGTGTTTGCTAGCATGTGAATGTGCATATTTTGGTGTACAGGGACTTATGATGCACTCTAGTATGTGACTGATTATTGGAGATGTACCGAAAGCTAACTCAGAGACAGTCATCTTTCAGACTGATCTCTCTGAGGGAACATCCGTTGATGGCATGTGTATTTATAAAGTGCCACGTTCACGCCTTAGAGCATTTTTGCATTGGATAACAGATGTTTTGATCCCCAGTTCAATGTTACTCATATGATCGACCTCAAATGGTTGAAAGGGTGATTAGACCTGCTGCGATTCAAGGCAGTGACCTCTAAGCCAGTAAAAGGCATTTTATATGTTGGGAGGGAGAAAATATTTCAAGATAGTTGATACTGCACACAAGAGGGCAAGGTAAGAGTTATACTGAAGGGCCAATGACTCTGAATAGTCAATTGGACCAGTCCACTGTCTGCTCATATCACACTATCATCTCTAAAAGGCCGGCAGACTGAGGCAATGGCTTGTCACGTGGCTACCACGTCATGCCTTTGGTCCTGCTGTAGTAGAGCCACCCACTGTTTATAGCAGTGGAAGGCAAGTAGGGCTTTAGTGGGGTCACCCATATACAAATCAGGCTATTGGTGGGGGTGGAGAACAGTCATTTAGAACCTGTGAGCAGGGTCATTATTATTTGGCATACCGTGAAAAATGATTGTAATATTTCAGGAGTTGCCCCTCTAAACGTCCTGCAAAACCTCTAACTTTTAAAACATGTACCACAAAATGTACCAGTGTGCTCCATATTTGTTTAAATGTTTGGCGAGAGTAGAAATAATCCCTGGGTGGGGGGAGTGGAGGTTGCTTGCTTGACTTACTTAGGGAAATTTGGGGCAGCTGTTTTGCCTCACCACTTTCAAAGTTCACCAGCCGCCACTGCTTATGTGCCAATTCACTAAATTTCGAATTAAATGTATGGCAATCTTCTAAAAAGCAGGCGTACAGCTGTACCCCGCATGAGCGCACAAGTTCATGCTCTTTCACTGTTGCTGCACACCTCCGACACTGTCTCTTTTCTAAGCCTTCCATCAGCGCCTGCACACATCTCCAGTGCCCTCCCACACAGCCACTGGAAAGATAACATTTTAACAGTGAGACTCGAGGCCCTCGCGGGCATGACAATGAGCCGTCGGCTGCCACGCTCCAGCTAATTCATTGGCTTTCTCCTTCCGCCATGTTTTGGAGCCGCAGGGAGGTACATTAGTTTTAAGAACACCCTCATTCGTCCTTGTGTGTTCAAACAGTGCCCTGCTACCACTATTAATTTTGTCACACCCGTGTAGTTTGTGTTAGCCGCTGGAACTGAGGCAGGAGATGGGAGAATGAATGCATGAATGAATAAAGGCTTGATTTGTACAGCTGTCAATATGACTCCCTGAGTTAAATGTGAACTGCAGACACCCATACATGGCCTGCGGGGCTAGAGCATACATCCAGACAGGGTAAACTCAGTATTTCATTCACCTTTGTAATTAAAGTTAAAAAAGAAGATATTGGTGGGGTGGCTATTTAGATAAGATTTCACATACATTTTACAAGAATGCATTGTGGACAGCTATTCAAAAATTGAATGTAAAGTAATGACAAATCTAATAAACGAAGTAGGAAGGCAAGTAATTGAGTGACAGAACCTTCAGTGATAGCAAGACCTCTATTAAGTGCTATGCGAGCAGTTATTATTTTTTTAGGACACCAATAATAATGCAAGAGTGCTCCGGCAATAGTCTCGATTTCCTATTGGTTTACAATCAGCAGTAAAATGAAATTAATCAGACACTTTTGCACTTAATCAACCAATTCGGAAAATCTGTTTTTCGCCCAATTATATAGTACCCCAGCACTTTATTATCTATTGTTCTGTGATTAACATGAAGGGCTTTCGAGTTAGTTTTACTAGGGAATAATGGTGACTTAATGATTTAGAATCAAACCCCACAGGAGACGATTTAGTCCATGGTTGCACTTCATCAAGGTTTTGCAAAACGTGTATACTCATGATGTCTTTAATGGAGTAGCACTATAGCACTTTATTATCTTGCAGCATTTTAACTGTTAGGAAAGGAGTATGTAAGATCTGCTGTAATTATCAATTGCATTGGTGAAGATTCCGTTAATTATTATGAGATTAAATTGTATAGCTCATGGTTGTTTTTCAGTTTTTTTATGTCTTCTCACATTTTGTTCAATAAAAAAGAGAGTGTTCAGGAGTTCTAGTCAAAGGAATCTTTCTGCAAAGATACTGGAAACGTTGCATAAATAACCACGTGAGGGCATTGACCTTAGTCAAACTTTGTAGTATTTGAAGGTCACTTTTGAAGTGGGGTTGTGCTTCTCCTGTAACAAATATGCTCATATTTAGTGGAAGAGGCTAATTTGTATGCACATTAAGCCAGTAACATTGGACAAAACATTGTAGAACTTAAATACTGTTTTATATGAAGATTTTGGGATTTCGTGCAAATGAGGTGGTAAATCTTAAACACATTAGATATGTAGGAATTAAAGACCATGCTAATTGGGGGTTAGGAGGAAGTGTTCTTTACCCCAAACGTTATCATACACAAACTGAAGCCCTTATAATGATGTCGGATGGACCGCCATCGACAGGCCGTCAGTGGTGGTCCACCCGACATTCAGGGCATCGGTCCGACCACTGCATTACGATGCAGCCGGTCAGACCGCAGAGGTCGGGGTGGGACTGCCACCTCTGACAGGATCCAAGATCCCGTTGGGGCGGCGGTCGGAATCCTAACCCTACGGTGGAGGCACCGCAGGGTTACGGATGTCCCTTTCCTACTACCTTTTCATGGTGGTCACACCGCCATGAAAAGGCAGACGGAAAGGGATTTTGGGGGCCCCAAGCAATGCCCCCGTCCCCATTAGGCCACTGGTCAGTGGCCCTGGGGGCACATGTAGCACCCCCACGCACATTCATGCACCGGTTACCAGGTACCACATGATGTCTGGCACGCGGTGCATGAATGTGCACAAAGTGCTCTATAACACTGTGACTTGTTCTGCAGCCCTTTTCCAGGGCCGCAGCACAAGGGGAAACAGCGTTTACAATGCTGTCAGAAGAATGTAGTGCCATTACAACGCAGGCACTACAATGAACGCATCGTTACCACGCGTTCCATTACAACGCAAGTCATTGCAACGACTTGTTTTAGAGAACTCAGTGTTGGATTTCAAATCCAACACCTTCCCTACTGTTGCACAGACTGGAGTTGGAATAGTAAAATATACTATTCCAAACTCTAGCACTTTCCTAAAGCAAGTCATTGTAACGACTTGCGTTGTAATGGAATGCTTAGTAACGACGCATTCGTTGTATAGCCCACGTTGTAAAAGCATGCGTTGTAAACACATGCGTAAATACGTGGCCTATTCCAGCACAAGCCGCAGTGTTATAGAGCACTTTTCTGCCTGCCTGCCTGGCAGGCACATCGTAATTGGGCAGTCGGACCGATCATAATGATGCCCTAAGTTTGGAAAATTCATAGATCTTAATGGTCCCAGATTTGGTGGGTTCAGCACTCATCGTCTTCTAAAAAAGATTTACGTTTTTAATTGGTTGCAAATACATGCTCACATGCAAAGTCAGGATTTAAATGTGTCAGTTGTAGGCTATTTAAAAGCATCCCTTAAACCTTAAGAGTGCCTTAAACCACTGAGTTATCTTATTGTCATTAGTCCCTGAAACCTAGGGAATGCATAAATATCTCTGATGTTGAGACCTAAAGTTTCCTTCTAATGCAGTGCTCTCCAAACAAAAGTTATAGTTGGATCACCATTTCAATGTCGGATGCACCTGTCAGAGTGGGACCAAAGTGCTGTTGGATAAAATGCCAGGACTATCTCAAACAGAAGCGACCCGTGCAGGTAGGAGCAGTGGGGCCCAGTTGAGGGGATTCAACAGACGACCACGAGGGAAAATTAAATAAATAATAAATTTCCCCGCGTCCTCGTCTGTTGAAATCTCCCCCCCACCGCTTCAACAATCTTACCTGCACGGGCCGCTGCTGACCTCAAAGTGTAACATGGAGCATATGGGGCCTATATATAAGTTGTGTCAATAACAGACAAGATGAAAGCCTGCAAGAATTTTCTAGTGCTTGAGAGGTGCTACAAGTTAATTCAATCAATCAATCAATCATTTGTAAAGCGCACTACTCACCCGTGGGGGTTTCAAGGCGCTGAGGGGGGTGGGGGTGCTGCTACTGTTCAAACAGCCAGGTCTTGAGAAGTCTCCTGAAGGTCAGCAGGTCCTGGGTCTGTCGCAGGTGGATGGGGAGGGTGTTCCATGTCTTGGCGGCGAGGTGGGAGAATGATCTGCCTCCGGTGGTCGTTCGGTGGATGCGTGGAACGGTGGCGAGGGCGAGGTCAGCGGAGCGAAGCTGGCGGTTCGGGGTGTAGAAGGTGAGTCGTTTGTTAAGGTATGTTGGTCCGGTGTTGTGGAGTGCTTTGTGAGCGTGGGTGAGGAGCTTGAAGGTGATCCTCTTGTTGACGGGGAGCCAGTGCAGGTCTCTCAGGTGGGCAGTGATGTGGCTGTGGCGGGGGATGTCGAGGATAAGGCGTGCGGAGGCGTTCTGTATGCGTTTGAGTCTTCTCTGGAGTTTGGTCGTGGTTCCCGCGTAGAGGGCGTTGCCGTAGTCCAGCCTGCTGCTGACCAGGGCTTGGGTGACCATCCATCTGTAGATCTTGCGAAGCATGCGGAGGGTGTTGAAGCAGGAGGAGGAGACGGCGTTGACTTGCTGGGTCATTGATAGTGTTGAGTCCAGGATGAACCCCAGGTTGCGTGCGTGGTTGGTGGGTGTCGGTGCAGCTCCCAGCGTGGCCAGCCACCAGGAGTCGTCCCAGGCGAAGGGGGTGGAGCCGAGGATGAGGACCTCCGTCTTGTCAGAGTTCAGTTTCAGGCGACTGTTCTTCATCCATTCTGCGACGGCCTTCATTCCTTCGTGGAGGTTGGTTTTGGCGGTGTCCTTGGTGAGGGAAAGGATCAGCTGGGTGTCGTCGGCGTATGAGATGATGTTGAGGTCGTGCGATCGGACGATGTTGGCGAGCGGTGCCATGTAGATGTTAAAAAGGGTCGGGCTGAGGGATGATCCTTGGGGTGTGCCGCAGGTGATCTTGGTGGCTTCCGATCGGAATGGGGGGAGGCGGACTCTCTGGGTTCTGCCGGTGAGGAAGGAGGTGGTCAGTCCAGGGCTTTGTCACGGATCCCAGCGTCATGGAGGCGTGTGCGTAGGGTGTGGTGGCAGACGGTTTTGAAGGCGGCCGAGAGGTCCAGGAGGATGAGGGCGCGGTTTCACCGTTGTCCAGCAGGGTCCTGATGCTGTTCGTGGCGGCGATGAGGGCGGTTTCGGTGCTGTGGTTGCTGCGGAATCCGGATTGGGACGCATCCAGGATGTTGTTCTCCTCGAGGAAGCGGGTCAGTTGCATGTTGGTCGTCTTCTCGATGACTTTCGCCGGGAACGGGAGCAGGGAGATGGGCCGGAAGTTTTTGAGGTCCATTGGGTCCACCTTGGGTTTCTTGAGTAGGGCATTGATCTCGGCGTATTTCCAGCTCTCCGGGAAGGTGGCGGTCTCGAAGGAGCTGTTGATTATCTTCCCGAGTTGGGGTGCGACGATGGAGCTCGCTTTGTTGAAGATGTGGTGAGGGCAGGGGTCCGTTGGTGAGCCGGAGTGGATGGTGTTCATGATTTTGATGGTGTCATCGTCATTGATGTGGTTCCAGGTGAGCAGGAGGGCGGTGTGGTTGGGGGGTGGAGGGTCTAAAGTGTTGGCGGCTGTCTGGGGGTCTGGGTGTTGAAGTTGTCGTGGATGTCTGTGATATTGCGGTGGAAGAAGGTGGCTAGGGAGTCGCAGAGGTCTTGCGATAGCGGGATGTCGTTAGAGCTGGAGCTGGGGTTGGCGAGTTCTTTCACGATGTTGAAGAGCTCTTTGCTGTTGTGCGCGTTGTTGTTGATGCGTTCCTTGAAGGAGGTCCTTTTGGCGGTTCGAATGAGTTGGTGGTGCTTGCGGCTGGCGTTCTTGAGGGCAGCGTGGTTGTCCGGTGTCTGTTCGTGGCGCCATTTCTTCTCGAGTCTTCGGCAAGTCTGCTTGGATGCTTGGAGGTCGGTGGTGAACCAGATGGCCCTTCTGTCGTTGCGTCTGTTTGAGGGTTGCTTGATCGGGGCAAGAGTGTTGGCGCAGTCGTCGATCCATTGCCTGAAGTTGCGGGTGGCTGTGTCGGTGTCGGTGGGGTCAGTTGGTGGGTCTTGGGCGAGGGTGGTGATTAGCTGGTCTTTGGTGACCTTGTTCCAGCTGCGGTAGGGCATTCGTTGTGGGTGGTTGTGCGTAGTGTGTTTTCGAAAGAGAAGTGGATGCAGCGGTGGTCGGTCCAGTGGAGTTCGGTGGTGTGGCTGAAGGTGACGTGGTTGCTGGCGGAAAAGATGGGGTCGAGCGTGTGTCCGGCGGAGTGGGTGGGTGTCGTGATGAGCTGTTTGAGTCCGAGGTTAGCGAGGTTGTCGAGCAGGGTGGTGGAGTTGCGGTCGTTGGCGTTCTCGAGGTGGAAGTTCAGGTCTCCGAGGAGGATGTAGTCTGTGGATGCAAGGGCATGCGTACTGACGACATCAGTGATGGAGTCGCTGAACTGTGGTTGTGGTCCGGGGGGTCTGTAGACGAGGGTTCCTCTGAGGGTGGTGTTGGGATCGATGTGGATCTGGAAGTGCAGGTGTTCGGCAGTGCTGAGGGTATCTTCGGTGCTGGTCGAAATTCTGAGGGAATTCCTGTGGACGATGGCGATTCCTCCTCCTGGTTTGTTAGTGCGGTCCCTGCGAGTGATCTTGTAGCCGTCCGGGATGGCTATGGCAATGTCGGGTGCCGAGGAGGGATTCATCCAGGTCTCCGTCAGGAAGGCGACATCCGGGGAGGATGAGTCGAGTAGGTCCCAGAGTTCGATGGCGTGCCTGTGGATGGAGCGGGTGTTGAGTAGTATGCATCTGAGATGGTTGTGACCTGCCCTGGATGGAGGGGCGGGCCGTGCCGGTGTTTGGTGGCTGGTGAAGCTGCAGCTGCGGCAGGAGAAGGGTCCGAGGGTGAGCTTTGGGGTGGCCTGGACGCAGGTGGATGATCGGCCGGTGTTGAGTCCGTGGAGGATGTTGGCGGTGTAGCGGCATCGGGTGTCGTGGCGCTCGAGGGGCCAGCGGGTCTGGCGCTGGGCGCGGTCCAGGCACGGACGGGCGCAGACGGGCTTGCCTTAGGCACGCCTTTGGCGCGCCAGCGGCCGCCATTAAGAAGGGGAGATGGGAGGGAGGAGCAGCTGGGAGGCGAGAGCGGGGGACGAATGGGCGAGCGAGGGGGGCGGGGACACAGCGGCGGGAGGGCAAAATGAAAGAAAGAGAGAGTTATGGAAAAAGGGGAGAGGAAGGCAGAAGTCAGGCAAGAGTATGGAAACAGCAGAAACGGCAGGAAAAAAGTAGAGAACAGCAGCCAAGCAGGCGATTAGGAAGGGACAGAGCGAGTGGACACAGCGTGCAGATGGCTCGAACTCGCGGCAGCAGCGAGGGCGGGAACACGGGCACAGACAGGTGGAGCTGTGCGGCGTGGGGAGCGACCTGCCTGGAAACAGGGTCAAGGGTCGCTCTAAGAAAATATACAACGCAATAGGTGATTGAACACTAGAAATAATAGGTTTATGTTTGTTTACCTCTGGGCATTGTGAAAGGGTTCCATATGCTTCCATTTAATCCCAACTGTGTATACATTAAGTGCTGCAAATAAACATTAATTACAAATTTCAAAATGAAAAAGGTTTACATGGCAAACTTCAGCCAGGCATGTAGGGGAATGTCATAGCAGCGGTGCCTCAGCAGGTGATGTCAGAGACATCCGCGATTGCCGAATGTGCCCAGACCAGGTCCTGTCTGGCAGCACAGAAGCAACAGTCTACAAATGAAGGAGAAAGCAATACGGATGGTCAAAAGGTTTCATTACGCCTGCAAATTGGTGGACATTTGGTAATTCTGTGTAACTCTTTAACGCTGAGTTCTGGCCAAATTCTGCCCATCACCCTGAGTTTTTCTCCCACAAGGCTACAGGAAATGCGAGCTGGCATACGAGATTTGCCATCTCCTAGCCCAATTTTCTAAAGCAGGCTGTTGCAGTCTGAGGACTGCAGCTCGAGTGGATTTTCTATTCGAGCGGCAGTAAAATCAATTTGAATGGCCAAGTGCTTTTGTGCAACACATTTGCTGTTTACGCTGTATTTTCAGTGAAGCTTGCGCTACCTGCGCTAAATTGCAGCATGAGCTGCATTTTGTCTGCCCTTTGGTGGAACTCCAAAGAATCTTGCAGAGTTTTTATGTAACTCCGCAGAATTCAGCAGATTAAAACTCTGCGAGTTCAGCCTACCCCTAGAAAAGAAGCAGGCACATCCTCCTTTTGCCAGGTCTGGGGCCAATCTCATTCTCATTAGAGAGCTCCTGTCCCTTTACTGCCTTCTAGAACTGTTATCTCTACTGACATTCTCTGCACGAAAACAAAAGCAGTGAAAAAAGGTGCAGTGACTATTGTATGAAAAAAGGTGAGGTAAAATGAATATACTTTACAATAAAAACATCCCTAGGTTTTGTTCTCAAATGACAGTTATCTAGGTACAATTACCCAGTTGTGCCCTATAATCTGTCAACATGAAGGAACATATACTGATTTTCAAGGGGCTGAAATATTTCCCACATACTCCCAGCCTCTCTTGACCACTTCTTGAACCCTCTTCATTAGGTTTCGCCTAGGCAGCGCATGCGCTGTCTCGTCGAAAGATGCTGTATACAGTATAGCGGGGGAAGCTCCGCCCACTTTCCGGCCATATATTTGATTGGCTACAATGAAAAATCCTGCCTTTTGATTGGTTTTTGGCGTCTTAGTCCCGCCTCCTGACTGCCATGGCGTCATTTTTAGGTCTCGCGCCTAGCGTTGCAGTGCGCAGCACTGCTCGCGCAGCGCGAGACCTCTAGAAAGGGCTTCTGAAAACGACCCACACGCTCGTACGTGTGGTTTTGTTTCCAGAAGCCCTCAATGGCTGTATCGTTCCTTTTTTTAGGAAAAACGGCACGCTATTGGCCAAAGGCGGGCGCATGTCCCGCCTTTGCCGCGCCCATTCCCGACGGTGGCCAGAACGCGCAGCAGCGCGCGTTCGTCTCGATTTTGCTGCCGCGCTCTCTAGCCCCCGCTCCTATGTGGTGCGCGCGCACTATGTTTACTTCGTGCGTTTTTTTTAGAAAAAACGGCACGCTATTGGGCAAAGGAGATGCGATTTTACAATGAAGCGAACGTGCGTTCGCCTCGTTGTCGCGGCCGAGCTCCCTCCTCCCGCTCCTCTGTGGTGCGCGCGCACCACTGTTCATTACCAAAACATTTCGGAGTTGTACTTTGATAATAAAGGCGACGTGCGTTCGGCTCGCTGCTGCTTCTGTGCTTGTTCCCCCCGCTCCTCTGGTGCGCGTGCAATAGTGTTTGTGATGAAATGTTGTGCGGGAAACACACACATTTCGTAAGCTGTAATATCGAGTTATTGCTAAACAAAGTACAGTAAAACAAAATGAAAGTAACTGAGCTTGTTTTGCTTGCCGATTTTATTTTTCCCCTTCTCACCAGCTGCCTGTCCCTGACACCACCCAATTTACTGCTAAAAGCCCTGTCCGTCAAAGCAGCCCTTTTAAAGCTGCGCAGGCTGCAATGCATAACTTGGAGTGCCCCCCTTCTGCATTGTTAACAACTTGTTTATTTTGTGTTTCTCTGCTGTGTGGCCGTGCATGCCCCCTTATATGTTTTGCTGTCTTTCGAGCAGCTGGTTTACAGCGAAGCAGGGTGCCAGGCTTTCTTTACAGCGCCTTGTTTTTGTCCCTTTGTTGCTGTGCTTTTGGGAGGGGTGGAGTGGAGGTGGGCTCTGAGCTACTCCGCCCTTCAGCTGCACCCACGCCTGCTGCTGCCGCCTGCACCCGCTCTGCCAGCAAGTTCATGCAACCCTTTCACTGCATTATGCCTTCAGTTAAAACTGGGATACATTCATTACAGGTGTTACTTTTGTAGCTATAGTTTACCACAAGCTAAGCCCTAAAAACATGTCATATATCACAGGACTTTGGGACAAACAGCCTAGAACCTGTTCAGAATCAGACCAGATCAACAGTTTCAGAACAAGTCGCACTTAGCAAAGGTAATATTTCCATTTATATTATAGTTTGCTTCAGCCCCCTTCCAAACCTCACGTTCTTTCATAAAAAGACCAGCAAGGTAAACTGCTTGCGTCCAAATGATGTGACAGTTATAAATCTTAAAAGGGCTTATTTACAAGCCACTTGCGCCTCAGGTGACATGGGAATGAACATGTGACGTACGGGTGGCGCAAGGGGCTTGTAAATAAGCCCCTATGTTTATATAACAGGAAATTGAAAGGGCATCCACTAGCTCTGGAAATACATTTGCTAGTATTTTCAAGGACAGTTTGCAATGCGTAAGCGCCACATTCTGACTTATTAATGCAATACTGTTAGACAGGGCAGTAGTCCAGTAACCAGCTTATTGTATGTTATGTGGCGCGGTGAAATCCTAAACTCTGTCTTTCTGTACAGTGCATTTAATGATATTTGCCACCTGCAGAATCAAATCATGAGTCACGAGAATAGGCGTGAATTTCTAGTAGGGCACCCTGAAGCAGGGCCGCCACTCTTTATATCAGACAGAACTAGCTCATCGCAGCAGAACTGCGAGCTGCCTAATGGGCAGTAGTTCCACCTCATAGTTAGGCAGTCATATTTTACTTGGGATAATAGGACGCTTTTTCACAGTGTTGTGTTTTAAATATGTCTGTAAGAGCTTTTGTCAGCATGGCTATTGTGTATTTAATGGCAGAATCTGCATTTCTCAATAGGATCGCTGCACTTTCAGTATGGCAGCTGCAGTTCTTCTCAGCAGGCAATGCCATTCTATAATGAGACAGTTTTAAAACAAATAAGCATTGCTACTATTATTTTAGTGGAGCATTACTGTAAGTTCTGCTATAGTTTAAATAGAACAGTAAATGTACTTTTTTAAATCCATGCTTAATATGTAACAAGACAGTATCAGAACTTAGTCTGCCTCCAATCCACCCACTACCTCAATCCACTCCAAACGGCTCCACGCCACTCTGCCACTTCACTCTGACGCTGCACTCTACAACACTCTCTGCCACTGAACTCTGCCCATCTCTATTCATCTCTACAACACTCTACTCCCTCCTTCTCCACTCTACGACATTCTACTCCAACAAATTCTGTCTATGACACTCTACTTCTCCCACTCCACTCTAGGACACTCGCAACTGCCACGTAGCAACAATCCATATAAATACACTCCATAACATGCCACATAATTCCAAAAAGCATAATTACACTGAACGCCACCGTTCCACGCTACACAATTCCACTCCACACATTTCCATTCCACACCACATAATTCGGCAAAAAATCACATAATGCAACTCAACAACACATTTACCCAACACACCACATACATCCAATCCACCCTACAAAATACAACATAATACATACAATTAATCAAAACACCACATAATTAAATTCCACAACATACCAATGCTCAACACAAAATACCATTCCACATTTTTATAGTCCAGAAAACACAATCCCACTCTATATAATTCAACTACACTCAAAACCACATAATTACTATCCACATAATTCCACTGCACACCATGTCACATAATCCCACTACATACATCCACTCCAGCCCACACAATTCCACAACAAACAATAACACTCTCTCATATGGTTAACTTCAGGTCTTCAAGCACAGTTTATTTCCCGTACCTTTTCAAAGTTTCCAATCCTCAAACACATGCTATTCTCCTCTTCTTATCGTGTCTTCTGTGCACACAGCTGCTCCCTCTTTATAAGTCTGTAACCTGCTCTCCCCTTCTTTCTCTCACACTTTCTGCTCATCTGTCCGGAGTTCATTCACCACTTTCTGCACAAACTGCCTATCCCTCTCTATCTTCCTTTCTATCTATTATATGTAGCTCTCATCCCATCTATTCACCATGCCACATAATTCCACTACACAAATACACTCCACACCACACAATTCCACAACTAATAATTCCATTGCAACCCACATAAATCCACTCCACACGACATATACCCACTCCACTTCAAACCAAAACACATAGGTAAAAGACATTGACATTCACAATGCCAATAGCTCTAACTCTTACAAATGCGAGACCTATTGCATTGCAAATGCTTGTTCTTCTTCCGAGGCTATCAGCCCCTTTACTAGCAAAACTGTTTTGTTTCCCTGTCTCTCCCCGTTCCCTCCCGCAGTCTGTAACTTTTTGTACCACAACCACCCCCCCACCCCCTCCCGTTCGTGCCTTCTTTTATGCCGGCACTTCCATTTAAAATGCAATAGGTCTCGGGTAAATCCGAGTCCTATTGCATTTTCAATGCTTGTTTGTCCCGTGATTGGTTGGTGACTTTGCACTATATTTTGCCTGGCCTGTCCTAATGACATGCGCAATACAAACAGCTCTCTTACGCTGCCTTATATTCTATGCATGCGCCAAAAGTCAGCGCGCTCGTGGATTCCCTGGCTCCCCCGGAAGCTGCATCAGCCCACTGCTGTGTCTCGCATCATGGCATGTGTGGAGGGACGGAGATGGGTGGCGCTACTCGGCCTGTCCTTCTCTTCACTCTCACGCTACCCCCAGATGCTGCTGTGTCTTGCATCATGGCGTGCTGAGGCCCCATCCCTGTCCTCGGGCATCTCTCCAAGCTGGCACACCGGTCCGGCAGTGGTCAGTGAATAGTTATGCAGCTGCATATCCCATTTCATCTGCCCGACTGGTGTCCTGTGTGTGGACGTAAGCAGGGTGATGGGGCTGGCCCGGGCGTCTACGTCTTGTTGCTGTACGTGTGGGTAAAATCCTCAGATCAGACACACACAGTTTCTTTCTGTCTCTCTCTCACACACGCGCTCTCTCTCTCATTCTCTGACACATTCTCTTTAACTCTCACACACTCACACTCTCTCTCTCACACACCTACTCTTTCGCCCCCACACCCTGCTTGAGTCCGCCCAGAGGCAAGCCGCTCTTACATTTCTACC
Organism: Calotriton arnoldi; assembly: GCA_963921515.1. Lineage (NCBI taxonomy): Eukaryota > Metazoa > Chordata > Amphibia > Caudata > Salamandridae > Calotriton > Calotriton arnoldi. Next base: position 550,047 of record CAWUFW010009247.1, on the reverse strand, counting down.
CTGCCTACTTCCTTCATCCCGCCTCAACATAACCCCTGCCCCTTAGTGTGACTAGTTTTGTTTATTAACCAGTACATGTGCCGTCGGCTTCAGCTGGCCCGTGCATATGGCTTAACTATATTAACTGTTTCTGTGGTTGTTATGGCCGTTTTAATTCAGTGCAACATTTGTCGAATAAAAAAATGAAACTGGAAGAATTATCAATCTGATTTCTTAATAAAAGAATCTTCACTCGTTCCCCTTTAGTCACCGCTGACGGCGCCCTCTTCAGGTGATGTAATCTCTGGATATTTTCTTCTATAATCCGAAGGGTGATTTTATGTGCTTAAGACAATTCTTTTAACGCTACAATTACCTCCTCGTCCCTCTCGCTTATTTTCATTACACAGTGAGGCCTGCTCTGTGTAATGGAAATACGCGAGAGTAGGACTCGGGGTAATGCAATTACCGGTTAGTTATAGGGAAATTACTCAGATTTTTAGCGCTCCTCTTCGTAATTTAGCTATTATTTCATTTATCTATACTTTACGTTGACAGTCACGTGGCTCGAAATATGTACAGCGTGCTCGACACTTATTTGAACAACATAGCATGTAATTAATTCAAATTGTCAATGGGTCTTACACTTTCAGAAAGTCTGCATCCCGGGTAGATGGTTCCAGGGGCCAGTGTTTAACCAACGACCCCTGGCCTGTGTTACTATGGTTGGTGTAGTTTAGAGGGTAGGCATTTTCTCCACAGTGGTGATTAGCAAGTGGGTGAGGATACACTTGCTAAATCTGGGTGGGGTTATATACACGTTGTTCTTGCTGCGCCTCCCAGTGCTTCATTTACCAAATAATTCACCTTAAACCATATCAGTTGTTTGTAGCAGGACGTTTTAAATATTTGAGCGACCTGAGGTGTACGGAGGATAGGAAGGGAGAGGAGGAAATAGAAGCTGAATAGGGTAGAAGGTAGAAAGGAGATGGGGCTGGGGCTGGGGCAGAAGTGGCATGGAGGCACATTCTTTTAGTGTTGGCCACTTCGCATCCTGTATCCCTTACCAGCAAGCTGGTGTGGGTAAGTCCTGCCCGTCACTAACCTATGCTTGGTCGACTGCTCCTTACCCTGGCTCTAGACCCATTCTTGCCCATGTAGTTGATGGCACAAGTACACTAAAGAGCTGCCCCGTCCTGCAGCAGGTTGTGGTTGCTTGAACCATGCTGGGTCTGTTTGGACGGAACCAAGGTGGATAGATTGCCTGTCTCGGGCAGTGCCAGAGGCCTGGTACACGCCTGTATTTTGGTGCGGCGAGGAGGGTCTGGCCTACACATTTTAAAGCCTCTTCAGTATTTAAGATACAGTGAATATGGCACTTTAGGCGCTATAGGCTTTAGTATCAGAAAGGTGACACGTCGGTGGAGGGGGCTACAGGTGACTCAATAAGCTTGTTGGTACTTAATAAACAACTCACATTTTTTTACATCTAGTCCCTTTCAGTTTTCTTTGCATGTCTGTTATGTTGGAGGTTTGGTATTTATTCTATGTTTTCGTAAGGTATTACATACTGCGACTAACCGAATCCATGGGCTGTGTAAACCTCTTTAAAAGCTGATCTGCACTGGTATCTGATTGACCATAATTCCCCCTGACCGATAGCTTTTGTAGTGTTAAAGGACTTTGTCTCCCGCTTGGGACTCCAGGATGAAGCGGTGCAGGAAAGGTGCACTGTACCCTAACGGTGGCAGGGTTAATGTCCGCCCTTCTCTGTTTGGGTAGTAAAGCACAGCCATCGGGCCTCTCACATCCATGGTGACACTGCACTAAGACTATTAATGCCCCTGACAACATGCTGTAAACAAGCATTGGCAAAATCGATAGGTCTCGTCTTTGGGACCCTTTTGCTTTGCCATTTTTTTGGCATGATGTACAGCTCAGATTCTCTGCAGCATGGCTAAGGGAACTAAATTTAAAAAAAGGTGCTATGACATGGAAGTTTTGTTATTTTGTGGGCGCGTACTTCATGCACGCTTGAGCCTACAAAAGCACGTGAGCGGTTTTTATTGGAGCGCAAATGGGGGATGAGAGGCAAGTAACACTGAGAGTGGGGGTGGGGGTAAGCAACATGGCAGCAAGGTGCGGGGAAGCAGGGCATGTGTAGGTGGAAGCAACACAGGGGGTGGTAACAGATGGTTGGGGGTGCCACTGGGCACAGAGCATCATGGAGTGGGCCAGGAAAGAAACACACGGACGAGAAAGCAGTGTGGGGAGGAAGAAGTACACGATGGCAAGCACATCATAGAAGTGGATGGGGAGAAGCACACTGCAAGTGTGCTCAGTTGGGCATTGGGCAGGGTAAGAGAAGCACATGAGAAAGACAGTTGGAAAATGCATGTACTCTTGTGGAGTGCTTAACTCAAAAGAAACGAGCATTGGCATAGCCAATAGGTCTCGCCTTTAGGACCTTACAAGTGTTTAGCCATACATGACATTATCCTTGATGCTGTGCCACCAGGGATTGAAGAGCTATACAATAGCTACACACTAGATCATGCAGTCCGAGTTAGGAATATATGCTTACCTTAGTAAACAATTGTGAACACATTCCAAGGCTTTTTAACGCCAGAGACAGAACAAGCATTGAAAATGCAATAGGTCTCGCCTTTGATTAAGTTAAAGCCATTTGCTTTGCTGTACAATACCATTAGCAAAGCAAATGGCTTTAACTTAATCAAAGGCGAGACCTATTGCATTTTCAATGCTTGTTTTTGTAGCATGATCACTGGTGACGAAGGCGGTGGAGGAATCTAAAAGCATTGATAGGACTGGCCTTCATTTCTGCAACAAATGACAGACACAGAAGAAACCAGACAGCTATTGGTCTAGCACCATTCTCATCATTAGCTATTTTTAATAGAAAATGGGTGCTAAAGATGGGTTTGTGGTTTTCATAGTGAGCTGGATCCAACAAAATTCCTTTGAAAAGTTGTGATAAGCAGCATTACCTCCAGTTAGTTGGGATATTGCCTAACCTCAAAGTTTTGTTCGTAAAATATTAGTGATAAAAGTAAAGAAAGCCACAATTTGGGTTAAAAAATAGATGACAGGGGATAGTCTTCACAAATGGTTGGGTCATAATTGAGATGATTTTGATAAATTCTTGCAACAGTTCTAAATGAAAAATAGGAATTATTTTTCTTGCTATGCTTCATCTCTACCTAAGTCAAAGAATGGTGGGCCTACCATTTGTTGAGTAGCAATCTAAGATTTATTATTTTTATCTTTAAAGAAATCCTACAAAGCAACACACAATTTTTCTGATAGTGAGCTTTTCGTGGTGTGTATTTGAATCACCGATATTTATGAAGGTTCGGAAAATCTCTTAAGTGTAGTGTCTTGTTATACATATTTTATTACTAATGATGTCTCACTGGCTTCAATTATTACTGAGCAGTATTCCTTTCTAAGTTTTTTAACTACACTTATTTTGTCAATCTGATTTTTCTTAACAAAGTCTTTCCCATTGCTGCAATTTAAAATAAAAATATTTTATTGGTAGCAATGTGCCACTTATTTAGCTTCTTAGCAATTTATTCTTTTTAGCTTACTAAGGGGCAAATTCTTCATGCTATAAATATAAAATATTTCTCTTCATTTGCTACATATCATTATACAAGTAAGCGGTGCTTAACCAAAAACGTAGGTAAATTTATTTCAGTAAAATTTTAGAAAATTTCACAATTTTATTAATTTCATTGATCCAGGTCTGGTTTTCCCTTTAGTAGGTAAGATACTCTGGAAATGAAGAGTTTTATTATGAGACTGATGTAACGTTTAAGTGATGACCTGATCCAAAATAATTTGTTGTCCTAGATACTAATATAAAATTCTTCCATTAATATGGGTAAGCAAGTAGGAAAATTGATACAATTATTTGTGATTGATTGGAGCAGAGATAGACCAATGTCATAAAGTGTTGTATCTGTAAACAATAAAGCATCTAAATCGCCATCAGTTATTACATCATGAATCTCTATAGCATGCACATTAATATATCTCACATGAATCATGCATAGTGTAGGATAATTATTTATGTGCCTTTTTAACTGCCTTTATAGGGAAACAACCTGGAGTTTCAGCCATATTTGTGGCATGTGTTGGTGTGGTACTAGGTGTGTAAAACTTATAAATTCCTATTTCCCTCAGGATGTGCTGATATAGGGCAAGGCAGTCTTTTTTAATCTGCCTCAATTCTTTAGTTCCTCAATCAATCAATAAATCAGTAGATTTGTAGAGTGTACTTGTCACCCGTGAGGGTATCCAGGTGCTGGCAGGATCCATTTGATTAGCTGAATAGCCAGGTCTTCTGGGACTTTCAGAACTCTGGAAGAGGTGGGGAGGTCTGTAGCTGAAAGGGTAGCTTGTTCCATGTCTTCGCTGCTAGGTAGGAGAATAAGTTACATTTGCATCTGCTACGTCGGATGCGGGGTGAGGCTTAGAGAAAGGGATTTCGAAGCGGAGGTGTGTGGTGGGCTGATGGAAATTCAGGCAGTGGTTCAAGTAGGCGGGTCAACAGCTGTGTATAGCCTTGTATACATTGGTCAGGAGCTTGAACTGGCATATTTTCTGTACAGTGAGCCGCCAGTGGAATTCTCTGAGGTAGGGGCTGATGTGGGTCCATCTAGGGAGGTCCAGGACTAGACTGGTTGCGGCATTCTGTATGGTTTGCAGTCTAGTTTCTAAATTTGAAGCATGATGAACATAATATAGAGATACTGTTTCCAAGTATTCCCTAGTTGAAAATATCAGCATCAACTCACCCTCCTTGAAAGAGCCCTAGTAATATTAAACACTCCCTTATAGGGGTCATCTGTAAGCCTCCGGTCTTTAAATGAAAACCTTTTGATTCTGGGAAGTGAATATTTGTCAACATTAACTGCCAGGTGAGAATACACAGGACAATTTAAAACCAAATTCTACGTATGTAACTGTAACAAAGTTTTGGTGACTGACTTGAAGTCTTGATCATAATGGCTCATGGGCATGAACTGTTCATACGCTAGAGCCTGGCATTAAGTTGCACATGAAAAGCAATCACAAATTTATAAACTTAGGAATTCTTGTTAATGATTCACAGGCTGACTGAGCCCCCTACAGGTGAGCAATGTGGCAGACAAATAGTAGCGGATCTACACCCCAGGATCTTCCCAGCTTAAAAAGATAATTCACCATGTATATGTATTTCACATCTAGGTGGCATACATATTGACTGCCCACCAATCAAATGATTTATTGACGACGTGGATGAGTGTGCCCCGCTCAAAAATGTTGGCAAACGCGTTTGCGTTCCTGGATAGGCACTCATAGTAAGGTTAACAATTAAATCTCCCAAAATAGTCCTACGAGTAATAATGTGTCCAACCTGCTAGCACATTATCAAAATTAAACTGCTGTTTCAGTGATGTATGAAACAAGGTTTTGCAGATGTTTGAATAATGTTTCTTTCAGTTCTGTTATTTTTTAAATAACTAAATATTTAAATTGTCAAAAATGTGTGTTTTGTCTGTGAATGCTAATGGATTCAAGGACTTTGCCTTTATTGACAAAAATACCGATCTGCGCATATGCACAGTGATCACATACGTTCACAAAGGAAACCACCCTCCAATGAAACATCCCATAATAAGACAAAAAATTAACACTACAATAATATCATACCTTAATCATCAGCACTTAAGGATGCTCTTGTAGACAAGAGAATGCCAAGAGTATCTGCCTATGCGTATTCTCTAATTTTCCTACAGCCTCCATTTGCTTCAATTCTATATATCACCTTCTCTCACCTTCTCTTTTACTCTCTCCTTTGTCTGTCACTTTCTGTTCAGTCTCTCATCTATCTCTTTTCATCTCTCTCACCATCTGTTCCTTCTTATATTTCAGTTTATCTCTCCTGTCACTCTCATTCACTCTCCTATCTCAATCTCTATATCTCTTTTAAGTCAGTCTCACTTTATTTTCTCTTTCTTCTTTTTGTATCTTAATTCTTTATGGGTTTTCACATACAGTCGGCAGTCAACATGCAACAGATAGAAAAGATAGTCAATCTGCAGAATCCAAGATACCATAGAAACAAGAACTTCTAAGAAGACATTGATAACAAGAAAAGTCAAGTCAAGAGATACTTTATTTCGGCCTCACAAGACCTTAAAAGCACAGATAAGACATTTGAAAATTCAATACAATTTATCAGTCTAAAAGTTTTTATGTACAGATAAAAATATAAGAACATTAAAAATATTTTAAAAAGTATTCAATAACCAGATAGGCGCTAAGTATCTCAAGCATATAATGCAAAATTATGTACATTAAAAAACAGATTAGAATACAAAGTCCCAGATCATAATAAGTACATAGAGTGGGTGGTTTAGGCTTGATCTTTCTTTAGAACTGCACGGCGAGCACACCACATTAAAAACAGGTAACGGGAGACTGAATATACAATTGGCATGCCGGTGTCATATTTAAGGATCCTATAATCCTGTAAGCAACAAGAGGTTCCAAGGTTCCTACAAAGCTGTCGTAACCAACGAACCCTTATTGCCTTGTAGGTGGGGCAGAAAAACAACACATGCAAGTCAGTCTCCGTACAGTTTTTACATGACGGGCAATCTTTCGTAAAACTACCCCCCCCACTTATAAGTAACAGCACATAAAGGGAGTACACCATACCTAAACTGCATATAGAGTTTTTTAGCAAGGGAAGGCTGTATATCATCTATGCTAGATTCTAAGGTATATTGCAGTTTGACTTCTTAAAAGGATGATGTAAGTGTGCCTATCCTAGGGCCCCTCTGTAATAAATTAAGATGATGATCCTTAAAGTTTTTTATCAAGACTTTTCTTGGTGTTACCAAATAACTTTCTTCCGGACTATCCCATAGGTCTCCCATTCCGATGGATAAGAAGGAATTCTTGATATAGTTGAGCCAAGGTATTTTGCTTGCTCCCCTGAGGTTAGCCACCTCCCTCAATTCCTCCTTATACATAGATAATTCTGGAGTGCTCCATAGGCGGCGCCAGTAAAGTAGAGGTCTAAGCGCAACCTCCAGTGCCATTGGGCTGACACCCAGATCCATTCGGAGCGGAGTTAATGGGGTACTATTGGGAAGTCCCAACAGCTGTCTAAGAAATGAATTTTCAATCCTGGCGAGTTGTTCGGATGGCCTGTGACCCCATAACTCCGCTCCATACAGGGTAGCCCCTCTGGCTTGCGCCTTGTATATTTCCAGCACCGGCCCCAGCATCTTGTGTACACACTTCCTGTGCTGTTTGGCAAGGCCCCCTGACGTTTGCATCAGCTTAAGACAAGCCTTCTTAATTTGATCACCACACTCCATTTTCTCATTGAGGGATAATCTCAGATATTCACATACAGGGACTTTCTCCAAGAATTCCCCTGCTAGTTGTGGATTGGGTCGTTTTGAGTGTCCTGCGTTGAACACCATATATTTTGTTTTCTGGGTGTTAATTTCCAAACCCCTATTCTTACAAAATGAATAAAAAATATCCAATACCCTTTGGATACCCATCGGTGATCTCGACAGCAGGAGGGTATCGTCTGCGAACATCAAGGCAGGTACCTTGCGGCCCGCTAGCTTTGGAGCGTCTATGTCCCCTCCCGCTGTCAAGGCTCCCACTAGGCCATTGATAAAGATACAAAAGAGGGTTGGGGCCAAAACACACCCCATAACCAGAAAAACAATACAGAACACAGTCCCTCCAGTTAGAGGTGTTGCGGCCATGAAGAACCCCAAAAGGGGCAGGAAAGGAGAGTTATGAACTTTCATTTTTCATCTGATCTCTTTCGCCTCTCTACCCCACTCTACCCCACAGATGTACATTTCGTCTCTCTCTATCGGCCTTGATATCTGTCTCATTTAAATGCCTCTACAGCACGTCCTCTGCTTATCTTTCATTTAATTCATTTATTCCTGTTACTATGCTTTCCTTTTCACTTTATATTGAAAAATGCGAATAGTAAAAAGCCACGAGCACATTATACAGACTCACACATGTGAGATTATAAAAATCATTAAAACAATATAACCACGCGATCTAGACAATTTTATATAACAGATTGTGTGCAATGAATCATTTTCATATACCACACACACCATTTCTCCATGTTCACCTCTTTCTCATTCAGCAAACACCTGACATTCTCGATTGTAGAGTCAGGTTTTTGAATACAAGGTTTCAAGGTGTGGTTCAGCTATGAAGTAGATCTGAAGTGGCTTTTGTTTTATTAAAGAATAATATCTAGGGAATTTTAAGAAAAAAATACGAAAATCCTAAATCATTCTAGAATTATTCATCCAAAATGAACCCCCGTCCCCACGCCGCTCTTCCACTTGCAGGTTCTTATTCCTAATAGCAGTGTCTTGGCACACAGCATTGATACTCAGTGACTTTGCAAAGGTGCAGCCTTTTCAGAGAAGGAGTTTTTCATTTCGTCTGGTTGTGTAATTCAGCTCCCAGCGTTTCTGTCGTGAAGACGGCATTTATTCCCAAACTCGGTGATTTTTTCTCCTGCTTCGTTTATGTGATCTTTCATTTATTTACATTCAATTTTTGAATAGTTTTCCGTAATACATGCTTGGTTGAATTTATGTAAAATCTTATCTAAGTGGCTACTCTGCAAATATCTTATTTTGCTAACTGATTTTTGTTTAAAAAAGGTGTACATAGCAATAATTTGAAGACTGGGGCTCATTTTGAAGTTGGAGAACTCCCCTTTTGCCACCCTTGCCACCCCTCTGCCCTTTTAGAGGTCGGGATTCAGCAGCGTTTCCACCAGCTACCAGTGAAAACACATTTGTCAGAGGGCCCCTCCGCCACAAAGCCACCAGTGGCTGCCAGGTCTATGTCATATTTAGGGTGGGACGGCCTTTACTGGACTTCTCTGCTGGCCCACCATGCAAGCGGGGGAGGGGGCTGGGTTCCTGGGCGGGAAGACCTACCAATAGCCCAACATGCGGGGAACAAACTCTCCTCTGTGTCGGTGCCATGGTTGGGAGCCTACAACCAGCTGCATCAACCCACGAAAATTGGGAGTGAATCGCAAAAAGAAGCAATTTCTCACAGTCTCAAAGCCCTGCTAGCTTTGTAAATAAGCCCTTCTTAAATCCATGCTCAAAACATAAGAGAATATCATTTTCCAGATTTATATTTAGAACTTTAAAGTATGTACAGTGAGCTTAATTCAGATTGTTATGGCTATATAAATGTAGGGCGCAAATTATAGATTTGCTTTGTTCAATTCACCTTTGTGAAAAGTTGTCATGAAAAGCATCCAAAGCACTATTAAAGATTCGTGAAAGGCACCAAGTGACACAGATACATCTGTGCATCATCCGCTCAAGTCACCTGTCAATAAGTACAAAAGTAAGCAAGTGAGGAGACCTTGCCTACAGCAGAGGCACATGCAAGCTAGATTACGGCAAACCCTAGAACCACTTGCGCATCCCAGTGTGCTACACAACAGCAGGCATCACAATACCCCTGCTTTATAACCCACTCCTTGTAGGGAGTTTGTGTGTCACTCGTGCCTCCCTCTTTATCACTAGGAAGGTGTGTCTGTATCTGTGGCCGGGGTGTAAGTACACAAAAAGAGAAAGTAGGCCATCCACTCAAAATGTATTGCAGCTCAAAAGATGCGGCTGAGTTTCAGGTCTTAATACCATGTACATCTCTTGTCCAACAGCTGCATTTGTCCTGGTCGCAACAACCGATGCAATATGTCTGAACGTAGTTATTATAACTGTAACTTGCTATACCCTTGTATCATGCTACTGCTGTAAAACGCTCAGATGCCGTTGGGCCACGTCCGTGCTATATAAAATTGCAAAAATAAATACATTTCGGCTTTAGCTGCCAATAAACGTATCGTTTGAACAGAGATACTCGTATCTCAGAGAACCTTCCAAGATGGATGAACTGTATTTCCTGTACTTTTCCCCATTTTTTGACATTCTGCTATTATAATACTTTTGTTTTCTTTTTTCTTCATTTTGGCACATACCAATAGAGGTGGTTGTCTCCTCTGCTTGTAAATGTGCATGCTGTACTGCTGTTTTAAGAAGGATAGTGGATGTGGGAAACATTTTGAGGATCTAGCTTGAAATTTTGTTCCAAAGGTAGACAGGGTCAGTGCCAGAAAATCAAATGCATTTAAGTGATAGGAATTTGAATTGTATTCAGTAGCCAATAAGACGCGAGTGCAGATGCCTTGAAGGAGTGTTAGTGTCTCTCTTTTTAAGTCCACTTATGAGTCTTGTGGGTACATTTTCTCCTTCTGAACCGGACATATTCATCTTGTATATGGGAAGTTGGCCTAAAATGCTTGCCAAATTTAGGGCACATTGCAACTAGCTACCCACTAGAGAGGGGCTGTAGTTATCGCATTAGTATCACTCAGACCGTGAGCCAACCATGAGAGGCAGCATCACAGAGGAGTCGCCTCCTCACCAATTCAACAGTGTCCATGTTTCTTACACTGCCAAGAAATTCCATTTTCTTTTGTCTTTTTCTGCTGCCAACCTTTTGACCCATATCTTATTTGCTCATGTCTTGCTTTCTGTTCTTCTCTGTTTAATGGCCTTTTTCTATGCCTTTCCCCCTTTCAATCAATTTATCAAGTCGCCATCTATCTTCCCTTCTAATTAGAATATGTTTACCACACATGCGCCTGCTCTGATTCTTTCAATTTGCCCTTGCAAGGAAAGTGGTTTATTATATGGTGTGGTTGTGTGACTTCACAACGTAATAATGTCACAATTCCATATCCTGTCCAGTCAGATTCGTTGGCAAAACCTTAGCTCAGTCCTGTATAGCTGTGACTTAGGGCAGTCAGACTTTAATAACGGAACAAGTTTAAAGCATTAAGAAGTACCAAAACAGTTGAAGAAGAAAAAAACACAACACATAAGAATCTGACTTCAATTCATTAAAATCAGCTGGATGTTTATCTTTAGAAATTATTATTATTATTAATATTATTTAGAAACTTATAAAGCGCACAGCTACCCCCAGCTGGGGTGTCCCAGCGCTAAGACAGGCGGCAGATGCAAGTCCCAGTAGGGGGCTAATGGCTGGAAAACAGCCAGGTCTTCAGAACACGTCGGAAAATGGTTTCAGACTCGGCCATACGCAGGGAAAGTGGCAGGCTGTTCCAAGTTTTGGCAGTAATCACTGAAAAAGCTCTGCCACCCATTCTGGACCGGTGGAAACGGGGAGTCGCCAAAAGGCGAAGATGATTCGATCTAAGGGTACGATTAGACTAAGAATGCGTGAGTCGAGTTCTAAGATAAGCTGGACCACGACCCTGAATAGCTCTAAAAGCCAGGACAAGAGACTTGAACTGGATACGTTTGATCACTGGAAGCCAGTGAAGCTTCTTCAAGTGGGGTGAAATCGAATGGCGATATGGGATGTTACAAATCAGCCTAGCAGCCGTGTTTTGAACGATCTGCAAGCGTCTGATCAGATAAGCTGGTGCCCCCGCATAAAGACTATTTGCGTAGTCGAGATGTGAGGTGATCAGGGCATGAATAATGCTCCGACGAGAGTCCAGAGGGAGAAAGGGAAGGATTTTGCGGAGCATGCGCAGTTTACCAAAACAGGCAGAGGAGACCTGGTATATTTGGGATTTGCAGGATAGTTCATTGTCAAACCGGAACCCAAGATTCCTAGCCGAGTCCACAGGTTTCGGGGGGGGGATTCAGCTCAGATGGCCACCAAAGCAATGGAAGAGGCGGTTTTTGTTGATTAAAAAACAGCACCTCGGTTTTGTCTGAGTTGAGCCTGAGCGTATTTAAGGACATCCAGGTAGAGATATTACACAGACAGCGTCTGAATTTAGAAAATGCTGCTTCAGAGTGATCTTTAAATGAGAACACCAATTGTGTATCGTCAGCATAAGAGATCACTCTGACTCCGCAGGATTCTACCAATGTAGCCAGAGGGGAGAGGTATACATATATCTCAACCACAAAAATGCACCACAGGGTTATGGAGATATGAATATTAAATGAAACAATAAATCACAGCTTTTCACTTAGCGCAATAAATCATTGGAATCTACTGTGACTCGCAGTTTAAGGTTCGCCACAACATGTAACTTGAAAACTGCTATAAAGGCACTCTTATGGCAAAATGCTCTGGCAGGGGTACAGTCATAGGGACCAATAATGCTCCAACAGAACAATTACCTTGCTAGGAAATCAGTCTCCCGTCCAGATCCAAACTCTATGGGTGAACCGCCTCAGGGCTCAATGGAGTGATCCTGATGCAAGGGATATAGGATGCTGTAGATGTTCATGGGTGTTGAGGATTTTGAGCCGGTGTCGGGGGTTTCTGCAGCCACCCCTTGATTCATGACCTCTGTCCCCAGAGGTTGATGTCCCACACAGTTCAGGAAAATCCAGCCAAAAACCAGTTGCCACTGGTCTATTGGTCTCAGCATATAGCCAAACCAGTGGTTCCCTTTAACTTGCAGTAAGGTCTGTGCTGGGCAACCAAACTGCACTCCAATGCTTCCCCTGGGTGTAGCAGACTTGGATGCAAATTTTGAGATTTAGGTCTCGGCCAAGCTACTTGGCGCTGGGCTATCAAAGGAGCAGGCTTCTGAGCTTTTATGGCCCTGTGGCTATAACAGGGTTTCAGCCAACTGACTCTTGTAGTCTCCTACTTTGTCTGGGGCTTATGGTTGACTTTTCCTCGAGTGGGACACCACAGGCACAGTCCTTTCTTTGCTAGCCCAAGAAGCAGGTGATGCAGTCCAGTCTTTGGTGCAGCCACTCTTTGCTGGGTCCAGGGAACAGCAGGACAGTCCATCTTTGGCCCTTTCTCCAGTTCAGATGTGATCTGAGGTCTGGGTGCCAAGGGTGCCACATGTATGCCCATTTCTTGCCCTCTGTGGAGGTGGGGACTACTAGCCAATGGGTTAACAGGTCCCCTCCCTCCTAGTGATGACTTTGGGCAAAGTGTGGCATTTAGCTAGCCCAGACGGCATCATTCTGCGTACTCCCAACAACACAGAACCCTTCTCTTGGTGTGTGGAGCTCCCTAACCCAACCCAGAGGTGTGGCTACACATCCATTGAAAAATTGGTTTAGCAATGGCTTTTTCCTCCCTGCCCAAAATGCCAGCCAGTCTGCTAAAACAAAAAAGGAGCTTCCAAGTGGAGCATCTGCCAAATAATTGTTTACTGTTGCCCAATGCGTGTAAATGTGGAGTTCACTTCCCGGCGAGTACCCGTGGTGTCTGTACAGATGGGATATACTTATAAACAGGGGTTGCAGTCTTGACTCGGTTTGACAGATTTACGTGGAATTGCCATATTTTACTGCATGCCTGCGAATAAGGAACCAGTCCATTACTACTACCTGAAGGGTGCACAGAAAAGTGTACCAGCACCTATTACTAGCACTAGGAATGCCATGAAGGGTCCCTCAACCTGGGACAACGTTTATTTTGAACCCATTTTGGGAGGGAATTACAACTGAAACTAAGGATCTGCGCCAAGAGCATTCTATCCCTGAAGAAGTCACGGCTTACAGCAGCAGAACGCGACGAAACACGTGTTGGCTAAGGCTTTGTTTCATTTGACCACGTGAAGAATAAATAATTTGTGTTATAAGATCGAGCTACGGATCAAGATTGTTCTCACATTATTACCTACTTGTTTTTTTATACTAGTCAGCGTGTGCAAGGGATTGTGATGTTGCTAAGCCTTCCTGTGTTCACCATATATAAACTTCGCTGTGGTCAAATTCTGGCCTTGGGGCTTGTATGTGTTCTACACAAATTTGACCACTTGTCTGCAGCGCACCAAGCTTTACACTGGGTGCCAGTCAAACAGATAATCCAGTTCAAGACCCGTTGCCTTTCCCATTAGCCTGCTACATAAATGGTCTAATTTGTATTCCACATATCCTGACCCCTGACTGCCCGGCAAAAAGTCTGACATCCAGCACATATCTGCTACTCATGATGCTTGTTTTTGACACATTTGTTCTGGTGGCAGATCCCACCATGTCTTTGCATCTCAACTATGGAGCTCCCTCATATTAGAACTTTACAGAATTACTTATTTTCAACATGTCAAGCATGTGCTGAAAACACACCTTTTTGGTCTCACCTAGGACAGTGCATGTGCTGTCTGTTGAGAGACATATTATCAGCTTAGAGTGGGCTTATATTCCGCCCATTCCTTACCATTGGTTGGCTTTATTGTCACTATTTGCTTCCTTCTTATCCATATGCATCTGTGGGCTTTTCTTGTTCTTCTTGTATTTGTCCCTCTCCTGTAGCATGGATGCATTACTTATGTCCTTCCGCTGCTCATTTTTAGGCACTAATTTTTTTCTTTTTGTTGAAGCACTCTACAAGAGCGTGTATGATTTCCATCTGTCTCCCTCCTCCGTGTTCCTCTTTCTCACCCACACTCAGTTGTCATTCTTGCTTTCTCCCAGCCCTTCTTCTCTTACAGATTTTGTATCCCGAATCCCCCTTGTCTGTTTGCTCCCCTAGCCCCGCGTGCCTACTCTCCATTTTCCATTTGCTTCCCCAGCCCCTGCCCACCCTCCATTGTCAGCTTGCTGCCCTCACCCCTCTCACCCACCCTCAATAGTCAGCTTGCTTCCCAACCCCTCCCGCCTACTCTCCACCTTCTCTCCATTGTCTTGATGCCCCTGCACCTCCTGCCCACTCTCCATTGTCGGTTTGCTTTCCCATCCTCTCCCTCATGTCTCCATTGTCAGCTTACTTTCCCATCCTCTCCCACACACCCGTCATTTTCAGCTTGCTGTCCCAGCCTGTCCTGCCCACCCTCCATTATCAGCTTGCTTCCCCCTTCCTCTCCCGCCTGCCCTATGTGGTCAGATTATTGCCCCAGCCAGTCCCACCTGCCCTCTAGTGTCAGCTTGCAGCCCATCCCCTCTTGCCCACCCATCATTGTCAGCTTGCACCCCCATCCTCTCGCGCCTGCCCTATGTGGTCAGCTTGTTGCCCCAGCCCTTCCTGCCTACTCTCGATTGTCAGCTTGATCCCCATCCCCTCTTGCCCACCCTTTGTTGTCAGCTTGCACCACCTCCCGTTAGCCCTCCATTGTCAGCTTGCTTCCCCAGCCCCTCCCACTCCACCCTCGGTTGTCCGTTCACTGCTCCAGTACCTTCCACCCATTCTCCACCCACTCTCCCTTGTCCATTTGCCACTCCGCCCCTCTCGCGTACCCTAGGTTATCAGTGTCCTTCCCCATTGTGTCTTGCGTGTCTTCTCCCCTCAACTCTGTCCTTCACTCCAGCCCTCCCTTCCTATGTGTTGCCTCGTCCCTAACCCACTACCCTTGTGTTTTTGTTTTTAAATGCAACAAAAGTGCATTAGCAATAGTGCTTTTTTTCAAATTATTTTTAGCCATGCCACATTGCAGCCATACTGCTGTAGCAGCATGGCATAAAACACTGCCAAAGCGAATAGCTCTCATGAGAGCCACACAACGCCTTTAACACAATGCCTTTAACACACATTGCCTTTAAAATGCAAAGCCATTACCATGCATGCCTTTACCAAAAAGGTAAATATATTAAAGGTAAGTGTGTGTGTTTATTTATATATCGGGTGGTAAGGGTGTATTTAGAGTTTAGGTTGGTTAGGGGTATAATCTGGTAAGTGTGATTTTAGGGTATAGGGGTGGGTAGGGATATAGGGTAGTAAGGTTGTGTTAGGGTTTAGGGGTGGGTAAGGGTATAGCATGATAAAAGTGTTTAGGGGTGGGTGAGGGTATAGGGGGTAATGGTGTTTTTAGGGTTTTGGGGTTGGTAAGAGTAATGGGGGTTAAGAGTGCTTTTAAGGTTTAGGGATGGGTAAGGGTTTAGAGTGTCAAGGGTGTTCTTAGGGTGGGTAGGGGTATAGAGTGGCAAGAGTAATTTAAAAGGAGGGGTTGGGGGCTGCATTAAGTAAAATGTAAAATTATGACTATCTCAAAAAATGTGGGGGGAGTTTGGGGGATTTACCCCCCAAAAAAGAGAAATATATATATATATATATATATATATATATATATATATAGGTTTAACTTACCTCAAATATACTTACCTTGGATGGTAAAGTCATATGTGATAAAGGCATATTCGTGGTTAAGGCATGCATGGTAAAGGCTTGGAATTGTAAAGGTATTGCGTGGTGAATGATTTTTGATAAAGGCATGCATTTTAATGTCATACAACCACTCTAGTAGGAAGTCTTATTGACTTTGCCAATGCTGGTTGGTAATGTGCTGTTGTCTTTTCTTCCCCTCTCTTTGATTCCTGGTTCCAAGATACCATTTGATGAACATGCACTGCTCGAATAAATAAATGAACCTCTGCTATTTATTCATGATTACTCTTCCTCTATACTCCCCCTTTGATAAGTTTTGTAAATCAGTTACACTTTAATTTGTGTGCTGGTCTGCACTTGCACCAGCCCTTGAACTTAACTGCTGTGTTCCTTTAAATAAATACAGAAACAGAAGGGCAACTAGGATTGAATGGATTAGTGCAGGTGTTGTGTCACAAGATTAGGGGCCGAGTCAGCCATTATCTCTGCGTGCCAAATTCTGTAAAGCGGAGCGGTAAAGCTGCAGCAACCTAAATAGAACAGTTGTGTCATGTCGAAGGACATAGGCCTAAACATCATCTCTGCACGGTTCATGGGTAAAGATAGGAGCTGCTTCCCTGCAGCAGCTACAGTTACGGATTATAACAACATCCCTGAGGGGGGAAAAGGGAGCTCAGCCAAATGAGGTACAGGAGCTTTGCACGGCCCTTAGGTACAAACAAGAACAGCAGCCATGAAGGGTCTCTCAGCCCTGAATAGAACAGCAACAACGCGAAGGTACAGATGGGAACAGCAATTACTTCGAATACATAAACAGGATAAGCATCATCGGTCAACACAGCCGTGTGTAATCCAAAGAGGGCTGCAAAAACTGCAAAAGAGGCCGCCTACATACATTCAGTTTCGAAAATCTAAAAGGAAAAGCCCTACATCACACGTTAGTAGAGTGTTGGCACTTAAACAACATGCGGTGATGTGCATTTTATACGGTGTATGCGGTCATGTGCATTTTATTCGTTTGTGTGAGAAGACTATTTGCAGAAGACATTAACTGGTACACTGGAATTTAAACTACAACTCTCTGCTGGTCACAAGCCCAATTCGGACATTGTAAAACTGCTCAAAGTTGCAGAATGAATACTTAAAGAGGACACACTGAGCCTGGTTCTCAAAAGTATGTAAACTTAAGCTTTATACACAAACTCCCGGGAAAAATGTTTGGGAGCGAACATTTGCTGAATATTTATACATCATTTTGCATCTAGCACATGAGTGTATTATTTCACATGTGAGAAAGTTCGAATTTGTAAAACAATTCCAGAACTGTTCCTGCTAAACTCACTCTGTGGCAGCTGCTCTGAAGTACCCCTGAAATTCTCTATGAGTTTGAAAAAAGATAGGCAGTGAAACCTGAACATAAGAATAAGCCTAGGGGTGCAGATGTCTGACTTTTCTGAGAACCTGTTCGATTGAGTCTAAAAGGAATTTGCACTCTCAATGAACACTACCCCACCCAATGACACATTGCACAAGACCAAAGGGTATAAATGTCACAGAGCAGCACCTCATCTCTTGAGATCCCATCTTCAATTCTGTGAGCATTTAATGATCACGTCCTAAATGGCTGAGCGTCTCATAACTAGGATTGTTATCAAAGCCTTCATTTTAAGCCTGGCATAGATTCATAAGGTGAACTGCATTGCATTGGCATTACAGAAGTAGGACCATGGGGCATGCAGGTGGAGTATGCTTTATATTTTGCCTTTAAATTTGCAGAGTACATCATGCTTTAATGTATTTCCACTTGAGCATGGATCACCGATTCATTCTTTCAGTTTGCTATTGGCGTTTTTACTGCTGTACATTAGGTAGCCATCTTGAAATGGTTACTTTCCCTGAAAACTTAAGCAGCCATTCACATGGCATGCACAAATGTGGAAAATCTACCCTTCTACATACCTAAAGTAAATGCAAATGTGTGTCTGCACATGAAATTATTTTTTAATTTCTCCACAGAGCACTTTTTCCCCATGACGGTGTTCCCATTCTCTTCAGACTGGATACAGACTGTTGGAAATGGCCCTTTTTGCAGGGTTATCCCCAAACTTTTTGCTTCTTCCTCCTATTTTTCCTGACCGTTTTTTATTAGCTTTAGGACTCTGAGCATTTTACCACTGCTAATCAGTGTTAAAGTGCATATGCTCCTGTGTAAATTGTTATTATGATTGGTTATCCATGATTGGCGTATTTGATTGACTGGTAAGTCCCTAGTAAAGTGCACTGAGTGTGCCAGGGCCTGTTAATCAAATGCTACTAGTGGGCTAGCAGCACTGGTTGTGCCACCCATATGAGTAGCCCTGTAAATGTGTCTTAGACCTACCACTGCAGTGTCTGCGAGCACAGTTTTCAAACTGCCATGTCGACCTGGCAAGTGCACCCACTTGCCAGGCCCTAACCTTCCCTTTTCTTACATGTAAGATGCCCCTCAGGTAGGTCCAAGATACACCCATGGGCAGGGTGCAGTGTAGAAAAAAGGTAGGACATGTGCTGGTGTGTTTTACATGTCCTGATAGTGAAATACTGCCAATTTTGTTTTTCACTAGCAAGAGGGTATCTGTCCCATAGGCTAACATTGGAGTTACTTTGTAACATCTTACAAGTATAACTTTCCATTGGGACAAGATGGAGATTGTTAGAAATGGGATTTCTGGTTGGCTAGGGCAAATGCCTAAGCCAGGCAGAAACCACCACTCTAGTCAGGGCAAGGGAGTTACACACTGGAGATAACCCCTGCTCACCCCCTTGGTAGCTTGGCACGAGCAGTCAGGCTTATCCCAGAGGCAATGTGTAAAGCGTTTGCGCAACACACTCACACAGCAGCAACACACTAGGCACACCACAAAGGAAACTCCACACAAGGTTATATAAAAAATAGCCTTTGTATTATCCAAAACACATTAGAATCATAATCACACAATATACACTGTGCCAACTGGAACTAGGCAATATTCACAGGGGATTATATACAGGACAGGGCCAATCGGGCCACTCTCAGAACCTTTAGAAAGCACTAGTAACACATATAAAGCACAACCAGTGACTACTGGTCAAATACTGTACTTCAGCATTATATCACATTAGGCATAAAACACATTGTGTATAAATCACAAGCATAAACACATTATGCATAAATCACAAGCATAAACACATTATGCAGCTGTGTAGAGCCTTGCGCTCTACTAATTTCACCCAAAACAAAACGACCCCAGGCCAACTGGCCTTTCTAGGGGGCCCAATGCCCTTTGTCCAGAATGTCAGGGCGCAATTCTAGAGCCTTCCAAGTGGCCCTCTGGCTGCCAATGCAGCAAAAGCAAAGTGCTCAATGCACTGGCGCAGGGGGTGTGTATCTCACTCCCTCCTTGTCATCGAGACAGAAGTGACCCCACATTGCAGCTGCCCGCGCTCTCGCGGTACAGCTGAGAAAGACAACCAAGCACGGGCACTA
Organism: Calotriton arnoldi; assembly: GCA_963921515.1. Lineage (NCBI taxonomy): Eukaryota > Metazoa > Chordata > Amphibia > Caudata > Salamandridae > Calotriton > Calotriton arnoldi. Next base: position 530,402 of record CAWUFW010009247.1, on the reverse strand, counting down.
ACAGTGCCTTTTAAAGCCCCTACTCCGGAGCTAAGGATCCAAACATTGCTCTCCACCATCACAGCTGCCCGCTCTCTCTCGCGGTGCAGCTGGGGAATTAGGCTTGGCACCACGGTGCCTATTGAGCCCCACTCCGAGACTCTGACAAGACTTTGCCCAAGAAGAAATCGGTCCAGGCGCCCCAGTGCCTCCGGGAGCGCTGACACTGCTTCACTATTGAACCCCACTCACCGGGACTCTTCACTCACGGGGGAAGTCTCTGCCCTGGGGGCCCTCGAGCCTCCAGTCGAACTCCTCCCCTTGACCTCACTCACCGGGCTCCCCTTCTGGACTCCTCCGATCTCGGCAATACGATGCGGGTCTCGCAACAGTCTCCGGCCATACACGGGGCTTCCACTGGCACGGGAGCCCCGACCACGATGAGGCAGCCGGTCTGCCTGACTTCCCCTTACGGCGTCTTCTTCCTGCTGCGCCCGCAAAGCCCTGCCCACGTCCAGGCGGTCCGCCTGACTTCCGGCTCGGGCCGCTGCGGTTCTCGGTCTCCGGACTCCGGTGCAAATGCGGGGCGGGCTCCCGCTTTCGAATAAGCACAATTGCGGGGTGGGCTCCTGGGAACAGGAGCACAAAACAGCGGGTGGGCTCCCGCTTCCTTAATACTTGTAAATGCGGGGTGGGCTCCTGCTTTCCTCACAATGCTGGGTGGCTCCTGCTCCTCCTCAGAGCACGGGGGAATCCCACGCCGGGGTTCCCTCCGAAGGCAGCGACGCGCTGCAGGGCACACAACAGCGGCATGGTCTCCCGCTTTCAGGAGCACAAATACAGCGGGGTAGGCTCCTGCTTCCCTTTGGCAATGCGGGGGGATCCCCACATCGGGATCTCCCCCAGACACTTCGCAGCCCAGTGCTGCCAATTAAAACAAAATGCTCCCCTCGTCCTGGAGCATAAAAATAAAGGTGCAGTGCTCACGAGACGCTGGGACTCCAAAGGTCAAGGGGAAAAGGCTGGGCCCAGGCAGGCCAGCTCACAGGGCCCTCCAGCAGGGAGGCAGTCCCTCGTGGTGGTTCCTCCTGGGGCCCAGCAGCAGCAAGTCCCCCCCAAGTCACAAGGAAGCACAAAACATGGGGTCACAGCCCCAGTACTTATACAACATTTCTTCTTTGTTCTGCCCTGGCACAGGGCTTGGGGGAACCAGTCTCAACTGGTTCTGGGGGGTTTTGGAGCACTCTGTTTACAGGGCTCCTCTTCTCCATTGTAAGGTGGGGGCTCGGTCATCACACCACCACAGAGGGCGGAGCCAGCATTCACCCAGGCAGGCACAAACCTATTCAGGATCAGGGGACTACTCCTCCCAGTACTCCAAATGCAGATCCCCTATTCAGCCTAGCGCTGACTCACCCTGCCCTCCCTGGAGCCACACACACCTCACCAGCCCCTGTCACTCCAGAGCCAGACATGCAATCCACATCAGGCAGGCAGACACATAGCACACAGAAATGCCAACTTCTAAAAGTGGCATTTCTAAAATAGTGATAATAAATCTGCGCACACCATGGCGCAGCATTTATTATGACTATTCCAACCATACCAAACTTGACCACGCTGCTCCTCTCATATCAGGAATTACCACTGAAACACTTATCAGGGAATCCCCAATGCATTCCTATGAGAGGGCAGCCTCACAGCAGTGAGAAACCAAAAATGGCTGTTTTGTCACTACCAGGACATGTGATGCACTTAAGGTACATGTCCTACCTTTTACGTACAATGCACCCTGCCCATAGGGCTAGCTATGGCCTACCTTAGGGGTGACTGACATGCAGTAAAAGGGGGGTCACAGACATGACACACACTTTAGGTGCCACGTCACAGCGGCAGTAACACTGCGCGCACAGCCCCTGCAATGGCAGAGGCCTGAGACAGGTTTGAAAGGCTACTTTGGTGGGTGGCGCAAGCAGCGCTGCAAGCCCACCAGTAGCATTTAATTTACTGGCCCTGGGTATCTGAGATACCACTTTACAAGGGACTGACAGGTAAATTAAATATGCCAAACAGGTGTAGACCAATCTTACCATGTTTACCACAGAGAGCACACGCACTTTACACTGGACAGCAGTGCTAAAGTGCCCAGAGTCCTAGAACCACCAACACCATGTCAGAAAAAAGGCTAGGAGGAAGGCAAAAAGTTCAGGGATGACCCTGCAAAAAGGGCCAAGTCCAACAGAGATATAGAGTTTAGGCTCTCTGAACTCAGAATTTAACAACTCATCTTTTAGTAAATATGGTTTTTAAATTGTGTGTTGGAATATGCCACTTTTAGAAAGTAGGCATTTTCTTGTTTAACAATTCTGTGTGCCTCTGCTGTTTTGTGTATTGACTGTCTGGTTTTGCAGTGTCAGGACCTGGGGATGTGCATTCACTGTAGACAGCCACAAAGGGGCTCAACCCCCTTTCCTGCCTTTCCTGGGTGACTCATAGCTAGGCTGAATAGGCCTTGTCTGTATTTAGAGTGGTGGGAGGAGTTTTATTTGCACCTGAATAGGCAGTGTCTCCTTTGCACAATGCTGTCTCCACCTCCTGTAGTGAAGCTGGGCCAGATAGGACAGAACTGGTTTGGACTGGGCTCAGAGACCCTTGCCACAAAGAGAACAATGGGAAAATGGGGTTTAAGTATTGGACCTTAAATCCCAGAGAATTAGATCACTTCTGGACTCAAGAAGAAACTTTTGGCAAGAAGTACAGCCCCTTTGCTGTGTGCTTTGCTGGGTTGGCCTGCAGTTGCTGCTTCTGTCAAGGAAGAGGACAAAGACTGGAACTTTGCTGTGAACCTGCTTGAAGAAGAATCTCCAAGGGCTTGTGTGTGCCGGCATCCTGTTCTGAAGTCTCAGGGACACAACAACTTCATCACCAGCTCCCCTGAACTCCACTGCTGGGAGTTATTTCCTGCCAGGAGGTGCCTATTCCAGTTTTGGGCCTCTGGAGGTTGTTCCTGCTGTTGGGAGCTGGAAGAAACCTAAAATAAGCATGACAAACAATCTTCGACACCGTTAGCGATGCTGCTGTGATGCCGCAACCTGCACCGAGGCTGGGGGCACCACTTGTGAAGTGCACGACGCACTGCCCCACCAGCATGCAGCTCCGACGCCCTTCAACGCCTGCAGTTATCGGCCCTCCCGATCTAGCACTCGCACTGATGCCGTCACCGCCAGCGCCTGCCTCCTATTATCACGGAGCCGATAACCACCAAGGGTGACTCCACAAGTTTTCGACTTCACATCGCCTCACCGGAACCGACGCCTCTCCACCGACGCAACCGACTTCCCTGTCCTGGACTCGACACGTCCCCTCCTCGTGGACACAACACTTTGCCTCCCCCGTGGCAACCAGGGAGCCGGCCTCGACTTCAGCATGAAGCCTCACCTCCACAACGCCGTGCATCGTCCAAAGACTTTGTTCCAAGGTACTGCTGTTCGGGGGTCCGTGTGACTCCATGCTCCTCGCTATCGGTGCCATACTTTGGATTATTGCCTGTCACAACGTCATAATAGTCCCAGGTAGCGCTATTTGTTTGCTACAAGTTCTATTTTTGAAATAACTGTTCTAATGTCATATTTTACTGCCTGTATGTTGAATTTTTGTCGTTTTGGTCTTGTTTGGTTTAGATAAAGATACTTTATTTTTCTAAACTGGTGTGGTGTCCATTTGTGGTGTTTCCACTGTATTACTGTGTGTTTTGAGTACAAATACTTTACACATTGCCTTTGGGATAAGCCTGTCTGCTCGTGCCAAGCTACCAAGGGGATGAGCACGGGTTACCTAAAGTGTGTATCCCTCTTACCCTGACTAGAACCAAGGGTCCCTACTTGGACAAAGGTACCTACCTCTGCCAATTAGAGACCCCCATTTCCAACACAGACTTATACATATGCCATTGACAGGAGTAAATCTATGATCATATCAAAGAAGAGAAAGTGCTTGCCAGCAGTAGCAAATATGTGATTTTTCGCCAATGATAGAAGGTAATCCCACCATGAACCTTCCAAGACAAGATTTTTTGAGAAGACTTTTGCAGAAAATACAGACAAGCGGTTGGGGTTTTATGTGTTGGCAAATCCATTTAGTCGTGCAAATTGATATTTTTCACTTACAAGAGTTGATACTCACAAAAGTTGCTATTTGCACATTATGGGGACTATTCACAAAGGTAACACACATTTCTGAGTAATATACAGGTGAAATTTACTCTAACACTTTTGAGTAACTTTGCTACCTTGGGCTATTCACTAAATCAGAGTGTAAAGTTACTCAAAAGCGAGGACTTTTACGGTCTCCACCCCTTGTAAAGGGGATAGAGCCAAACTTGCAAGTATAAGTTACTACTGCCAAAAAATATATATAATTTAATGTAAAAAAATCTAAAAATAATTCTGATTTATTATCTAATTATCAAAGATTATAACAACATTTTTTAATCTAAAAATGTTAAAAACAATTTAATAAAATATAATTAAATTGCTTTAAATTAATTATAGATATCACTTTTAATAATTATTAATACATAATAAAAACAAAATTTGGTGGGAATATATTTTTAATTTACAATGTAGCAAAATAATTTCAATTTATAATACTCAAAATAATTTATATTGTAATTCATAATTAAGTTGTTTTTGCTTTAACATTTCTTTTTCTTTTGTTCTACATAAAAGTATTTTTACTAACTTTTTCCAAGTTTAATAAACTTTTTACGTTTTCCCAATACATTACCATTGGAAGATCCCTGCAGTTGAGGCGGACTTCTCCCTGTGATACAGTAAAGGGAACTGTATCATTCGCTGATACTGCTTTTGCAAGTTTATGGTGAACATATGAAATATAGGGCTGGTACGCAAGTGGTTTCTGAAGGCCGCCAGAACCTTTATTGTGCCACAATATGCATTAACCATTCTGTAATTTTTCTATTACATTTTCATTTTAGTGTATTTAGCATGAAAATCAGAAAATGTTCAATAAGATCAGTAGATGCATTACCGCTTTGTTGTCACGTTGTAAAAATAGAGAACTATGCTTATTGTGGTCAGAGCATGGGGTTTTAGTGAAAATGTGTTTACTGAGTTAAGCATTGGCAAAGTTAATAGGTTTGACGTTTTTAATGTGAATTGCAGTGATGAAACCCATTAGGGTGGTGGCAGAAGCATACTTAGTTGACAACCATGATACCAAGCCCTAATGAATGAAAAATATTTCTGAGATTTTAAACATTGTTAGCTTTTTCAGGCACTTTGAGACTTAAATACATGGAAACAAAAGACAAAGCTCATGTTGATTATTTGCTATCTATTGCAAGCAGATTACTTGCCAATCCAAGCACAGACAAAAACAATGAAAATGTAGACATTTTTTGTGCATATAAAACAAAAAACTGAATGTTACAAAAAGCATGATATTAGGGTGTTTATACATGTACAAAACTCCCTCTTGCCTTCCAGTGGAGACAGAAGGGTTGAAAGTTGATGAGTGAAAAAATACTCCAGTGTGCTGATCCAAGATGTGATTGACAATGTCTCAAGCGAATGGCTGCATAGCCATAAGTCAACGAAGCCAATGGCAGCTAACTAAAAGTTCTTATCTGTAGGTATTAGTAGAATGCAATGTGTTTGCTGTAAATGGTTTAAGCACCATTAAATGTCAAACCTTAAAAATCACTTTATGTTTACAAGAGAGAAACATATAAAGCTGCTGGGTGCAAACAGCGCTAAATGTACGTCAGGACGATTCTGATTAAACATAGAACAAATATGAAGCTTAACAGAGTGTATTATCTAAACATATTGTCATGAGAACTCCTTTTAGATAAAACCCACAATTTATAGAAATGTTATCATTTTCATGACCTATGGAAACAAATTCATGAGTATGACATAATTTTTCTTAAAGAGGATGCCGAATTTGGTGGCTCATACATCCACCCTATGAATCTGTCTTTGAACACATGATCCCAGGTTCAAATCCTGGCAGGATCACTCTGCTTTTCATCCTCCTGAGGTTGAAAAAATAAGCCCCACTTGTGTGGGTAACAATAAACATCAGTTATGTGTCAATCCTGCCGAGATACCTCGGGCGAACGGTTCGCTCTACGAATACACATTATGTTATGTTAAATAGAAGATCCTACATATTGTGATTTTGAATGCGTCTTACCTCTTTTATCTGCATTGAGGTACATCCTTTTGTAAGCGGCTCCTTCAGTGTTATTTTTAAAAGCATTATTGCCACATACATTTGCATGTATTAACTCAGTGAGGGGCATATTAACAAGGCGGCGTTAATGAATTATCGCCGCTTTAGCGTCCGTTTTCGGACGAAAAGCGGCGATAATTTTATCGCCGAATTAACAAGGACACGCTAGCGCGTGATTCCTGACTTAGCGTCCGTTTTCTGCACGCCTCCCATCGCATCGCTAATGAGATGCAAAGGGGGCGTGCCTGTGTAAACAACAGGGGGAAATATCGCTAACCCAGGTATCGCCATATTAGCAACGTGGGTTAGCGATATTTTAAATTGCGTTAAGTATGCCTTAACGCAGGAATCTAACGTCTGCTAAATTCCTGACTAAGGCATACCTAACATGGGGGTGGATTGTGTGGCTAAGACCACAGGCCCTATCGCCAAGTATATCGCCGTTTTCCATGGGACATCGCTGGAAAACCAGCGATGTTCCATGGAAAACATCGCTATCACTGGAAAATTATCGCCTTTGCGCTAAGCGTTGTTAATACAGCGCTAGCATGGCGATAATTTCCAGCGATAGCCGGCGATAGGATTCCTCACGCTAAGCACGGCCAGCGATAATTATCGCTGGCAGTTGTTAATATGCCCCTAACTTTTTTAATATAAATTGATAATCCAACCTAGAACATGAAACTGAGGCATTATGAAGTGTTCAAACACCATCACTGTGTGAGAAACCAAACGTGTGCCTTTGCTCTAGATAGACTGTCCTTCAGAAATCAGCATCTTTCACATCAGCTTCCCCTCGGCACTGCTTGATCTTTGAATACAGATCCCTTGTCTGCTTTCTGTGTCTTAATTAAGGTGTTGAACTGCATTAAAAGCATAGTGTGCCTTTGGTATCCTGGGAAATGAATATTTCAAATGCAATCTACATTTAAATTCATCTTTTCCTTGCAATGCAAAAAAATTGTTATTTAAATAAAAGACTACATTTGCCTATGTAGCTGCTGACTCATTAAATCAATTGCTGCCGCCAACCTTGACAGGGAGAAGCATTCAAAATAAAACTGTGGGCAATAGAATTCACTGCTTTCAAGATCCATACATAATACCGTCACTGCAAGGAAAGTAAATGAGAAAAAGGCACCGTTTTTGTTAAAGGCTTTCAGTGCATGCTTGTGCCAGCAATTACCTTTATTTTGGAGGTTTATAATGTCTCATGAAGTAAACAAACGTCCCCTGAGGTCTCAAACGTTTGTGCCTGCATTTGTAGCATTTTAACATTGGTATAATATTACTTAGTCGGTTCTAGGAAAGCTGCCATCGTCTCACAGAACAGGATCGCCTTGCACGTAAATTCCATTCAAATACATAAAACAACCAGATTCAAATTCCCACCCTTAGCTCAATATCATGCGATTTTGGGGAACTCAATTTCTCTGCACCTACAAAAAGGAAAAAAAGTGTAACATAATCTGGTTCTATTGTAACCTGGTCTAATGTCCTTGGCCAGGATTGCGCTACAAAAAAAAACTTTACAAAATGTGCAATCTGTTCCAGAAGGAAGAAAGGAATCCAAATTATCGTTTTTGCAAGGCATATTAACTGCTTAACCCTATTTAATATAGTTAAATATCTTTGTGCCATCGAGCATAGCACAGTTCAAAAAAGAGAATGGGGAGCATCTCAAATAATATATACAAGGAAAACAAATTGGAGAAACATGGTCTAACATTATGCCGGTGCTTTCTATGTCATGGGACTGCATCCCCGGTTGGTTGTTAGTTTCTGTGTTAAGGCTCTGCTCCACTGGAGACACAAGGTCTATTTCACAAAGCCACAAATCTTTCCTCGAAGAAAAGGTTTGACTCAGTCCCAAAAATTCTGGAGTAAGCAGTGCTTAACTCGTCAAAGACTGAGTGCTGGTGCCCAAAGCTCTGCTCTGAAGCCCGCGGCTAGTGCAATTAAATGTCGGCAGGGTCGGACTGGCTGTAGCGGGCATCGGGCATTTTTCCCGGGAGGCTGTAAGGGTGGGGGCCAGTTTTGCAGTAGTGGGGGGGGGGCGTTTTTTTGTTACTGGGGGCCTGTTCTGCAGCGGTTCTGCGATATCGGCCCCCAGTACCAAAAGCAGCAGTGCTTCAGCCTTGCACTCCACCCCATCCCACAGGGCTGGTCCTATCAAGATTGCCAGGGCTGCTTTGGCTTCCCAGTCCACCCGAGAATGTCGGTGCCACAAATGCCAAGGCTGCTAATCTTAAATCCACTGCCATATACCCTGCAACTCTGTCTCTCTCTTGCAGGTTCCTGCTTTCTTCCTTTAAGACTGTTTTACGTCTTTCTCTTCCTCAGTCTTTCCGCTTTGGTTTTCCTTTTCTTGCTCTTGGTAAATGTCTCATGCATGAAAAATTAATACTGGGCACTAAAAATGAGTGCTGGTGGCCCCCACCAGCAACTACTGGCTCAAATCAAGAACAGGGGGTAAGTGAATAATAGTCAGGAATAGTGGAGCTAAATGTGCCTATTCTTAACGTTACATAGCGTTATCATATAATGTCCAAGATTTGCTATGTGCAGTGCTTGTGAAACTTATATAGTGTCCCTATTTAGTAGCAAGAAACAATTCCTGCTGTTGCTCGTGGCTGCCTAGGACAGGGGATTGACTCCTGCCACTTGGAGCCTTAGCCCCCCCCACCCTCCAAAGAAAGTAAAGTGGTTTCAGCATGAACAACCCCCAGACTCCTATCCGGAGCCCCAGCCACCCATATTTCAACACCAAGGCATTCCCGACACAATTTCCAGGAGCAGGCTGCCCCTCCCTTCATGGGTGGGAAATAATGCATCAGGAAGTCATCATTGCTGGCAACAGGGGAACTTCAACAACCCCATGCCAAAGGTAAGTTAAGAGTAAGACACATCCACTCAAAGAAATATTATGAGGCTGGCACAATGCCATCAGATATACATGTTCGAACATTGAATGAAAGCAGAAGATCTATCAAATCTAGGAAATAATATGACCAAAGCATATCAGCAGCTACAATGAATGAATGAAAGCTTTCATTGCCCGACCGTCCTCGCATAAAGTTAGGGAGGGCGTTTCAGAATTCCGCATATGCTGTATTAAATCAGACATCATTCACAGTGGACAGACAGGATGGAGCTGCGTCAGCGACAATGTATCTGATGACTGCAGTGGCCTATTGGGATTGTACCAATCTATTTCATGTTGATATTCTTCATGAGTAGAGTCTCCTTCAGATTTAGCACTCCCTCTAGAAATCTAAGGATATTAATATTTCCCAACTCCAAAACAGGAATGTAGACATTTTAATTTTAATCCACTTCAATATTAAGTCAATTTTATGTTTGTATGTGTCCCAAGCATGGTTCTTCTTCTGTTTTTACAGGTTGGGACAGAAGTGGCAAGTATTTTTACTGCCTATGCATGCGCTTGTTTGCTTGCCTTACACAAATTGACCAGCGCGAACAGCTGTTTAACTGTGGAGGTGATACATATTGACAAATCACCCTGATGAAAGTCCCGGACCCCTTTTGGCCTGCGAGAGTAGGGCTGAAACATGTTGGTTAAAGAAGAAGGGTCATAGAACCATTGAATTCTAGATACCCAGAATTGTTATTCAGTTTTACTGTCCCCAACCACTCCGTGAATAAAGGGATATCTTGGAGCGGTTGAGGGATTTTAAATCTGTAGTTACGCCCCCTATTTCCTTTCTCAAAAGAGCTCCCTGGAACATGGTCGAGCCCCCCCTGACCTTTAGGAGTCACGATGAACCCGATGATGAAGCATGATACTACTAGTGTGTGTGAGGGTTATTTAAAGAAAAGGATTTTTTTCCTTTCCCGTGCCTATTGATGCAGAGTCTACTTGGGACAAGCACTCCCTCATCACGTCACGTTTTGTGACACTAGCTGGGATACATGTGAGTATTGAATAGTTAGATTGGGAGGACGTACCCCCCCCCCTCTACTTTCCTATAGGTGAAAGGACCTCTCCACCCTCCAGGACTGGGCAGTGGTTCCCACACTCCAAGTTCCTAGTTTACAGTTCATATTTGGTGGCCATATTTAAGTCTGACATTAGCCAATACTTTTTGATTTTGCTAAAATTATATGTATAATATACTTACTTAAAAAGGACTTTCAGCCACCTCTCTTCATCCATTGATCTGTTGTTATGTCAATCACATTTTGCTTGCACCTAATGCACGGCATACATCATGGGGCAATTGGTCAGCCCACTGAAGGCACTGGTTAATATCACTTTGAGTGACTGAGTTTAGCTGCTTCATACGGTGGGCATTCGCACACAAGGTAATTCCCTTCACTGCCGGTGTTTTCACTTTATTGTTCAGTGTTGCCTTCGTGTTTATAACCTGATGTGATAGCAGGATGCTTCCAGACATGAGCACCTGGTGCATTCCAGCATTAGCAGGTCCTGTTTACTGCTAATGCTGTTGTAAATTCCTTTTCAGTGGCCTTTCTTTATCTGACTTCTGTTTCTCAGTATATCAGATGGTGCCCATTGACATTTTTCGTATCTAAAGTAATCTTCTTTTTTATATGCAAGAAATGATGTGGAATTAGAACTGCACTGTTGTGTGTCATGCAGGAATGTATTTTAATTGAAGACAACTATCAAACATGTAAACAAAGTTAGCTGGTTTGTTATGCTTATATGACGATCTAGTTTGCTTTCAGTGCTCTTGTATGTAGACATACAACTATTATATTACTAATTAAAGCGGTGTAATTTATCCCAATTTTCATCTATCTATCTATCTATCTATCTATCTATCTATCTATCTATCCATCCATCCATCTATCTATCTATCCATCTATCTATCCATCCATCTACCAGTCTTATCTGTCCTTCTGGTTTAGGTTTGTCTACCTAAATGTCTATGTACTTGCCGGTCTGTCTACCTACCTGGCTATCTATCTATCTATCTATCTATCTATCTATCTATCTATCTATCTATCTATCTATCTATCTATCTATCTATCTACCTATCTTTACAATCCTATTGGTCTGCCTATCAATTTATCTAAGCAACCCTATCTATATTTATCTTAGCAGCCCTATCTAATTATATCTGTCTATCTATCTTTAGAGCCCTATCTGTCTACCTACCTATCTCACAGTCTTATCTGTCTGTCTATCTGTCTACCTACTGGTCTGTCTAGCTATCTATCTACCTGTCTGTCGATCTGTCTACCCTCTATATTCCTGTGTCTACCAACCTAAGTACCAGTTAGTCAGTCTGCTATCTATCTATCTCTATCTATCTATCTATCTATCTATCTATCTATCTATCTATCTATCTATCTATCTATCTATGCAACTCTGTATAACCCTATCTGTTTCTCTATCTATATATCTGTCTATGTCTGTATCTTAGCAACCCTATCTATATTTATCTTAGCAACCCTACCTATCTCTAATCTATCTTTTCAGCCCTATCTTCAATCTATCTTTTCAGCCCTATCTCTTTGCAAATCTACTATATATGTCTTTGCAAATCTATCTATCTCTTTATCTATTTGTCTGTCATTGTTAGCCTCTATCTGCATCTCTATCTGTCTGAATTTGCAGGCTTCTCTGTTTGTAATAAAGATTTACAATTTTTTTTTTTTTTTTTAAAGCGTTTGAAAAAGGTAAGTGGCTGACAGCCAATTCCAGACCAATTGTTTTTTTTTAGGTCTGGGGTTAGCCAAGACATTTTGATTTTACACAAATTGTGTATTACATAGTTAGTTATAGGGGGTTTCAGCCAGACTTCCTCCATTAGTTTGTTGTTGTGTCAATCACATTTTTCTTCCACTCACTCCAGCATGCATCATGGGGCAATGGGCCAGTTCACTTCAGCCATTGACCAACCTCGCTGTGAGTTACAAAATGCTCGACCTTTCACAAGGAGCACATCCACAAACAAAGTAGTTCTCTTCAGTGCTAGAAACTTCTATGCTAATTTGTGCTTTTTTTTATAGAACAAAAAATATTTTTGCCTTTAGCCAATATTTTGTTTTTTTAGCTTGATGAGGCTCCTGCAGCTTCCCTACAAATAGGTTTTGCATTAACCCTGAGAGAACAAATTAAGAATTGTGAAAGAGCTTACTGCAAGCGCCAGACCTAATGGCTTTGCCAATGCTTGTTGAGTGTACTACCATGAAGCTGAGTTGCACTGACGCACCACACCTGCATTCATGCCTATTGCTGGGTGGGAACTCGAACAACAGAATTATGAGTTGCCTTTATTTGTCAAGCCAATAACTTCCATGTTTTCGTATCACACTGAAAATCAAACCTCTTGAAATTTTAGAGAATTATATCAAATTTTGTAATCATTTTAATTCATATTTGAGAAATGTAGACTATTTTGCATCCTCATTTCCAGGCTTGATGTGAGGATAACCCAACTCCACATTTGAATGTGCATAATATACAGGTTTCAGTTCTCCCTTGGCTACACGGTTGGAGAACTGGTTAACAACACTGTTAGTCAGTGGATACATTTTGCTCAAACCTTTCAACTGTGCACGCTTATGTCACTAGTTCTTAGAGTTAATGCTATATACTAATCAAGAGAGCAATACACTACACTAGTTTGATCAGGAATACAATTCATGCCAGACATGACAGTAGGCTTCCACTGGGTCACCAGGGAGATCATGAAAAGTTATTCCCGTTCAGTAGCAGCTGCTACCATACTCGGGTGGTGGGGCGGGGAGGGGTGTCCGAAGAACAGAACAAAAAAATACAAGATAAAAAATCCACTTACCTGGAACGGCCAGCTCGCTGGCCGGTCGGCTGCCGCCTCTCCTGCATACCCTGGAATCTTCTTGCAGACTCCCTGCCAGCAGCAGGAAGCACCCGGCTCCCAGGCTCCCCTGACCAATCACTACGTTGCAATGCAGCATTGTGATTGATCTGAGCACCGTGGTTCGGCGCTCAGGTGGATAGGGAGGCTTTGCATGTTCCTCACCAGGCTGTGTAATGCAGCCTGGTGGGGAACATGCAAAGTGTGCATGAATGTTCTCGGGCCGGTTAAGCAGTTGTGCGCACTTCAGGAGTGCAAGCCACTCCTCTCCCTGCTCCGCCAGCCCCGCCCCACCCGAGAGCCACTGACAGCTATAGGAAAAATAAAATAATAATAACGATAGTTATTATCATTTTCTTTTTGTTCAGTGGGGCGACATTCCTCCGCCTTATTGGAGGTGCCGCCACTGTTCCAGTTAGCATTCAATGCAAAAGTATGTGCCCATATAGTGACCATACATCTCACGCTGTACACAGTGTTGCTTGAGAACTACAAAGGAGAGGAGAGGGTGTGGCGCAGCCGCCAGAGCTGCCAACTCCGGAGCTGAGGATCTGGGTTCGTGTCTCGGTGTCGGCTCCACATCCTGTGATTCTGGACAGATCACTAACTCGCCTCGTGCCCATGGACAGCCCCAGGATACCCTGACGGGTGATAAGACGTGCTATAAAATCTACAAATTCCATTTAAAAACGCTTTCTTTTCTCTCGTAATTGTGGAACAGGGTGAACGTTCACCTCTAAATGACCAATTTGAAAGAACGAGATCTTCCTGCAATCGTGCACCTAGTGATATCACTTTTACCATCAGCACAATCAGTCCTGCTCATTCAGAAGACCCAGCGAGGCCTATTTAATACCTCGAAACATGTAGAGTAAACGAGAAAGGCCAGAATATCCTACGTGTCTTGTAACCTTAGCAGTGGAGGGTTGATTACAACTTTTTGGCCCGCTTTGACACAATTTTAATGCTGCCTGGTGAACACGAACAAACCTCTTCCCTTACGAAAGGTAGCTTACAGATACGTGCAAGATGGTGCCTGTACAGTAGCTGATCTGTGGAGCTCCGCCACGCCGAAGTTGAAAGCAACGGTCCCCGGGGGGCTAGCCATTCCGCTGTGACAGCGATCAGCGGGGTAAGTCGGGGGCATCTCATACCGAGCCCCGGAGGCCCTTCCAGTGAGTGCAGGAAGGTCATGCCGGCCCATCAGTCCGCCCGACCCGGAGGCAAGGTGGCAGTCAGGCACCTCTGAGTTATGACGAGAGGCAGCGACTAGCCGTTGTCTCGCTAGTGAGTGGGAGTATGCCTGGAGTCCGGCTGAATCGGTGAGTGCTCAAGCTGCAGCGAAGAGGCGGGGGCCGGGGAACCGGCAAAGCGGGAGAGTGACCACCCTCCTATCGCTGCCTTCTCCCTGCCTCTCCCCCCCCTTCCCCGAGAAGTAACAGACAGCGGGGCCTCCCGGGCCGAAGTAGATGCTCCAAGTCGGGCCCCCAAGGCCTTAAAAGTCAAGGCTGCCAACAGACTAAGGGCATCTGACATCAGCAGACACAGGTGGCATCGATCCCCGAGAGCTCCCGAGCCTGCCTGACTTTAAGATGGCGGCCGGGCGGTTCTGACCAGGGAGATGCAGCGTGAAGGGGCCTCGATTTAAGCAGAGAGGCTCGGACGGTCAAGGCCTGCAGGGGAACTTAGTGAAAGCGGAAACCGCTTTAGCTGTGGTGAGGTAACGAGTGTGACAGCGTTTTGGAGTAACGACCGGCTGGGCATCACGCTTCCCTCCCATCTCACCCATCAGAGCAGAGAGGAGGGCCCTCTGGAGGCTGAGATGCGGCGATTGGGCCGAGGCAAGGTAAATGGGCAGAACGACCAGCAGTCCCGTGCTGGTGACCACAACCACTTGAGTGATAACAGGCCCTGGAATTAACTAAATACCAGCTACAAGGGAGAGGGCGGGTCAGAGTCCCAGATTAGTTAGAAGGTGGGCTCTAAGAACACACCGTGGCCACAACTGGAGCACAGGGAGACAGTGGCCAGCACGGAGGCAAGACATCAAGAGGACAACCTCAGGACTTACAAACAGGCCGGCTGTGGAACCTCACCCGGCGCTGCCTTCGGCTGGCGGCAAATCCAGACTAGTTGGGGTGAGCCGTGTGGCCGGGAGGGCCGACGGTAGACTCTGGCCCAGCAGGAGGTGGATAGCAGAACCTGTCTGGCCACTGGAGGGGGTAACGACAGTGAAATCAATAGCAACCCTGAAGGCATCATTAGTGCTGTGCCCTTGACTTCCACCAGGACAAAAAAGGATGCCACCATCAAGGATCTCCTCGCCAAGAGCTCCACTAAACGAATGGGGCCTATTTTGGACTCTGCTTCTCTGGATCCTGCCGACCTTAGATATGGTGGGAAAGCAGGAAGTGAGTGAGGAGGCTCCCATCAGGCGTAGCTTCATGGAGTCACTCTTTAGCACGCTGCGAAAAGACATAGCGACTCTGCAGACTGAAGTGACTAAGGAGGTTAAGGAGCTGCGCCACCTCCAACTTAGTGCCTACCTCACTCACCCGATTATGCCTGAACCCGAAATGTCGTCATGAATCAACACCTTCTGTGACCCTGTCCCCCGATTGCGGTACTGAGGCCCAAATATCACACCTTGATGCTGCAGTAATTGTTTGGATGGACCAGTTTCTTTTGCCTGCTAACCCTGAAGCCTCATGACCTCACAATAATCGTAAAATTCACTCGATCACCGGAATATGTACCTTCTCCTTCTAGTAATTCTATTCGCTACCCTAGTGGCGCCTTCCTCTTCCCCCCATCACCCTCCCCCTCCTCATTCTCCAACTATGGCAACTAATCGAGGTAAGGCTGGAGTTAACTGCTTCAAGATCATTTATCCCCCTAATTTATCCAAAGCTTCAGCAAAACGGTTCAAACATAACACCCTTGAACAATTTCCTGATTCCCTCTTTGTTGACCAATTCCATCGTGGTTGTTATGGGAAGCTCAAAACTGACTTCATTTTCTTCACTCACGACATCCCTTCCTGGTCCACCAGCTTCTATAGCTCCTTCAACGTCACCTCCTCCTCCTCTAGCCCACATGGGCAACGGCTAAAAATCTCCCCCTCTACTTGTTTTAATGGCTTACTCACTATCTCACTCTATAGCAATGGTACTGTCTTGATTCAAGCAAAAGACACTTGTCTCTCTCTTTTTGACCACCTCTTCCCTTCCCTTCTCCCCACCCCTGTGACCGTGATCTCCCTTGATTCTTCATCTAACTCCTTTCTTCACTCCCTATCTCCTCCCCTGACCCTCCTAAACTCCAATAGGCTGCTCTACCGGGAGGCGCAGGCCTCCCCCCCTAGCCGACCCTTTGCCCCCCCTCTCCCCTGCCCCCTCTTCTCCCAATCTTCCCCCTTCCAAACGGGACGTTACCCTTAACTCATCAGCCCTACCTATGGCTAACACTCTCCTTTTCCCCTCTGCACCATCCTGGAATTCCGTAGTAACCTACTCCCCCCTAACCCTGCCCACCACCCCCTTTTTGAATCCATCTTTCCAACAGCCTGATTTCCCAGTTAACTCTGCGTACTTTCCTCCTTATTCCCTCCCTTTTCCTCTTTCCTACCCGCTCTCCCCCTCTCCTTGTATCCTGAATTCTGCGCAAACCCCTTTCTTCTCTCCTCATCCCCCCTTCTCTCCATTATTGCTGCTCAACCCTAAGTCCACCCTTTGCAATATCTTCCTTTTTCCTCCCCCGGGCCTAGCAGAACCATACTCTCCCTTCAACTACTCTCTAAGCCAATCCCCCCGCTCTATTTGGTGCCAGCCCCTTTACACTCTCCTTCCCTAGCCCACAGGACCTCTCCAGCCCCTTCTCCTCTCTTTTCCCCTAACCTCCTGCCATTCCATGACTCCCCTCTTTCCCCTCCCCGCATTCCGCCCTTTCTCCATTTTCCACACCCGTCTCCTCCTAAATTTGAACTCAATTCCTCTCCTCTGTTCAACAGCAGCAAAGATAACTCTCTTTCCACCTCAGATGCACCGACAACTTCTTCCAACCACCATCTATCTCCACCTTTCACTCCTGCACCCCATTACTCCTTCCTCACCCCCTCTTCTCCCCGCCCTCCCTCTCCAATTGCACTCCCCCCAGAACCCATTGATCCTTCCAACATTCCGTGCTCAGCCCTACTCTCTTTAGAAAACAAACTAGTACTTCTCATCTCCTCTATCTCCCAGCTTGAAGCCACCATCTCTCTCCTAAGTACTACAATTTCCACCTTTCCCAACAACCCAATTCCCCTGGCAAGCACCCACTTCCCCAAACTCCCGAGGAATACCTTCCTCCCGTGCCCCAAAAAAGCCACACATAATCTGGCTAGTTACAAGACTTCTAACGCCATCCCTCGTCCCCTCTCCTCTCCAATTACGTCTACTCTGTGCACTATCCCAACCATCTCCTCTGACAGAACTAAACATCAGCCTTATTCTACCCTGGCACCCTCATACAGGAACATTATCCCTATCACCCCAATAAGCCCAAACGCCCCCTTCACCAAAACAGTCCTGTCAGAGTTGCGCTGCTTGCTCCACAACTGCAGATCTGCAGTTAAACACAAGCTGGAAATTTCTGACACCATCACTCTTCACAATCTTGACATTCTATTCCTCACTGAGACCTGGTTCAACAACACCTCTCATACTACTTTTGATCTTCTGCTACCCACCGACTACTCCATCTTTAGAAACGATAGAACAGATAAAGTTGGGGTAGGTATTGCAATCATCTTCAGAAACTCCCTTCAAGTCAAGGTTTTTCTTAACAGCTCCTTCCATACATTCAAATGCCTTTCTCTGGAGCTTCAAGTGCAACACTGCTCCCCTTTCAGATTTCATGCCATTTATCACCCGCCCGGTGACTGCTCCTCTTTCCTGGAGGAACTCACCGACTTCGCCAGCGACCAATACTCTGGGAGATTTTAATCTCCACTGGGGCTCCTTGGAAAACTCAGCTTCCAATAGGCTTGCCACTTTTCTCTCAGTAAATGATCTTATCCAACACTGCACGGAACCAACACACTTGAAGGGCTCAATTCTTGACCTTGTTATAGCCAAAGCAGATATGCTAACTATTGCTGTCCCTATTCCAGTAGACTGATCCGAACACTTCCTCATCCCCTTCTCTCTTCAGCTATCTCACTCTGTAACTCTTCGCCAACCTAAAAGGACTACTACCTGGTTCCGTAACACTAAAAACATTGACCTTGACATTCTTTGCGATTCTGCCATGCACTCACTTCCAATATTAGACCCTAATTCGGATGTCAACGATCTTACCTCCCAATGCTTCTCCAGCCTTGCAGTCGAAATTGATAATGTTGCTCCACTTCAAAGCAAAAAGAAAAGGCCTATTCCTTCTGCTCCATGGTTCAATAAATCCATTTATGCAGAAAGGAAGAACCTGAGACTCCTGGAGAAACAATCGAGACAATCGCCATCCACCACTAATCTCTCTATTCTGCGCTCAGCAAGATCAAAATACCACAAACACAACTTCCATGAAAAAGCGTCACACTTCAGAACCCTTCTCGACTCAAAAACAGACCCAAAAAAGTATTTGACCTCATCAAAAATACAAACGTCTCTCCCTCAACCTTCAAGCCTGACGATCCTCCAAAGAAAGCAGCAGAATTCGCTATATTCTTTGATGAAAAAGTGAAATCACTGGTGGATCAGGTCATTCACCCTACCCCATGGAGGAGCGCAAATCCTTAGTCACTTGGCAGAACTTTGACGTCATCTCTGAAGATGCCCTCCTCAAATGCATTCTCGAAACGAAACCCTCCAACCATTCTTCCAACCCCATCCCGAGTGACATCGCCATTGACTTCTACACCCACACTCTTTCCTATTGGACCAGTCTGGTTAACCTCTTCCTCAGCCAAGGCTCCCTTCCTGTAGCCATTAAAACAGGACAGGTTACCCACTTCTTAAAAAAACCCTCCGCTGATGCGAATGACCTCAACAACTTCCGCCCCATCACCAACCTCCCTTTTCTTGCGAAAATCACAGAAAGATGTGTAGCGAAGCAACTTTCCCTACATTTTAAGGATAACAATCTTCTCGACGAATTCCAATCTGGTTTCATGCAAGACTGCAGCACTGAAACAGCCCTGCTGCAAGTGATCGACGATGCCCTACGTGTTCTTGACTCGGGGGAGTCCTGTCTTCTGATTCTTCTAGACCTCTCTGCAGCCTTTGACACTGTTAATCACAACACTCTCCTTAACACCTTAAAACAGAGAATGGGCTTGGAAGGCACAGTGCTTAAATGGTTTGCTTCATTCCTCTCGGACAGATCTCAAGTGATTAAAATAACGAACAGCCTTTCGTCTTCAATGGCGGTAGGTCAAGGCGTCCCTCAAGGATCTATACTCGCACCCACTCTGTTCAATCTTTATTTGGAACCATTGGGTAATCACTTAAGGAAATCTGGGATACTTTACCACCTCTATGCTGATGACACCCAAATCTACCTTAAGGTGTCTTCCTCACACGACATCTCAATCCTCAACTCTACTCTCAACTCTATTCAAAACTGGATGTTAGCTCATCAACTCATTCTGAATCCATCCAAAACTGAATTCCTCCTCCTCTCTACCTCACTCTCTCCTCCTCCTGTTCAATCTTGGATGAATAATCTGAATTTACTGAACAACAAACCTATCGTTGTCGACAGAGCTAAATCCCTTGGTGTCATTCTTGACAAAAGGCTCAATCTACACTCCCACATCAATTCCATTGCAAAGAATGCAAGTTGCCAACTGCGCCTTCTCTGGGGGATTCGACGTTTCTTTCCGGAGCAAGACCTAAAAACCTTGGTCCAATCTCTGGTTCTCTCTAGATTGGACTATTGCAATTCTCTGCTTACTGGCCTCCCCAAATCTCACCTTTCCCCTCTCAAATCCGTTCTCCATTCAGCGGCTCGTTTTGTCTTTGGGGCCAAAAGATGTGACCACATCACACACATACTTTTTTCTCTTCGATGGCTTCCCATCAAAGCAAGATCAATCTACAAGACTGCCTGTATCACCCACAAAGCCTTGCACACTTCCTCCCCCCGATACCTGGCAAACAAACTTAAAATCTCTGGAGGCTCTAGACCATCACGTAATGCGGAAAAATTACTGCTTGAGCCCCCCACCTTCAAAAGGGAAAGATCGATGGCTCAATCCTTCTCAGGCAATGCGGTCAGAATCTGGAACTCGCTTCCTCCAGTACTCTGTACCACCACCTCTACCCGGACTTTGAAAACTGACCTCAAATCTCTTCTCTTCCAAAGACACTTCCAGAATTAATACATCCCTTCTCATTTCCCTCAAGGAAGTTCTTACAATGATGTAAATATGTAATCTTTGCCTGTACGATCCTAATCCTGTTGTGTTTTTGATTTTTGTGTGTCTGCCATCTATTGTTTTATTTTACTTTTTCATCTATCTCGTTTGTATCTGTAACGTGTAAGTATGTAAACTTCCTCATGTAACCTACTTGATTCTATTGTGAAGCGCTCCGACACCTTTGGGTAAAGTCTGCGCTATATAAAATTGTATTACATAAATAAATAAATAAATAAATAAAAGAAAGAATACGATTTTGTTTTCCCGCATTAGGGTTCGTAGAAGGCTCAAGGTGGCAATATCAGTTCGGCTGTGGAACTCCGAATGGCGGTAATACCTCGCTGGCGAAATGCTGCACCCTGCATAGTGCCAATATCGGCAACACTCGCCATCCCCCCCATACAACAATCTCCTAGAGAAATAACCAGACAAGACACCTTCTTTGTGGAGAAAACTGCTGCAGGTTTATTAGCATTACAAATATGCCAACATGGTGGGTTATCTTACGGGCGATCCCAAGGCAGGCAGCCCCTCGCCGCCTGCCACCTGATGAGCCAAATTACACCGTGGCCTTACCCAACGGTGTTTGCCATATTTTGGGGGAGGGAAGACCCTCCCACCGGTGGACCAACAGCCCACGCCCCTGCTCACGCCCCATAAGGGGGCGGAGCCTGCCAGGCAACCCCGGTTGCTCAGGTCCACAACCGCCCGTAGGACTAACGGGCGCCGTCGCTCCTCCAGGGTCCAACGCGAGGACCTCCCTGTGGATATTTGGCCTTTGCACCCTTGTTGTGCTTCTGTAGATGGTACCCGTATGTACCTACAGCCTCTGGATCGCCCTGTAACTCCGCCACAGCTCTGGGTGTGGCCGCCGTCACCCCAGAGCTCCCCACCAAGATAGTCTCCATTACTTACACCCTGCTGTCTCCAATGCCTCCCCCAGATCAAGGAGGAACAGATCCATACCCACTCTGGACAGGTGGACCCCATCTTCATCCAAACACCCTGTGGCCTTAGAGTGCAGTAACCCATGACGGATGAAGCCAAAACCCCTTTGCTCAGTGAATTTTCTCATGGCACTGTTAACCTTCCTGCGAGAGACCTCAATGGCTTCCTTAGATCGTGCGCCCTGCCACACCCGCCGGGGCGTTATCTCAGACCACCATATTTTACAGGTCCCCAGCTGGTTGCTCAATTTACACATGGTGACCGTCATTTCTTGAAGCAGTGCCCTTCTCCCCAGAGCTGCCAGGTCATTCCCTCCCAGGTGTATGACCAACACATTAGGAGGAGGAATCCCCCCCCCCCCAGATTCTGCTGCAGCTTCTTCAGCAAGCAGGTCCAGCGCATGCCTGGGTATCCTAGCCAGATAATGTCTGTGGCCGTGCCTCCAAGTCCTGCTCTCGGCCCACCGTCATACTCGCAA
Organism: Calotriton arnoldi; assembly: GCA_963921515.1. NCBI lineage: Eukaryota > Metazoa > Chordata > Amphibia > Caudata > Salamandridae > Calotriton > Calotriton arnoldi. The sequence goes on along the minus strand of CAWUFW010009247.1, from coordinate 508,507 downwards.
GATGCCAGAATGGCCAATCACCCAGACCATAGTTCCTGGTAATTAAAGAGATGAAAGTTTGCAAAGTTTTTATTGACTCACTGCACATCTACAATAAATAAAATGCACATATTACACTTCACTGCAAGCCACCGGCATCTGGTGCCGCAAAATGTTCTAGACGTCCCTAAGGTTGTCCTTGCCAGAAGTTATTATTGCCTCACTGCACATCTCTTAATAAACAAAAGCACTTATTACACTTCACTGCAAGCCACCGGCATATAGTGCCGCAAACATTCTCGCCGTCCCAAAGATTGTCAGTACCATCACCTTCCCTCAGTCCATAGCCCCATTTCAGTGGCCTTCAGGACCGTATGTATCTCTTGTAACACTGAGACTCCCAGCGCCCCACCTGTTTGATGCGTTCAGCTGGCAGGCCTGCCCTAAACGCTGTGGTAGCTGCTCCTATGCGGAATGAGTGGCTTCAGAATCATTTGCCCTGTACCTTGTTGCCTGACAACGCCAAACATGCCTGCATTATGCTCTGTACCTGGAACTTAGTGAGGGGGGTACTGTCTGCATGTATCAATAAGTAACCTTCATCTGCTGGGCGCAGTGCCAGGTAGGCAGACACCAGGCGCACTGGGCAGAACCTGGCCGTTTCCAGCTGGTGCAGTACAATCACCCTCCCCTACTTGGTCCGTTTTCGACCTCCTTAACACTGTTGTGAGGGCGTCTCCCGCCAGGCTCGCATCCTGCCTGATCAATGCCACCCCAGACCTGTCCTGCTTGGACCTTGCCACCAACTCACCTACTCTGAGTGCCACAAAAAAGGCCAGTCTGAAAGTGGCCGAAAAGAGTGCTGCTTCAAAAGGTGAATGTGTAGCCTTGAGCATCCAGTCCAGCATCCCTTGCAGAGTCTCAAAATCAATGGGGGACCTAGTGTCTGGCGGCCGTGGCTCGCACCTGGCCCAGCCCTTAAGCGCTGCCCTGATTAAGAAAGATTTTGTTGGATCCTCCTGCCCATTTAGTTTTGCGTGGTGGCTAATTGCTGACAAATGTCCTGCTATCCAAGGGTGGCTCTTCCCCTCGTTTTTGGCCCATATAACGAACTTTTGCACCCTGCTCTCTAGTGACGCCTTCCCTTCTTCCCAGGCTCCTGCCACTGTACAAAATTTTGCCACACATGCTCTATAACGCTTACTGGTCCTTGGCGCCAGGGACAGTTCGCCCAGCCCCCTCAGTCGCCTTTCAACTTCAGAAGGAACCAGAGGTGTGGTGGAAAAGGTGTCATCTCCTCTCTCGCTCTCGGCCACGCCTCCCGGAACCGGCGCCACTGAAAATTAGAGAGAGCGTCAGCTGCTATGTTCTGCACCCCTTGGATGTGTTGCGCCCTGCATTCGACATTGTTAACCAAGCAAGCTCGCACCAGTTCCCTCAACAGGCACAAGACCAGGGGACAAGTCGCTGACTGTGAATTGATGGCCTGAACAACAGCCATGTTGTCCGACCAGAACACCACCCTCCTTGCTCTCAGCACTGCCGGCCATAGGTGGAACGCTATCACTATGGGGAACAACTCCAGGACTGTAATGCGGGCCGAGATATTCTTTTTGTGCCAAGCATTGGGCCATTTCTGCGCACACCACTCTGTGTCTAGGATCACCCCAAAACCTTCTCTACCTGCCGCGTCTGTAAATAGCGCCAGTTCTGGGCTCCCCGCCCAAGGTGCCCTCCAGATAACTGAGCCGTTGAAGGTGGCCAGAAACGTAGCCCACATGGACAGGTCTTCCTTCATTCCCTTGCTTAACTTCACCATGTGGTGCTTCTTCTTTACCTTCGCCGTTGCCCTGGCTAGCCTACGCGCAAACACCCTCCCAGCTGGTATTACTCTGGCTGCGAAGTTGAGTTTACCCAGAAGGCTTTGAATGCAACCAAGGGATGCTTTGTCCTGACCTACGACTGACTGGATTTGCTGTGCCAAGTCCTGGACCTTGTCCGCTGGCAGCCTGGACTCTCCCGTTATGGTGTCGAGTTCGATCCCCAAGAATGTTAATACCTGCGCCGGACCCTCCGTTTTCCCTGGCGCGAGTGGTACACCCAGATGACGCGCCAACTCTTCAAAGCTTTCCAGGGCCTCACTGCAATCCTGTGTGCCCTCACCCCCTATGAAAAGGAAGTCGTCGAGGTAGTGCGTGACGCCTGCCACCCCGTAGCTTGCTTGCAGGGCCCATTGCAGAAAAGTGCTGAACGCCTCAAAATAGGCACAGGAGACCGCGCAACTCATGGGCATGCATCTGTCGTAAAAGTACCTGTCCTCCAGCCTGAAACTCAGCAGGTGTTGGCTGCTCGGGTGAACTGGTAGCAAGCGAAAAGCAGATTCGATGTCTGCTTTTGACAACCAAGCCCCCTTGCCCGCCCTCCTGACTAGGTCCAATGCTACGTCCAGAGTACAATACGTTACAGAGCAGGATCCCTCCTTCAGCCCATGGTTGACCGATTTTCCTTCCGGGTAGGACAAGTGATGGATTAGTCTGAACGACCCTGGCTCCTTCTTGGGCACCACCCCCAGGGGAGAGACAACGAAGTTGTCCAGAGGGGGCCGCAGGAACTGACCCGCCACCCTGCCTAGAACCCTCTCCTTTTCCACCTTGGCTCTGACTACTGCTGGATGTTCCCTTGCTGACTTAAGATTGTCTGCCTCCTGACTTCCCAGAGGGCCCACATAGGGAATCTTGAAGCCCTCACTAAAACCTTCCAGCAGCAAGAGGCCGTCCTGTTTGTTAGGGTACTGTCTGAGGAGAGGCAGGAGGTTGACCAGGCTGACTGGCGAGGGGCCCTTCACTGCATGCATGGGAACTGGGGCTACGTCCAGAGGGGGTAGGGGTATCGCTGGTGTTGCCAGGTGCTGACGCTGTGACAAGGAAGTGCTGATACTGGGAGGGGGGGGGTTGAGACATGATGGTTTGACGCGCCGTTGGACTCAACTAGCCTGACCGCCTCTACCGGCGAGCTGACGCTCCTGTTGAGAGTGACAAGAGACCGCAGGGTGTGGTCACCCACATCTGTCGCATGCGTGCAGGAACGTGCACGTTTTGCCCCACGAGCATGAACCTTTGTTGAACAAGCGGCATGTCCCTGGGGGAGACCTCCTAAAGCCCCCCTCTTGCCACCTCTTCTGAAACCCCCCCCGAAATGTCTGTTTAAATCCATGCGACTCCCCTAGATAAGAGCCTTTGCCTGTCCCCCGCCCTGCCTGTGCCTTGCCCAGTGTCCCTGTGCTCTGCTGTGTGCGAGAACCCATGTGGTCTAACCATAGCTGGACCTCCTTCTGGTCCCACGCCATCTCCGGACACACGGACATCTTCTTCCTGAACTCCCTGTCATAGTTCAGCCATCCACTTCCCCCCCACTTCATCGCCTCGTTGTGGATTAACCTGCCATATTGCAAGAGCCCTTGCCCTACCTCAGGTTGTTTTTCTAGAATGACAGCAGACAAAATGGAAAACGCTTCCAGCCAATTTTCTATGCTCTTCTCAGGCCAGGCCTGAAACTTTACTTTTTTGTCCTCTTCCTTTCCCCCGCTTTCCTGGAGTCTATGCCATCCTGTCCGAGCAACAGCAGAGAGAAAATGTCTATCAGTTCGCGCCTCCATATGGCTTCCTTGGCCGCCTGGGGCACCTGCCAAGCCAGGGAGCAGCAGCCGGATAGCAGCGGGGCTGCGGTAACCAACTGTATAGGCGCGGGAGGCATACACAACTGATGGGGAGTTACAATAGCGGGCACCGGAGAGGAGTGTGCTCCAGCTGTGAGTTCTCTTGTTACGGAGGGGGGACTACCACTAGCAGCGCTGGTGGCAGGAGGAGACCCCACCCCGGCGGCCGGCGTGCCCGCCACCGTCTCTGCGCTTGCTCTCTTCAAGGGGGGCTGGGTGACTGTCGTGTGTGCAATCGCTTCCTCCACCGATGCTGTAACTGACTTGGAAGAAACTTGTTTGGTCACCCCTGCTAACACCAGCGCAGCCACATCAGGCACGTTGTGCCTGTTGATCGCTTACATGGCTTCCCCATGCAGCCGCCGCCGCTTGCGCCCCTCCTTCCCCCAAGCCTGCGTTGCCCCCCACTGGCGGTGAGCTGGGCCCAGATTGACCTGCTCTGACCTCCGCCATAAAGTCCCTCATAGTGTCCAAGATCTTACCCAGGTCTTCCTGGGTGGCGAATTTCCCTGCGGCCGCCAAACTGTCTGGAGGGGTAGCCGGCCCCATGGGCGGGGAAGAGTTCAACTGGGAACTGGCATCCCTGGGCGCAGGCGGTGCCCTGGACTTAGGGGGTGGCGGATCTGCCGGGAAGTCCTTCCTCGTAGGCTTGCGGACCCGCTTGGGCCTAGATGGACCTGCCTCGGAACTGTGCTCCTGATCTGGGATAGGGGCGTCGCCGACAATCCCCGAATCCTCCGGATCTCCTGCCTTCAAGAGAGCCGTGGCCCTTGCCAATCCCTTGGTCTTGGCCATCATGATAAATGCCGCCCACTGTGCATCCTGGGACGTTTCGGGCATGGAGTCCTCCACCTGAGACGTCTGCGAAAATAGGGGGGGGGGGGAAGAGCCCTGGCCTTCCATGCTGCCCTACTGGCCCAACGGTCAACCCAATCTGAGGAGACAAATTTCGGAATCAGAACAAAACCCCACAGGGTTACCCCTGGTCTCAGTCAGACCTTTAAAACCTTATTCGCCACTGCTCCGTCCCCGTCCCCACCTTATATTTACATAATTTGTATTGGGTGATGGACCTTATTCTGTGGTGCGCCCTATTTCGGATTCCGTGGATGCTCTGCGTGCGGAGATGAAGAAAAGCATGTTAGCTGTTGCCCCGGGCTCGGACCTGCATCCCGCCCCCTAGGTGGGTTGCGCCCCGCGTACACTTAAACACCAACTTAATCCCCAGGTATGCCTGCACGCCTCCCCCTTCAGCGTGCGCCCTATCCATACCTGTTCCCTGTAATCCCTTCCTTGTACGATGCCTGCCTCTTGCTCCAGTTAGTCCTGAATTATAAAACAACAAAATTACGTTAAACACACACTATGCATTCATGTGTCCAGGTCCCTGCGACACTGTCCGGAGTGCACCGTGTGCCCCTTGACCAAGTACCTGATCCTTGGCCTGGTGCATGCGTGGCCTTTGGCGTCGTATCTGTCCTCCCAAGCAAACGCTGGAAGGGAAAACCAACAAGAATTAGCATATCCCCCCCTGTTAGTTAACCCCTCAAATCGAGTGAGGACTCAGTCTGCCTGCCGGTGTTGGGCATCGCCGGAAAAGAAAACACACAGTGCTGCCCTCTGAACAATTGCCCTGTCACCAGCGCGAGAAACCGGTGTATGGGGCCAAGCCCCACACCACATGTCGTGTGCTCGAGACACGCGTAGTTCACAGCGTGAAGACACCCGCAAGCCCTAAGTCCGCGAGGGGGGAGTGACGCGCCAGCAGCGGACACCGCATGCTGCACACCAGACTAAAGGCCCCGGCTGGGACCAGGAGGCTGCCCCGGGGCGGAGCATAGCCGTGCAAGCACAATGCGCAGCTCCCCGGTGTGAAAATCGGCCACCACCTTACGGTTTGCGCACCCATCGCGCCAACATCGGACCCCCAGCAGCCCCATGAGACCGGCTACACCACCCTCAGCATACGCAAGTCCGTGCCCCCCCCAGCAATCGGACACGCGCCCCTGGCCCCACATGCAACGCTAACACACGGATTTGAACCTGCTACCCAACGGTTCAAACCAATACCCCGACAGTGGCTGCATGGTGCACTGACCCGTACCAGGCAGCCTATTCATTTGCAGGCTGAAGCGCCCCTGTAATTAAGGCACGGAACCCCCTGGGCCCCAGGGCCAAGGGGGGGGGCGACACCAGGGCCCTGAGGCTATGCCGGCCTGAATGCGGGCCGACGCGTCCGTGCGATGTGAAACTAGCGAGCTGCGACTGCACCAACACTTCCGCCTGCACTGCGGCCAACGCTGGCCTTGTGTGCGTGTGAACGCACCCCTCGCCACTCTCCTGCCCTCACTAGGGTTCAAATCGTGCCACAATCGGCCGCTTCGCGACTGCTAGAACAGATTCATGTTAAAGGCCCTGGCGGTGTAGGACTGCGGGGGGGGGAGCCATGCAACCCTCGTTGCTCCTCCCTGACACAACAGGCCTCCCGGGTCGAGGCCCTCGCAACAGCTCAACCCGAGGGCGAAGGCGCAGGCCTGAGCAGAAGGAGGCCGAGGAGTACTGGGCCTCCCGCTGGTGGGGCACCGCCACGCTGCCCAGGCGGGGATAATATTCCCGAACAAGATCACTGTTCCCCCCAACCTCCGCCAACGCATCGGTGTCCCCAACCCGGGCCTGGCTCCCAGCTTGCCCCACCGGGGACCCATCTTCGCTGATGCCGAGGGTCGGCTGCCCTCTCCCCCATTCGTAAAACCCCACCGAGGGATCCCACTCGCCTGCTAGCCAGGCCTCCTCGACGGATGCCTCGTGGGACCCCTATCGTTCGGGGCCCTCACTCGCTCTCTGCCCCCCAGATAGGGGCCGTGCTGGGGAAGGAAATAACCCCCGTAGTTAAGGCCGTGATCTCGGTGGCTGCCGGGCCGGCCTGTGCGGCTGCTGCCTGCGGGACAGACATCCCTCCTGCCCTGACCCCCGTCCTACTCCCTAGCCCCCCCCGGTACCGACAAAACCGGACCTCGCGGGGGCCGGGAACAAGTAACGGACCCCAACTGGGGGGCGGGGGAGGGGATATAGCAACTAACCTCGTGGTCCCTCCAAGCTCGACCTTGGCAGCAGTCCACGGCATGACCGAAACGGCGTCAGGGTAGTGGGCAAAGAGGGCGCCCAGAGGGAGGGGAGAGGTATATGTACCTCACCCCCCTCCCCGGAAGTGACGCGGCACACCGGACCCCTGAGGGTCCCAAACACTGGGAGGCTGCCTCCTGTGCCATCTTGTGGCACTAAGGCGGCCGCCCTCTTAGCGGGTCTCCTTCGTGGACCCCGGGCAGCCTGCAGTGACGCTATTTCCCCGTCCGTAGAGACAACCTCGTAGGAGGCCCCGTTCTGTTCTGTTTCTGCTCCAGTTGATGCAAGATAAGATGGCGCCCATGCACTCTATAAACATCTAAACAGTTGGTGCGAAATTCCTGTAGCTGTACAGTTGAAAACACGAAAACGACTTTTGTAATTTTATTGACGTGTTGCAAAGCGTGATGTATTTATCCTGGCTGGTTCATCTCCATTGTTCTTCTTTTCCCCCATCCGCTGCAGACACAGTTAGCACATCTTCCAAGGTTACCATGTGAAGGGCCAGTCAGCTGGAAGATTTAGTGAACTATTCTTGTCTTCTTTCATTGAGCTGGAAACAGCTGCTTTCTCTTCTCATCCATCCATCTACGAAGCAGCAGAGAGCGAAGCTCCGCTCTGATGGATAGAGCTGTCTCAGTACTCTGCGTGTATTTATCCACCGAATCAGCGCATGACACTGCAATAGACAGCACCATATTGGCCTGTTCTTTTTGTGTTCAGAAAAGTCTCAAAAGTGGGGTTCCCCGGACACGTTTGTTAGGAATGTAGCGGGGCTGTTAGCTCCATCTCACTTGCCAATTGTCTCAGACAGCCTACAAATGTGTAACTCTTCGTGACCTTCAACCACACAATGGCCTTTACAGCGCAGCATCTGGGTACCCTTTACACATTCTACTGGCATTACATTGTGTCTGTTTTCTTTGTTAAAGGAGTTGCTGGCGCATACATATTTATCTTGTTTTGCCTCAGAGCAAGGCCTATGTTGGATGCAGGACTGTGAGAGCATCTGCTGCTGCGCCTTCAGCTATTGGCTTTAGATATTGTCAATCACATCTTGGATCAGCCCACAACAATATTTTAGTCTCATTGTTTTCATGAATACCATTTAGGGGGTTTCTTTCACCACCACTGAAATGGATTAGGGACAATTTTACATCTGAAACCAGTCACCGAGCAGCCCAGTAGTAAGGGGAAGCATGCAATGGCAAACGCTCTTGACAAAAGGATGCTGCAGAATAAAGGGATTGATTTATTGTCTTTCCAGCATTCTCATGCTTTTTCAAATGGTCTTTCGTTTTCTGCTTGATCTTAATTGCCAGAGCAAGGAGGGGCTCTTTTCTAGCAGCCAGGTAGCCACCCTGCACAGTTAGCCCTGCAAATTAGCCCCAATTGGAGAAAAAAGCCACTAGGGCAAAAAGCCTCAAAGGCAATCTTGTAGTTCTTGAGTGAAGAAAATTGATGCAGTAATAAATATCAAGGTATGAGATCCACCCTGAGTCAGTGTGGAGAAAAAACACCAAAAGAAATTCAGGAATTCTGACGCAAAGCAAGAGTCTTACTGCTAAAAATTAAAGACAAATAACAGACAAAAAGGAACAGCAAGTGGGTGGTGAAAGCCGCAAAAAATAGACTTCCAGTGCTCTGTGATGCATCTGTCTCCTGTACTGACTTCCTTATATATGATCCTTAAAGGACGAGATGTCTGAGGAACTCAAAGACTCCATCTTGGACTGGCGAACTAGAGGTAACTAGCATGAGTTGACTGCCATCCTGGACTGGCAAAAAGTGCTGGCCAGTATGGAAGGAGTCAGATACGCATATTATTCCTAATCTTTGCCAGATTTACTGCCAGTGCTGAATTTGTACAACAGCCTTCCCCTGCCTCTCACTGCCTCAATTTGTGGTAGTGAATTCGAAATTACTGCAGGCTCCAATGAGCCTCGTGCTGGGGCACAACAGCGCTGGGAGTATGACCATCCCTATCCTAGTTCAGAGCTCCTCAAAATGCACAGCGTGAAAAACATCAACTCCACTGCGATGGCACTGGACCTGAGTCCCAGGAGTAAGCACTACCACAGAAGACAGCAGGGATGTACTGTTGCAAATGCTGGACCTGAGGTAGTGATAGAGCGCAGATAGCACTCTATTTGTGTGAGTGCACTATACTCATGGTTTAAACGCACTTTCATACATTTGTATTGTGTGCAGTGTTTTTGATTATTAAGAACCATTTAATTGAATCATTTAATGTTGCATTAGTGAACGCATTAAGTAGACTTCTGTATGTATTATGATTCCTTCATGCATAATGTGCAGGACAATATTATTTTATATATCGTAATTGTGATTTGTCTAAGTTGTCTGAAATATAGGCTCAAAAGTTTCTCCTTGCTCTCGAGAAATAATGAATTAAATGAGTGTTGTGTTCAAGTTTAGAGTGTTCTCACCCTGTTGCAGGTGCAGAAATACACATCATTATTTTCAGAGTTAAGGAGAGATCCGGAATGCCTTTGAAGATAACTGGAAGCGAGAAGGGAGGATGCTTTGCCTATCGGGTCTGTCTGGAAGCCAAGGCCACTGGAAGAAGATACCTTTAATTAATTTTGCTTCATGAAAGAGAACCAGCTACTGTATAGAGGTCTAGTGGAAACTTTTAGAAAAGGTGACGCAATGTTGATTGAATCCCATCTTTTTGTATGATGCGCAGGGAAAGAGAGACCAGACTTCTGCTAGCTTTCGGAGAAGACGGAGCATCTTAGAGCGAGCGCCATAGCCTTAAGCTAAACAACCCATTTGACGTGAGTACTTCTTAGGAAGTCACATGTGCTGACACCATTGGGGAACGATAGCAGAGAGACAGGAAGGGCCCTCATATAGAATAGTGTAGGGAAAGATTTTAATTTCTTTCAATGAATCGAGAGCTGAATATTGCATCTATTTTGTGTTACTTTGTGATTTTGGAATTTATAATCATTTGCCTTTTGGGCCGCATTACTTATATCAGAAAGATCGGCTCTGTATTAATTTTTCTGTACCTTTATACTTTGCTATTGAGATGTATTTACATCCAATTGTTTTTGGCCTTATAATAAATATTCAAACTGCACTTCGGAGTCAGTGATCTTTTCAGGCATGACACCTTTGTTGATATCTGTTTAAGCTGTTTTCCTCCCCTCGACCAATTTAGGTAAATAAAAGATCGATCGCTTACGCTATACCTAGTAGAGACTTTAAGGGTGCAAGTTAGCGTAATCAAATGGTAGCAGAGGATGGTTTACCTTTAAAGTGGTTTACCTCTAAGGTGAGGGGAGTACTTAGGAGTAGGGTCGAAGGTTGGAAGGTCGGAGAGCCCTGAAGTGGAGCGGAGGAGACCGGAGACTGGCGGACGTTGACGGTGCGGCGGAAACAGTGGTGGCGTGAGTATGAAAGGCATTGTGTTAGATTGCGGTAATGAGTAAGTGGGTGATGTCTTGCGGAGTTGGGGTGTATGTTGAGTGAATGTGGTTTTTGTTGGTAAGCGGACTCAAGAGAAGTCCAAGATCCCGGGATAGTTTTGTATTGTAATTGTCTGATTAAACGTGGGCGTTGTGAAGCGCTATCAACGATCCACTTGTGTTAGGGACCTTTGTGTGAATGAGGAAGAGGTCGCGGTAGAAAGCCTCAGGTACCGGGGGTGGACTATGGCGATTGAGTGACCAACGCAGGTCGGGGGTCACAATGGCTGAATGTTCTTTTGAGAGTGTTCTATTGATCTTCAGTGTCAGGCAATTACTTGTTTATGTGACTGTAAGTTATTGTAATTGTGTAGGAACAATTACTTGGTTCAATAACTTTTGGTTATACAGTTACTTGTGGTACGAATGTGTGCGAGCGAGTTTGCGGTGAAATTGTAAAGGCGGGTGAGCCGCTGCAAGGAGGGAGAAGTGACGTCAGGGTGTGCCGCGCTGTGATAGGTTGGTTGGTGCAACGCCGCGCTGGGATTGGTGGAAGTGCATTAGCAGTGGAACAGCGTAACTTTGGAGATTGCAATTGATCGATTTCAAAATGAGATGTTTTAGGGTATTGCGAGATTTGTGTAGAGGTGACACAGGGGTAGTGACTCGGGTAGGGGAAGAAGCCCCACCAGAGGACACACCGGCACATTACATGGCAACGAATGTAGGACTTCATACTATCGTGTGGCTTCAGAATTGGCATAAAATTACAGAGAAAGAGGGTGAATTGGCTTTCCCTGGCTATGGGTCTTTTCGTATGGAGGTGCTGACCCAGCTGAGGGGGGTGATGAATGCGCTGAAACCGCCCCCTAGACCCACACAATTTGAGGCATTAGATGCATGGATGAGAGCCGCTTTAGTGAAAAAGAGAGAGGCTTCACATGGAAGAATGAGAAAAGCAATGAAGGCATATCATGATGCTTGATGGGATGCTCAGTTGAAGAGATGGAGAGTAGATACTATAGAGGGAGAACGCTTGTACCCCCTTCTCACAGTAGGAGAGGGGGCTGAAGGGAAAAAGAAGACGGAGGAGGACAGTGATACAGATGATGGCTTTCTTGATAGATTGCTAGCGGACCGTCCTCCACCCTGTTCGTCTAGATTAGAGACAGAGAGGGTGCGCCCAACAGAAGAGCAGTTAGGTGCAGAACAACTGAATCCTGGGGAACCAACGGCAGGGGTAAGAGGCCAAATTACCATGGTACGCATTCCGGGAGGGTCTGGAGGAGAAAGGTATTCAAACACTGATCCGGAACCACCTGTAGGAAATATGCAGTTGCCAGATGCTTTGTCTGTACCAGTCACAATAGGGCCAGTGGTTTCGATATATACTCCTAGAGAAAGAACCGACGACAATCATCAGCACATAAGTGAAGGGGAAGAGACGATTTCTGGAGGGAGCCTTGCAATGAGTGGGACAGGTTTCTGTCGAATACCAGTATATTCTAGTACTCCACTGCCAGCTACAGCTGATCCATCCAGAATGGATAGTGGGACAGAACGAGGACGGACAGGTGCTCTAGCGAATTCTAGGTCTGACCTTCGAATGTGGGTTCAACCAGTGAGAGAGTCAATGATGCCGAGGGAAGAGATAAGCAGGAGACAAGAAGCTTCTAAAGTATTGTTTGGGCCACAGGTGATTTGTGCAGGTGACCATTGGAGAATTCGAAGTTGTGAGAGAGAGAGACGCCCAGATGAAAAGACAGAAGAGGGTGCAGTTCTTAGGAGAACCCAAAGTTGTGACAGGGAAGAGACACGAAAAGAGGAAATTCAGAAAGTGTTAAAAAGCGCAATAAAGGTGCCCATGTTAGATGTGGTACGATTAAAGGCAGAGCTAGACGAGGTGATTGAAGGTAATTTACCCCTGATAAAAAATGCTACTTATGACTCAAGTGAATTATTGTTCGTAGCAAAGGACATGACAAGAAAGGCCAAACGAGCTTATGATGCATTGTTGCTTTTGGCACAAAGATATGAGGTTGATTTGTCAAAAACTAAGCTGACACAGGGTTCTTGCAGATTAAATTATACAGATAAGGATTTGGAAGAGAAGCGAACGAGTGGATTGAAAGCACAAATTAGAGAACTAGTGATGGGGATGCGGACATGGAAAGATTTAGACAGATGGAAAGGAAAATGGGCCAAAAAGAAAAGCTTCCAGACTGGCATAGGGAATACTCCGCCTCCGGGTGGAGGGACAGGAGCTGCAGGAAATTACCCCCTTAGGGAGGTACAGAATGGAGGGTATGTACATGTGCCATGGAGCAGGGGTGATTTGGCAGCATTTACAAATGATTTCCCTCGGCTGAGGGAAAAACCTGCTGAGTGGTACAAGCAAATAGATAGATTTGTGAAGATTTCGAAGGTATTGTGGATTGATTTGAACACCTTGTTTGATATAGTAGTACCTGCGGATTTGTGGGCGGCATGTAATATTGCCATTGAGTGGCCCACTGCAGAGCCACCTAGAGATGCAGTGACTCATGGTCCTTCACCTGATGTTATAAGAAAGTATGAGCAAGTGATTACTTGGTTGCAATCGAAGGTAACTCCTCAAACGGTTGATTGGTTGAAGATTGATCGTACCACTCAAGACTCTAAAGAATCAGTACATGATTACTATGAACGATTGTTGTTGGCTTTTAAGCAGCATAGTGGATTGGATACAATTGAACAGAAAGATATGGGACAGTTTGTCTCAAAGTTTGTGTTGGGACTGAAATCTGACATTAGCTTGATGATACAGCAGCATTTGATATGTTGGCAGAATAAGTCGGTGGACGAGATTCTGCGTTATGCTAAATATTGCAGTGATCAAGTGGAGTCAACACAGAAGAAATTGAAGGATAAGTTGATGTTGGTGCAGTTGAGAAACGCTGATATGACGCAAGGGTTTGGAGGAGGTCAAGGTAGAGGTAGAGGAGGTGGAAGAGGAATGGGACAACAGGTGGTGACCCAACCTGGTCAAGGTAGAGGAATAGGAATGGATTCAGGTACAAGTGACTGGGTGGCTCAACAGAAAAGAGTCACTGCCTACCATTATTGTCACAAAATCGGGCATTGGAAGCGCGAGTGTAGATCAAATCCAGCAAATCAGATACAGATGGAAGGAGAGGGACAGCTGACCGAGGCTGTCAATACTGTGACAAGACCCAGGTCTATGTATGGAGGAGGATATGAGCCACAAGTGCAAGTGCCTCAACCTCCTAGAATACCCATGCAGAACCAGTTATACCATCAGATGCCTTATTTTGAAATACAGGACCGATTTGATAAATATCAAGATTCACGGGAGTGCCAGAGGGGGGTGCACGAGGAATGCACCTTAGATGCGATTCTAGAAGTAGATCAGAGTGGGCCGTTTGTAGATGCAGACGTGAATGGATATACTGTTGCCTTCTTATTAGACACCGGAGCTGCTCGCTCTACAGTGAGAACTGAAGTAGTCCCGAATTTAACTCTGTCGGGACGATCGATTCAAGTAGTGGGGGTTAGTAATCAGAAAATGACCAATCCCTTGACAAACGAATTACCCGTAAGAATAGGACCATTTCGGGATCGACATCAATTTGTAGTGTGCAATTCATGTCCGGTCTAACTTTTGGGATGAGACCTTCTGTGCAAGCTCAATTGTACTATATCGTGCACTCCGAGAGGGGTGGAATTGCAAACATATGATGACAATGCTGATTTTAAAATGGCTAACATGAGTCTGTGTGCAGAAATGTTTGTGGTGCTCACAATAGCAGAATTGCCACATGACTTGAGAGACTGTTGATCCGAAAGTGTGGGATTTTACGGGCGAGGATGTCGGTTTGATGAGAGGAGTTGAGCCAGTTAAGATACAGATCAAACCTAATGCTGAATTCCCACGAACGCCACAATATAAGTTAACTCCAGAAACTGTGGCCGGCATAAGACCTGTGATTGAGGCTATGATTGCACAAGGTATTCTGAAGGAGAGAAGAGGTAGTCCCTGTAATTCACCTATCATGGGACTGCAAAAGCCAAGTGGCAAGTACAGAATAGTGCAAGATCTGCATCGGGTTAATGAGATTGTGATCCCATGTTGTCCTGTGGTACCGAATCCAGCTGTTATTCTATTCCAGATACCATGCAAAGCAGAATGGTTTACAGTGGTAGATTTGTGTCACGCGTTCTTCTCTATACCCTTGCATGAAGAAAGTCAGTTTTTATTTGCATTTAGGATGGACGATCGTGTATTAACATGGAACAGAATCCCTCAGGGGTATACAGAAAGCCCCTCTATTTTTAGTCAATGTCTGAAAAAGAATCTTGAGGGACTGGCGATGGCCCACAACTCAGTCTTGGTGCAATATATCGACGACCTTTTGGTCGCCTCAGAGACTGAGGATGCTTGCAGGATTGATACTGTGGCGTTGCTGAATCATTTGGCAGAGAATGGACACAAAGGGGTCGATTCCGATTCGGGCCGGAAATTTCTCCGACCGAGCCGGACCCGGAGAGATTTCCGACCGAATCGGACCCGTGCAGTCCGACCGAACGAGTACGATGCGGCCGTATGTTATCGGACACGAGTCGGTCGGACTCCCATTGAACTCAATGGGAGCCGGTCGTACAACGCGTACGCGGGCTCCCATTGCCTCAATGGGTGCGAGGCGGACAAGGCGCGCCCTACAGCGAGTACGCCGCGAGCGCCTCGCGGCGTACACGCACAGGTAGGGGGACCACTTGGGTCCCCCCTGTGTGCGCCTCGCGCGGCTACGCGTACAGGGGGTCCGACATGGACCCCCAAAGTACGGCTCCGACAGCTCTTACGAGCCGGAGTGCGCGGCTCGGTCGGACTGCTCGCGGCGCGCATCGTACTTACCCGGCCGGGAAACGTCTCCATTGCGCGGTGCGATCGGGTCCGACCGAGTCGGTCGGAGCGGTTCGAGTCCAGAGCAAGTCGGTCGGAGTTGTCGGGACGCCCGGACGAGTCGGTCGGCGAATTCGCATCGTACTCGCTCGGCCGGACCGCAGTACGGTTCGGTCGGGAAACAGGCTTTCGCATGGCTTTTTTCCCGACCGAATAGTATTGGGTGCGCCTCCGACCGAGATCGGAATCGGCCCCAAAGTGTCTCCAAACAAATTGCAGTATTGTTTGTCTGAAGTTCAGTACCTAGGTCACCGGATTGAGAAAGGAAAACGAAGGGTGTCACCAGATCGCATAGAGGCGATTCTGCAAATGGGAACTCCGAAAACACAAAAAGAAGTCTGCATGTTTTTGGGAATGGTCGGCTATTGTCGACAGTGGATCCCAAATTTTTCCCTGCAAGCAAAGCCCCTGTTGAAACTGACTCGAAAGGATGTTAGTGATCCGGTACCATGGGATGACGAGTGCTTGAAAGCCTTCCGTGAGCTGAAGGAAAGTATTTGTCGTGCTCCAGCTCTCGGAATGCCGGATTATAACAAAGCGTTTTCGCTCTTTTGTTGTGAAAAGGAGGGATGTGCGTTAGCAGTCCTAGTGCAGACACATGGGGGTGCCTGTAGACCAGTAGCCTACTTCTCAGCTACATTAGATCCTGTAGCTTCTGCGTTGCCCGGATGTCTGAAATCCGTTGCTGCAACTGGTGTCAGCATTGAAAGATGTGAAAGCATAGTGATGGGTTATCCGCTCATTGTTTATGTGCCCCATTCTGTAGAATTGTTAATGACCCGAACGAAAACACAGTATTTAACAAACAGACTTACTAAGTATGAGCAGGTTATCTTGGCTGCTGATAATGTGACCCTGAGACGTTGTACCACTCTGAACCACTACATTGTTACCTATTCCGCAGGAGGAAGGAGATGAGGATTGTGAAGAACATGACAGCCTAGATGTTACTGACCTATCCACCAAACCCAGACCTGACATTGTCGATTAACCTTTGCCCCAATCTGATTTGATCCTTTTTGTTGATGGTTCATGCATAAGAGACAATGAAGGGTATTTGAGAGCAGCGTTTGCTGTGTGCACCATTATGGGAGTAGTGGAAGCTGCCTGTTTAAATAGAGTATTCTCTGCTCAGGTGGCCGAAATTGTCGCTTTGACACGTGCCTGTCTTATTGCAGCTGATCTGCGAGTGACTGTGTATACTGACAGTCAATATGGATTTGGTGTGGTTCATGATTTTGGGCAGTTATGGTCACAGAGGGGGTTTCTCACGTCCTCAGGGTCACCTATACGTAATGGCGAGTATGTGCGCCAATTATTCAAAGCTCTGCAAAAGCCCAAAGAGATAGCAGTTGTCAAATGTGCAGCTCATGAAAAGGGAGAAGACTTTGTCACTAAGGGCAACAATTACGCAGATGAAGTAGCACGATTTTGCGCTGAACATGTGTGTATTTTCAATGGAGAATATATAGGCGAGAGCACAGAAGAGACCGAGCTCAGCATGATGTTAGCTATAGTCGATACTTGGGATGAGGTGAAGCGATTGCAGGATGAAGTCACAGAAGAAGAAGCTGCTTCATGGGGCAAGGCAGGTTGCACAAAAAGAGATGATGGCATTTGGGTGTCCACAGATGAAAGAGCAGTATTACCCAATTGTCTACTGAGCCCAATGGCAAGGCAAATTCATGGAGCAGTTCACTTGGGAAGAGATGCTATGGTGCGAGTGTTCAGGCGGACGTGGTTTAATCCACGCTTCCGTGTGTGGGCTGAAACGGTATGTCACCGGTGTGTTACGTGCCAACAGATGAATGTGGGAAAAAGAACTGTGGTTGGAATGAGTCACATTGGAAAATCTGGGGGTCCCTTCAACAGGATACAGTTAGACTTCATAGAGATGCCAAGGTGCAATAGGTTGAGATATGTTTTGGTGGTGGTGTGTATCTTTTCACGGTGGGTGGAAGCATATCCAACTAGGCGATGTGACAGTCTCACAGTAGCCAAATTGTTATTAAGAGAACTGATCCCACGGTACGGTTTCCCAACATCAGTGGAGACAGATAGAGGAACTCATTTCCACAGTGAAATAATGAAGTTGTTGTGCTCTGCGTTACATATTGATCAAAGACTGCATTGTAGCTACAGGCCCGAGGCTTCAGGTCTAGTAGAGCAAGTTAATGGCACCATCAAGTCAAGAGTGGCAAAGGTGTGTTCGTCCACTTCATTGAAGTGGCCGGATGCGTTGCCCCTGGTGCTAATGAGTCTGCGTAGTACCCCTGATAGGAGAACAGGGCTTTCTCCACATGAGATCCTCACTGGAAGAGCATGCGTTTGCCTATGGTGCCAGCTACAGCATTGATAAACATCACTGATGATTTAGTGTTGGATTATTGTAAAGGACTGGTTGATGTGGTTACTTCTGTATCCCACCAGGTCGAGGCTGCGACTGCATCCACCTCGAGAGACCTGCTGCATGATCTTAATCCTGGTGACTGGGTGCTCGTGCGCAAACACGTAAGGAAGAGTTGTCTTGATGTTCGCTGGCGTGGACCCTACCAAGTGATACTGGTCACAAGTACCGCTGTGAAGTGTGGAGGATTGCCGAACTGGATCCACGCTTCTCACACTCGCCGAGTTCAAGCGCCTGCAGAAGAAGAGAGTTCCCTGGGTCCGAGGAGTGTGTGTGGACCTGGTACAGACAACGACGACGGCACAGACTCAGCTGTAAGAGTTTCGGAGGAAACAGAACAGCTAAGTGAGCAAGAAAGAGAAGAGCTGAATGCTCCTGAACTGAGTCCAGATCCTGAAATAGAGGATATTGCAGAAGTGAGCGGTGCCTCAGATCAAAGTGAATTGTCTGTGGCAGAAAGGTATGATCAAGAGGAAGAAAGGAGAACAGATGTTAGAGCAGAAAAGTGGCCAGCAAGAAAAGAAAGGCTGAATAGACGGCTTGCATCTGAGAAAGATCTCACTCCAATTCCTGATACATCTGAATCAGATCAAAGTGACGTGGAAGAAAGACCGGATGGTCTGAGACGCTCCTGAAGAGAAAGAACAGCACCTCGAAGATACGCATCTCCTGAGTGGCCATACCTGGCTGCAGATGCAGGGCCCAGTGAAGTCCGGGAGGTTGGGACCTGGTACAGTGAGCTATGGAGAGAACACCCTCTCGATTGAAATACGATTACTGGTCCCAGGTGTAGAAGCGTTTGGAATACTAACTCTGCAAGTTCCGAATCCTCCAAGACTGAGTGGATTGCGTTACCTTATCCTTAATGAGGTTGTTTTCCCTGCATTTGGCCGACGGCTCACCGCACTAGAATTGGGAGACATTCGTGCAGAGATTCTGCAACTTGTTCTCGAAATCCTTGGATCAAATGTCATTAATGATGAAGCCTGAACTGTAATCAAAGAAAGCCTTAGGCCTTAGAAAGAAGATAACCTAGACCCCAGATTAAGAAGATTTAAAATTATGGACTTTTCTTGTAGATGATGGAGTGAGGAGTAGGGTTGTCTACATCTCTTCAATAGGTTTAGTATCAATCGAAAGAACTCTGACATTAATTGTATGAAAGGAATGAAGCAAGAAAGACATTGTTAAACAAAGAAACAGAAAGAGACTGTGTTTCCCTTTTGTGATTTGGAAAAGATCAAGAGAAACCACTGTGTCTGAAAAATCAACACGCAAACAGAAGTGGATCATTGGCACCCTCATTGTAGGGGTGCTTATTGTTATAACTGTGGTGATTGTTGTATCTCTAGTTGGATCTCAGAATGTCGAACAGAACAGGGTACAGACAACACTCACTACACCGAGCTCTGGGGTAGATGAGGATGCATACGCCCAAGACCTAGAAATGATTAAGGAAACCAGTCGTAGGCTGCATGTTGATCTGCCAAAGGGTGATTTCACTTTGAATGCGTATGCTTGACTATTGTATGAGTATGTGGACACCATGGAAGCGAAGGATTGCTATGTGTGTATGCAGTTACCTGCCTCAGTAGAGGAAGGCATTCGATATCACCATTTGCCTGTGACTTATGGCATTACATGTAGTGTCTTATTGAGCATGTTTTATAGCAAGGCACACTTCGAGTACTATTTCTCTAATTATGATGTGGTACTCTCGGAAGTCCCCGTTCTGAAATACATGAATAAATATGATTATTATAAGGAAGTAGAGAGAATGTCAAAGTATTTCGTGCCTACCATGACATTAGATACGTCCTATGCCCATAGACACATTTTAACCTGTATGTTGACTGACATCGAAAAGAAGTTCATAGATCAGATAGAAGATCGACATAGACAGACTCTATTCAGACCAGATCCAAAGCACAAGGTTACCCCATGGACCAAAGAAGAATTAGATCATAAAGCAAAGGGGAGTTTTGGACCCATAGCATTAGATTTCCAGCAGAAAGGAAAATTGTGCATTAGACACCCGACCACATATTATGAAAAGATATTTGTGGGTGAGAGTGATTGTGAGCATGTCTTCTTGATCGAAGAAACAATTAGAAAAGCATTACTGGATAAAATAACAGTAGTGCCCAATGTGTATTTTGTGTGTGGAAAGAATGCTTATGTGAAGTTGCCCAAGAACTGGTACGGCACCTGCTATTTGGCTGTCGTATTTCCCAAGATTTTCCATATGAATGATTTATGTCCTCTGGAAAAAAGGAGACCTCAAAGAGGGAAACGTGGTGCGAGTGCAGGAGAAGTGATTGGAGACATATTTGGAGCTATGATACCGAGTACGGGTGTGATTCTGAATGATTTGAAAATCAGAAAGCTGGCAACATTAGTGGATAAGCTCTCCATAAATACAGCTCAGATTCTACTACTTGTAGATGGGGAGATGGTTTCGATAAGGGCTATGGTTTTGCAAAACCGCCTTGCCCTAGATGTGCTGCTAGCAAAAGCCGGAGGAGTCTGCAAATTATTGAGAGTTCAACAGTGCTGCACTTATATTCCTGACAACAGTCGGGATATAAGGAAATACATCAACAATATCTCAGATATACACCAAGAGTTACGTGAGATGGCTGCTGAAGGGCTCTGGGAGCAAGTGGGGAAAGGCTTTGGTAAGATAGGCAGTTGGTTTGGAAGTCTGGGACAAGGAATAATGGGTTATATTTTGAAGCCTATTATAATAGCTGTCATTTGTATAATCGTCCTATTAGGAGCCATCAAGGCTTACAAATGGCAAAGGGCAAGACATCAGGAGACTGTGTTGAAAAAGAGAGAACTACAACTTGAGCAACTGCAGGACAGACATTACCAACATCTTAAAGGGTTAGAACGATTCAGACAGGGACGGCAAGCTACAGCTCCTGTTTAGGTCGGTCTCTTCTACTAGGAGAAACTACAAAAGAAAGAGAATTGGTGTCATGACACTAGTCAGAAGAGGGGGGAATTGATAGAGCGCAGATAGCACTCTATTTGTATGAGTGCACTATACTCATGGTTTAAACGCACTTTCATACATTCGTATTGTGTGCAGTGTTTTTGATTATTAAGAACCATTTAATTGAATCATTTAATGTTGCATTAGTGAACGCATTAAGTAGACTTCTGTATGTATTATGATTCCTTCATGCATAATGTGTAGGACAATATTATTTTATATATCGTAATTGTGATTTGTCTAAGTTGTCTGAAATATAGGCCCAAACGTTTCTCCTTGCTCTCGAAAAATAATGAATTAAATGAGTGTTGTGTTCAAGGTTAGAGTGTTCTCACCCTGTTGCAGGTGCAGAAATACACATCATTATTTTCAGAGTTAAGGAGAGATCCGGAATGCCTTTGAAGATAACTGGAAGCGAGAAGGGAGGATGCTTTGCGTATCGGGTCGTTAGGAAGCCAAGGCCACTGGAAGAAGATACCTTTAATTAATTTTGCTTCATGAAAGAGAACCAGCTACTGTATAGAGGTCCAGTGGAAACTTTTAGAAAAGGTGACGCAATGTTGATTGAATCCCATCTTTTTGTATGATGCGCAGGGAAAGAGAGACCAGACTTCTGCTAGCTTTCGGAGAAGACGGAGCATCTTAGAGCGAGCTCCATAGCCTTAAGCTAAACAACCCATTTGACGTGAGTACTTCTTAGGAAGTCACACGTGCTGACACCATTGGGGAACGATAGCAGAGAGACAGGAAGGGCCCTCATATAGAATAGTGTAGGGAAAGATTTTAATTTCTTTCAATGAATCGAGAGCTGAATATTGCATCTATTTTGTGTTGCATTGTGATTTGGGAATTTATAATCATTTGCCTTTTTGGGCCGCATTACTTATATCAGAAAGATCGGCTCTGTATTAATTTTTCTGTACCTTTATACTTTGCTATTGAGATGTATTTACATCCAATTGTTTTTGGCCTTATAATAAATATTCAAACTGCACTTCGGAGTCAGTGATCTTTTCAGGCATGACACCTTTGTTGATATCTATTTAAGCTGTTTTCCACCCCTTGACCACTTTAGGTAAATAAAAGATCGATCGCTTACGCTATACCTAGTAGAGACTTTAAGGGTGCAAGTTAGCGTAATCTGTAGCGAGCCAGTGCCGTCAATGGATATACAACCAGTCATAACAGGCGTTCATTTTTCAGATGTTTTTGTCAGCACCGCTCACCCGCTATTTGTTAACATGGCGGCCATTTTAGACCAGTACAGACAATAGGGAGTGGCTGGTCGTGTCAGCAGACTGTTTACTCCTTTTAACTGACACCCAGTGCCTGGTTGTAGCTGCCGTGACACACTCCTACCACAATGCAGTTCAATTCACAGCAGCTGGAATGCTTCAGGAAGTGAGCACGCGGGGTGGTGCACGCAATCCGAGACAGTGGGCACCCACTCTCTGTACCAAAATCCTGTTGCAGAAAAACAACTCGTCGGAGGTGCTCAGGATCACCGTAAATGAAGCAGAGTTTGTTCTTACTGGTGTGGTGGCTAGAATAAGGGTCAGCAACTGGACAGAACCTCTAAACAGAGTGCCACGTGTAGCTTTGTCACCTAAAAGACATGAAAAATGCACTTCTGCTAGAGCTTGTATTTCACAGAAAAGCATCCTAACTGAATTATGTCCTGTAATTCTGTGGAATATAAACTTTGAAACCACTGGCAAACATTCCATAAGATGGCATAACCATGCAATTGTATTTGTCTTTAACAATGTATTTTAAATGTATATCACATGGTTATGTCCTCATATTGAATGTCAGTGGTTTCAAAGCTGGGATGTCACAGAAAAGAAGAGAAACTGTAAATTATTTCCTGTAATTCACAGTGTTGAATTAATTTGGAGGATATTTACCTTCCCTAAATAAAGAACTTAAACACAGCATCCCCTCTTGCTTTCAGTGCTTGTTAGACTTGGCATCTTTTGGCGTGTTTCCCCTGACTTTTTGCTTTCTGACCTCCCGGTTTTGACTCTGTTTTTGCTGGTGTAACGATTCTGCACACTTTCCTCACTGCTGTCCAGTGGGAAAGTGCAAGTGCTCCTGTATAAAATGTGTTATGGATTGGTGTTTCCATGATTGGCCTATTTGGTTTATGTGTCAGTCCCTTGTAAAGTGCACTGCGAGTGCCAGGGCCTATAGACCAAATGCTGTTGGTGGGCTGCAGCACTGGATTGGGCCACCCACGCAAACAGCCCGTAAAGTGTAACTCGGGCCTGCCATTGCAGAGCCCGTGCGCAGCCAGGGGCTGCCATGTCGACTTGGCAAGTGCGCACACTTGCAAGTCCCTAAACCTTCCCTTTTCTACATGTTAGTCACCCCTAAGGTAGGCCCAAGGTACCCCTGTGGGCAGGGTGCATTGTATGCGAAAGGTAGGACATGCCCGGGTGTGTGTGGCATGTCCTGATAGTGAATTACAGCCTAGTTCGTTTTTCACTATTGCAAGGCTACCTGTTCCCCATAGGCCAGAACGGGCAGTTTTGATTATTACAGCTTATAATCCTAACTGACCCCGGGAACATGGTAGAAATTCGAGTTTAGTATGCCTGGACTCAGAATGATAAAATGCATCTTTTAGTGAAGTTGGTTTTAACATTCTGTGTTTGAAAATACCACTTTTAGAAAGTGGGTATTTTCTTGTCTAACTATCAAGCCTGCCTCTGCGAGGTTGTGTATTCCTTGTCTGGAGTGTGAGTGACAGGGGCTGGGGGATGCCAGGAGACAGGGTGAGTCAGCACAGGGCTGAATAGCAAGATCTACATGTAGATGGGTGGGAGGAGTTGCACCTGGGCCCTGAATAGGACAGTGCCTTCCCTCCACAATGCTGGCTCCACCTCCTGTGGTGCGTCTGATGTCCCTGGCCTACTCTCTGAAAGAAGGGATGGAGACTTGTCAACAAAGTGCTCCAGAACTGGTTTGGACTAGGCAAAGGCCTCTCTGCCTTCAGAGAACAAAGGAATTTGGGATATAAATATTGGGGCCCTGACCCCATGAATTTAGATCTCGCTGGAATCAAGGAACCTGCCAAGACGAAGAGCTGGAAGAGCTGCCAGGAGGAGTACTGCCCCTTTGCTGTGTTGTTGCTTTGTTGGGTTGGCCTGCAGCTGCTGCTTCTGCCTTGGGCAGTGAAAGGACTAGACTGAACTTTCTACAAACTTGTGCTGAGTATCTCCAAGGGCCTGAAACCGAGCTGGCCTCCTGTTAAGAAGTCTCAGGGACTACAAAGACTTCACAAGCTTCTGGGTACCGCTTCTGGAACGCTGTTTCAGTTGCCACAGAGGAAGGGAACCTCAACCGACTCCGTCAACCGAATCCATCCCTGGCCGGTGACCTGTTTGCACCGCAGACCGCATCGTCCCGCTTCGCATCGCAACCCTGATCTCACCGTAGGCGACGTCCGATGCCGTCAACACCGAGCCGCTGCTTGCACCGTGACTTGTGGGCACCGCAGTTCGCCTCGCATCGCATCGCTTCACTGAACCAGCCGGACCCGACCGACGCGGACGCTGCAACTGGCTCAACAGTCGTGACCGCATCGCATTTGGGGCACCGCTCGCACATTTGCGACGCACCGCTCCGACTCGCACCGCTGTCCGACGCCAGCTCCCGCACTCCGGCTTGGTCGCCTGCATCGCAACCTGTCAGCACCGCATCGTGCACTCTCTCGCCCTGCACCGCACGCCTTGGACTCACCGACTCCGTCTGCACGACGCTCATCGAGCCGCTGCCTGCACCGCATCGAGGGACACCGCACCTTGCATCGCTCCATCTTGCACCGCTACCGCGACGAACGCCGACCGGCTCGTACACTCCGTACCAGCCACAACGAGAAAGGTACTGTGACCGAGTTTGTTCGCGACTCTGCTGGCCCGTAGCGACGCGGTCGGCTGGAACTGTTGGACTCTGTGTAATTCAGCATCGCAGTAGACCCTGACGGGGCTACCGACTCGTACGAACTTTGCTTTTGTGTTATTCCTGCAAAGAAGAAGTTACCTTATCAAGCATTCATTTTTAAAGTATAGTATTGTGGATTTTTGACGTAATTGGTCTTGTCTTGAGTATATAAAAATATTGGTTATTTTTCTAAACTGGTGTGGTGTCCGTTTGTAGTGCTTACACTGTATTACTGTTGGTTATGTGCAAATGCTTTACACACTGCCTCTAGAATAAGCCTGACTGCTCGTGCCAAGCTACCAAGGGGGTGAGCAGGGGTTATTTTAGGAGTGTAACTCCCTTACCCTGACTAGGAAGAAGGGTCCCTACTTGGACAAAGGTGCAAGCCCTTGCCAACTAGAGATCCCATTTCTAACAGTGCTGGTGAAGACAATGTTGTCACAATGACAGATCTGTTGATAAAAATATTAATCAGCACAACTGCCAAGCTCCCCTTGCAGGCCCAGCTTTGATGCAAACATCTAGCAATGAATCCTCCCCCAGTTGGTGAAAATAAACAGTGTAGCACAGAACACATTGCACTTTATTTTCTCTCTTTATATATGTCAAGTTAAACCTACTCTATAGTGTCAATACACTTCAAAAAACTCGTTTTAGATTGAATGATTTTCCTTTCCTTACAATGCACCTTGCATTTTCGATTTGATTAATAATAATACATGTTGTTGCATAAAACACATAGGGGCCGATTCCGATCTCGGCCGGTAGGGCTCCGAATAGGATTCGGCTTTACCGGATCCGATTCGGAGCCCTTTTTCCCGACCGAATCGTGACGCGGGTCCGGCCGAGCGAGTACGATGCGACTCGCCGACCGACTCGTCCGGGCGACCCGACCGCTCCGACCGACTCGTACCCGGATCGTACCGCTCCGACCGACTCGGCTCGGACCCGGTCCGCACCGCGCAATGGAGACGTTTTCCGGCCGGGTAAGTACGATGCGCACCTCGACCGCTCCGACCGACTCGCGCCGTCCGACTCGAACTCGCTGTCGGAGCCGTACTTTGGGGGTCCGTGTCGGACCCCCTGTACTGCGTACCCGCGCGAGTCGCACACAGGGGGACCCATGGGTCCCCCTACCTGTGCGTGTACGCCGCGAGCGCTCGCGGCGTACTCGCTGTAGGGGGCGCCCTTGTCCGCCTCGCACCCATTGAGTCAATGGGAGCCCGCGTACGCGTTGTACGACCGGCTCCCATTGAGTTCAATGGGAGTCCGACCGACTCGTGTCCGGTGGCATACGAATGCATCGGACTCGTTCGGTCGGACTGCACGGGTCCGATTCGGTCGGAAATCTCTCCGGGTCCGGCTCGGTCGGAGAGATTTCCGGCCCGAATCGGAATCTACCCCATATTCCCCAAAAAACATACATTTCTTAAAACTGTGACAGACACAACTTCAGTCTCAGGCAAACAATGTATAGTAAATAGGAGAAGCTCAAATGTTCTAAACCTTTCTATAGAATTCTAAAATGAATTAATAAATCATGTAACATACAAAAATACAAAATAATTATCATATATATTATGGTCTTATGTTGCCATCTCAGGATCAGGTGACGTTTATAAACCACTCGGTCTTCGGCCTCGTGATTTGTAAACGTCACGAGAACCCCTCAATGGCAATATAAGCCCATATTACAGTTACCGGTTATGTATTCTCTATATATTAAATTACAAGAAGAAGGAGCAACACAATTTAAATACAATAATGTCTATATTAGAATCAATTCTTCAAAGCGAAAGAAGTCATTAGGCAGATAATTCATAATGTAGATCCATTCTTCTTTATTGTAATTCAAATCAAAAAAAAATTCCTCTCTGGAAGTGGTCATTCGATTATTCAAATTATAGACTTGCAGCTTTGTGGTGTATATCAAATCATTCTTCGTTGCAATACTTAATTCAGCCAACGCGTTTCGTCTAAAAAAGACGTCATCAGGGCTTTGTAATTTAAGGTGAATATCCTCGTTAAAAAAAAAAAATTCTCTCTCAAATACACCGCATGAATCTAATTTTGAGTACGCTAGTACTCAGAGGAGTTTCATCTATTAACGCGTTTCGTCTAAAAAAGACGTCATCAGGGCTGAAATAATAGAAAAAACAAATATAACTATTCAATTGAGACTTCAAAAATGCATGATCATATTAAAAGTATAACTCTGCCTATATCCATTCTAATGTTGTGCCAGTATAAGATAGAGGTGATGTATTTCAAACAATGTAATTGTAGATTATTTCCAATATATTAAGCATCCTTACATCACTAATAGTTCATCACCTAAACACATTTCTATATTCTTAATACAATAGTAATAGACCTATATCCAATGATAAGGCATTCCTATACAGTTGACACAGATCCCAATTACCATAAATTGGAACAGCATTGTATATCTAATCAATTATGGCAACCGAATAAGTCTTTATTTTATTTTATGGTCAACAGGGGTGTAAGAACCGATAATCACTTTTATATTAGAACTAAATTCGTACCTTTGTAATTTAAGGTGAATATCCTCGTTTAAAAAAAAAAAATTCTCTCAAATACACCGCATGAATCTAATTTTGAGTACGCTAGTACTCATAGAGGAGTTTCATCTAAGATGGAGGGGGGGGGGAAAAAAGAAGAGAACATAGAAAATTTTAAGACTTAGGTCAAGTTTGACCAATTTAGTTGCATTTGATAATCTAAATTAAATAATTCTTACCTATTTAATCTCTGTTATTTTTGCACGTCCATTTTTCAAGCAAGCGGTCTGATTCAAATCTTTATGATGTGAAATTCTTAAAAATAAACATATAAAGCATTTAAATGATAATGTTTCTGAATAGTAATGAATTATTCAAAACTATACGTTAACTTATAGCTAAATTAGAGTGCAATTCCAAAGATGGTTATTCTATTCCTCATTTAAATAAACTGTTCCCTCTCTGCATAAGCCAGTAGCTATAAAACTCGTTCTTAAAGGTTAAATTGCCTTCTGTCAAAAGACCCGTCTCTAACCGGTTGTCCCATAAGGCCATTGGTGGTGATTGATTTTTATCAACATCAAGTTGAGGCAAACAACACATCATCCTGTTAACATAATCCGAGTTAGTCCATCAGTTAAAGCACCCTATTCAGTAACCAAAAATCATCCACCTCACGGGTTCGATTCTGCTACCCGGAAGGAACAGCAAATACATCCCAACCCTGAGTATCCTTTTATAATGCAAAAAAATTATATATAAAAAGAAGAAATATATTGTGGTGAAGATAATAAATTGGAAAAGTTTATTGAAAAGGGCGTGAATTAAAAGAAAATATATTTAAGGAAGAGGACATTTATAGTTGGGAGGAGAAAAACAGATAAATACAGCCTGAAAAATCATTGCAGGCACCCAAATAAACAATGTAAGAGGCAAAGTCGCCTCATAAACCCCCATTTGTACTAGCTCTTACCTCAATAATAGTAGTGGTTATTAGTAGTTAATCGTCAGCCTGGCCCGATAAATCCCGCTGCAACCATGCGGTCAAAGCTAACATCTTAAATACCTCCCAATATCCAATCCCTGTTGTAATGCAAAATATATGCTAGCCAATCGAAAAGATGGTTTTTCTATTCCTCATTTAAATAAAATGTTCCCTCTCTGGTCCGTGAAGTATATGGTAGCCAATCAAGAAGATGGTTATTATATTCCTCATTTAAATAAACTGTTCCCTCTCTGAAAACGCCAGTAGCTGTAAAACTTATTGCTATTGGCTAGAAAATGCCATCTGACCAAAATCCTGACTCCCACTGGTTGTCCCTTAAGCCAATGGTGGTCATTGATATTTATCAGCATCAAGTTAAGGCAAACACCACATCATGCTCTTAACATGATCCGAGTTAGTCCATCGGTTAAAGTACCCTATTCAATAACCCCGAATCATCAACCTCGCGGGTTCGATTCTGCTACCCAGAAGGAACAGTGAAAGCACACCAACACTCAGGGGCCGATTCTGATTTGGGCCGGAAATCTCTCCGACCGAGCCGGACTCGGAGAGATTTCCGACCGAATCGGACCCTAGCAGCCCGACCGAACGAGTACGATGCGCACGTAAGCCATCGGACTCGATTCGGTTGAACTCCCATTGAAGTCAATGGGAGCCTGTCGTACAACGCGTACGCGGGCTCCCATTGACTCAATAGGTGCGAGGCGGACAAGGGCGCCCCCTACAGCGTGTATGCGGCGAAGCGACTCGTGCCGTACACGCACAGGTAGGGGGGACCCATGGGTCCCCCCTGTGTGCGACTCGTGCGGCTACGCGTACAGGGGGGTCCGACACGGACCCGCAAAGTACGGCTCCGACTGCTCCTTCTAGCCGGATGGCGCGAGTCGGTCGGACTGCTCGCGGCGCGCATCGTACTTGCCCGGCCGGGGAACGTCTCCATTGCGCGGTGCGAGGCGTGTCCGATCGAGTCGGTCGGTGCGGTCGGCTTTCGCGTACGAGTCGGTCGGTGCGGTTGGGTCTCGCGAACGAGTCGGTCGGCATTTTCGCATCGTACTCGCTCGCCCGGACGCACGTACGAATCGGTCGGGAAACAGGGCTCCGAATCGGATCCGGTAAAGCCGAATCCGATTCGGAGCCCTTCCAGCCGAGATCGGAATCGGCCCCTCAGTATTTCCTTTTATAATGCAAAAAAAGGAAATATGTGGTACTATTTATATTTGAGGGAGAGGAAATTTGTAGTTGGGAGGAGTCAAAGAAGAGAACACGTCTATTATCAATGTGCTAGTTAGAACAAGTCCATGAACACATTCCGTTACTGTTATAAACCCAATTAGCCCAAGGGAAAGATGCCCAGCTTATTAACCCGAGCAATCCCAATACCACGTGTTCAAACCTGCTACTGAAAAAAGCAGGCAAAACATTTACAGTCCTAATTCTTAGTTTGTTAATTCATAACGGTGCCTTTGAATCGAAATACAAGAATATAATAAAACTGCTTGTGTATATCATTTGACAAAAATAATCTGTTTGCGAAACATTTAAAAAACAATATACCATACAATAAATTATTAGTAACACAATATCACTAAATTTCTCATACTACACACAAAAATATTATTCCGTTACATTTTGATATTGCATACATTTTCTTAAAATTTACTTCTACTACGTGAGAGAAAATTAATTCAATTTCCTATATTTCCAAATGAATAATTCAAAAATATGCGATTTCTCAATACATTGTTACCAACCTAAGATTGCATGTAAATACTATAAGTAAATTGATTTTGTCATAATGATTAACGACAACTATAAAAATAATGTAATTCGTTGTCACTGTTGAGGCCAAGGATCGTGGCCCTACATCTACTAATCCATTTAGCCTCTTGCTGTCGCAGTTCTAGTTCCCAATTACCTCCTCTCATTTTAGGTGTGATTTTCTGTGAACCATGAAACTTAAAGCTGGCAATATGTTCATGATCCTGCTTCACATGTTGATACAAGGGTGAATTTGTATCTCTGTTTGATATAGCTCTTCTATGCTCTTGTATTCTGAGTTTCAAGATACGTTTAGTGCTACCTATATATATTTTAGTGCACTCACATATTAAAACATATATTACACCCGCACTATTACAATTAATGAATTCATTTATATGATAACATTTCTTAGTGTTATAGCTAAATGTTTTAATACGATTGATGCCTAAATCACATATGTTACAATTGCCACATGTTAAAAAACCTTTGACTTGGCTTGTCAGCCAATCAGTACCTTCTGACCTGATAGGTTCCACATAGTTTCTAGTTACAAGAACTTCTTCTATATATCATTTTAGGTTTATCAGAAATCACACCGAGCAAGCCTGGTACCCCCTTCACAAATTCCAATTCTTATTTAAGATCTTAAAAATCTGATTTTGGTGTACATTATATGTGGTAATGAATGCCACACGATCTGTATTATGATGTCTCGTTTTTTGAATACTGTGACATCCATTACAGGACTCAGATACATGATCCCCATACAAATGCAATGCAGTGAAAGCCTGAATTTTGAGGGTCACACAAAGGAACACATATGAAAGGTGATAACAGATTTTAGTAACAATGTAAAGCATTTGTTGATGATACCAAACTAATTTTAGTAATTGTGGTGTGTTCTAAGGTGATGTTACCCAGTGAAAAATGCTAATCCTCTTCTAGGACTGAAGAACCATGTTTGAGAGACGGGTTGAGAGAAGACGTTATTCTCTCATGATTTTATCATACATGTAATGGAAGGTTCTCCAGAACCTAACATGAGAACATATTTTCTATGGGCCCGATTCACAGAACTAACTTAAGACAAAATCCTAAACTTACTACCATTTTGGTATTCACAGAAGACACTTACTCATTTTGTATTCACAGAAGGCACTTACTCATTTTGGTATTCACATGAGTAAGTGCCTTCTGTGAATACTAAAATGAGTAACTTACTCATTTTGAGTAACTTACTCATTTTAGTATTCACAGAAGGCACTTACTCATTGATGAGTAAGTGCCTTCTATGAATACCAAAATGAGTAAGTGCCTTCTGTGCATACCAAAATGAGTAACTGCCTTCTGTGAATACCAAAATGAGTAAGTGCCTTCTGTGAATACCAAAATGAGTAAGTGCCTTCTGTGAATACCAAAATGGTAGTAAGTTTAGGATTTTGTCTTAAGTTAGTTTTGTGAATCGGGCCCTATAATTCCACATATTACATCACTCACAAAATGTTAAATGACAAAATCTATGATCACTTATTAGATTTAAAGAACAATATGTTGAAATTACTAATGAGTACTGTAGCGGTACAAGTTATAGTTAAATGACTAAACTATAACTGGTGTATTTCAGTGTTTTTTTAGTTTTTAATGTTAATTCTTGTCTCATTTCAACATCCAACTATAACGTTACTTTAAGCTTTGTTGTTTTCAGTGAATTTAGCTATGTATAAATATACACATATGATGATAAATCATAATTACTAGCAATTTCCCTATTATGTATTCTTATGCCAAAATTTGTTTTGATGTATTGATGCTTTATGATATTTTTATGGGAGTGATTATGAATAAACAGTATTTTGATGTAATCTTTTTTATTATTTTGTGTTTGTGTAACCAACAGCTTTGTCAATTTTTTAAACAATTCAAACTATAGCTTGATACTGAACTAAACTTAACAAAAAGGTCCTCCCATTTGTTGAGTTACTTACCCTATGTTGTGTTGGACCCCTTCATGAAATGTCACTTTTTGAAATTAGCTGCTTCTTCTCAAATTCTGGTGCCATTGTTATTTGAACACACATTCGATTTTTTAAATAGGCGGAGACAATCTTCAGAACATCATGTATGCATGACATTTTTATGTCGTGACTAGAATCTGGCTGGTGTTCAGTTGACATGACTTTGTGTGCCACCCCCTTGCATTCCTTCACAATATGATATTAAGGGCGCATTCATATTAATTTTGTGTCCAGAGGGTTATGAAGCAGTGGGTCACATGTTTCATATATATTATAGTGTCCCTGTCACACTGCTGTGCCAGCGACACAAGCTGCATACCTCTGATAAACTCCCTTGTCAGAATGTCACACAAGCTAATTCATTGTATGTCCCGTGTCCCTGGCACATTTCCCATACATTTTACAAATGCTATAGGTCTCTGACCAACACTCTATGGGGCATGTTCTCAAGGACTCATCGCCGATTTATCGGCACTATAGCGCCGCAAAAGTGGCGATAGATTTATCGCCCTATTCACAAGCTGGTGCAAACTGCCAACATCGCCAGTTTTCCTGCGATAGCTACCGCAAAAAGCATCGCCATGGATGAGCGCGACAACTAACGCTAATGATATGCAGAGTAGGCGTTCCCGTGCAAAAACACACGAAAACACCACTTCGCGCGATTCTCAACGACCAGTCAGATCTGCGATGCGAACCAAGAACAGGCGATAAGGCGCATTAGCTGCAGGGATTTAACACCTGTCTTTAGCTGGTGCTAAGCCGGACGACTACCTGCAGTATGAAAGGGAGCCCAGCCCAGAGCCACAACTGAAGGCCCACAGATGCCATGGAGCCAATGAACATGCAGCTCGGAGACCCAAGAGGGCCACAACACCCACCGCCACCACCCCCAGGACCCCTCCTCCGGACCCTCCCCTGAGGCAGCGTAGGACAAGACAGCGGACCTTCCGAAAACGGCATGGCCCCTCAGCCACACAAGTGCAGAATGGGGGGAGAGGTGGGAACCAAGTATGTGTGAAGGAGGCAACTCACCCATGAAGAAGAATGTACACAATGCCAAGTGTGGCGGTGATGTGCTGGACAGACCTCAGAATGCAGAGCACAGACATGTCCATGTGGATATATACTGCTGGGGTTTGTAGTGTTGTGGACAGTGGACGCAAACATGTTACCTCAGGCAGTGGGGAAGACCCTGCACATGTAGCTGTGCCGTCCCCCCCTGTAAGCGTAAGCGCAGTGGGCTGGGCCGGCGTACGCCACTCCAGCATAGGAGTGCGGATAAAAAGGCCGGGGCTCTGGGCGTGGTTCTCATCCATGATGGGCAACGCGTCTGCCAGGGCGGCGCACCTCACCCTGCCACGAGTCCGCCGCTGTGACCTCCAGACTCCGCGACACAGGGCCCCAGCGCATCCAGCGGCACAGCAACACGGAGTCATGTGTGTGCCGGATACTGCCTTAGGCCTACACTGCGGTCAGCAGGTCCCACAGTTCAAATCGTGCCACATTTCTGTTAATGGAGGAAACCACTAGTCAACAGACATTTCCCCCAGTGCGGCCCACCCGGACGACGCATCATCATTGGCTGTGCACCTGCTGAGCGCTCCAGGTGCCACTGACCCAGTGCAACACAAGTCGACGCCACGTGGCAATATTGAGGCAGAATTCAGTAGGCAAAAAGAACATTGCTCCCAGTGCGGCCCACCCGGACGACGCATCATCGTTGGCTGTGCACCTGCTGAGCGCTCCAGGTGCTACTAACTCAGTGCACCACAAGTCATCCGAGCTGTGGCATTTCATCCACAGAACTGGCGCAGGTCAGAACAGTGCCGCTTCAACCAGAGCCACTAACGCAATGGCAGACCATCCCGGACACATGCACAACCCCTGTCATGTGGAACTGTACCGTGCACGTATGCTGCATTTACTGGGGGCACTGCCATTGGTAGTGCTGCGGATCAGTTAACGGCTGAGCTTCCGCCATGCCAACGTCACCTGCATGCAGCCTGTGTTGCATTGTCGCTCGTGTATATTCGAGTGGTCCATGGATGTCTGCCTATCCAACAGGACGGTAGCCGTACTGGATTTCGACATGTGTGTGCGCCCCCTGTTGGCCCACGACCATGAGTGTCACGTGACACCCGTCTATGGGATGCCTGGATACTTGGCATACATGCTGGCAGCTGGACCTGGGAGATTGCAGAACTCCTCGTGTGCAGTGACCACATTGAGCCGCTCCCCTATTGGGCTGTTGTGCTAATTGGTGAAAGGGGGTGGACGCAGCACATCTGTCCGGACCTGCTAATGGTTAGCCTCGCCGTCCTGTTCGATGAAGTCGACAACGACCACATGTTGGAAATGATTGCCTACGAAGCTGCACTCGCTTTCATGGACGTGTAACTACGTACCTGCAGACACAACAGTTTGGAACACATTGCACATGTCCCGACACCTTGTTGGGACTTGGGGTTCTGGTCACATCTCCCACGACGACAGTGGACATGGCTGCATTCGCCTGGACTCCGAATACATGAGCGGACAACAACGCGGGTAAACACACACCTGTGAATGGTCGGCACTCCCCCGGAGTGGACAGCGGCGCTTGGCAACGTTCCACGTTCTGACATATTGCTGCATTGGTCTGCATGTTGTGGCACTTATCTTGGCCGTACTGACACGCATATGCTAATAAAGTCTACGCACCTTCACTTGTATTCAACTGTGATGAGTGTTGATTTGTATGACAATGTGTGTCTCACTGCCTATCTGGTTCACGGCCATACATGCATTACTACACCATCAGGGATGTGGGGTTGTACTAGGACATCATCATCTCACAGTTTCCAGCTATGCCACATGCGAATGGCCATTTTCCACACACAAGCAGCAGCAGTTGTGTCCTCTGTTCTGTTGTGCAGGTGTTGCTGTTTGTTCAACATTGTTGTAAATGTTGCGGTGCTCTGGATCTTATGTGTGTGTGTGCTGCATTGTAGGTGAGTTGCCCCTACAGCTCTGATTTGGCTGGCCCTTATCCCTTTCAGGCGGTGTGGCTTTCACTTCTGTGCTTATGCAGTGCTGTGATGTTGCAGAATTGGGTAAATTGGGCTCTTGGTTGGAGTTGTGACTCTTGGCCATGGTTTGTCTGCAGATGTGCTCTACTTAATTGTGCATGTGTGCCATTGTGCCCATCTCCCCCCGTCCCCCCAGTCCCTGGTGGTTACTCACCCTGTTGCTAATGGGCCTGATTCACAGAACTAACTTACGTCAAAAACGTAAAGTTAGTACTTTTTGGTATTCACAGAATACACTTACTCATTTTGGTATTCACAGAATGAACTTACTCATTTCGGTATTCACAGAAGTTAGTAGTCCTAACTTTAGGACTCCTAAATGCCTTCTGTGAATACCGAAAGTCTTAAAGTTAGGATTTTTCTCAGTTTAGGAGTAGTAAAGTTAGGACTCCTAACTTTAGGACTCCTAAATGCCTTCTGTGAATACCGAAAGTCTTAAAGTTAGGATTTTCCTCAGTTTAGGAGTAGTAAAGGTAGGACATTTTACATCCTTCATACTCCTATTTTTTTCTGAATTTGTTTTTGCTGGCCTTAGGACTCTGCTCACTCCCTAAAATGTGGTAAAATTGGCTTACACCTGATTGGCATATTTCATTTGCTAATAAGCCCTAGTAAAGCAGTATACCATATACCCAAGGCCTGTAAACTAAATGCTATTAGTAGGCCAATAGCACTTATTGCGCCACCCACTTAAGTAGCCCTTTAAAACATGTCCTCAGGTCTAAGATTGCAGCCAGTATGCAGTTTTCAATTGCCAATCCGGCTTGCAATATAATCCCCTTGCGAACCCTAAAACTCCCTTTTTATTACATATGTCACCCCTAAGATAGATCTTAGGCAGCCCATAGAGCAAGGTGCACTGTAATTAAAAAGTTGGACATGTACTTTTAAGATTTACTGAGCTAGTCAGTGATCTGCTTCCCTCCCTGCGCAGCTAAGCCTGGTAGCTGCTGCTGCTGCCCCTGCCGGTCCACCGACCCTTGCTGGTTTGTGTTCGAGGCCCTACTCCACCCGCAGGCTCCTGCCTGCACCTCATCCCTCATCGGCTAGTGGGGAGCATCTTTGCTCTGCTGCTAGTCTGCCTTCTGTCCTTTGCTTTCAGCCTCTGCCTCTTTTTCTCCTCTGCCTCACACTCTTTTTTCCTATTTTTCTCCTTTTCCCCCCTTTTTGGATTCTTCTCTCCACTCTTTCACCTCCTCCTTTGCGCTGTGCCCCTGCTGCTGCTTGACCCCGTGGCCATGCCCCCTTCCAGTGCTGTGTTTCCCGCCTCCCATTTCCCACCTCCCAGCCACTACTTAATGGAGCCCCCTATGCCAGGTAAGGAGCAATTTCACTGACCTAGTCAGTGATCTGCTTTCCTCCCTGTGCAGGTCCGCCTGGTAGCTGCTGCCCCTGTAGGTCCACCGACCCTTGCTGGTTGGTGTTCGATGCCTCCTACACCCGCAGGCTCCTGTCTGCGCCTCATCCCTGGTGGGCTAGTGGGGATCATCTTTACTCTGCTGCTAGTCTGCCTTCTGTCCTTTGCTTTCAGCCTCTGCCTCTTTCTGTCTCTTTTTCTCCCCTGCCTCAGCACTCTTTTTTCTTGTTTTTTCCCCCTTTTTGGATTCTCCTCTCCAGTCTCTCTCTTCTTCCTTTGCGCTGTGCCCCTGCTGCTGCTCGACCCTCAAGGCACCACCCCTTTCCAGCACCGTGTTTCCCGCCTCCCCCTTCCCGCCTCCCATCCACTACTTAGTGGTGGCTGACACACAAAAGGCATGCCAAAGGCAAGCCTGTTTGCGCCCGTCTGCGCCTGTCTGTGCCTGGACCGTGCCCAGCACTACAGATCCTGGTTCTTGGACCTTCTACTGATACAACACCAGCACCCACCTTGCCCTCAATAACAGACGCAATGCCACATGCCACATTGCGTCACCGAAGGACACCCAAGGACCTTTCTCCTGTCGAAACTGCAGCTGCATCCTCACCCACCTCCACACTCCAGCTCCTCCCGCCGTCTGGCCAAATGACAGCGCACCGACCAGCTCAGCTGCATCCTTCTCAACATGCGCTCCCTCCACAAACATGCAAAGGAAATCAGGGACCTCCTCAACTCCATCTCCCCCGACATCACCTTCCTCACAGAAACCTGGATGAACTCCAGCTCTGGCCCAGACATCGCCACCGCCATCTCCGACGGTTACAAGATCACCCGCATGGACTGCACTGACCGACCAGGAGGAGGCATCGCCATCATCCACAATAACTCCCTCCGCCTGGCCACCCACTAGGATAACCCAATGACGACCATGGAACACCTCCACTTCCCGGTCCAGACTAACCCCAACACCACCCTCCACGGCACCCTCATCTACAGACCACTTGGCCTAGCTCACCTTTCACCAACACCATCATCAACTTCATTGCACCCCAGGCTCTCGCATCTACTGAGTACATCCTACTCTGCAACTTCAACTTCCACATGGAAAACCCCAATGACCAGAACACTGCATCCCTTCTGGAGAACCTTGCCAACATCGGACTCAAGCAGCTAGTCACCTCCCCGACCCACGTAGTGGGACACACGCTCGACCCGGTCTTCTCAACCAGTAAAAACATCACCTACAGCCACACCTCCGAGCTCCTCTGGACCTACCACCACTGCGTTAATTTTGCCTTCACCAAACCCACTGTACAACACCGCACCCACTGCCATAACCTGAACAAGGTCACCAAAGAACAGCTCAACCCCACACTCAGCACAACCACATCGCCGGCATCTGCAGACACCAACATCGCAGCACACAACCTCTGTCGATGGATCTCCAACTGCTCTGATGCACTGGCGCCCCTCAAGAAAGCACCCAGTAAGCACCACTCCAAGAAAGCCAGCTGGTTCACCTCCACACTCCACAAGTCCAGACGCACCTGTACCCAACTCGAGAAGAGATGGAGGAGCAGCAAAAACCCGGAAGCCCACGCAGGCTTCAAAGCCACCATCACAGCACACCACCGCCTCCTCAAAACCACAAAGAACATGTCCCTCCAAGATAGAATCAATGCCAGCACACACAACAGCAAAGAACTCTCTGCCATTGTCAAGGAATTCACCAAACCCAACTGCGAAATCACAGAAGTCCCAGCCTCCCAAGACCTCTGCAACAAACTAGGCACCTACTTCCACCACAAGATCAAGCAGATCTAAGACAGCTTTGACACCCAAGACCTGCCCACCAATCCTGCCACCACTACACACGACAACAATGCCCCCAGAACATCCTGATCAACTGGACTCCACTCACCATAGACGACACTCTCAAGACCTTAAAGAACATCTACTCCAGAGCACCCTCGGACCCCTGCCCACACCACATCTTCCACAGAGCCACCACCTTCAACGCACCCGAGCTCTGTCGCACGATCAACTGCTCCATCGAGACCGCCCCCTTCCCTGATGACTGGAAACATGCTGAGATCAACCCCCTCCTGAAGAAATCATCCGCTGACCCAGCCAAGGTCATCGAGAAGGCCATCAACGCCCAACTCTCTGAGTTCATCGAAGCCAACCAAATTCTGGACTCCTCTCAATCCAGCTTCTGCAGCAACCACAGCACCGATACCGCCCTCCTCGCCGCCACCAATGATATCCGCTCCCTCCTCGGCCAGGTAAAAACCACAGCCCTCCTCCTCCTGGACCTCTCTGCTGCCTTCGACACCCTCTCCCACCACACCCTAAGCATGAGACTCCACGGCGCCGGCATCTACAACAAAGCACTGGACTGGATATATTTCTTTCTCACCAGCAGAACACAGCAAATCAGACTCCCACCGTCCCTCTCTGAACCCACAGAGATTGGCTGCGGAGTCCCCCCAGGGCTCTTCCCTGAGCCCCGCCTCTTCAACGCCCCCTAAGTCAATGACACCCAACTGACCCTATCCCTCACCAACGAGCCCACAATCGCCAGAAACAACTTCCATGACAGGATGAAGGCCGTCGCTGCATGGATGAGAGACAGCTGCCTCAAGCTCAACTCGGACAAGACCGAAGTCCTCATCCTGAGGCCCAACACCTCCGCTTGGGAAGACTACTTGTGGCCCGCCTCGTTAGGTACCCCCCACACCCATGGACCATGCATGAAACCTCTGCATCATTCTAGACTCATCGCTCACAATTAACCACCAAATCAACGCTGCCTCCTCATCATGATTCCACACTCTTCACCTGCTTTGAAACACCTTCAGGTGGATCCCCACTGAGGCCAGAAAGACGGTCAGCAATGCACTCATCAGCAGCAGACTTGACCATGGCAACGCACTCTATGCAGGCGTCACCCAGAAACTCCTCAGGAAGCTACAGACTGTTCAGAACGCATCAGCCAGACTGGTCCTTAACATCCCCTGCCGCAGCCACATCTCCAAGCACCTGCAAGAACTCCACTGACTCCTAGTCAACAAAAGAGTCACGTTCAAGCTCCTCACGCACGCCATGATGCCGGACCAGCTTACCTCACCCACTGCCTCTCATTCCATGTACCCACCAAACACCTCCACTCTGCCAAACTGGCCCTTGCCACCGTCCCTAGGATCCGCAAGACCAGGACTGGAGGGCGATCCTTCTCCTACCTTGCCGCCAAAGCCTGGAACACCCTGCCTCTCCACCTCAGGCTATCCCGTCGCTGGCTCAATTCAGGAAGGACCTCAAGACCTGGCTCTTCGGCTGAACCTGAGCACTCATCAGGACCTTCAGCCGCCCGCAGCGCCTTGAGACCCTCACGGGTGAGTAGTCATGCTTAATAAGCACTGATTGATTGATTTTTAAATGTCCTGAAAGTGAAAAACTCCTAAGTTTGTTTTTTACCACTGTGGGCCTACCTCTTCTATAGTATAGCATTGAATTACCTTATTACATTTAATAAGTGATATCTTTCAAATGGGGCAAGTAGGAATATCATATGTGGTGTCTAAAGAATTGTAATTTAAAACCATTTTTAATGATGACGTCGGATGTTAAGTCAAAGTTCTGAAAATGCCACTTCTAGAATGTTGTAAACAAAAAATGAGGTTCCCTCAGTTATTCACAAAATACATGAATTAGGGCTCTTGGTGGGACGTGCAGTGTAAGTGAATGGTGAAGATTTAGTGAGCAAGAAGGGTGCTGTGAAACATAAAGCATAAAATGTTGGCTTATGGAAGCCCATATTCGAGGTTAGTGAACCCCTGTGCCAAGGGCCCCACAGACGGCCCGTTTCTAATAAAGTCAACAGAACAAAACATCGATGTTTTGATCCCAATAATTCAACTTATAAATGAAGTCTTTATCAGGACAATGCAGGTAGGCACAAACAATAAAGAATAAATAAACTCTTAGTAATGGTAGAAGTGTGATTTTAATCAATACGTAATCTCCATCAGGAAGAAGGGTAAGGCACCTTACCTCTTAGTGTAAGAGATATGTATGGGATTAGGTTGTTATTTAGAACAAAAAGCTGCATGCACAAAAACACAGGCATTGGTATGTGCATGCATCCACCTGATGAAATAAATAGGAAACTCTGACGTGTCGCCTAAGAGTGAGGCCCGCAGAGTGACCTATTTTCGAGAAAAACACAGTGTGGGTCTGTGTTCTCCTACAGGCATGAGAAGAATGTAATGTGCAAAAAAGTAAAAGGCCTATTACGATGTCGTGCGGAAAGCCTTCGACCGACAGTCGGATTTCCCTAGACCGTGTCGGAACCCATCCGCCCGACTCGGTTGGAATGCAATCCGCCCGACTAATTACGATGTGCGCTGTCAAAAGGGAAACCGTTCGGTCATTCTGAATCGGTTCCAACTGGCTCTTGGAGAATCTGTGTCGGTCGGAGCCGAATCGTACAGCTCTACGGACAGCGTTTCCGACTGAGCGATTACAATGTCGGATTCCAACAGCCTTTCCGGCTTGGTCTGTCCGACATGAAAAGGCAGTCGGAAACTGACTTTCGGGGGCCCCTAGCAGCCCCCTTCATCCAAAGGCCTCCGGTTTGGGCCGAGGGGTACCAGAGGACCCCCTGTAAAACCATGCACTATGTGACAGGCACCATGGGGTGCCTGCGACAGGGTGCAAGGTTTACTGCAAACACTCCTTTCCCCATAGGAGCTAATGTTGTTGGTCGCAACAGGGCTCCCGTAGAAGTCAATGGGAGTCTGACCGAACGGTGTTCGGAAACATCGTCATCGGTCGGGCGGAACTGCCCATGGCGAGTCGGTCAAAACCGATTCCAAGAAGGAGTCGGGCGGAAAGTTTCCGCACAACATTGTAATCGGCCCCCAAGTGGCATCTGTGCCCACAATGGGCTGCAATGTACTGACTTTGCATAATGCCAAACGGATGAATGGGACGGATGCAGTAAAAAACAAAGACCGATGAGCACGGTCAGCAGGCGGAAAATGTCCTAGGTGAACCCGCCCATAGCCCGTAAAGGTGCCAGGCCCCAGGATCATGCGGTGGTCTGACTTAGCATAATGACAAATGGGTGAATAGGGCACATGCTGGAAATTTGAAAACTGGTGAGCGCGGTCAGCAGCATGGAGAATGTCCTATGTGAACCCGCCCGTAAAGTTGCCAAGCTCCAGGATCATGCATGGGTAGGCGTGCACCCACAGGGCGTGCCATGCAAAAACGTGAAGTCGCACAGCATGCAGCGGCCGGTGCAGAGGGAAAATATAGAGCACAAACCCAAGAGCTCATCATCGTCACAACAAGTGGTGTAAAGACAAGGGAAAATTACTCATCTTCATGGTGTGGTCCATTTAAAGCGCACTTGAAGGATATCTAGTCAAAAGAGGGGGTAAAAATATATTATAAGTACAGTATAGTGGGTCGCATGATAGCAAAATCATTCTCAGTGAGCTGACAGGCTGTAATTTACAGTAGCATCGGGACAATCGTTTCCTGCAGACTAACGGTCAGCGAGCAGATGTGCACATATGTATCACAGTGTCATGTCAACCATCTCTAGGGGCGTGGCCAGACGAAGCAAAACATATGGGCCACAACAGGGGATGAGAACAGAGGGGATGAACACCCGGGAATGCGAGTTTCAGGAGGTAACTCAAATGAAGGGAAAGGTTTCAAATGCTGCCTGGTTGAGCAATGAAAGGCAAAGATCTGAAAAAACTGAAAAGGCCTCAGAACACTGCAAGTCGCTAGGAACAACAACTGGAAACCTGCACACTAAAGATAGTGTTAAACATATACAAAAATATACATATGTATTACATTGTGCTGGGGTGGATCATTTAATGTCCAGGCAAGGAAAAAGAGTCCATCGGATGTCACCTTGTGGGCAGGAAATGGCGGGAAAAAGAACAGTACTTTATAATAGAACCAAGGTATTTAAGGTGAAGGCTAAAGGGTGTTGGCTTGTCACCAGTCTTCGAGGCTGTTGAAACCTTGAAGCTCTATCCTTCGTGATAGAGTCCACATGATCAATATATCTGAGTTCATCGGTCATAAGATGTTGAGTTTTCTCCATGTCAGTCCAGTCACAATTGTTCAAATACTTTCCATAGGATTTCTTCTGTGGTGTGTTGTTGTTCATGGAAGTGCTCGACAAGTGGGGCTCCTGTCACATTGCACTTGATACGGCTCTGATGCAGTAGGATTCTGTTTTTTACTTTTTGTGTGGTGTGACCTACATATACTCTGTTACAGGGACGCCAGAAGGCATATATCTCACTGTTTGAGTTAAAATTTGTAACAGAACCCAACACAAAACCACATGATTGTATACAAACTCTTTTGTTCCCTAGCAGTATTTGCGGGCTGGAAAATGGGCACATTTATAATGGCCTTTGGCAGGGGGTAAACCCCATTGTGATGTCAACGGTGGAGTCGGATGCTTGGGAAGGACTGCTTTGATTATCATATCTCTGATATTGGAACCCCTTTTGAAAGCAAACATCGTTTTTTCTGGTTTCGGTATAGTAGATTTTATCATCCCGATGATTTACACACTCCCCAAGGTTCATAAAAATCTTGAGAAACCTCCTGGTAAACCTATAGTCTCCAGTTGTGGATCAGCACTTGAACCTTTATTTATATATATTGATTTCTTCATAAAACCACCAGTACGTGAAACCAAAGCATGCATCAGAGATAGTATGGACTTCATCAATATCATTGAGGATACTC
Organism: Calotriton arnoldi; assembly: GCA_963921515.1. NCBI lineage: Eukaryota > Metazoa > Chordata > Amphibia > Caudata > Salamandridae > Calotriton > Calotriton arnoldi. The sequence continues at coordinate 465,416 of CAWUFW010009247.1, read as the reverse complement.
CTTTTGATGAGTCAGAAGATATTCTGCTCACCATGGATATACACGCTTTGTATACCAACATACCACAGGAAAAAACTCCAAGTAAGATCCAAGAGACACTAGATAATAGACCCCAACCTACACAGGTCCCTACATGGATTATACTTTATCTTACTGAAACCATTTGGTGCCTGCAGCCTGTATCCTGGGTCCAATGACTAGGTGCAGCTGACAGTTGGTCTTTGTGTATTGCTCCCAGACTGTGAGACACAGGGGGAACAGGTGTTGGCAGGATGAGCCATCTCTGACTTGATAGGGGGGAGCTGTCACCTATCACACTTGCGCATCACAAAGACTCTCAGCTCACTCACAAAGGGTTATACACTAATCTTTTGTGCCCCCAGACAAGCTGGGGTAAGGGTGGGGAGGCAGGAAATTCCAAGCACTTCAAAGGGAATTTCAAGAAACTTCTTCTACTTCAAAGAAGGGAGCGAGTATAAAAATAGGACCCTCAGACACATTCTTCAGTATACTTCTGGACCTGTGGAAGACTCAGAAGAAGGACTGATGTACAGGTCTGTTGCAAGAAGGACTGCTACTCTGCTACCCTGCTACACTGCTGCCCGGCTGCATGAGTGAGAAGGACTGAACCTGCACCTGTAGCCCAGGACCACCAGAGTGACTTCAAGGACTAGTTAGCTTGCCTGCTGATCAGAGCCTCGAGAACAGAAAAGGCTCCCACCATCCTGAATCCTCCAACTAGACTCTGCCTGCTGGGAGTCCTAGCCCCCCCCAGTGTTGCCACCCCAGTCCTGGACCCTTGGAAACGGGCTTGAAGGTGCTCTGCCAGTCCAGCTGTGGCCCTACCAGAACTGACATAGCACAACGTATTTCCTCACAGCTCTGCATTAGAACTGCCACTGCACAATGCATCCCTGACACAGAACCTCACCTTGCAGCCCCTAGGAACTACCACTGCATGATGTATCCTTAATGCAGGACTTCGCATCACCACCCAGCGGCTTCCATGAACCTTGCCACTGCACCATGCCTCCTCACTGCGGAACCTCACAACGCTCAGTAACCAGGATTTAAGGTACTTTGCTCAGTGGGGCTAACTTTATCCCGGTTACACTTTTTTTTCTAAATTGGTTTGGAATTTTTCTTGTGTTGTGTTTTGACTTTATTACTGTTCGAAGAACGCATAAATACTTTTCACATTGCCTCTATGTTAAGCCTGGCTGCTTTTATACCAAGCCACCAGAGGACTAAGCACAGCTTAATTTAGTGACTTTAGTGGTTCACCCTGACGGGCATTGTGGCTGTTTCTTGAGCAGCATTCTCACCTCACTCAACTCAACTCACAATCTGTTCCTCTTTTTTCCCTCGTTGGTTTCATCATTGTGAACATTTTTTTATTGGAGAGCCCAAACACTGTGCCCATCTCTCTTTGTGGGGGCAATCTGTCATATTGGAATTGGGCTAGGCTTGTAATAGGGAGGAAGTTCTTGTGTTTTTCCCGACAGTGTGTGTCTTGACCAAAACTGTAGTTAAGAAAGAGCGGTGAACAATGAGGTGAGAGCCCTGACATGATAGAAAAAATCCACTGTCTTGTGCTGTAGAACTAACTCTGCTTGCTGCATCCCTGTGACATTGCACAGAAGGACACCATGCCAAACAGTGGGTGTGTTTCTGCCAAGAGTAAATGTGTGTGGTTATGGGGAGCCCTGGTACACCATGCACCATTAATAATAATTCTAGGGACCCACCGAGCTTACATTGAGGTAGTGGTAGTACCCTACTACAGTACCCTGTCACACTAACCTTACTTAAACTGTGCTTCATTGAAAGCCTGATGATCATTTCTTAGCCAATCTGCTAAACATACTAGAGTCATGTCGACCAGGATCATAGTGGGTCTTGTAGCAGCTCCCCTCTGCTGCATTATCGTCTGACTACAACCCCAAAGGGAGTACATGAAACTTGTCCTAAAACATTATGTGCTTTTTCTCCTTGTTGATCTGGGTAAGCCTTGATGATCATAAGAGAGTCTCATTTGGTGGTATTTGATCTATTTCTGTGGCACCATGCAACTGTGTTGTATTTGGGCACAGAATGAAAAAGGTAAGGATGTTAAATAATTCACAATTATACAGGTACATGGAAATACTTTAAACAGGACCTAACTAAAGTTAGACCAAAGCACCATAAAAAAGCAAAGTTTAACTCTCAGATGAAAACATATAACTGAATGGAAAGACTTACATATTATGATGTACAGCATAATTCCAAAAATTTGAAAATGCTAGGTCTGTGGAAATCTTCTCAGCAGCATGAGTGCTTCGGTGTGGACCTCTCTTACAGAGAAAGGGGCAGTATGTTTCACAAGTGAGCATTACACAAGGAAACCACCTGTTCACAAAGCATGAGTGGGATACTGCCAAAAGGTATTCCTACCTGGATATCAGCATATTTATAGGAATGTATTCCTTGATTTTGGATTTCAGATACTTGGGTGCAAAAACATATCAAATTTAAAAATGAAGACCCAGATTCACACAGAGTTGATGCAGCGCAGGGAAGAAAGCAAAGTTGCTCCACTGTGTTGCATGAACTGGAGAGAGCATCACTTTGCCATATCTACAAAGAAGTGGCTCAACTCTGCTCTCTCCCAGCGCTAGCATACTTTTAGTAGCCATGCGCCAAAGCAGGCACCCCTGTGGCACAGTGCACAGGTATATGTGTTGTGGTCAGCATAGATTTTGTGCAGGAAGACTGACTTTCTGAACAAAAACGATGCTTTAAGGCAATTTACTCTTTGTATGTGTCCCGCAGAAGGCAGCACACATGTAAGGAGTAAAAAACAAGTAGAAATGAAAATATTTCTCCTTGTTAAATCATCCTCACTGAGGCGCAGGATTTTGGTGCAAATCCATGTCTACAATTCTTAGCATGATCACCCATGCACCACACCCATGGAATGCCCCATTGACTGAAAGTAATGCAAGGCAGCATTGCACAGTGTTGCATTTGCTTTTGGTTACAAGCAACTGCAAATCCCCATTGACTTTGGTCTGCAAATACCAATCTGGATTTAGCTTTGGGTCTACGTTAAAAACATTAACACAAACCAGGTGCCAAATCTTGGCCCAATTTCTGGATCATAAAATGTATTCTAACGTGCATTGGTAGCATGGTAGCAGATGGTAAGGCTCAAAAGGAGTCTTCTTTTTTCACAGCTGGGCAGTAGGTCTTCCTGAATAGTGTTCTTTCTTTTTCAAACAGATGGTTTGATGTAATTTAGCACGCTCATAATCGTGCGTATTGTGAATTGGAGCAATATGGGGGGATTCATGAAGGTTCCACCACCATGTGTTATTCTTTGAGGATAGAAAGGAGGCTTCTTTGGGGCATTAAGCTGAAAGAACGCCTTCCAGCAGAATTCTTTGATACACATTTTGGCATGAATAGACTAGTGGATGAGTCTTTCAGCTCCTGGGAGTTTCTTTTGAGTCTGAGCTATATTGTGGTTTTGTAGCAGGTTCAAAGTGATATGGAAAGAGTTTGTTGTTTATTCAAACATCACTCCACTCTTACTCCAAAACTTTAAGCAGGACATGAAGAGATGTTAATGTAGACAGCAATGTGCCGCTCCACTCCGAGAGGTTGCCATCCTTCAATGGATAATCAGAGCAGCCCTTCCCATTGTTCAGGATGAGGTGGTGGGCTCTGGTTGAAATATCAGCAAACGAGTCCCAGATTCACTAAAAAAACTTTCTGTGACACCAGCCGCGGCCCGTGCAGGTACAAGCGGTGGGGCCCGTGGGGTGGGGAAGGGTTTCGACAGACGATGACGAGGGAAAATTAGTTATTTATTTAATTTTCCCTCGTCATCGTCCCTCGAAATCCCCCCACCTGGCCCCACCGCTCTTACATGCATGGGCCACGGCTGGTGAGACCGCTCTCCTTTTTCAGAGGGTGCATGAGTCCAATATAAATGTGCCTGGGGTCGAATCTTGGTGTGCTCTGCAGGCACAGCGCAGAGCCGAGTGCCTGTTTACTGTGTCTGTACTGCGCAAAGTTTATTCGATTAGCCCGACACTTCTCTGAGGTTGTGCTTTATTTTCAGATTCTACAGCTCGAAAAGAGTGTGTTCCTCCTTCTGTTTCTGAGCTGTGGTGTCTGAAAATGATGCACTAAACTGGAGAAATATTGAATTAAATGAATTCACTTCACGCACTGCAGGTGCATAAAACAGCCTCTCGGCTCTGTGCTGTAGCAGCAAAACCCATCATGATACTGCCCTTGGCGTTGAACATAAGAAACGAGAAAATTTGAGTTATTTCTGCAGGTAGAGTGCCTAGGTATCCAAAATACTTTGCATACTCTGACACTTCTCTGTTCACTGCCACACAGACAGGGAACATGCACTTGCTCAGTCACATTACATGTGTGCGTGGCTATTTCTGTTTTTCAAAGGCCCGGTGTTTTCGTCACTTTGATCGGTAGCAGTTTCACAGACTCTTGCATTGCCGTCATGCAGTCTTGAAAATAAATAAAATAATTAACTTTAATGGGGAACTCCGAGGCAGTGTTTCTTTCTATGTGCTACACACGTTATCAGTTTACAACCTCACTTCAATTTAGCAACTAGCGTGCAGTTGATGTTGTCCAAGGAAATAAATGGTGATGGTGTGGTGCAATGGGAATTCTCAAATGACCTTGAGAACTCACAAAGGTGAGGCAAAAGTTGTTCACCTTGTAGATGAAGACTAGCACTTTTGAATGCATTTTTGAAATAAGGCATTTTGTTTTGGCAGTCAGCATGGAGCTACCTGCCTTTGTATGTATTAAGAACCTGTGAGGACCATGACAATGATTAATATCTTGGTGGTTCACAATCCGTGGTCTTTTTGTAAGCTCTCGGATGATGTCCAGTGGATCAATCAATGAAGAATTCAAGGTCGAGACGGAAAGTTGTATCAACAACACACCGTTTCTTTAATTGTGACATACAGTTGCAGAGGCAGGCCAGAAGTGTACAGAAATTATCTCTCAGCAGCACACTTGATGATTTACACGACGACTTGCTATAATTAAATCCACTGCCTCTCTTGTTATAGTTCAAGCAAATAAAATCGATGATTTGTGAGTAGTCTGCCCTCATAAATCAGTCAGGGGTTTAAGGCTAGCTCAGGGATCTGACTGACTTTTTATCACATGACTAACAATGCAGGATACATTCGTCTGGCTGAAAATTCCCTTTGGGCTCCATAACTCTGCCAACTCTTAGAATTTAATCAAGAGGCTCGAACCTCTGTATCCCGTGGAACTGCATAACATTCAATACAGTTTTGTTTCGGGGGAGAAATTGGACAGAACTGACAACTGAGTGGAAAAGGTTTATGTTTTAATGCATAGCGGATATTGATAATACTAACGGCGAAACATTATTTGACAGAAAAATATCAGAAGTAAAATATAGTCGGAACATTCTATGATATAAAAAAGAATAGATTGCAAAGTGTAACAAGTTTGTATGTATAAAAAAAAAAGTTTTTCAGTTAAAAACATATTGATGGCGGGATCTGTTATCTACAGACTGCAACTTTTAAGACAATCGAAGGTTTGCTTTGAAGTAATCCTGGCATGAACAGCCTGAGAAATAATTATGTTTCCTTAACCACCAAACATGTATTGCTCAGTAGGGTAAATTTTCTGATTGTGTGTATGTAAAACTCATATTTCAAAGAGACTGTTAGAAATGGGGTTTCTGGTTGGCTAGAGTACGCACCTAAGCCAGGCAGAACCCACTACTCTAGTCAGGGTAAGGGAGTTACACACCCAAGATAACCCCTGCTCACCCCCCCTTGTTAGCTTGGCATGAGCAGTCAGGCTTATCCCAGAGGCAATGTGTAAAGCGTTTGCACAACACACACACACACCAGTGACACAATACGCACACCACAAACGAGACTGCACACAGTAGTATATACAAATATCTCATATATTGTATATAACACATACACCACAATCACATAAATCAGACATCACAGTTAGTGCATTAAAGTAAATACTTATATGTTGCAGATGTCATAAAAACTCCCAACACCTTCACTGTACATATTATGCAGGTACTGAAATGATACTCTTTAACCTATCATTGTAATGTATAAAACGACATAAACCACAATATCAGGGCATAAAATGCAGCAGTTAGGTTAGAGGGAGAAAGCACATGAATTGCCACACATCACTGTACATAAATCACCAAATATTACGAGGTAACAACTAGTATCACCATAAACTCATAGAGGCTTATTTACATTCCCTTGCACTGCCGGTACGTCACTTTTTCCAATATTAAAGGTGACACCCCGGGGGCACAAGGGGCTTGTAAATAAGCCCCATAGAGCACAGTGCTTCTAATACACATAATACAGTAATCTTCTACAACACGTAAGTGACAGGACCCCCTGCCCACATACAACAGTGAATGCGGTTATTCAAGTGATGTTTCATAAAGGGAGCGTGGGCCTCTGTTGAGGTTGACCCCATGCAGCTACCACCTCAGCAGCCAGGCGCACCAAGACAGGGGGTGGGGGCGCACGATCCCGGTGATCCGCGGAGAGACCCTGCTCGATCTCCCCTGCATGGAAAGAAAGCAAATGGCAGCTGATTGCGACAGTGAAGAGCAGCTGCCGAAACCAATGAAGCTTGCTCCGGTACTCAGGCCAGCGTTGCAGCCTGTCCAGGACCCCAGCAAAGGAAGTCAGGCAGTAGAGGTTCTCCTCATTGGGCACGGACGGGCTGAGGTGGTCTGCAATGACATGCGGCAGCCGGCTCCTCAACATAGCCCCTCAGGATACCCCCACCGAGATGGCAGCGCATCTGGGACCTATACGGGGCCTCACGAACTGTTGCTGCAAAGAAAGGCAGACACCTCAGGATCACATGTGAGACCTCGCTGGGTCCTCACACTTAACACACCACTGTCGCGGTCCCAAGAAAAGATGTAGCACTCCCTTCGAGGGAGTTACGGTCTTCTGCTCTCCGGAGCCAGGCGGCCGCACAAGGGGGGTTCCCGACAGCAGCCAGCAGGGTCGCAAGAGGGAGATGGCACCATGGACCCGCCCTTCTCCTTTAGGCAGTATACATCACCGCCCCCCTTTTCAGAAGGGGAACTGTGTTCAAGACGATGCCCCAACTGCGGGGAGAGGGGACTCGCTTCTCTCCACCTTGGCCTTGGCACAGGCAGCAGGCTGGAGTGCGGACACACGCGCTCTCAGGGTAATTCAATTTGTGCCAAACACACTGCGCTCCCAAGGCACTGACTGATAAGTTTGGGAAACCAGCGACAGCACTTCAGATACAGGAAGCACAAAGCGCTCCACACACGCTTCTCTGGCTGCCAAGTGCTCACCAGGTGCTAGAGTTGCAGAGACAAGGAGCATAAACAGCACTCCTTGGAGAGCACTGGGGGCACCAAGGCAGGAGTGCAGGCAGTAGTCCAGCACACAGGGTCCTTCCAAGCGGGCCAGCACAACAAAGCAAAGTCCCCTGGAGGTTGCTCCTGGCACCATAACAGTTCATCCTGGGAAAGTGCAGTTTGTAGAGTCAGCAGCATCTGGTTACAATTCTACACAGTGTCTAAAATTATGGGGTCACAGCCCCTGTACTTATACTCAAAAAGTCTTTGATCTGGTGGTAACTTCAATACAAAATTTAGAAGTGCACATCTCCATTCAAACTCAGCCCTGACTCCGGAAACACCACAGAGGGGCGGAGACAGCATTGTGAAAGGCAGGCACAGCCCTATTCAGATGCAGGTGACAACTCTTCCCACCAATCTAGCCCAGGAAGACCCATCAGGATATGTGGGGCACACCTCTGCTCTCTTTGTGACTGTCTAGAGTGAATGCACAAAACAGGTCCCTGTCAGTCCAAACCAGACGTTGATTGGAGTCAGACTGCAAAGCGCAAAGAGTCATAAGCACACAGAAATGCCCACTCCTAAAAGTGGCATTTCTAAAATATTAATAAATAATCTGCTTCCACCAATAAGCAGGATTTATCCCCTCTATTCCAAACATACCAAACATGGCAACACTACTCCTTCCAGATTAGAAATTACCACTGAAACACATATCAGGAAATTCCCAATGCACACCTATCAGAGAAGCAGTGAGAAACCAAATAGGCAGTTTGCCACTACTAGGACATGCAACACAACAAAGGCACATGTCCTACCTTTTACCTAAGCAGCACCCTGCCCATAGGGCTAGCTAGGGCCTACCTTAGCGGTGGCCTATATCTAGTAAAAGGGGAGTTGGCAAGCACTTTAAATGCCAAGTCACTGTGGCAGTAAACTGCACACGCATGCCCTGAAGTGGCTGAGGCCTGAGACAGGTTTGAAAGGCTACTTATGTGGGGGGCACAAGCAGCGCTGCAGGCCCACTAGTAGCATTTGATTTACAGGCCCTGGGTATATAGGATACCACTGTACAAGGGACTTACAGGTAAATTAAATATGCCAAACAGGTGTAGACCAATCTTACCAAGTTTACAGGAGAGAGCACATGCACTGTAGCAGTGATCAGCAGTGGTAGAGTGCCCAGAGTCCTAACACCAACAAAAACAGGTCAGAAAACATACAGGAGGAAGGCAAAATGTTTTGGGATAACCCTGCAAAAAGGGCCAGGTCCAACAGCGACCTAATAAATATTTCCAGATTTTGCAGAAATTACATCATGACAGCCTCTCCAGAGCTGCACCCTTGCCCATTGTTTAATTAGTCCCCACTTCATGAAAGCTAAAAACAAAAATGGGCCCTTCAAATTGCAAGAAGTGCGCATTGTTAGCTGAACACCACATGAGAAGCTTTAAACACCTCCGAGCTTAGATGTTGTTCATTCTTAAATTTGAAGTCTATTTTTGAAACCTAACAAAACCTGAACATTCCAAATGTAATTAGGGCCCATTGCTAGTTGAAGATTGCAGGAATAGTTTCATAATTCTCTAAGCATAACACTGTGCATTGTTTAATCATCGGTCTAATCATGAAAGCTGAACATTCTAATGGCAATCAGGCCCATTGTTATCTGTGAATTCACTAATGGGAAAACTCAATTTCCTTGACATACATTCACTCACACCTTTCATTCAATATGACTTCTAATAGAAAAGTAAAACCTTTCTCACCAATTAACATATATATATATTTTCACTAAACACCGACCCTTGTATAATGCAAAAAAGTCAAATTTATTACACATTTGTTCATATTTAAAATTATAGCATAGTATATACAGTACTAAATTACACTGGATTAAAAAAATAATAAAATATTAAAAAGACTCAAATATTCAATGTCAGATCTCATCCAAACTATAACTCAAGTTGAGTTATAGTTTGGATAAGATCTGACAGTGAATAATTGAGTCTTTTTATTATTGGTTTTAATTATTTGTGAATTTCTTGGACTGTCGTTCAGAATTATTAGAAAAAAGTGACTCAAATTGAAATGAAATGGTCGCATTTTGATATCTAGACATTCATTAGGGGTTTTAATATGTGAAATAATCAAAAGTCTTTTTTTAATCCAGTGTAATTCAGTACTGTATATACAATGCTATAATTTTAAATATGAACAAATGTGTAATACATTTTACTTATTTACATAATACAGGGGTCGGTGTTTAGTGAAAATATTTATGTTAATTGGCGAGAAAAGTTGTACTTTTCTATTAGAAGTCATATTGAATGAAAGGTATGAGTCAGTGACTGTGTGTCAAGGAAAGGGAGTTTTCCTATTAGTGAATTCACTTTGAGACCCTGTCCCTTTCTTACTAACAGGGCACCTCTCCCATTTTTGTGGGACCATTATTATCTGTACCTTGTTGGCAGTCACATCAACAGTCTCTGATGTCTGCAGCTAGGAAGTATCTTTTTTTTAAGAGGGCAAAGCCTGTTACATTTGAAAGCCTCTATTCTTAACAACATAATTAGATACTTTGCTCTTCTTTTTACTGCAATCAAACAGTATAGTTGAGTACAGCCCGGCTCCCCACACGCAGCTCTGCTACACCACTTGAAGTAATTTTTAATCACCTGAAGCAATTTTAATCACCTTTTCTTAGTTTTATTCTCAGATCTATGTTGGGCGGGGGGTTCTCTAGTTTTTACATTTTAAATTCACCACCTCCGTCTGGCTGTCCACAGCTCCTTGTGCTGTTTGATGCGGAGATGTAGCTGGCAGTTCCAGGAGTCTGTTTTCCCACACTTCCTATAAGCTCCTGCCATTTTTGACAGTTAGCTGTCTAGCCTTTCAGGTAATTGGACCTCCTTCAGTCCTGCACCTGCTTAAGGCCATGGTGACGTGGATGTGCAGCAGATGCGTGCAGCGGGAACGCAGCTGGTGTGCTGAAGTCATGCCAAAGGCAAGCCTGTCTGCGCCCAAACGGGTCCAGGGGCCAGAGACCCTGCCAGTTTTAGTACGGACAGACAGGTAATTACCTATTCACTTGAGGAACTCCTGGAAAAGAATAAACCCTACTCTCACAACAAATCTCTATGTTGAAAAGGTTTCCCGGGGATGATAGAGGGATCTTTTTTGTGTCGTCATTGCAAATGGCACGGTGAGTCAGTTGAGGAATCATTTAAAAACACTCCTAAGCTTGTTGGTGAGATCACTCTAAGATGTTTGCACTTCAATGCTAGGTCATTGCTGAGACATTGCATTGAGATTTGGGACTTGATCTCGGACTCTAAGCTGTATCTGGCACTTATTACTGAAACTTGGGTTGAAGCTTCCAAATTACCAGATATCGCAGCAGCTATACCTTATAGGTTAAAAGCTAGTGAATTGTGATAGGAATGACTACCCTGGAGGGGGTATTGCTGTTATTTTTAAAGAATCCCTCACTTGCAATGTGGAACTCAAGCCCATATCCAAAGGCTGGGAGATTCTAGCCTTCCAGCTGGCCCACAAAGAACGACTACTGTTACGAGGTGCATTTCTTTATAGACCTCCCGGTTACGATTCCCACAAGACCAATAGCCTTTTTGCTCAAATAGCTCCGCTAAACATAAAGTATGAAAGTTATCTACTCATTGGAGATTTTAATCTCCATTTTGAAAAATAAATGGAAGATGAAACATGCAGGCAATTGGAGAACAATATGAGTACTCTCCAAATGAAGCAAGGGATTAGTGGCCCAACTCACAAAGCAGGCCATTCTTTACATCTTTTTTCCAACATCAAAATACTAAAATCCAGGACATGGTCCCATTATGTTGCAACGATCATTTTTTAATTCTGTTTTCAGTCACGATCCCTAGTGATACATCCCAGCCAGATGACCCATGCACTACTCTAGAGAGACCTTGGAAGTGTGTAAATGAGGATATATTTTCCAAGCATTTCTCCCTCCCCTCAACTGAGATGGAAATACCTTTAGCTAAACAGATTGAAAATCTAAATGCAGTGATAGTAAGCTCATTAGATAAATGTGCACCTTTAAAAGCTAATAAATTCTCTAAAAGCCCACCGTCTGAAAAATCGTATACTGCTAAACTGAGAATAGCGAAAAGGAAATGCAAGGGCCTTGAACAAAAGTGGAGGATTTCTAGAAACAGAACAGATCACTTAAAATATAAAGAAGAACTGAAACAATATCATAAAGCCCTAAGGAGAGTAAAGAGACTATTTTATCAGAAGAATTAAGGAAAATAGCAGCTCCTCAAAAGAACTGTTTAAAATTGTGAAAAAGCTTGTGCAGCCAACCTGCCTATCTCAATCAATTCCCCCCACTAGGATGCTTTGTGAGGAAATTGGAAATTATTTCACAGCTGAAATTGAAAAAATATATTCGTCCTTTGAGACCCAACTATCTTTAGAGGAATTCTCTTGGGTCACTGTGAGCCCTCATTCCTGACGCTGTCTCCCATTTGGGAGCTTTTGAATATTCTATGGAAGAAGAGGTCCTCAAATTGATGTTGGAGGTTAAAAATGGTTCTCCTTCTGACCCCTGCCCACATTTTATCTATTCTTGTCTAGCTACCACACTATGCCCCTATTTTACTCAAATTTTTTATCAGTCTTTTGCAGAAGCTTCTTACCCAAATGTCTGGAAGGAAGCAATACTTCTACCTCTTGCTAAAAAACCTGGAATTGACACCTCCATTGTTCCCGATTAACGGACCATATCGCTTCTCCCTTTTATGTCAAATTCTAGAAAAACCTGTGAAAAGGCAACTGTTAAAAATGGGGGTTTCTAGTTGGCAACGGTTTGCACCTTTGTCCAAGTAGGTACTCTTCTTCCTAGTCAGAGTAAGGGGGATACACTTCTAAAATAACCCCTGCTCACCCCCTTTGTAACTTGGCACAAGCAGACAGGCTTATCTCAGGGGCAGTGAGTAAAGCATTTGTGCACACATACAATAATACAGTGAAAACACTACAAATGGACACCACACCAGTTTAGAAAAATAAGTAATCTTTATCTAAACCAAAACAAGACAAAAACGACAGAAAATCCACAATACAGTGCTAAAAATATGATTCTTAAAAAGTAGAAACAGTTCTGTTCCAAGAAAATGTTGGATGCAACACTTTTACACAAATTACTTTGGATGTGTTGAAAAATGCAATCAAAAAGGGTCGCAGGGAAGGTGATGCGTCAGTTCCTTACACTCAGGGAAGGTGATGCGTCGGTCCTTGCTCCGGGGGAGGTGATGCATTGGTTCCTTACTGCTGCGCAGGGGAGATGATGCGTCGGTTCCTTACTGGAGAGGAGGTGATGCGTTGGTTTCCTACTGCGTGGGGAGGTGATGCGTCGGTTTCTTACTGCCTCCCCTAACGATGCGACAGACTTGACGCTTCGATGCATTGTGTGACAATCCGGTGCGATGATATACGTGAAGACCCGGATGCGCTGCGATGATTTCATCCGCGTCCCCTCGATGCGTCGGATCTTCCACAACAGGGCCTGCGTCAGAATTGGTGCGGTGATGTCAGACGTCAGAGATCGGTGAACAGGATTCGTCGCACGGCAGACACTTTCGCCGTGAGCAGGCGCTGCGTCGATTCTTTGGCGGCGATTCGTCGGAAAATTCTTCTTGCACAGTTGTGATGTGGCGATGTTCACAGTTCTTGCAGTTTCCAGTCCCAAACAATGTCCAGAGGTCCAGATCACTGGCAGGCACATCTCAGCAGGTCATAACTCCCAGCAAAGGAGTTCAGGAGGGATTGGGGGTGAAGTCTTTGTGTCCCTGAGACTTCAGAACAGGATGCAAGCTCTATTTCAAGACCTTGGAGATCTTCCTCAAGCAGGAGACACAACACACAGCAAAGTCCTTCTCCTTTCCTTGGCAGAAAGTAGCCACTGCAGGCCAACCCCAGACAGCAAACAGCACAGGGGCAGTATTCCTCCAGCTCTTCTCCTTGGCAAAGGTTCCTCTTGATTCCCAGAAGTAATCTTTGAAGTCTTTTCTATCCCTGAGACTTCCAACAGGAGGCAAGCTCTACTTCAAGCCCTTGGAGAAAACTCTAACAGCAGGATGATGAAAGCACAGTCCAGTCCTTTCCCTGCCCAAGACAGAAGCAACCACTGTAGGCCAACCCCAACAGCACACAGCACAGGGGCAGTACTCCTCCTCCAGCTTTCCCGGTTCTTCCTTGCAGGTTCCTCAGTTCAGCAGTAATCTAAAGTTCATTGGTCTGGTCCCCACTTTTTATAGCACAAATTCCTTTGTTCTCTGGTGGCAGAGAAGCTCTTTGCCCAGCCAAAACCAGTTCTGTCCTCTCTGGTGCAGCTGCCCGGCAGGAGGTGGAGACAGCATTGTGTAAGGCAGACAGGGAAAATTCCTGTGCAAGGGAAATCTCCTCCCACCACTCTAAATGCAGACCCGGCCTATTCGGGTGCTAGTGAGAACTCCTCCCCCTACTCCGAATGCAGCCCAGGTCTATTCAGCCCAGCCCTGACTCATTCAGGAAAGGCAGGACACACATCAACCCACCCCTGGTGGCTGTCTGAGAGAATGCACATCCCCAGCCCCTGTCACTCCAAAGCCGGACAGTCAATACACAACCCAGCAGAGGCACACAGGATGGCTAAGCAAGAAAATACAATATGTGTTAAGGGTGGTGAGATGCGCACCAGTGTACTCAATATATAATCATGCTCGACTGTTTCAAAACTGTAACGGCGTGCAAGCTTGCTCCGCCCAAATAGCGCTAAACATATGAACGAAAATGCGAAGGAACCACATTTGATCCCTGTTCAAGCTGCACAACCAAGTTTATCGCTGAATAAATCCAATAGATTGAAATTTATATGCTTAATTTACTTATTTCACTACTTCCTCTTTAAACTTTTCCCCTGTTTTCCATTTGCATGTAATCAATTTATTTTACTCATTCCCATTCTTGTGCAAAGTTCTTCATAAAACACAGGAACAAGGTCCGTTTCCACATGTCACGTCTTTATTTAAAAGAACCCAATGCATTTCGGGATACTTCCCTTCATCAGGGGTGTCTACAATGCAAAAAAATTAATTAAAATATATCACCACCAACATCATAAATAACGCTCCTAATTGTTTACACAAACTGAATGCGTCTGTTTTACTGCGTTCATGAAAGCGCAATTAATACGGACTGTAACAATCTATATACACCCCACCCGGCATCGATATAAATGCTGCTACTCTATTATGTTTACGACATTCACCAACGTGAACAAATCCTATTCCCCATACTGACTAGTGCAATCCTGTCCTCTCGTAATCCCAACATTCAAAGCTATTTATGCAGTTTTATACCCCATTGTAGCCCGTAACACATAATCATTATTATTAACGAAAATGATCACAACGCGCTTACTGCGACATTTGTAGGTCTTCACTCATAAGCGCCCGATTTCACAAAATTGTTGCATCATTCGTTAAAACTTATGAAGTGTCAATCCACTATTTCAAAGTTTCAAAATGTGTCCCCGCACATCTCTCCTGTTTCAGTGCAAGTCAGCGTTGAGTAGTGAAACCTTTTCTGTTATATAACACCCCTTCCGTTCTGCCAGGTGCTTAATCACTTGTCAACAGTGCAGGTACTAAACTACGTAAAGGACTACATGGATTGCTAAGTGGAACTCCCTCCCACTCCTTCTCGAAAGGTACTACATTAGCCAGCATGCTTTGAAAAAATGCTTGGAAAGAAATGATTGCATTCCCAATGTTCAGCTACCCTCTTCACCCCCAAGAATGAATTAATGTTGTATACGTTAACGAGAACAACTACAGCAATTTTAAAATACCAAACAATTTTAGAGCAACATAGCCATAGAGGTATCAAGTGTTCTAGATGATAATTTCAAACAGTCCACTTTTGTGAGAGTGATTACTGCATCACAACGAGATCATCACCTCTTTCCTGTCACTGTGGGTGATGATAATACATGTGGGAAAACGTAGTTCCTGTGAGTTCATCTTTCTTCGTGTCTAATTTCTCTTCCATTTTTTCAAAGATCAACTAGTTTCTCATTTTTCTTTCATCCTGGGTGCAATCCCACCGGTTTAGGACAGAATGGATAATTCAATGTGTGAAGGGTGGTGAGATGCACACCGTTGTACTCAATATATAATCATGCTCGACTGTTTCAAAACTGTAACGGCGTGCAAGCTTGCTCCGCGCTCCGCCCAAATAGCGCTAAACGTATGAACGAAAATGCAAAGGAACCACATTTGATCCCTGTTCAAGCTGCACAACCAAGTTTATCGCTGAATAAATCCATTAAATTGAAATTTATATGCTTAATTCACTTATTGCACTACTTCCTCTTTAAACTTTTCCCCTGTTTTCCATTTGCATGTAATCAATTTATTTTACTCATTCCCATTCTTGTGCAAAGTTCTTCATAAAGCACAGGAACAAGGTCCGTTTCCACATGTCACGTCTTTATTTAAAAGAACCCAATGCATTTCGGGATACTTCCCTTCATCAGGGGTGTCTACAATGCAAAAAATTAATTAAAATATATCACCACCAACATCATAAATAACGCTCCTAATTGTTTACACAAACTGAATGCGTCTGTTTTACTGCGTTCATGAAAGCGCAATTAATACGGACTGTAACAATCTATATACACCCCACCCGGCATCGATCTAAACGCTGCTACTCTATTATGTTTACGACATTCACCAACATCAACAAATCCTATTCCCCATTCTGACTAATACAATCCTGTCCTCTCGTAATCCCAACATTCAAAGCTATTTATGCAGTTTTATACCCCATTGTAGCCCGTAACACATAATCATTATTATTAACGAAAATGATCACAACGCGCTTACCGCAACATGTGTAGGTCTTCACTCATAGGCGCCCGATTTCACCAAATTGTTACATCATTCGTTAAAACTTATGAAGTGTCAATCCACTATTTCAAAGTTTCAAAATGTGTCCCCGCACATCTCTCCTTTATCGGTGCAAGTCAGCGTTGAGTAGTGAAACCTTTTCTGTTATATAAGACCCCTTCCGTTCTGCCAGGTGCTTAATCATGTGTCAACAGTGCAGGTACTAAACTACGTAAAGGACTACATGGATTGCTAAGTGGAACTCCCTCCCACTCCTTCTCGAAAGGTATTACATTAGCCAGCATGCTTTGAAAAAAATGCTTGGAAAGAAATGATTGCATTCCCAATGTTCAGCTACCCTGTTCACCCCCACGAATGAATTAATGTTGTATACGTTAACGAGAACATCTACAGCAATTTTAAAATACCAAACAATTTTAGAGCAACATAGCCATAGAGGTATCAAGTGTCCTAGATGATAATTTCAAACAGTCCACTTTTCTGAGAGTGATTACTGCATCACAACGAGATCATCGCCTCTTTCCTATCACTGTGGGTGATGATAATACATGTGGGAAAACGTAGTTCCTGTGATTCATCTTTCTTTGTGTCTTAATTTATCTTCCATTTTTTCAAAGATCAACTAGTTTCTCATTTTTCTTTCATCTTGGGTGCAATCCCACCGGTTTAGGACAGAATGGATAATTCAATATGTGTGAAGGGTGGTGAGATGCACACCGGTGTACTCAATATATAATTATGCTCGACTGTTTCAAAACTGTAACCGCGTGCAAGCTTGCACCGTGCTCCGCCCAATTAGCCCTAAACGTATGAACGAAAATGCAAAGGAACCACATTTGATCCCTGTTCAAGCTGCACAACCAGGTTTATCGCTGAATAAATCCAATAAATTGAAATTTATATGCTTAATTCACTTATTTCACTACTTCCTCTTTAAACTTTTCCCCTGTTTTCCATTTGCATGTAATCAATTTATTTTACTCATTCCCATTCTTGTGCAAAGTTCTTCATAAAACACAGGAACAAGGTCCGTTTCCACATGTCACGTCTTTATTTAAAAGAACCCAATGCATTTCGGGATACTTCCCTTCATCAGGGGTGTCTACAATGCAAAAAAATTAATTAAAATATATCACCACCAACATCATAAATAACGCTCCTAATTGTTTACACAAACTGAATGCGTCTGTTTTACTGCGTTCATGAAAGCGCAATTAATACGGACTGTAACAATCTATATACACCCCACCCGGCATCGATATAAATGCTGCTACTCTATTATGTTTACGACATTCACCAACGTGAACAAATCCTATTCCCCATACTGACTAGTGCAATCCTGTCCTCTCGTAATCCCAACATTCAAAGCTATTTATGCAGTTTTATACCCCATTGTAGCCCGTAACACATAATCATTATTATTAACGAAAATGATCACAACGCGCTTACTGCGACATTTGTAGGTCTTCACTCATAAGCGCCCGATTTCACAAAATTGTTGCATCATTCGTTAAAACTTATGAAGTGTCAATCCACTATTTCAAAGTTTCAAAATGTGTCCCCGCACATCTCTCCTGTTTCAGTGCAAGTCAGCGTTGAGTAGTGAAACCTTTTCTGTTATATAACACCCCTTCCGTTCTGCCAGGTGCTTAATCACTTGTCAACAGTGCAGGTACTAAACTACGTAAAGGACTACATGGATTGCTAAGTGGAACTCCCTCCCACTCCTTCTCGAAAGGTACTACATTAGCCAGCATGCTTTGAAAAAAATGCTTGGAAAGAAATGATTGCATTCCCAATGTTCAGCTACCCTCTTCACCCCCAAGAATGAATTAATGTTGTATACGTTAACGAGAACAACTACAGCAATTTTAAAATACCAAACAATTTTAGAGCAACATAGCCATAGAGGTATCAAGTGTTCTAGATGATAATTTCAAACAGTCCACTTTTGTGAGAGTGATTACTGCATCACAACGAGATCATCACCTCTTTCCTGTCACTGTGGGTGATGATAATACATGTGGGAAAACGTAGTTCCTGTGAGTTCATCTTTCTTCGTGTCTAATTTCTCTTCCATTTTTTCAAAGATCAACTAGTTTCTCATTTTTCTTTCATCCTGGGTGCAATCCCACCGGTTTAGGACAGAATGGATAATTCAATGTGTGAAGGGTGGTGAGATGCACACCGTTGTACTCAATATATAATCATGCTCGACTGTTTCAAAACTGTAACGGCGTGCAAGCTTGCTCCGCGCTCCGCCCAAATAGCGCTAAACGTATGAACGAAAATGCAAAGGAACCACATTTGATCCCTGTTCAAGCTGCACAACCAAGTTTATCGCTGAATAAATCCATTAAATTGAAATTTATATGCTTAATTCACTTATTGCACTACTTCCTCTTTAAACTTTTCCCCTGTTTTCCATTTGCATGTAATCAATTTATTTTACTCATTCCCATTCTTGTGCAAAGTTCTTCATAAAGCACAGGAACAAGGTCCGTTTCCACATGTCACGTCTTTATTTAAAAGAACCCAATGCATTTCGGGATACTTCCCTTCATCAGGGGTGTCTACAATGCAAAAAAATTAATTAAAATATATCACCACCAACATCATAAATAACGCTCCTAATTGTTTACACAAACTGAATGCGTCTGTTTTACTGCGTTCATGAAAGCGCAATTAATACGGACTGTAACAATCTATATACACCCCACCCGGCATCGATCTAAACGCTGCTACTCTATTATGTTTACGACATTCACCAACATCAACAAATCCTATTCCCCATTCTGACTAATACAATCCTGTCCTCTCGTAATCCCAACATTCAAAGCTATTTATGCAGTTTTATACCCCATTGTAGCCCGTAACACATAATCATTATTATTAACGAAAATGATCACAACGCGCTTACCGCAACATGTGTAGGTCTTCACTCATAGGCGCCCGATTTCACCAAATTGTTACATCATTCGTTAAAACTTATGAAGTGTCAATCCACTATTTCAAAGTTTCAAAATGTGTCCCCGCACATCTCTCCTTTATCGGTGCAAGTCAGCGTTGAGTAGTGAAACCTTTTCTGTTATATAAGACCCCTTCCGTTCTGCCAGGTGCTTAATCATGTGTCAACAGTGCAGGTACTAAACTACGTAAAGGACTACATGGATTGCTAAGTGGAACTCCCTCCCACTCCTTCTCGAAAGGTATTACATTAGCCAGCATGCTTTGAAAAAAATGCTTGGAAAGAAATGATTGCATTCCCAATGTTCAGCTACCCTGTTCACCCCCACGAATGAATTAATGTTGTATACGTTAACGAGAACATCTACAGCAATTTTAAAATACCAAACAATTTTAGAGCAACATAGCCATAGAGGTATCAAGTGTCCTAGATGATAATTTCAAACAGTCCACTTTTCTGAGAGTGATTACTGCATCACAACGAGATCATCGCCTCTTTCCTATCACTGTGGGTGATGATAATACATGTGGGAAAACGTAGTTCCTGTGATTCATCTTTCTTTGTGTCTTAATTTATCTTCCATTTTTTCAAAGATCAACTAGTTTCTCATTTTTCTTTCATCTTGGGTGCAATCCCACCGGTTTAGGACAGAATGGATAATTCAATATGTGTGAAGGGTGGTGAGATGCACACCGGTGTACTCAATATATAATTATGCTCGACTGTTTCAAAACTGTAACCGCGTGCAAGCTTGCACCGTGCTCCGCCCAATTAGCCCTAAACGTATGAACGAAAATGCAAAGGAACCACATTTGATCCCTGTTCAAGCTGCACAACCAGGTTTATCGCTGAATAAATCCAATAAATTGAAATTTATATGCTTAATTCACTTATTTCACTACTTCCTCTTTAAACTTTTCCCCTGTTTTCCATTTGCATGTAATCAATTTATTTTACTCATTCCCATTCTTGTGCAAAGTTCTTCATAAAACACAGGAACAAGGTCCGTTTCCACATGTCACGTCTTTATTTAAAAGAACCCAATGCATTTCGGGATACTTCCCTTCATCAGGGGTGTCTACAATGCAAAAAAATTAATTAAAATATATCACCACCAACATCATAAATAACGCTCCTAATTGTTTACACAAACTGAATGCGTCTGTTTTACTGCGTTCATGAAAGCGCAATTAATACGGACTGTAACAATCTATATACACCCCACCCGGCATCGATATAAATGCTGCTACTCTATTATGTTTACGACATTCACCAACGTGAACAAATCCTATTCCCCATACTGACTAGTGCAATCCTGTCCTCTCGTAATCCCAACATTCAAAGCTATTTATGCAGTTTTATACCCCATTGTAGCCCGTAACACATAATCATTATTATTAACGAAAATGATCACAACGCGCTTACTGCGACATTTGTAGGTCTTCACTCATAAGCGCCCGATTTCACAAAATTGTTGCATCATTCGTTAAAACTTATGAAGTGTCAATCCACTATTTCAAAGTTTCAAAATGTGTCCCCGCACATCTCTCCTTTATCAGTGCAAGTCAGCGTTGAGTAGTGAAACCTTTTCTGTTATATAACACCCCTTCCGTTCTGCCAGGTGCTTAATCACTTGTCAACAGTGCAGGTACTAAACTACGTAAAGGACTACATGGATTGCTAAGTGGGAGGGAGACTTCATAAGTTTTAACGAATGATGTCACAATTTGGTGAAATCGGGCGCTTATGAGTGAAGACCTACACATGTCGCGGTAAGCGCGTTGTGATCATTTTCGTTAATAATAATGATTATGTGTTACGGGCTACAATGGGGTATAAAACTGCATAAATAGCTTTGAATGTTGGGATTACGAGAGGACAGGATTGTACTAGTCCGTATGGGGAATAGGATTTGTTCACGTTGGTGAATGTCGTAAACATAATAGAGTAGCAGCGTTTATTTCGATGCCGGGTGGGGTATATATAGATTGTTACAGTCCGTATTAATTGCGCTTTCATGAACGCAGTAAAACAGACGCATTCAGTTTGTGTAAACAATTAGGAGCGTTATTTATGATGTTGGTGGTGATATATTTTAATTAATTTTTTTGCATTGTAGACACCCCTGATGAAGGGAAGTATCCCGAAATGCATTGGGTTCTTTTAAATAAAGACGTGACATGTGGAAACGGACCTTGTTCCTGTGTTTTATGAAGAACTTTGCACAAGAATGGGAATGAGTAAAATAAATTGATTACATGCAAATGGAAAACCGGGGAAAAGTTTAAAGAGGAAGTAGTGAAATAAGTGAATTAAGCATTTAAATTTATTGGATTTATTCAGCAATAAACTTGGTTGTGCAGCTTGAACAGTGATCAAATGTGGTTCCTTCGCATTTTCGTAAGCAAGAAAATACCCACTTTCTAAAAGTGGTATTTTTAAACACACAATATGAAAATCATCTTTAATAAAAGATGCATTTTTATATTCTGAGTTCAGGCATACTAAACTCCCAACTTTCTATTTTTTCCCAATGCCAAGTTATATTTATAAGATGTCATAAATAAACTCCCATGCTATCCTATGGAACAGATAGCCTTTCAATAGTGAAAAACGAAATTGGCCGTATTTCACTATCAGGACATGCCACACACATCAGTGCATGTCCTACCTTTCACACTGCACCCTGCCCACAGGGGTACCTTGGGCCTACCTTAGGGGTGACTCACATGTAAGAAAACGGAAGGTTAGGGCCTGGCAAGTGGGTGCACTTGCCAGGTTGACATGGCAGTACCAAACTGCTCACAGACACTGCAGTGGCAGGTCTGAGTTGCATTTACAGGCTGCTCATGTGGGTGGCACAATCAGTGCTGCAGGCCCACTAGCAGCATTTGATTTACAGGCCCTGGGCACACACAGTGCACTGTACTAGGGGCTTACCAGTAAAGCAAATTTGCCAATCATGGAATCACCAATCCATACACACAATTTACAGGGAGAGCATATGCACTTTAGCACTGATCAGCAGTGGTAAGGTGCTCAGTCATAAAGCCAACAAAAACAGGCTCCAAACAGGAGGACAAAAAGCAAAAGGTCTAGGGATAAACTCGCTGAAAAGCCAGGTCTAACAGCAACTAACCAATTTTTTAATAAACACTAATCTACTGGATCCCTCGCAGATGGGCTTTCGGGCCAATAATTGCACTGAGTCTACGTTGTTAGCTGTGTTGGATGACATTAGGCTAGTAGTTGATCAGGGCAAGTCTGCTCCCCTGATCCTACTAGATCTTTCTGCAGCTTTTGACACAATGTCTCATAGTCTTATGATTAACACATTTTTTGACATTGGCATACATTCCAAAACTCTCCAATGGCTAGGCTCATTTTTAAAAAACAGATCATATATAGTTCAGCTGGGCTCTCTCAGATCCAATTCCCATAAATCAGAATGCAGAGACTCCCAGGGCTCCTCATTAAGCCCAACCCTTTTTAATGTCTATGTGGCCTCTTTGGCCACAATTGTAAGGAAATGGGGTTTCAAAGTATGTTCATATGCGGACGATACCCAGTTGATCATTTCACTAGGAGAGAACCAAGAGGAAACACGTGGCAAACTACATACGTGCCTCACCGAAGTGGCAGACTGGATGACCAATCATTGTCTAAAGTTAAATGCAGACAAAACTGAGATCCTGCTATTCAGTGGGGCCCATCAGATGTGAGAGGCCTCTTGGTGGCCAGATTCTCTGGGTGACATGCTTCCCCCTAAGAAATCTGCGAAACTTCTGGGGTTCATCATCAATGACTCTTTCGATGTAAGAACATATTAATGCTACTTGCTGCAAATGTTTTGATATCCTAAAACATTTCAGAAGGCTGTTTAAAGGGATTCCAATAGCCTGGCGAAAGACCATAGTCCAGGCTTTGATCACCAGTCATTTGGACTATGGCAATGCCCTCTTTGTGGGCATGGTGGACTACCTTTTTACAAGATAACAGGTAATCCAAAATGCTGCTGCTAAATTAATTTGTAATACGGACAGGTTTAGCTCTGCCTCAGCGTGCTTAACATCTTTGCACTGGCCACCAATGCAAAAAAACAGGCTTCAGACTTTTATGGCATGCTCACAAGGCCTTGTACAACACAGGCTCGGAAATTTTACAGGCCAGAGTTGAATTTTATAAACCTTTCCTTGACTTAAGATCCAGAAATTTAGCCTTGGACAAAACTATAAGGAAAGCCAGAACAGGCAGACGCTCTTTTTTGAATCTGGCTGCAGTCCAGTGGAATGTCCTCCCCCTGGACCTCCGCCTTACCATTGATAATTTTCAAATTAGAAAGAGGTTGAACACCTGGCTGTTTTCGATTTAATTCTCTCCTGTACTAATCGTTTTTGTGGGGTTCTTTCAGCCAAAACTTTGGGAGTCATTCAGCACCAAGATATCCCCTAGGGGATGATTGTTGCGCTTTATAAATAAATAAATACGTCACTAACTGTTTTCAGTAAACTTCTCTGTTTGGAAACAAAAACATGATGTCTTATGATAATTGCATCAAAATATACATATAGTTTAAAAACAAATATCACAGGTAGTGTCGTGTTATATTGCCATATCAGGCTGTTATTGACATTTTTATACCACTCTGTCTTTGGCCTCGTGGGTTTTGATGACAACGGAACCCTTTGAAGTAAATAAAGGATGCTACTACTGGGCTATCCATTCATCCATCCATCCATCCATCTATCAAAACACTCACATATCAACGGGCTATAGAGCACTTTTCATTGCTTGTTTTTACATATTTACAATTTAGGGCACAGAACGGTATTTATTTGTCTGTAATCACACATGACCAGAATCACAAAGCCATTTGCACATGTAAGTTCTATTTGCATGCTTGAATGGCATAATTTACAGGTGCCAAATCACGTTTTCAATTTATATTATTAGGTCTGTATATTCACATGAGACATTACCTCCATGTGGTGCAATAATATGGGGAAGTAATTTTCTATAAAAGGCAGGGAATTGATGTTCTACTGCATGGATACTCTGGGAATTTTGTGGACACCAACAAACCTATAACGTTATGGATATTCACAAATGTTTTCTCAACACAGTCCCACCCTGGTAATGATCATATATTTCCTCCAACCAAGGGCAGGAGTAAGCATGGGAATGGTAAGAGAACGCCCACGTAAGTGGCAGTGGTGTTGATGACAAGAGTTTGCCATGAGGAAACAGATTGTAACTGTGGAGAAAAACAAGTTACAAGTGTAAACAGAATAATGCAAGATATCGTTGCATGTGTAATTGTAAGTTAATCATTAATCATGCAGAAATGCATTTATATTAGAGCAAAGGTATATTCACCAATGTTGTCCAAGAATTTCCTCTGCAAAAGTTTAACAATTGCATAAATTTGACAATCTACAAACAAACTTAATTGTAAACCTACGAATATATATTTTAAGAATTTCTTTTAGAATCAGTTGCCTTTTTTATTTTAACCACCGGGCCCTAGAAATGTATGTTTTAGAATTTCTTTGAGAAACAGTTGACTGTTTTTTCATTCAGTCACTGAGCCTTTGTTCCGGATTACATGCGGTGTGCAAAATTTGGCTGTGAGAAGGTCCAGGATTTTTTGCACACCATGAATAATCTTTGAAGTTTCTTCGTTTGGCTAAAGTCTGACTGTGGCAATTCATAAAACATTCATACTTTGGCATTCAAATTATACTTTTCTTGTTGAAGTAGAATCCCATACATTTAACGGTGAAAATGTAGTTCCCTTGAAAGATTTCACCAGTAATAATGCTTGGAATGTGTCCCGCAGTTTTGAGAAGTCTGTGATGGTTCGCTGCTTTCAGGACAGGCAATGCATGTAGCTGGCTAGATTTGTAACTGCTTAATTAGAGGCAATCGTTACCATTGTTGTGCATGGTGACTGCTTTCTGAAGGTCACATCTATTAACTTTCGAAATGGCTGCTATATTTTTTTTTTATTGAATGATGAATGGGCTGCCACGAAAACAACACACGTATGAAAAATTATAAGTTCATTTGTCAGAAGTGTGTAACACGGGGAAACGACCTTAACAACGCGGTCAAAACACCGCAGTACATTTAGATCGCTGCTTTTACAACGCAAGTCGAACCACGACTTGCACTGGAGGGCGCGCTAGACTAAGGAATAGTGTGATTTACTATTCCAACACCTTCTCTACTGTACGTAGGCTGGAGTTGGAATAGTAAATCATACTATTCCTAAGTCCAGCGCCCTACAGCGCAAGTCGTGGTAACGACTTGCGTTGTAAAAGCAGCGATGTAATGTACCGCGATCTCAATGATCGCGTTGTTACATCATACAACCGTAACACGCATAGGCGGTCATGCTCACTTTCACTTTTAGTTTAAACTCTTTTTTTCAGATTAGCCATCTGTAATTTTGCAGATTTCATTTCTGCATACTTCATTTACCAGGTCTAAAATATCAGAAATGTCATTAAATCCGCAAAAGTTTCTAATTTTCAGCAAAATAAGTGAAACACTTTACTAGTCCTTCGATTTATTTTTTTCTGTTTCTGAAAAAAGGAACCCCTTAATGCATGAAACATCCTTGAGATTGGTTTTCATTAATTTTCGCTCAAACACTCACAAAAAATGAACTCGAAATGAAATTTCATGTTAATTTTAGCGGTGCCTGCATTAAAGAACTGCTGCTCCTGGGCGATTTCGTTATTTCCTTGCTACTGCAGTATAAGTTTTACCTGAATGGGGCATTACACGTCACTTCTGTAACACGAAAAGTTGGAATTTCCATAAGATTAGGTCGGAGTAACGAAAATAATGCCCAGACCGAGGGCTTCATTTATGCAGAAGTCATGCAGTGCAGTGCAGCGCAGCACAGCAAGTCACCTCGCTGCGCTGCACTGTGTGACAGGGAAAGGGCAGGAATACACTACATTTACGGCAATACGGCTTATTCCTGTCTTTTCCCTTGTGCTGGCACCCTTTTGGCAGCCTAGCGCCAACGTAGGAACCCTTGTGCAAGGATGCCTGCATTGCATGCAGGATTATTTTTGTGCAGGAAGGGGCACCTTCATGCACAAAACAAATCCTGGGAGGCACAGTCCTCTTTCTATGTGTACAGCAGAATGCAGCA
Source organism: Calotriton arnoldi (assembly GCA_963921515.1). Classification (NCBI taxonomy): domain Eukaryota; kingdom Metazoa; phylum Chordata; class Amphibia; order Caudata; family Salamandridae; genus Calotriton; species Calotriton arnoldi. The sequence goes on along the minus strand of CAWUFW010009247.1, from coordinate 438,924 downwards.
CACGCAGAAAGAGGAAGAAACCAGTAGAAATGGAATTATTTCTCCTTGTTATGCCTCCTCTGGGAAGGTGTACATTTCTGGTGCATCCCCTGGTTTACGCGATTTTGTAAATCTGGAGATGTGTGAAAATCCATGGGAGTTGCATGGGAACACCCATTTAACACCCATGGAAAGCCTACACAGGACGGAGTAACACCACACAGCGGTTTGCGCTGCTTTGCTTTACTCCAGATCTTTGAAGCCACTCAGAGCCACGCAGTGGCTTTGCATAGCTTCTAAAATCTGACTTAAAGGTTTGCTTCAAGTATGTGCAAACGTGACACAACCCTCTCATAAATGAGCCCCCTAGGGTTTATTTAAAATAAAGCCATGAGAGAGCATAATTTTGCCAACACCTGAATTTGCTAAGCAGGGCTGGACTGGGAACAGAAACCGGCCCTGGCAAACTGCTCAGCCGGCCCCCCCTGAGGTGAGGGGGAGTGCAGCCGAGCAGTTTGCGAGGGCCGGTTTCGGCCGATTTTGTTACAGGGGGCCGATATTGCCGACCCCCGGTAACAAAAACGGCCCCCCAGGGGCCCAAAACCGGCCCCCACCCTAGCGGCCTACCGGGGAAACGCCCAATGCCCGCTATGGCCAGTCCGGCCCTGTTGCTAAGTTAAAAATATTTGTCAACTTCGTGCAACCTCTACTCGGGGGTGAAATTTCCCATAAAAACAAACTTTGGGCAGGAGATTCTTCCTACATATTCCTGTGGGAAGAGATTTGTTCTACAGAGAATGTTTTTTGCTGTTTTTTCATCTGTAAGACGTAAACTTAGAGGAATATATTCACCTGCTTATTTTTATTACCTTTCCCTTCTTTATGGAGGTCCTCAAGTTAGCAAAGTTATGAAGAAAATCTTGAAATTGGTAGATGCAAAGTTTGCCAGGTTCAAATACTGCTTGACTAAAGGTGATGCTAACAGCCATAAACCTGCATCATTTCACAGAATTCAAATGCATGCTGGTTTGAAATGTTTTGAAGCTGCAAAATACCTGCAACAACCACCTCTGCGTAGGTCCCTCATTTTGCTAGATGATGTTGTTCTGTCCTAAAAGAACAAGGATGCGGGTCATTGTCGGGGTGAACCAGGCCATGTGATAAAGATGACATTTAGGTTATATGTAGTGATAAGGTTCAATTTTATAAGAAGTAGTAATGATATTGGCTATGTAGCAAAGTGAACTTTAATTTGCATGAGATGCATTGTGTGTTGAGTGTTGTAGTGTGCTAAGTGCTGCAACTATAAGTGGTGACAAGTGCGATGTGGATGAGTTTGTGTTGTTGGTGTGCAGGCGGGGCGTAGTGTACATTGGCTGCATGGGTTTGTGATGGTAGCGATTATATGGGGTGATATGGGAGAATAGCGCATGATGTAGATGAAGTACTGTGTTGCGAGCTGTGGAAATCAGAGATTTTGGCCCCTGGTCATTAACACATGGTTAAAGACCCAGACTTGAGATGCTTTTTCTGCATCGGTCAGTAGCTGGGAACACGAAGGCCCATATTGCGATAAGGGCTAGTTTTCCCTGTTTGTGCCACGGTGCACTTTAAAACAGGTGCACCTGGTGCAAACAAAAAAGTGTGCTCTATTATGGTGAATGCGCTGCCTCAGGGCAGTCGCGAACTTGTGCTGCCCTAAGGGTAGCGCATTCAAGTGAAATAAGGAGCAGCTGCTTCAAAGCTGCTTTGTGTTTTACAGTGAAGGCGGCACCGGTCTGCATGTTCAAGAGGGATCAGAGATCCCCTTGCAGGCGGGTGCAGTGAGTGACTGCATCCACCTGCAAGGGGAGGTCTAGGGGTCCATGGGACCCCCTTTCTCTCAACCAGAGGCCACCTTTAGGAGGCGCTCTGCTTTCACAGGTAAGGACTGGTGCAGGTCACAGCCATTTGCTCTAGGATGTCAGTTTACTGTTGGGGAAGGGAGTGAAACTGCTGCCAGGCGCAGTGATCAAGGAATCCTTGATGTATGCCATTGATGACTTGGATGTTAGTACTGCTTATCCTCCACACCATCGTATGATGCTTCTGGGCCCCTCACATTTGCAGACAAAGAAAGAAAGGGCTATCATGTGCACGGTGAGTGGCAATCGAAAGTGAGCATTCAGGGGCTTATTCACAGAGGCATTTAAGAGTAAATAATATAGTATTTCTGTAGTACTCTTTTACGCTCTTACATGACTTTATGAACTGGCAACAAAACATTTAAAACTGGAATAAAATTGGAATACTCAAGAAATATTTATATACAATTACTACAAATAGAAACGACTGTCCCCCCTCAGCTTTTTTACTAATGGGACGTTCGACATTTCAAGGCAGATTCACAAAAAGACATGTAGGTTACTTTAGTGCTACTTCCTGTACTCAGAAATGTTTTTGTGGAGCCGACCCATCTAATTTCAATAGGTAGTGGGCGCATAATGCTACAACAAACAGCCAGAGTGTGGCTCATTGTACTTGGACCACTTCCCTATGTCCGGTGTGATTGTTTAGATTCCCAAAGGTGCTGCTTCAAAACATCCCGAAAAAGGCCTTTGCACGATCCTGAGTTTCTATATACCATATGCTGTATTTCAGACTCTGAAACGTTGGCAGCCAAACCGAACAGATCAATGAAAAAAACAATAAAAAGGCCAGCATGATACACCCTGCCTTTTTGTTTCCTTACTTGTAACATTGTTACTTGTTACTTGTCAACCTCTTTTGCTTACGTGCTATAAGCCCATTTCTAGGTCAGTACATTGTAGGAACCTCACCACTGCACACACAATGCGGTGTATTTGCCACAAGTGCATCTACACTTCCTACCCTACTCATCCCTGCATACTCTACTAAGGTGTTTTCTCTGCCCCTCTCATTCAGTCTTTTACGGTTTCTTAGAGTGAGAGTTGTTAGTGGTATTCTCTAAGTAGAGAAATTAAAGTAAAACACGCATCAATTGTGGCAGACTGCGACCAGGAATTATAGACAGTATTGGCTGTGCTGTGTCTCCACAGCCTGTCGTTTAACTTGTCTGAAGTTTGTTTTCAGTTCTATGGTACCTGACGCTCTATGCTCTTTGTTTCTTGGGGTGCCCCCATTTCCCACCTTCTACTTGGTTTTTATGTTTATCTTTGAAGTATAGGTGTTTATTTTTTTAGATTTTCACATAAATTTCCTTTTATCTAGTTTTTTTACTTCGGTGCCCTCATGACAACACTTCTCTGCTTCTCTTTTGTTGCATTTCCACCTACCAAGGCCTACAGGAGCACATTTAGTATTATTTCACACAATGCAGCCAACAAAGAACTTGCTGTGCTGCATTGTGTGAATGGGAGAAATGTTCTATATTTACAAAAATAAAACAGCTGTCTGCTCTCTCCTTGCGCTGTCGCATAGTGGGTTGCCTAGTACCAAAACAGGCACCCTTGCACCATAGTGCAGGGGTGCCTGTGTTATTGGCAACATTGTTTTTCTGCACAAAACAAAAAACAATTCTTAGAGGCTGTTGGACTTGACCCTGACGTCAGGGTCATCCCAGACTTTTTGCATTCACCACCCTGTTTTCTGAGCCCATTTTTGTTTCTATTAGGACTCTGCGTACTTTACCACTGCTGTTAGAGTTATTTCAAGTAACTATAAATTGGGCCCTCGCCATGCACAGTTTTCTCCTCAATAATTTTGCTGAAAATGTTACAGTGATATTATCAATGATGTCATAGAAGATGGTATGAGTGTTGTAATATCTGGGGTAATTAGAAGTGCATGACGAGGGCACGAGTTATAGTTACTAACTTTAACTATAACAGAATGAATTTCTATGATTTTGTGCATTTAAAATCTGAACCTAACTATAACATCCCTGTAACCTTTGTTTTTTAGTGAATTTCTAAGCTTTTTATTAAATTCTATTTCCTAACTATAACAACCCTGAAACCTTTTGTTTTTTTCTGTGAATATCTAGGTTTTTTTAACGTTAAGTAAGATGCCCTTCGCAATGCATGTGGGGGGGGAGGGTTGGATGCAGGGCCTGGCCTTGCATTGTGCTGCCTCCACCCAAGCTTGCTGCTCCTACCCCTCCTCCTCCTTGCCATCCATTGTCCAAGTCCATGCCCTTGCTCCATCATTACAGCCTTGTGTGGCCATTGTTCTGCCACTGCCCTTCCCACCTGCCCTGATCAATTAGCTTGCTTCCTCATCTACCTCCTCCCTACCCTCTGATGTCCAAGTCCATGCACCACCCCCATTCCCTCCTGCCCTGCATGGTCTCATTTTGCTTGATATCCCTGGCCACTCTTCCTGCCCTTCACTGACCAATTCTATGCCCCATCATTGCCCTCCTGCTTGGCCTCTGTGCTTAGCTTGCTTCCCCTACCCATCTTCCCCCTGCCCTCTGATGTCTGTGTGCATGCCCCTGCTCCCTCCTTTTTGCCCATTATGCTCCATGGACCTGCCACTGCCCCTCCCACCTGACTAGTATGGTCAGATGGCTGCCGCTTGTCCCTGCCACCTCCACCTTGCCTGTCTGAGTTCCATGTCCCTATCCCCTCCCTTCTGTCCTCCTGGTTCATCTTGCTGTCACTGCCCCTCCCACTTGCCTAGCATGGCCAGATGGCTGCCACCTGTCCATGCTACATCTCTACCCTGCCTGTCTGAGTTCCATGGCCCTATCCCCTCCCTCCTGTCTTCCATGGCCCATTCTGATGCCCCTCCATTATGCACTGCATGATCAGTTGTGCTGCAACTGCTCCTCCTGCCTGCCATGCGTGGTCTGTTGTGAAGGCCTTTCCTCTGCCCTCACTTGTCTGTGTCCAGCCTCTATTCTTCACTTCTGTCCTCCATGGTCCTTTGTGCATGCCTCTGCCCACTCCCTCTTGCCCACCATGGTCATTATACTGTCACAGACACTCCCACCTGCCCTGTGTGGTCAGCTTGCTGCCCCTGACCCCCTCCCACCTTCCCTCCGTTGTCTGTGTGTGTGCCATTATAGTCTCTCTGTTGCCCTCCATGGTGTGTTGTGCTTCCAGTGCCCATCCCTCCTGCCCTCTATGGTCAGCTTGCTGGTCCTGCCCTGCCCCTTTGCCCCCTGCCCTTCTCTTATCCACTCCGTCCTGCCTTGCCTGGTCCGTTGTTGTGCCCCTGCTCCCTCTCTCCTGCCATTTATGGTCCATTCTGTGGCAACTGGCTCTCCTGTCTGTCTGGTATGGTCAGCTTGCTGCCCTTGCCTCTTTCCCCTCTGCTGTCTGTTGTCCAGGTGCATGGCACTGTCCCCTCCTTATTGCTTTCCATGGTCTGTTGTGCTGCAATGCCGTCCCACTTGCCCTGTGTGGTGTATTGTGCTGCTGCAACCCCTGACGCCTGCCCTGTAAGGTCAGTTTGGTGGCCCTACCCCATTCCTCCTTCCCTCCGTGATCCAATGTACCATACATGTCAACATTGGTAAGAGGGAGATTTTGTTTAAAAACAAATGGGGAATTGATTTTCCCCATTGACTTCCATTGAAAAAGAGGAGATTTTAGGCAGGAGACAGATAAAAATAAAGCTTTTTTGGGCTAAAAACATCAGGAGTTTCCTGGCTGAATCGGGTCTGTTGGCATGTATGGTTGCACTGCCACTGCCTCTTCCTTCTGCCTCAATGGTCTATTATATTGCCACAGCCTCTTACCTGTCCTGCATGGTTGGTCTGTTGCCCCTGCCCCCTTTTCCTCTGCCCTCCATGGTCCGTTGTGGTGCCACTGCCCCTCCCACCTGCCCAGTGTGGTCACCTTGTTGCCTCTGCACCCTCCTCCCTGCCCTCAATTATCCGAGTCCGTGCCCCTGACCTCTGCATCCCCACAGTATTCTAATAAACAACTAGATTGTTAACATTCTATATTATTACAAAAGTGTGGCAAGCCTGACGTCATCTTGATGTAATCAAAACTGTAATACCTAAAGCATTTCCTTTAGAAATTATAAAAATGAGAGGGTCTAATTCCAATAGAAGTTATGGTTAGTGTAATAAAATATTAAAATGAGGACATATTTTCTGAGTTCTCAAATAGTGGCAAAGCACTTTTAAATTATTTGCCATCTTTGTTTTTTTATCCAGTTGATCACTTGATTATATGTTACACAGAGGATGTGGCGATACGGCCAGAGCTACAGACTTTGAAACTGGGGAACCAGGTTCAAGTTTCGGCATCACCTCGACATCCTGTGATTCTGGGCAAATCACTTAATTTCCTCATGCCTAAAGCCAAAATGAAAGTGCCCTTTTGTAATCTAACTGATGCTCATGTATAGAACTCTAATACCTTTGGTCAAGTCTGCGCTACATAAAACTGCAAAAATAGAATAGAAATAATAAGTGTTTTGCACACTTCTGTCATTGGGCTACCCTTGCGCCACATTTGGGTGATATTTGGGCTACATTTCGACTCTTTTTTCGATGGCGGTCATCTTGGGAGACTTATTTGTTATGAAGCTCCCTAATTTCCTCATTTACTGTAATATCCTCAGTAAAAAATGCTTTCAGTTTTCCACTTCGATTCCATCAAGATGCTATTCAGATGCACTACACTTTTGGCATAGATTCAGAATGTTAGCACTCTAGTTGCTCATTAGAACACTGTAGTAAAGCTGCTGATCCCCAGGGCGTTAACTGGCAGTTTGCTGCTGGTGTTGAAAGTGCATGTTTCAGTCTGTATGTCAGAATGTTTTAATGAAATAGAAGAGGAAGGAATTTGAGAATTCACTTAAAACATGTCCTAATTCTTTTTCTGTAGCACTAGCCTTCATTTCTATGACAAAATTAACCCCCTAATATTGTTCCTTTCTAAATGAAATGTTTTAGTTTTACAAGTTTGATTCCATCGAGATGGCTTCAGGTGTGCCATATGTTTGTCATAAGTAAGACTGTTAGTGCTTTAGTTGTTCTTTAGAACACTCTGAGAGGCTGCAGTTGAACATAAGGAAATTAACTGAGAGACTGTTCCTGTTGGAAGTACATGTTATACTGAGAATGTCCGACTTTATTCTCATATGCCTGAGAAAGATAGTGTGAATTTACAGAAAATATGCTCTCATTTTAGCTTCTGGAGCACCTTCCATGACCTCTATGGGAAAATCATGAGAAAACAGATTTCTCTCAAACATGATTGATGAATCCCAGCAGAAGGCTTTTTCACAGGCTAAAATCACCCTCGAACACATCACAATTCCTAAAATTAGTATTGTAACATCAAAAAATGAATAGTGCTGTAACTAAAATCTGTTATCACCCTTTATACATCCTCCTTTTGTGACCCTCAAAACCTGTCATTCACTACAATCAGGCCCGGCTCCAGGAATTTTTATTTGGGTGGGCCAAGGGTGCATTTGGGTGGGCCACTGCGGGCTCGATTTGTCGCATATATGTCTAGGCAGGCCTGCTTCAGGGCCCTCCTTTATCTCTTCTTAGTCTTACAAGGCCCAGTAAAACGCACTCTTTTCCAAATCTCTTTCTAAATATTATCACTCTCAAAAAGTGTTTTTTCCATGTAATGTTCCTTTGATGGGGAAGAGGAGGTTTCTGAGGTGGGAGTATCAGGCAAGTGACACATCTCGGGCTCCCTCTGTGCGAGCCTTCAAGGAGAATCCCTCTTCATTACTACCTCCACCTGACCCCGGACTCTGCAACGCACTCCCTTACAGGCTTGATTATCCACTACTCCTCTCCAGTGCACCTTATCTCACAGCTGACCTTGGGCCCCAGCCCCATATCAGGCACCATCGGGCTCCACTTTCATTTTTCCCGGTAAAAACATTAGTAAAATCACCTTCAAACTTAAAACATTGAATATAGCAGTAAATATGATTAGCACGCACTTTAAAGTATGTTCCACAGTTGCCCTTATGACCCGACTGCTAATTAAATAAACAAAAACAGAAAGGCCATGACAGGGCCGGCTTCAGCGCTGATGCGAAGGTCTTTTTTGGCGCCGCACCAATAACCTCTTTCTCCGTAAATACCTTTACTACCACCTTCCAACAGTGCCCCTCATCTCTCCATGGCCCCTCCATTGACCTCCTCCTCGGATTCCCTCACTGCCACACGCCACAAGTGCCCCATATCTCCCCATAGCCCCTCCCCTCATGACCTCCTCCTCGGATTCCCTCACTGCCACCCTCCACCAGATCCCCTCATCTCTCTGTAGCCCCTCCCCCTCATGACCTCCTCCTCAGACTCCCTCACTACCACCCTCCATCAGTGCCCCTCATCTCTCCCTAGCTCCCCTCTCCACCCCATGACCTCTTCCTCTGATTCCCTCACTGCCACCCTCCAACAGTGCCCCTCATCGCGCCAAAGCCCCTCCTACTACTTCCTCCTCGGATTCCCTCACTGCCACCCTCCAACAGTGCCCCTCATCTTTACGTAGCCCCTCTCTCATATGCATTTCATTTGTTGTATAGCGCTACTCATATCAGTGTAGTGTATGTCAGTATTTTACACCACGCACACATTATACAGAGACAATGAATCATACAAGTATGTAAATCAGTCTACAGGGAATGTCACATAAGCCAATGAGGATTACAAGGTGTATGAATCACGTCATCCATACTGGTGGGCAGTATATTGTAAGAGGGTTTGGTCTGGGGAAACACAACCTTAGGATTTAAAGAGTATTCAATGGGGGTCAGCTTTACTGATAAAAATGTATATCTGCCCAAACATACTCATTTTAGCAACATTAGAATAATGAAAGACTGGGGAAGTTCTAACTATATCACAAAACAAAAAAAGCGAAGTTTTAACTATACCATTCATGTAGTTCATTGGTCACTGTCCTATGTTAGGACTGTAACTTCTGAACTGCAAGTAACACAAGAATCTCTGTGACAAAGGCAGCAACCCACTGAGCTTCCACATAAAATACAGTTCATCTGCATTTAAAAACTACTAACAGTCAAATGATTGCTCTCCAGCAGGATCTTTAATCACCAGCCTTATCTGGGCATTTTTTATTGTCTTATTGTTGTCCTGCATCGGCCATGATAATGATAAAAACTGTTTAAATGAAGCACACATGAAGTATGTGTCCTGCTGGGCCTGTGCAGATTTTAAAAAGAAAACAAATAGTAACACATTTTCTTACCTACTCCATTAGTCAAACTTTGTGTCACAGCCTGATGTGATAAGCAGCTGCAGGGGTCAGGAAAGGTGAATAGAAATAAACAAACTTCTTTTCTCCTGGCTGCATAGAAAAAGAAATATCCACGCAGAAGAACAGTAGGCAAAGGTTACCATTGTCAAAGAAAGGATGTGTCTTCTTTCGCCATGTGGAGATGAAGGGGTGACCAAATAAACAAAGCCTCGTTAACATGTAAATGGTCTTTTAAAGACCTGTGAAGTACTCGGGTGCGGCTGGGCTGCGATAATCTCTAAAACTGTGTGTGTGTGCGCCCGGGAAGCTGTCTCGGCCCCGGCTGACACACGTCGGGGGGGGGGGTTTGGGGGGGGGAGGGGAGGTTGAAGCACTTTGAGCCCAAAGGCGTTGCGCGCCTGCCTTCAAGCCCTCACTGCGAGGGCCAAGGCTCCTGTTTGGGTGGGCCAGGCTCATGTTTGGGTGGGCCTGGCCCACCCGGCCCACCCGCTAGAACCGGGCCTGACTACAATGCATTTCAATGGGGTGCTATCATGTACATTGGTCCCAAGATGGCTGCCAGCACTTTCTGGTTGAAGTGCTGACAGCCGATCAGATCTCCCCATGAGATCTGTGCTTAGGCTCCGCCCAGATACACAAAGTTGGATATCCTTTAATATCTCAAACTACTGAATGGATTTACACCAAATAACACAAAGCGTGCTTTCTGGTCCAAGCGCTACCTTTCCTGCCAAATTTAGTGTAATTCCGTCCAGCGGTTCGGGCTTTAGTTGTGTCTAAAATCTGCTTAGGCATTAACATGGGAAATAAATTTTTTGACCCCCCTTTCTCTCGGCCCCCACTTGCTGGATCACCCCGAAAGGTTCCATGTGCAACTAGAATCACAGACACACTTTTTGGAGAAACTTTTGTAAGGATTCGTCAAACGGCGCCTGTTAGAAATGGGATTTCTGGTTGGCTAGGGCAAGCGCCTAAGCCAAGCAGAAACCACCACTCTAGTCAGGGCACGGGAGTTACACACCGAAGATAACCCCTGCTCACCCCCTTGGTAGCTTGGCACGAGCAGTCAGGCTTATCCCAGAGGCAATGTGTAAAGCGTTTGCGCAACACACTCCCACAGCAGCGACACACTAGGCATACCACAAAAGAAACTCCACACAAGGTTATATAAAAATAGCCTTTGTATTACGCATAAAACACATTAGAATGCAATCACATATATATACTGTGCCACATGGCACTAGGCATTACTTTACAGGGGATTATATACATGACAGGGCCAATCGGGCCACTGTCATCACCATCAGAATCACAGCAGTGAAAATAAAACAACCAGTAACTACTGGTAAGGATACACTTAGCACAAATGCATTAGACATAAAATATCATTGGCAGTGCATCAGACCCATAACACATCATGCCCCTCCTAGGCATAATCATAGCTGCATATAGCGCAAAGCATTAGGCCTGAACATCACCACATGACACCGTATAGTATATTAGGCATAGCATAACAATCATATTGGGCCCACCTTAGGCCTATACCTCCTCAGACGTACCCTGCAGGTCCATATCTCATAGACCCATCATGCCCCCTTTAGACATTGGCAAATCCCCTGCAGTAAACACTCGTGGCATGCGCAGGCTGTGGAAAGAATCTCCCCGAACCTAATTCCATCAGGGCACACCACTTTGTTCTGTGAGGCAATAATCCTTCACTCCCCGGGGCCTCTGCTCCCTCCCTTCAGGAGTTGTAGAAATCTTCTGGTAGGGCCCAATGCGGGGGCCCAGAGTGGGCTCGCCCAGCGATACCACTGGCCAGAATCACCCCCCCACCAAGCAACTGTGTGGCTGCCCGCGGCCATGCGGAGTAGCTGTGCACCAAGTATGTTGGAGACCTCCAACAATGCCCCCGGTATGTGTAGCATCAGCAAGGGAGGCACCCGCTCTGCCCACGTTGGCCGGGGACCTCCCTGTATCCAAATGGACTGGCCCTTGCGAGTACGCAGCCCGTGTCTCTTAGTACCAAAGCCCTACTTCCGGCAACTGTCCGCTAACACCCGGGGCAGCTGCTATTCTGGCAAGCCGGGTGCCGCAGCCTCAATTGGCCCGCTGGGTTTGGGGAAAGTGCGGGACTGCTCTGGGCTTTCAGGAGCTCCCGCCACTCACCTGCCTTCGATGAGAATGCTGCTGTGTCACGTCCGGAGTACTTCCTCTGGCTCTCCTGTGAGCTTGCGAGGCTCCGTCTTACTTTCTCGTCCAGCTCCGTCCACCACCAGCCCAGAAAACACGCTGGGCTCTCCCCTTCCGTACAGGAGCCCCGCCCACAGCCAGGCAGCCTTCGCCTGGCTTCCGACTGGTTTCTACTTGCGGGTTCCGCCCACAATGACAGCGCTCCCACTGCCGTAGAGGATCTCTCGAACCTGGAATCCTCGTCCTCCTCACTATTTGGGCAGCTCGGGGCCACGTAGCAGAGCCCCGGCTGCACCACCGCATGGAGCACCTTACTTCTTGGAGTCCCTCTCTTCGCCGCAAGCTCCGCCCACAACCAGGCGAGGCCTGACTTCCTGCTTTTGCAGCCCGAGAATGCGGAGCGAAGTCTCCGCCACGCTCAGATCCTTGGTCCCCCTCCTGGCGTACTCTTCGGCGAAGCCAGGCGCCTAGGGGAAATCCTGCAGCGCTCCACGCAATCCACTGCAGCGGGGGCCAACTCCTTTGAACAGGAGGCATTTCAGCGCTCTCAAAGCGCTCTTAGTAAAAATGATGAGGCCAAAAACGCTCCGCCTGCCCACAATGTCAGAGGGCACAATCAATGAGTGCCCAGCCTGTCTTCTCCTGAGGACAGCGCTCTTTGCCCCCAAGTCCACAAGGGTAGAGTTGGGCACAGGCAGGCCAGCACATAGGGACCCCCAGGAAGCAGCAGCTGGGTCCCATGGTGGTTCCTCTAGGCAGTCCAGCAGCCTGCCGGCCACCAGTTCCAGGTCCACACACACAGCACCTTTTCATGGGGTCACAGCCCCAATACTTATACCCCTTAGTGTCTTTGTTCTCCCCCTGCCACAGGGCTCTGCGCCCGGTCGAAACCAGTTCTGGGGGCACTCACATCTTTCTCTAAAGGTGCACCACCACCCCCTTTGTCAGTGTAGGCTCTGGCCCCAGACACACCACAGGGGGGCGGAGCCAGCATTGTGGAAGGCAGGCACAGTCCCATTCAGTACCAGGTGCTACTCCTCCCACCTCTCCAAATGCAGATTGGCCCTGTCACTCCAGAGCCAGACATGCAATACACATCAGGCAGGCACAAAGACACATAGCACACAGAAATGCCCACTTCTAAAAGTGGCATTTCTAAAATAGTGATAATAATTCTGAGAACGCCATTGCGCAGCATTTATTACCACTGTTCCAAACATACCAAACTTGACCACTCTACTCCTCGCAGATCAGGAATTACCACTGAAACATTTATCAGGGAATCCCCAAGGCATTCCTATGAAAGGGCAGCCTCACAGTAGTGAGAAACCAAAATGGCTGTTTTTCACTACCAGGACATGCCACACAGTTAAGGCACATGTCCAACCTTTTACCTACAATGCACCCTGCCCATAGGGCTAGCTAGGGCCTACCTTAGGGGTGACTATGTAGTAAAAGGGGAGTCACAGATGTGGCAGCCACTTTATGTGCCACGTCACAGCGGCAGTAAACTACGCGTGCAGGCCCTGCAATGGCAGAGGCCTGAGACAGGTTTGAAAGGCTACTTTGGTGGGCGGCGCAATCAGCGCTGCAAGCCCACCAGTAGCATTAAATTTACTGGCCCTGGGTATCTGGGATACCGCTTTACAAGGGACTGACAGGTAAATTAATTTAGCCAAACAGGTGTAGACCAATCTTACCACGTTTTATCATAGAGAGCATATGCACTTTACACTGGACAGCAGTGATAAAGTGCCCAGAGTCCTAAAACCACCAACACCATGTCAGAAAAAAGACTAGGACGAAGGCAAAAAGTTCAGGGATGACCCTGCAAAAAGGGCCAAGTCCAACAGCGCCAAAGATATAGGCAAGTCAAAAAACGCTTTTCCTATGGAAATACAGTATATAAATATATTTTTTTCACTGAAAAAACCCCAAAGGTTAAAGTGATGTTATAGTTAGGTGAATATCACAGTTACTACATTAACGTTTTGAACTTTAAAAAAATACAGAAATTCACCAGTTATAGTTAGCAGAGCTAACTATAACTTGCGCGCCCGTCATGCGCTATTTATAACCTCACATATTACATCACTCATGAGATGTTCTATGACATCATTTGTGACATCACTGATGGCATCTCAAATGACATCATTTATGACATCACTGATATCTCAAATGACATCATCCAAGCTTCTTTTGTACACATTGCTCTATAAACGGGTATGGCATAAGAGTTGTGAAATTAACTGCAAATTAGCTCAGCATAATATAAAGCATCCCTAATGCTATCATATACACAATCCCAATAAATGAAGCAAGCTTTTGGTATGTGCAATAATGAACCTATACCATACACTTCATGGGTAGTCGAGTTAATGTTGGTGAAGCAAGCTTCTGTTATTTGCAATAATAAACTTATACCATACACTTCATGGGTAGCCGAGTTCATGTAGACGAACAACCACAGATAAAAGGGTACACGGTATTCAATCTGTATACAACTGTTCAGGGAAAACCGAGTTCCTCCAGATACTCAAGCCCTGTTACATAACTAATACTCTACTACAAACTGTTTTTACTTGTATCAAACCCCTCACAGTCACCGAGCCTACAGTGAGAAATGAAGTCCATATCAGTAGAGAAGTGGGTACTGTAAATAGTGTTTACACTATGGAGACAGCTTACTCTGTACCACACTGTTTGCAGATAGCGAAACTCTCATGAGAAATACACCACAGAATATAAAAAGTATCCATTACGAACAGTGTACACTGTATGCAAAATTTGTCCAAAGAGAGAATACTTACCTAAAATAACGAAGGTCTGAAGGTGCTAAAGATAATACTACCTGCAGCCTTCATACTGTGGTGAAACCTCTACAGATAGCCCATCTTCTTAAGCATAACAAGCACATGCACATGTACCTAGTACACACAGTCTTCTGTGTTATGTAGAAATTGCCATGCTGAGACGATTTTAATAACTTAAGGCAGCTTACAATACTTAGTACGTAACATGTAGAATCTTTTCTGTGTTGGAAACCTTTTCTGCAGTACCAAAAACTTGTGTGGAACATGCTATCACATGCACACAGAGTTACTCTTCAATACAAAGATTTATAATGTGTTCAAAGCCTCTACATACCTATGATGCTTTAGGAGCACATGCATTTTATAAAAACTTACACCCATTAGTAGGACACAGGCTGTACAAACGTATCTAGAAAAATAATATGATAGTTACTTGCCACTATGTAAACTATAAAACAAACTAACACACTCTTTGGATGATGTCATCAACGATGCCATCAGTGATGTCATAAAGGCTGTCATAAAGGCTGTCCTAGAATATGTCAAGAGTGATGTAATATGTGAGGTCATAAGCAGTGCATAATGGTGGCACAAGTTATAGTTAGCTCTGCAAACTAACTGGTGAATTTCTGTGTTTTTTTAGTTCAAAACATTAATGTTGTCACTGCAATATTCGCCTACCAATAACATCACTTAACCCTTTGTTTTTAACATACTTCTCTCTAGATTGACATATATACATACTAGGGCGAGGGGAGGGACTTGCCTCTCTGCTGACACCTCTCTCTTGGATGACAGATGTGTCTATTAGGGTGTAGAGAAGGACAGGCCTCTCCACTTACAGCTAACACCAGGGTGTCAGGCGTGCTTAGTAGGGTGTCTCAAGGAACTGCCCTCTCTCTGCTGACTCCTCTCTCTTGGAAGATGAGTGTATCTTCAGAGTGACGAGTGTGTCGTACAGAGTGGGAAGGGAGTGGCCTTTCTGCTGAGACTCCTTCACAGGGGGACAGGTGTGCATAGTAGTATAGTGTGACAATGTGTAGTAGTGTGTGGAGAGGGATTAGCCTATCTGCTGACACCTGTCTCTTGGATGACAGGTATGCGTAAAAGGATGTGGAGAGGAACTAGTACACTCACACCTCTCTCTAGGGTGACAGATGTGCTTAGTAGAGTGTGGAGAAGGACTCCCTCTCCGCTAACACCTCTCTCTTGGATGGTGGCTGTCCGCAGTAGGATTTGGAAAGAAATTGACATCTCCGCTAACAACTCGATCTGGGGTAGCAAGTGTGCGCAATAGGGTATGAGAGAAACTGGGAAGACAGGTATCCATAATAGAGTATGAAAAGGGACTGACCTCTCTGCTGAGATGTCTCCCTTGTAGGACAAGAGATTGTATTTGGATGTAGAAAACAACTGATGTCTCCAGTAAGACTTCTCACTGGGATAAGTGGTGTCATTGGTAGGTTGTGAGGAGGCACCCCTCTATCTGCTCAGCCCTCTCTCTTGGATGACAAGTGTGCGTACTAGAGTGTGGAAAGTGACTGATGTCTCCACTGACACTTCTCCTTTGCTGGACAAGTGAGTGTAGTAGGGTGTAGAAAACTGGTATCTACATTAAGACCTCTCCCTGGGATAACAGGTGTTGGTAGTAGGATGTGAGAAGGTACTTCACTCTTTTCTGAGACCTCTCTCTTGGATAATAAGTGTGAGTACGCAAGTGTGGAGAGGGACTAACCTCTCCACTCAGACCTCTATCTTAGACATTGGTTGTACTTAGTAGGGTGTGAAAAGGTACTGACTTCTCCACTGAGAGCTCTCTCTTTGATGGCAAGTGTACATACTAGAGTGTGGAGTAGGACTGGCCTCCCCGCTAAGACACCTCTCTTGGATGACAATTGTGTGGACTAGAGTGTGGAGAGGGACTGACCTCTCTGCTGAGACCTCTCTCTTGCATGACAAGTGAGCGTAGTAGGGTGTAGAAAACAACTGGCATCTCTGCTAACACCTCTCTCGGGGATAACAGGTGTGCGTAGTAAGGTATGCAGAGGGCCCGACCTCTGCATTGAAAGCTATGCTCATGGTAATGGCAGTATGTAGTATGGTATGGAAAGGGACTTGCCTTTTCACTCAAACCTCTGTCTGCGATGACAGGTGTGCATAGTGGGCTGTGGAGAGAGACTGGTCTCCCCTCCGAGACCTCTCACTTGGATGACAGGTGTGCGTACTAGAGTGTGGAGAGGGACTCCACTGACACTCCTCCACAGGGTGACTGAAGTGCATCGTGTGGTGGGAGATTATGCCCTCTCCGCTGAGACTCCATCACAGGGTGACCAGTTTGTGCAGTATGGTATGGGGAGTGACTAGTGGCTCTGCTGAAACCTCTCTCTGGGATGACGGGTGTCCATAGTAGTGTATCTGTGGACTGACTGGTCACTCTACTGAGACTGCTCCACAGGGTAACAGGCGCGCATCTCTCTTGGATGATTGGTGTGCATAGTAGGCTGTGGAGAGGGACTAGACTCTCCACTAAGATTTCTCCACAGGGTGACATTTGTGCATAGTACGGTGTGGAACTAGATGAACTCTCCACTGACACCTATTTCTTGGATGACAGGTGTGCACAGTGGGATGTGGGGAGAGATTGACCTCTCCACAGAGACCTCTCTCTTGGATGCTACGTGTATGTGTAGTAGGGTGTAGTGAGGGACTGACCTCTCTGCTGAGACCTCTCCCCAAGGTGACGGGTGTGCATAGTAGGGTGTAGAGAGGAACCGGACTCGCCTCTGAGACCTCTCCTCAGTGTGACAGGTATGCGTAGTAGGGTTTTGAAAGGAATGCCTTCTACACTGATGCCTCTGTCTTGCATAACAGGTGTACATAGTGGGGTGTGGGTAGGGACTGACCTCTTTGCTGAGACCTCTCACTTGGATGATGGGCATGTGTATTAGGGTTAGGAAACATAAGCATTCATAGTAGAGTACAGGGAGGGACTGGCCCCTCCACTGTGACCTCTCTCTTTTGGATGACGAGTTTGCGTACAAGAGTGTGGAGAGGGACTGACCTCTCCACTGAGGCTTCTCCCTTGCAGGACAAGTGAGTGTAGTAGGGTGTAGAAAACTACTGGTATCTCCACTAAGACCTCTCTCTGAGATAACAGGTGTGCGTAGTAGGTTGTGAAGACGGACTCCACTCCACTCCACTCCACACTCTACACTCTACTGACACCTCTCTCTTGGACGATAACTGTGTGCACTAAAGTGTGGAGAGGGACTGGCCTCTCCGCTCAGACCTCTCTCTGGGGTGATGAGTGTGATTAAAAGAGTGTAGGGAGTGACTGCCCTCTTAGATGAGACCTCTATCTTGGAGGACGGGTATGCATAGTAACATGTGGGGAGGGACTGGCCTCTCCGCTAACACCTCTCTCTTGGATAACAGGTGTGTGTGATACGGTGTGGGGAGAGACTGGCCTCTCTGCTGAGAACTCTCTTGAATAACGGGTAAGCATATTGGAGTGTGGGGAGGAACTACCTTCTCAGCAAAGACCTCTTTCTTGTTGACTAGTGGGCATAGTAGGGTGTGGGAAGGGAAAGGCCTCTCTGCTGAGACCTCTCTCTTGCATGACAAGAGTGTGTAGTAGTGTATGGGAATGGAATGACCTCTCCGCTGAGACCTCTTACTTGGATAAAAAGTGTGTGTAGCAGGGCATGGGATGGGCCTGGCCTCTCCGCTGACACCTCTGTCTTGGATGACAGATGTGTGAAGTAGGGTGTGAGGAGGATAGACAAGCATCCATAGCAGAGTATGGTGAGGGACTGGCCTCTCCGCTGAGCCTATTGTACAGGGTGACAAATGAGCATTAAAGGCTGTAATGATGAACTACCTCTACAGTGAGAATCCTCATTAGAGCCACACGTGTCCTTAGTATAGTGAAAAGAGATTTTGTCTACCCTTTCCTAATCTTTTAATGATCCCACAAGAGTTCTGCTAGATCGCAAAATTAAAAAAAAAAAGAATTTACACTTTTTTTCAAAACAGTACTTATGCCTTATTACAATGGGGATGCCTTGATCCTTCCTCCTTATACACCCTATTTAGTTCATTTTCACAACACCAGCAATTTTTCATAATAAACAGTCATGGCAGCCATTTCATTTCTAAATCTCCAACAACTAGTCAATCAGAGTGCTAGTTCCTGTGGTACTCATGGGAGTCTCTCACTCCCACGGGAGAGAGATGTCTGATGGGAAAAAGCGTCCTCTCGACCAATCAGATAGCTCAATTGTTTAA
The DNA here is from genome assembly GCA_963921515.1 of Calotriton arnoldi. Lineage (NCBI taxonomy): Eukaryota > Metazoa > Chordata > Amphibia > Caudata > Salamandridae > Calotriton > Calotriton arnoldi. The sequence goes on along the minus strand of CAWUFW010009247.1, from coordinate 420,482 downwards.
TGCGTTCTCCTGAGAGACACTCATGACACTCTTGCGAACCCAACCGTCCAGATATACAAATATTTTTTAACCTAAATTTCTCAAACTACTGAACAGATTTACACCTAAACCCAAATATGCAGACCAAGATCTAGCTCCTGACAAATTTGGTGTAATCAGTATTTGCAGTAGTGCTACCGACAGAAGCCTTTGGAAAATGAATGGGGATTTTGCATTTTTTGGATCCCCTTTTTTCTTGGCACCCCCTTGACGGAACATCCCAAAACTTTTCATGCACAGACTAGACAAATGTCCAATGTAAAATTAATTTGGAAAGCGGGACATGTTTTAACTGTGGCTTACCATCATCGTCTGCTCATTGTTGGATTTGTGTTTGTAGATGGGGGTGCCATTCCTCACTGCTACAAGATGGAAGATGTGCTGGAAAGAGAAAGCCATCTACTCAGTAGGTGGGTTCATGGGATCTTTCAGGCATGAGGAGGAGCTTTGCTGTGATGATGTGGGTCAGCACTCAGTTTAAAGCCTGGCACTAAGGTCTCTGCATAGGTAGTTCGAATTTCACACCTGTAAAAAGAGAGCGAGACAGGAAAGAGGCATGGTCCCCGTGTACAGACACACCAGACACCCGAGTGCAGCCTTATTTTGAATGAATAAAAAACCTAAATGAAGACGCAGTTGAAATGCATGCCTAACAACACAGTTCATAAGTTTTATAATAGTGTGACTACCACACTTCATGTGATCTGCGACACTGTTTTCAGTCCTAGACTTTAACTCACACATCATTAGTGTGTCATCCTAATTAGCTCTGCAGAAACAAACTAAGACTGCAATACCTAGAAGACTTTAGGTCACTACATAAAAGCCCAGGATCTGATATTGATGACATGGAACGAGGAGTCCACACTATTTTCCAAACAGTTAGATTTTGCAGAATGAAGCTGATCTAAATATGCATCTAGGATCATGGCGGAGGTGGCGGGATTGCGGCAGTCTTACCTCCAGTGCCCAGCCAACATCTAAATAGAGCGGGCGGACTGCCAAGGCAGCGGGCAGGAAGACCATCAAAAAAGCGACAGCAGGACCAGTCCCGCCAAAATCTAAATCAGGCCCTTAAGCAAGAAGAAGTTGATTTAACACGCCCACAGTGTAACATGAACAAGTTGTTTATAGAGAGCACCAACACCTAAATAGGGCTTGTAAAAGTTAGAATTTTGCCTAAAAATCTATCAACAAGAATGATAAATCGTCTTAGTTTATAACACAATAAAAGTATTTTAAAAAGAGATGTGGAGAAATAATGCAAGATACACTAAGCTTTACTGCCAGACCTCAACTAGGCCTATCTTGCCTCATCCCCCCCCCCTTCCCTCTCTCTGGTAGAATGAATGACTTTTAGAAATGCTTAACCATGCATAAATTGTATTTGATAAGTTTGACCTCAATATGATCTGATTAGATTTGCCATAGCTGTAGAATCTGCCGAGTTTATAAAATGTATTCCATTCTTAAGCTACATATTCTAATGAACTAAGGTTGAGACTTTTAGATATCATATATTCACACAATACTGAACACAGAAATACATCTTTTAAAAATAAATGTATGCATATGAGAATTTTGAATGTTATTACCTAACTAGTAATGTGTAAGGAAATGTTTCTGTCTTCAAAGTAGTTCAATGTTCTTCTGTGAAACATTGAATAAATGATTGGATAGGGACGGTAGAAGACTTCCCTGGGAACCAAGTTTAGCTTGTCCCAGCTAGGTAGTATAATACAATTTTCTAGTGAATAGTGGACATCATGTGTTTTGCCGTGGGAAAGAACAGAGCTGTAGAGATGTAGGAAGATGTGCTCTCATTGGATGGAAGCAGATGGAAATGCAACAATGTTGTTGGAATATTCCCATGACTTCTATATTAGTGCATGCTTCTAGTTAGTTAGCTACCAAACGTGGTCCCACTTCTGCCACTTCTTCTGGAGAGGCATTCACTGAGTCCTACTCTGTCATTCTTTGTCCCATGCGCTACTTGGCAGAGATCCTTTAGCTCTTATGGATGCGGCTACTGCTGCATCTGTTTTCTTCCTTTTCTGGATTGAGATTGCTTTTGTGCAGCCTGCTACTGCAACTGTATATTGAGACCTCTGAGAGATGAGACTCTGTTGAGATTCAAGAAGAACTATTAATGGGGAGTTCAACTACTTACTTCTGATTCACTTTTATGCTCCTCTAATCAGACTCTTTTCCAGGTCTCCTTATGAATTCTACTTAGGGAAGGTCCTCTTAGATAGGATAGTGATAATTTTCCTTTATGGAATTGTTCTATTGAAGACTTTAACCATATTTATCTTTATAATTTCTGTAAACGAATTTTCTGATTTACTAATTGAATTAAAAGAGAAAGAAAGAAAGAAACTTACTAATCTCTTTTAAAGAATACACCTTTTAAAACTTTCCTAAAACTCTCATCATTGTCTGAACTTAAATAATAATGATTGACTTGATTTGATTTAGCATCCATTCAAAATGGTGGCAAAGGTCTATTGCTTAAGAGAAGAAAGGTTGGGGCGTAGCTTGAGCCCATCCTTGTAAGTCACAGGTTGAACTGGTACTGGAGAGTATCATTTGGTCCCTTTCCGCTCTATCAGGCTTCTGCTCGCTTTCTAACCATTACCAGTTATGTGATTGTAAGGGATAATAAAAGAGCATCTATGATATAGTAAGGTTTAGAAAATGAGCATTTTTTTTTAACACAAACTTTATTCAGTTTTCAGTTTTATACATGCATTACATTACATCTTCTTGCATTACAGTGGTTGTTGAGTGTGCATCTAGATCGTAGTTACTCGCATCTATATCTTTACAATTTTTGTCTCTAATTGTGGTACATAGTTTTGCGCATTTATGTGTGAAATAGATGATGTGTGAACAATAATCAGGATATACTGTTTCCTATGAATAAAGTTGTACTATTCTAACTTTCCCCTAACCACCCCCCACCCAAACAATAAAGCTATACCAAAAGGAGAGAATGAACATCCAGAAAATAAAGCCGTTGCGGTCTAGGTGTCTGCCATAATACGCAACCCAAGTGGGCGATCAGGGCAGGGCAGAGGGAGTAGTGGGAGGAAAAGGATGGGGAGGGGGAACGGGAGGAGCGGACGGGAGGAAAAGAGGGCAAAAGGGGGGGGAAAGAGAGAGGATCCATGTCCAGTGGGGGGGGGATAAAGAAAGGAGGGGGGGTAAAATCACATAAGCAATACCATACCCAGCACTTATTCTTATATCGACGCCTGGACAGCCAGGCACAGGCGGGCCCCTTCCAAAAGAAAGGAGGGGGGGGAGAGAAATAACAAAGGCCCCCAGCTTTTGATTAGTCTTCGGGAGCAGTTGCAGTACTTGCTTTGAAATGTTCTAGCAGTTGAGCCCATTCCATCGATATTGTTTTTTTCCTCAGCCCCCTGTATTCTTCACGCTGTAGCGCCTCTCTGCAATAGCCCATTTAGTAACTTCTTCCCGCCATTTCCCTTCGCGCTGCGCTGTATGTGACTTCCAGCGCTGCGTAATTAATCTCTTGGCCAACATCAAGGCGAGCCCCGTGAATCCGCGCAGTACAACTGCCTTTTTGGGAAGGGGGAAGACCCAAAAGACAGGCCTCTATTGCAGCCCAGGTGGAACGTTCAGTAATTTGTGCGAGGCCCTGTGTGACTTCCATCCAAAAATCCTTGAGAGAGGGACAAGCCCACAACATATGTATAAAATCAGCAACCGGGTGGTAACACCTAGGACAATCCAAAGAGGCTGTCTGGTACATGAGTCATATCGCCTGGGGTGTAAGTTAAGCCCTGTGTAGTATTAGTAATTGTATAGCCTTAAGTCGGGCATTTCGAGAAACGCGTCTGGGGTGTTCAAGGAACTCTCAGTGAACTCTCTAACTATCCCTGTTTCCCATTTCTGGCGAAGGGACAACAAAGACACACCAAGATGTGATCACAATCCACGATATAACCATCTAACTAGGTGGCTCCCATGGCCCATTATGTGCAAAGCCTGCAGTAGTTGGAAGGTAGGAGGTTCTCTTTGATCCACCAGCCAATGCCGGCGTATAAAATGTGTGATTGCAGCGTGTGTTAAAAACAGTGTATTTGGGGCAGCAGTATTTCGTGTAAATTCACCATGAGGCATTAAATTCCCATCTAGGAAAAACCAGCCCACTGTTTCAATTCCGGCCTCCACCCAACTCCGTAATTTAGTTGTCGATAGTACTCCCCGTAATGTAGGTAGACCAACCAGCGGAACATTTGGGGCATATGGCTTGGGTGTATTGGTGTATTTCAGTGCTAATTTCCAGTAATGGAGTGCTATCTGTAATAAGAAAGGGGGATCTCCTACCCGCCCGGCACCGGGACATAGTAGCGTTTGTAAAGACCCAGATTTTAGCCATTCGGGGGTATAACCTATTTCAAATAAATTATGGCCGGCCAGCTAATATGCCAACCACTGCAGTTGCCCAACTATGCAGTAGATCTTAAAATCTGGAGCTCCCTTGCCCCCTTCGGTGCTTGGTAACTGCATTTTGGCGAGAGCCAGTCTGTCGGCCCTGTCCCCAGAGCAATGTAGTTAATAATGTATCAAGTGCTTTATAGATCCAAGTTGGAAGGGCCACTGGGAACTTCACAAATTGGTATAAAAGTCTGGGGAGCATAACCATCTTAGAAACAGCCAATCGACCAGCCGTCGTTAGGGGTAAAGTGTTCCAGAACACCACTTGAGATTTTAGAGAGTTAAGTGTTCAGACCACATTACCATCTATAGTATCCGAAATGGTCCTGTGGATGTGTATGCCCAGATATTTAAATGTAATTGGTTCCACCCTAAACTGTGCCAGACCAAATTGGAGAGTACTTAATTTGTATGTATCATAAAATGAGTATGCTACAGACTTTGAGGCGTTGAGATGGAGGCCAGATATTTCCCCAAACTGCGCGAACAACGAGGCTATAGGAGTCATGTCCACATGCATGTCTTTAAAGTAGAGCAACATATCATCGGCATAGAGCGATACGGAGTGATAAACCGAGTCAACTGGAATACCATATGTCGCCATAGCACAGCGCAATCGTTGTGCCAGGGGTCCTAAGGCCAGCACGAACAGCAAGAGTGATAGGGGGCAACCCTGATGTGTACCACGAAAAATATTATATGCTGGGGAGATGTTGGTTCCAGTCTTTGCCCGTGCCGTGGGTCTGGAATAAAGTAACTCCACCCACTTACAAAACTCAGGAGGAATCCCAAATTTGGCTAACGCAGCCAGCATGTACGGCCAACTCAAGGAATCAAACGCTTGGCGAATATCCAAGGAGAGGCAGCCCGCTCAGGGGAATGGAGCCGGGCTGTGTGTAATAGTGCATAAAAACGGCAGATGTTTAAGGAGGTGCTACACTGTGGTATAAAACCACATTGGTCTATGTGGATAAATTTAGGGAGTAGAGGGAGGAGCCTTGATGCCAGGACCTTACTGAGAATTTTATATTCTGTATTAAGAATCGATAGGGGCCTATATGATGTAAGGTCTGTCGAGGGCTTCTCGGGTTTTAATAGAGAGGTCACTATTGCTTCCCTGGTTGTGGGCGGCAAGGCTCCTTCTGTTAGTGCAGTGGTATATAATTGTAAAAGTTTGGGGACTAAAGGTGCTGCAAAGGTGGAGTAAAACTCGATAGGGAGCCCTTCCGAACCCAGGGTTTTATTTCGAGCAAGTCCCTGTTTTGCGCTGCGGATCTCAACTGCGGTCAGTGGAGCTGCTAAGTCTTCGCTATTCGCTTCCGTGACAGTGGGGAGCTCTATGGACCCTAAAAATACTGAGGTAGCTTCTAACATGTCGTGGGAGGGAGCGGCATAGAGGGCTGCGTAATAGTCATGAAACGTTGTGTTAATGTCCACTTGGGTGGTGACCAGTGTATGGTGACTGTTATAAGCAGCCAGAACCGGTGTAGGGGAGGGTTGCGGCTTAATCAGCCGTGCTAGCAATGTGCTGGACCTGTCTGCTTCTGCGTGCGTACGCAAGGTATACACATTCAAATCAATGAGGCGCAGGTGTTCTAATAGCTCTGCATATTTTATCCTGGTTTCTTGAGGGTCTGCCATTTTTTCCCTGTCTGACTGGGCTGCCACCTCCAGCGTCTGGAGTATTCCTTCCAGTTCTGTGATGTCGCGGGCCGCCTCCCGCATGGCTTCCACTAGTATCCCCATGGAGACCCCCCGGATGGTCACCTTGAAGGCCTCCCATTCAATATATCTGGTCGTGGCCGTGCCCTCATTTTCTGCAAAATATGTAGTAATGTATTTGCTAATGTGTCCCTAAACACTGGGTCCTCTAATCGTAAAGGTTGGAGGCGCCATGTTGGAATTGGTGTGGGGGTCCGGCCCCATTTAATCAACAGCTCCAACGGATTGTGGTCCGAAATAGTTTTCCCCAGGAAAGTGCTTTGTGTAACGCATGAAAACAAGTCTGGTGTGCAAAGGAAATGATCGAGTATGTAGGGCGTGTGGGTGGGAATAAAAGGAGTATTCACACATCCCGACATGCTGCAATCTCCAGACATCCAGCAGGCTCCAACCTTCAGCCCATCTGGTCAAGTTGGTAGCCTGCGCTACAGCGGCTACGTTAGATGAGGGAGGGTGTGATCTGTCTAAATGCATGTCAAACACCGCATTAAAGTCCCCCCCTAGCACCCATGGATATTGCGCCCAGTCTGAGAGGGCCCACAATAGGCGTGTGAGAAAAGCGTCCTGGTCAGTATTAGGTGCATATATTGACCCCGATACTATCTGCGTGCCATCTAACGTCCCTTGCAAGAGTACATATCTCCCCTGATTGTCTATCCTGCTTTCATTTAAGGAAAAAGGAACACCCGCCCGTAGCCAAATCGCCGCCCCCCTCGAGAAAGCAGAGTATGTAGTACCATATAATTGGCCCCTCCATCTTTTCTGCACCTTGCTAAGCTCGGTTGTAATCAAGTGCGTCTCTTGTAAATATACTGTATGAGAACGGCGGCGATGCAATTGTGCCGCAATTCTATGCCTTTTGTGGATCGAACCCATCCCCCGTATATTCCAGGAGATGATAGTGTATGATTTAGCTATTGACATGGCACCAAGGATATAAAAGGAACCCCATCCACCACCCCCGCCCCCCACACCCCCCAGTGTCAGCAGACAGACCAACAGCAGCTTAAATAAAATACTATAAACCCACTACTGGGTCAAACGAGTAAACTTCGATCGACCAAACTGTGCGAAAGAGAAACATGACACATTATGTAACAATAATGGCTTCTTGCCTGTGGGGTAGGCTGCTTACTTGGTATACGTATATACCGGTTCCAAAGGGTGGACTAGCCCAGGACAGGCCGGGCCATGGAACAATACCAGTTGAGCTTACCCTGCAGCCTCTGGTGGAGCGTTCCAGTTATGAATCAAGACGCATCAACCGGTGCTTAGAACCTAATACTAAAGTGAATTATCTTTCCGGGGGTATGGACTGTTTTCCTGAGTGACAAGGTACATCTATCATATTGCGCTTACACCACTTTTAGCCCAGTGGGTCATTACTGAGCTGTGTAGACACCGAAGGAAACAATGCTACGCTACCCCTGAGTCTGGATCTGAGGATACTTCCACTGAGGGACTGGAGCTGATAGGCAGGCGGTGGGTCCGCAGCGCCGACGCCGAGCGGAGGGCCTCACGCCTGCCCTCCAACACCGTCTGATGAGACGGGGGACTAGTCATCGTGCTCTGTGTCATGAGCCCTTTTCTCCATCTTCACTGCGATTTTGGGCGCAATGCTTCAGGTCGCACAGTACTCATGGTGTCCGGGAAATTCCTGTCCAACCATTCCCATGCACTTTCCGGTGTGTCAAAGGAGTGTTGGTTATGAATAATCTTTAGTTTGGCAGAGAATAAAAGGGCAAACCTGAGGCCCGCGGACCGAGCCTGGCCTTGACCTCCATAAATGCGGAACGTTGGCGCTGGACTGCCAATGTGTAATCCGGAAAAATAGAAATTCTTGTATTATCAAATTGGATTGGGCCATTGTCTCGAGCTGATTGCAACACATGATCTCGGTCCCTATAGTTCAATATTCTGGCCAGGATCGGCCGTGGGTCCGTGCCAGGTATGGGTTTGCCCGATGGGGGACCCGGTGGGCCCGCTCCACCGTAAAGAACGCAGACAAGCCTGTGGGGGCGAGACTGGTTTTGAGCCATTCCTCAATAAATATAGTGGGGTGTTGCCCCTCTGCTCCTTCAGGGAGCCAAACAATTTTGAGGTTGTTGCGTCGGGCCCTCCCTTCCGCATCGTCAGCGCGAGCCTGTAGGGATTCAATTTGTTGGCGCATATTCTGTATTTGCACATCATGTTCTTTAACCTGCGGTGCCATAGTTGTCAGCGACTGTTCGGATATCTTAACTTTTTCTGCAAGTTTCCTGTGATTATCTTTGAGCAGGTTAAGCTCTGCTGATATGGTGCCCAACTGTTGCACAATCGCAGATCTGGAGTCCCGAATCTCCTGTAAGATCATGTCCAACTTATCAGTGGGAGGCAGACCTGTGGCCCCAGCCGAGATTGCACCGATGAGGTCTCCGAGGGCGGCGAGCGAGATCCAGCCCTGCTGGTTCCTGTTGCTGTCTTTGTCTTGACTCTGCCCATTGTCGTTGGCTCTGTTGGAATTTAAGTAATGTCGTACCTATGGTCTCCACGAGGGTTGGTACGTCCAGTAGAATGGCACCAGCCCCAGGGGAGGTCGCTGTTTGGCAGTGGAGCACTGTACAAGTTCCTGAGACTGCAAATACAGATCCCTGCCAGACCGGTGCAAGGCCACCTGAGAGCCGCGGACAAAGGATTCACCAACAGGCGGGGGGGGGGGAATAAAGTTCCACAATGGTCAGGTTGCGAGGATCTATCCTTGGTTGTGCATTACAAGGGGAGGGAACGGGCTCGACCCCACACACATGCCCCCCCTCACAATATAGACCAGTCACTGCCAAGGCAGGGGAGGGGCCCGCGAAGAATCCTCCTGGCATCCCAGGCCACCCAGCGTGCAGCGTGGGCCCTGCTCCCACGGTCAGTTCAGGCAAGCCGGTATCCGGGGCCTCACTTATTACCGGTCCAGCGAGATCGCACAGGCAGCCCCCTGTTCATGGACTTGGCCACAGGCACCCTTTAAAGTGGGGCAATTCCAGTGCCCAGAGCCACAACAATGTTAGGGAGGGGGGAGCCGTAAGGTCCACCGGCACCCCACCTCCAACGCAGTCCGGAGCCCACACCTTCCCCAAGGGGGGGGCAACATCCACGGCTGGGGTAGTGGGGGAAAAAGGGAAAGTCCAGAATATCCTCGAGGGGGGGAGGCTGTCCCCACCGCTATGACCCCCAGGCGCCCACTTCCTATGATGGGAGAGGAAGGGTCCCGGCGACCCCCACCGCCAGTCCGAGGCCTCAAGTAGGCAACTTACTCGAGTCCAATCAACCAGGCCAGCGTCAGAGGCCTCGCGCATACGCAGGCACCCCCCCGGATACTGCCTCCGATATGATCCGGGGTCCTCACAGTCTCACAGGCAACCGGGTGGAGAAAGAAGAGAAGGAGGGGGGATTCGGAACGCCCTCCGGAAAGCCACCACCTCCGCTGCCGTGAGCCAAAACAATCCCTCCAATGGTTGAGCAGCAGAGGAGCGGGGGTCTGAACACCACCCCCGGGCCATCGCAATCACCAGTAGAGTCGCCGCAGGATGCGTCCCCACTCAGCCGACCAGGCCTGCTTCCGGGGCCTTGCGTGCATCAGCACGCCACCTCCCATGATAACTGGTTAGCAGTGGAAGGTAGGCGACGCCACTGCCTCAAGGCCTGGCTCGGACGTCACAGGCCCGCCTCTGACAGAGACGGCTCCAGCACACAGCAAGCCCCCAGCACCGCTCAGCTCTGCAACGCCCGGCCACTCCAAGCACGCCTTAGGGTCCGCTATCACTTCACACCCCCGCTAAGGCTCAAGGCGGCTGGAATCGGGGGTAATGTGATGGATAAGGCGCCCTGGGCCCGGAGCTCGTCGCTTATGTGACCACCATCTTGGGCTGTTAGCCATGCCCCCTTAGAAAATGAAAATGAGCATTTAATGGTTTTAATGAATGTCAAATTAAAAAATATCTCCTCCACACCGACTGGTAAATTGTTCCAGAGATTTGTCTCTGTTGTAGCGTTAGCGTGCAGAGCCTTTTTGTGTATCAATAAATTGACTATCTTATTCTTTATCTCATTTTACCATTTGCTACCTGTCAAACCTCCTTGGTCCTCTGATGGATTTTGTTCTGTGCTGAAAGAGACTGGAATACTCAGAGGAAAGGCAATTATCGAATGAGGACCAGGAATAAGATAATTGCTACATATTATTTTATACTCATAACTCAGGAAACCCACATATATAAACAAGAAATGAACATTAGTCAAATGAATTTACCCACAAGTAAATAATGAATCAGAATCAGCAGAGTTTAGTTTAAATCTCAAAGTTTTAGTATTTCATAAGAAACTTAAAATGAATGGCATACAATCCTAAATTAAGCTAATTCAAGTTTAATAAAGCATTAACAACTCTGCAAGATTTCAAGGATGTAGAAATTGGTCTTCCTCAGCCGAGGGAGATTAATTATTTAAACAAAATTTGATCAACAGGAAAATCAGTTGTGCTTCATACAAATCCCTTAGGAGAGTTCTGAGAGTTATAGATGACCAGTTCCAGTTCATTAAAGACAGGAAATCTGCTTCTGACCATTGCTGTAACGTTAATGTCACGGTAGTATGACGCGAACCCTTTCAGCCGAAAATGTTCCACTACGCTAGCATACCAGCCAGCAGCAGATCACAGTATTAAGTCACAGTTAGCGTTGTTCTCGGAAGTCCAAATTGTCAGTCTCTGTGCCTCCAAATGGGTGAGCAAGGCTCTCTCAATCAGTTCCAAAATCTGAGCAATTATACTTCATTAGTTTATTTATTTATTTGAAGAGTTTTATATAGCGCTGGCTAGACCCGGAGGTTCAGAGCGCTTTACATGAGGAATCGCAAGTTACAAAATTACATTCGTTACTGGAGCATAAAATACCATTTGAAAAGACAGTGTTACACAGTAACATGAGTTCGAAGAGTATAACATAACAAGGACAAAAGGAGGCGGGTGAGGGAAGGAAACACAACGGAGAGACGAGGAAAAACTATGTCCAATGTCCGGCTGGGTAGGTGCCGGCCGAGGGGGTGAACCAGAGCCAAAACTCCTCTATAGCTGCCTAAACAGCTCCACCGGGCTTCGGCCATGTTGCTCGGGCTCCGTGGTCAGTAAAACATTCAAATAGTTTCCGCCCGGGGGGCATCGTCATAGATTCCATCGGCCGCACCAGTCCCGGAGATACTGGGAAGCGCCGCTTGCCTCATCCTCCAGCACGACCCCAGGAGAGCTGAGCGCGCCACCGTAGTTCCTTGGTCTAGGCAAGGGGAACTCACCGCCGCTATCAGAACTTTTTAAAGGCCAACGGGTGAAGCTGAGTCAATCACCAGTCAGGTGTGACTCGGATAAGCTTGTCTGCCTCCCGCTGAAATCTCTCACCTGCCCCAAAAACCTTGACTCTAGGGGTAGGCAGGCCCTAGAAAGATTGTGGCCTAAGTAAGAGTAGATGTAAGAGGAGGTGCTTACTTGATGCTTTTAGGTGAAACAATTTAAGTTCCAGGGTGACACCCTTTGACATCACCAAATTTGTCAGACCACTCTGTCCCATTGGTCGTCTTCGATAGGATGAGATGATGTAGCAGGTAAAAAGTATACAAATCTGGTAGAATTAAGTAATCCATAACGCGTAATTTCCTTAGAATCTTCATAGGTTTAGTCATATGAACAATGTGACACTCAGTAAATAGGCGAGTTTATGCTCTCATCTTTTGTCTACTGGGTTTCAAACATCTGTTCTAGCATGTATCTGTTTTTGTTTCCAGTTCAGTCAAACTGTGCTACAAATGTCGAAGGAACAATTGATAGAACACAAGTGGCAACTTTACGAAAAGTTCTCATAGTCTTCAGACTACTCAGTTCATAAGTTCATATTAGAAGAAGAAGCTAATTTGAGGCCTTCATGAAATACAGCTTGTGCACTATGAAAGTATTCTAAAATATGAATCTTGCATTGCATAGCATGAAATATTAATCTTTCAATTTAATGTATTAATGTCACCTCAATCATATTATAAGTAACTATGGTAAGTATAGGGTACTCATACTTTTTGAAAATGTCACTGTTGCACACATATAGATTATATGAGTGTTTCTTTGTACATATGTTAAAGCACACGTGTTTAAAGGCACATCAAAATAAAGATTTACAAAATGCAATTTTAGCTAAACTTTTCTTTTGTCATTTTCAGTGCACATGTTACACATTTTAATGTACTAGTCATGTCTAACAAGTGAAACGTTAAATTCTCACATATGAATTTTTTGGGTTACTGTTATTACCACATTATCTAATCACAATATCACATGTCATTAAAGTGTTAAAATTCACTTCTATTCAGTAAATATAAAATGCAACATAAACTTGATCTAACATTCTGCATGCTTTTACGATGTAGTATCTAAATCAAACTACGTTTTGTCATTTCTAGAAACGTGGAGCTTAACACACGTTGTCATTTCCATGTAGTGTAGTATCACAAATCGTTTTTCTTTGTAAATTGTTGTAAATTAGTGAGAGGAAAACCTCTACTCTATAACCACACTATTGAACAGTATCAGACTTCCTTAACTAATAATTGGTTTCTTTTGCCACGTCCCCACTCTACATTATGTGATCATAGACATTAGAGGTATAGAGGGGCAGCAGCTGCGACGCCAGCATTGTCTCTTGGTACTCCTTATTCTTCTCTTTATCCTACAAGCTGTTGGAAAATGGGGTCAGCCCTGTGATGCCATCAGTTGTCAAATGGTGTGGTGTCACTTCCGTTTTCCCTCTCATTTTTGTGAATCAGTGTTCATGATCATGTTGATCCCTGTGCCAAGGTTTCTCTGCTACCACACTCGCTTGGGTAAACTCCATTCAGACTGTTTCCTTTGTTTTTGGTTATTTCCCAAGTCTCCAGTCCTGACAACGCATTACACAACCTGCCCAACTATAACTCTATATCAGTTTCAGTAGAATTGCACCTTCCCTGTGTTCACAGACACACTGCAAACAGGGTCGGACTGGGACAGAAAATAGGCATGAACCCCACAATAAAAGTGGGCCCCATTAGTGAATCAGATGGATCAAAATGCCCCACATTTGCAAATAGGGCCAGCTTTTTACTTGTAAAGTCACGCTGTGTCGGAGTTTTGCGAAGTATGGGGGACTGTATGCATTTCTGTTTAATGAAGGCAATGTTTGTGATACTATCAAGAAATCAACAGTGAAAACCATCCTACTACACCATAAAACAGCCCCTCAGACCGCCAAGAAACCGACCCACACACTGTCCTGTCAGACTATCCCTTCTGGCACTGCCAGATTGCCCTTGCCATCCTGGCCCTAACTGAAGAGGCTTGTCCCCTGCAGAACTCTCTCAAGGTTTCTCCCAGAATCAAGCATCCTAAAAAGTGGGTTTCCTCACTGGATGCTGCAATTCGTGTGAAGCAGGATATTTTGAGTCCCCGGTGTGTGGCGAAACTTCTTGATAAAGGGCCACATTGGAAAATTGAGTGAGGTTTACAGGATCACGTGCAATGGTTCATTTCAATTCTAGGTCAAAGGGAATGTTCCAATTCCAATACTTGTATTTCTATTAAAAGTGAAATGATTTGATTTATGAATGTTGAGTGCAATAATGAATTCAATTAAAATATTAATAAATAATGAACATCAATTGCTCTAGTCATCTAACCACTGAAAACAACCAGCTGTGTGTGGTTAAGACTCTGTTTAGGTAATTGCATGTTTTTCTAGTTAAGTTTTCCACACCTCCTTTCTAAAAAAAAAACAAGGGAAAATTAATTAGACCCACATTCTGGCTGTCCGGCGTACCCTCTTTGCCCATATACAACAAGGGACTGGTTCAGCCCTAAAGTGTTCCCTCTGCCCTAAAAGCCTCAGACATGCCCTAAACCACAACTCACTAAACAACAACACAGTCCATCCCTGAGCTCAAACGCTTTGGCTCGGCCACACTGGTCAGTTTTTTAGAGGCACTGAAACATCACTACAAATGCAGTGGAAGCAGAGGGCGGGGGCAGGTTCCAGGCCCTGGCCCCCAAGTGTGGGTCTCTACTGCTCGTGGGAAGATGAACCCTGTTCAATCGATGCACTTTTCCTAAAGGGAGTACATATATAGTTTTTATGAACGTTCAGAGAATGTGCAGATAAGAAAATTACAATTGTTCTAATTGAAGAAAATTATTTGAATGCATAAAATGTTCTTTATTGTCTCTTTTGACCATAGGCTCACTTGACATTGTGGGAATATAAGCCCTTTTTTAAAGTTTCATAAGTAAATTAAAAGTTGCAGTATATGGGGAAATTCATCTGTCCAGATCCCCCACTTAAGTATTAATTAGCCTCCCTGGAAAGTGGCAATTTGACATTTAATAATTGCTGAATTAGAGTTTCTATTGGATTGCTGGAAAGCAAGGCTAGAAATCACTGGTGTGTTGTCATTAAAACGATGCTCTGGAGGCATCTTCCAGCGTGAGCAGGCTAACTTATTACACTGCTTGATTATTTTTGTGACAGGCAGTCTAATAAATAGCTCAGGCCTTATTCCCAAGCCACTAGCTTGAATAGCACTCTGTTTTATTCAGTTTTTATTATCTTTCCAATCCTAGCAACTAAGTGAAACGGATGTGATCCTGCTGAAATCTTTCAACAGGCACAGCATTGTGATCTGCTGGCCCGTAGAAAGTACATTTATTTTTAATGATAATATGAATGGTATTGTATGCCATTTGAAGGGAGGGCATCGGGGGAAAGGAAGCACATCTTGGCCCAGTACAGCTGCCCTCGTCCTTGAAATGTTCAGTTTGTCAAGTTTTAGAAACTTTATATTTAGTTTTAGGAGGTTACTGTCCTCCTGCTGTTTTTGCTAAGAGAAAACAGGATTTTAGGAACTCTGCTCTGGTGTGAGTGCTGTGGAATAAATGATGTTCCATTGATTCTTATCACCAGGGACACCACATCCAAATTCTGAAATTTCATTTAATGATGAGTGTACTTTAGGGGATTTTGGGATTTGTGACCTTCATAAATGCTTTGTAAACAATTGCACTAATGTTCCAAATTTACATTGTTTAAGAGCTTCCAGAGCGCGGATCGTCAATTATATGAAGCTATTTTGATGCCTGGGCGAGGCTAACTCTCACTTGGCTAGGACTGTGAGGAGGAAGAGCTGACCTCAAAGTGATGCAGGCTACCAGTGAGTTATTTGGGCATTCCCCCAAACAATATTCGAGTGCCCATCGACGCATGAGGTCTTCTGCAGTGGGCAGGTTGGTTTCCAGTGCTCACAACTTGGTGCCTTTAATGAAAATAACAACTAACACTATAGCGTTCAAGCTAAGGCGATTTCCGTCCTGGCCTGAAGCGAGTCTTTTAAAATAGGTTACTGGACTGTTCTAGGCCCTGAGCTTGCTAAGGTAATGTCTGGGTAATAAGGTTTCTGCTGACAGAACGCCTGGCTGACCAGGCCTCCAGAAGGAACATTGATGTTAATTAGAGCCGCCCTACTGGTGGAATATTAGCGTGCAGCCAATTAAGTTATCAGTGTACAACCACAAAACATTTTTTTTACCATCTTATTCAGGTGGGGTACCAATATTTGCTATTTTGCTGTCCACAGGTAAAGTCTTGTGGGGTGCGGTAGTAGCTTCTGATCCCCCCTCCTCTCACTCCCCCGTGGTACAATCAGCCAAGCAGCCAGGCACCAAGTGCTATCCATGGTTTCTGCCTTCAGGGGAATCGAGTTTGAGTGAAACAGGTGCTCCTAGGTAGTAACCATGCTCTGGAGTCACCTTCAGAAAATAACACAAACCAAGGTGCCACTAAAATCCCACAAGCTGGCTAACCTGAAAAGCAGAGAAGGAATAAAATAATAAAAAAAAATTATAAAACTGTTAGACCGGTTGGTAGACATGCAACCGCCACACCACTGAAGAATGTTACACACAGAACCAACAACCCTAAAGCCAAGCCCTTATCCACAGAGCCCCTATTTCTTACTAAAATCACGCACCACAATGTGTCTCACTAGATAGAGGTTACAAGTCAGTTCACAGCAGATGATGGCATGATTCTCTAAAAGATCTTTCCTCTTGACCCTTCCCCATTCCACTCTAACTAGTACAGACCTCCCTGCTCCCACCCTACTGCCGTTTCTGAACCCTTCTGCCACTTAACACAACCTTGTGAGCTGCTGCACTACTACATGCACTTTCACCTGACTCCAAATCTCCATTCATTTTCACCCACTCATTCCTCCATTAACTTCTCACCTCATACCCTGCCTCAAAAGCAGAACACTCAACCCTCTTCATCAATGCAATTTAAACAACTTCCCTCTACTATACAAATCCAATCCTCAAATCACCACAGGCACACCAGAAACAATCCCCGCACAACACACTCCATGGTGCCCTCAAAACTGCCAAAACCTACACCACATGTACCTACCATCCATCACCCAGACCTATTCCCCAACCACCCATACACTTCCTCACCCAGTTATACCCAAACTGTCTGCCCCCAGTATCCTGAGTAACCAAAGAACCATGCACTCAAAATCATTCAGGCCTCATCATGAATACCCAGTCTATGGATGAGAATCATCTAAACATCTTCGATCTGATCTCTGATATCACCAGATCCCATCTTCATAATGGAAACCTGTCTGAGATATGATGGCTCATCAATGTTATAAGGACAACCACCCCCCCACCCCCCTAATATGGTATCTTTAGTCCCCTCAGAAAACCAGGAGGTCAGCTCACTCTTGTCTTAAAAAAATACAATCAAGACAGTATATGGGGGGCTTGATTATGACCGAATATAATTCCCTGCTTATACGAAGTTCCTACCTATTCATGCTCATTCTTCCTTCATGCAGAAGACCTTAAAGCGAGGCGGACTTCAAAGAGACATTAATCGACATTGTGTAGGAGACCACCCTTAATCAGAAGAACCTATACATACTAAGAGACACGGATAGCTGGTTCAACCGTCCTGCTCTAAAGCAAATAACATTCATCACATAAAACCTGGGGACCATTAATGTCAGCCAATTCGTCAAGCAGGATACATGCTGGATCAAATATTCCCCTTCCCATGTTTAGTTGAGGTAAATGAACTCCTCCATAGTATGGGGTGACCACCACATCATTTCCTTTCATGGTGGCCAACACCATATAACAGTATCAATCACTATGACAATTTTACCCAAGAGTAATAAGAGAAACTAACAAACTCAGGTCAAGCTGGAAAACTGAAGCTCACAAACTGCAAAGGAATCATCACTACTGGAGGGTATACAGTAGACTATATTTGGTACATGATGATACTATCCACTAAGTGCTATAATCCATCCTTGCTGGTACTGACCGCGGTTAATCCAGACACAATAGTAACATAATTGTTGACTGTATAATGGAGTCCATCCGGTCCTTTGTCAATCATAGACATCTCATAGTCACAAAATGGGTGACTGTAGCACAGTACATGCTGGTAGATCTTTTTCTTTCTCTCTCTCTCTCTACCTCTTTTTTTTTTTCTCCCCACTCCAATATTTTCCTGTTTCTTCCCCTCTAACATTTACAAACCCCTCAGAATCTTTAACCTCCATGCTACAGTAAGTGTGGAAAATAAATTGGAAGATACAACAATATCATAAAAATCAATTGGGATCTGCACAGTAAACTATAACCACCAGCTAATTACAATTACATCTTAGTATGTCACTCTTCCACAATTCACTCCTCCATTGAAATCCTAGGCACTGTACCCCAAAACAAGAGCACCTCTCAGGTCACTCGTGCAACACTAAATTACCTCCCACATTGGCTCACAATAAATATAACACCCTTCTAACCACGCCAGTGACATATTACCCATCCGATGATGCTCTTCAGTGCCTCACAATAGGTATGACGTGCTATAAAAATGCTGCACTAGGATACAACACAATGTGATGCTTTGCTTTTACTGTTACTTACTCCATGTCTTTTTACCCCACTCACCATCCAATGAGCAGGCATCTGTTATTCCACAACATCCTTGAAACCATGAAATGAAAAGCAGCATTTCACTATTAATGATGTTTTTACCAGCTAGAGGTGGTATGGTAATTTTGGGCCACACGTATCAAGATATTTTGCGTTCTCACACAGGCCAATTCCGTTTGCGAATGCAATAAAGGCTTTTCCAATGTACAAACCTTGATTTTACTAATCTGTAACTTGTTATCGAATCAATCAATCAAAAAGCTTTATTTCGATAACAAGTATCATAAAAGCAAGATCATTCATACATACAAAACAAAAATAAAAGATACGAGTTATCATAAAAACAGTGATCAGAGCAAATATGTACATTCCATCCATAAAAACACAGGTACTAAAAATAAGTATATACATTCCATCCGATAATTTTATACAGGGGGTTTATCATTTTGTTTATAATTATAGAACGTAGATCAATTCAGCTAATTGATAACAGTCAGAAAAATCTTTTTACTTAAAAATACATTCACAGTATAAACTCATACCTCCCTGCGTAAAAATTTAGACCTAACGGACCAAATACAGCCGAGATACTTTGCAACCCCACAGGCAAAGAAGTCTCTTGAATCTGATTTCAAAATCCGCAAGGCAACGCGGTGATCCAAGGTACCCAGCTGTATACAAATTGGTTTTATCCATCTTGTTCTGGCCCGCGAGTATGCTGAGCATACAAACATAATGTGGGCCACACTCTTTTGGGGCTTCACAACAAGGGCAATCCGCAATTGTCTGCCGGGGAGGACTCCATTTTGCAGTTAACTCACGAATTAAGAGCGAGCCAACCCTGAACTGTATATAAAGTGCTCTGTCTCTTGGGATCTGAATAAAATCTAGATATGGTTCTAAAAAAATGTGCAACTTAAACTGATAAAAATTATCTACCATCCTGCCTGCTCTTGGTTTACTAAGTTCCTGTATATCAACCCAGGCCCAATATGCTTTTTTAAGGTCGTCCTTACAGGGTGGATTCTGATCTACCCAAGAGTCTTTAAAACCTAAAGCAAAAACTAGTTTCTTAACGTTGTTGATCCAGCTCACCCTGTGGCTGCAGTCTAAGCTGATTACTACTTTAAATGCAGCAGCATAATTTGTAAGGTCAGGAGTATGTAGCAATCGGGCCCAGTAAAACAGTGGTCTAGATCTGGCAATGTCTCTATAGGAGCGTCTTCCCATATCACTCATCAAAGGCTTTAGTGGGACATTTCGGGGAAGGCTCACTAACTCTCGCAAGAACTTATGTTCAGATGTACAGATTTCTTGCACATTGTTGAACCCCCACAGTTCCGCACCATAAAGGGCCGAGCTTACTGCCTTTGCAGCATAGATCGTGAGTGCTGGGGCAACAGGTCTACTCTGTGAGGAGCGATGTTCTCTGCCTATTCCGCCAGCTGCTCGTTTATGATTCAAGAGCATCTTATTAATGTGGGTATTCCAATGCATGGTCTCGGAGAGTCGAATGCCTAGATAATCGAAAGTCTGGACTCTCTCCAATTGTATCGAATCGCAAAATGGGTTTGCGATTTGGTATTTGGAAGGGGTGTGTTTAGGGCGTCCCTTCCAAATACCGAATTACAGCAGTATGTATGAATGTTTCACGACCAAATAGCGGCAGTGGCGGCTCGTCCATAGGGGCGTGGGGGCGTCGCCCCCCTGCTTCCTCGCAGTGCGAGAAGAAGAAACATGAAATGGTAAAACTACCATTTCATGTTTCTGCTTCTCGCAGTGCGAGAAAGCAGAAGTGCCTGCAGTGCCTGGTTGGGGGCGGGCGGGTGGGCGTTCCTCCTCGAGTGCAGGGGAGGCGTGGCTAACGCAATGTCTTTGAGTGCTGACTGTTTGTTCGGCCCCAGGGCCGACCAACCCAGTCATGCGCAGTTGCCTACTTCCTCTTTTCCTCTATGTAGGCTGCCTACATAGAGAAAATGGCTCCCTGGCCTCCAATCACAACGCTGCTATTGCAGCGTTGTGATTGGCTTTGGGGAGCGGGAGGGAGGCTGCCTTGGTCAAACACAGGCCTGGCCGACCGGGAGCAGCAGGAGCTGAGGCGGTAAATCCAACCGGAGGAAGCAGTGGGAGCAAGCAAGGTAAGTTTACATTTTTATTTTGCTTACAGTCCCGCTCCCTCCACACTCGCGTGAACCCCCCCGTCCATCTTCCCGCCCGCGACTGATAACACCTTATCACCATGTTGAAAGAAGATAATGGTAATCATCGCGGGGAACAAGGCCTATTTGTGTCCAACTCGTCCTGCACGTTACCTTGTTTTGTTTGCCAACTGACGTTATCCCCGAATAAGCGCGCGCTCTCCAGCACAGGCGAACTGTTCCCTGAAAACCCGCAGCATGGCACGCGACCCTCTTAGCATAATTCCTTTTTACTTCTAGGTGCGCAAGGGGTCCAGGCTGCTAGGTGCGCAGGGTGCCTCTTTCTCGTATTTCTGGACGCTGGTGGAGCTGGCGTTGACATGGAGTTAAGCTATTTTACCTGAAGTGCCCTCTGGAATTGGACATGTCCCCTCGTCCGCCATTTCAGAGGTCTGCGGTGCATATCACAGATAAAAGAGCTCACTGGGAATCCCCATGGGTCCACGTTTTAGTGTTATGGGCTTGAGTTTAATATCTGTGTTCAGGCTCTGCAAAGGAATTTACATTAAAGTTTATCTGAGGATGAGCTGTGCAGTTCCTGTTGGGTGAAATGAGAAAATCCTCTGAATATGAGTAGGATAAACAAACACTTTGTAGGAGCCGCGCATGGAGTGAATGCCGAGTGCACTGCGGATTGGATTTGGACATTGCTTGCAGACGTGCTTCTACCGTTCTCATTGGTTTTTAAACGGCACCCTGCTTCCTCAGTTTTCCCTCATTGTGCGTAACGTAAAATACATTTCAAACTCCCGCACAGTGTGGCATACATAACGTGACATACTTTTTGCTACATGACAAGCCAGCGAGTTAAAAGTGAGGGCTTGGTCTGTGATACACAACAATCTAGCCAAGGACACGCTTAAGTAATTAGGACATGGGCTACACTTCAGATTATTTTTGCTGTAAAAGTTTCACGGAAAATTTAAAATCCAGAACATCCTCAGGATTGAGAATGTACTAAAACTCTAAAGGCGGTTGAACTAACCTGGTATACAGCACTGATGTAATGCCTTCTGTTGAACACCAGTTCTGGCTCCCACGTGTAAGCTAAACGTCTAATCTAAATGCTTTGGAGTTTTTGGAAATGTCCAGCTCTACCTATATTAATTGACTGCTGTGTGGAAACCATTTGTTGCTGCACAGGGAACAGCAGCTGTTATAGTATGTCCTGAGAGGAATTACCGCGTATTCGTACACCTTAGTCCGATCCATCGTTCCATAAAAACGAAAATACAATCCGAAGCCAATAACCTAACAGCGGCATCAAGTGCCATTTACAATGCCCAGCAGGTTTCTTACAACCAACCTTAAAAAAAACTCCTTTTTTGAAATTTCATTATAACAGTGTTCCCTCTTACTTCTATATATCACACCATATCCGATTTTTCTGGCACCCTGCGTGTGGAAACAGTAAAATATTAAGCGCTGGAACACAAAGCTGAATTTCCAATGGGACCTTAGTAAGCTCGCAGGCTCCTTAAGTACATGCAGCACCGGAGTTCAAACGGATGGCTTAGTTTGTTTTTGGTTGATTTTTATTTATATATTTACAGAGTAACTGCTACGTTAACAGTACAAAAACAGACAGGCTATGTACGTTTCGAAACAAAAAAAAACCAGACATAATTCCGTTTCTATCCTTAGGATGCATGGCTTTCTGTACAGCAACACACCTCAATATTTTCAGTTGATGCATGCCTTTTATTTTAAATGTGCTGCTGATGTAATTTAATATTGCCCCTTGCCTTTTGGAACGACTGCTGCAAGCAAAAGGAACTATTTAAAACACTAGATAAAGTAAAGGATTCATTATACACGTTCAGAACATCAAATAGCTTATGTCAAAATCCAGCATTAACAGTGACGGAACTGCATGTAAGTGAACTACATAGTGTCTGTAATAAAAAGCTATGGCTTGGCCAGCTTTACCCACATTACAGAAGATACAGTCTGGTGGCTACAACTTGACACCATAAAGAAGGAAGTAAAGAAAAGCCAAGGCCTGACAGGAAGCCACCCAGAGCGCGCTTTGAAAAAAGAGGGAGAAATGAAAATTTTTATTTTCACATAACTTACATAATTTACATAAATGAAAAATAGAGGTAACGGGCCTTCTTGGATACATAAGGATTAAAGGCCTTGTTTAAGCTAAGGGGACAACTCTGAAGAAAGGACGCTGCAGTGCTGCTGGCGGAATTTCTGCCATGAATCAGCACATTACACGTGCTCCTCCCCCGGCAGTATGGATGTTTGTGGTTGATTAAGAGGCCGGCTATATTTAGCCGGAAATAAAACATGTTGCAGTACAGATTGACTGCTTGAAGTCAGCCAGATAACATGGCGATTGTTTCACCCTCGACATTCCTTCTTGGATGATGAAGAGATTAGAGGAGGGCACTGTGTCTGTGTGTGCCAGGCACTGAGAGACCAGGCTATGGGCAGCTGCTGCCAGGCATGCGGACAACAGACTCTGCTCAAGCACCGGGTCCCTCGCCTGCCAAGCCAGCCGAAAGCAAACAGAGATAGCTGGTCCCATTTAAATCATCAGATATTAAGAAGGTCGACCAGGGGCAAACCCAGCCCTCAGGTAGAACTCTCCAGTTTAGCCGCATGAACCTGCCACCGGCAGGTCTGTAATGGCTGTGGTAGACTGAGTCACGTGTAGGAAATCACTGTCTTTGTTAGAACTGATTCACAATTGCTTTATTAACCTTCCTGCTTTCTCAAATTTGCTTGAAAATGCACCATTTGCCCACTCTTTTTTCAAAATTTTCTTGGGGGAGAACCCCCCAAAACCCCCGTGGGTGGGTCCGGCTCGCTCGCTACAGAGCTGTACGACAATTGCTTTACGCCCACCACTTTCAAATGTCACCAGCCGCCACTGAATAGCGGTCGCAAAACATTCACAGTTAACCATCAGAAAGAGCTTGGGGACCATCATCCTTTTTGTAAATGGTGGCAAAAACGTTTTTTAAGAGCATGCAGTGGTCCGCCGGACCACTGCCTGCTCTTAAAAAATGAAAAGAAAACTTTTCATTTTTCCTTTTAAACGCAACCCGTTTTCCTTTAAGGAAAACGGGCTGCATTTAAAAATCACAGACATGGTGGTCTGCTGACCTTGTCAGGCTACCATCACTGTGATTTTAGCGATTCCTAATGGGTCGCAAATTGCGACCTACCTCATGAATATTAATGAGGTAGGTCTATTTGCGACCCACTAGGAATCGCTAATGAAACTCATGGAGTTTCATACATTAGGAATAGCGATTATCTAATTGTGATTCACAGGAAATCGCAATTAGGTAATCTCTATTCCTAATTTTGATACATGTGGCCTTTTGTTCGAAGTGACATGAGGTAAACATTGCTAAAATATTGAACACAAGACAATTTATTGCGAAAGAAATGTTTCACAGAAGGGTAATTTGTATGCCTACTGTATAAAAAGGGTAGTTCTTCTTGTTAATGGAACAATCCTTCCCGGGAACAGCATTGTTCTGAGAAGGCACGGCGAGCAAAATGGCAGCCTTGGGTCAGTGCTGCAGTTTGTATGTGCTCTTCACAATACTTGGAAGGTCTCAGACGTGGCATTCACAATGCAGGTCTGCCAACTCACATGATGCCGCCCTGTGGCACATAGTTTCATGCCTCAACACACTGCGCCTCGGTGAAATGGCACTATCACCCAGTACACTAGAAACCCTTTCAAAGAATAGGTTTCCAGCTCGTGTGTATGTATTGCATAGCGGGGCTCTATTTTAAAGCTACCCAGAACATGGGTGGTGACTCGAGGTGAGCATTTCTTTCCTGGTGGAGGATGAGAAGGGGGTAGGTGGGGGGTGTTTAGGCACATCCAAAGCGCCACTCGCCAAGCACATGCCCCAGTGCCAAGGCCACTCCGCCTTCTCTGAACGATCAACAGTGAAAATTATCTCATGGTTGACAGGTCTTACAAAGGCTTCTAGTCACTGTGACACAAATGGGGCAATTATTTATTCACATGGACAGAATTAGTTAAATTAGCACTGCAAAGAAAGCCTTTGTCTGTTCTTTGTCCTGATGACATAAATATTAATTGTCTAGGGTGCAGGCACCCTTTGTATGCTTTTTGTGCATCGAAAGAATCCACATACAGAGCAATCTGGAAAAGTGAACAAACCCTCAACGATTCAACTGCGGTGTTTTATTGTGTATTACACACCATGGGGCAGATTTATTAACATTTCATGCAACGCAGCTCAGCAAGGCAACTTGCCGCACTGTTCCATGAAAAGGAGACATCAGAAATGTGCCATATTTACGAAGAAATGGCTAATTTCTGCTGCCTCCTTGCACTGGCACACAGTGTGCTGTCTAGCACCTCGCAGGCACCCTTGCACCATGGTGCAGTGGTGCCTGTGTTATGAGCAGGATTGCTTTTGGGAAGAAATGGATATCTTTCTGGTCAAAAACAGACCCTGAAGGCAATTTCCTTTTTCTATGTGTGATGCAGGACTACGTCACACACAGAAAAGGAAGCAACGAGGAGAAATAAAGATATTTCTCCTTGTTATCCCTGGGCTTGGGAGGCGTACCATTTTGACGTATTTCCAGGTTTACAACTCTATGTAAATCGGGGAATGCACCAAAAACCAATGGGTGGAAGTGCAGAAACGCCCACCCTCCACCCATGGAATGCCTCCCTGCCGCAAGGTAACGCAAGGCAGCGAAATGCGCTGCGTTGTGTTACCCTGGATTTACTAAACCACACAGAGCCATGCACAGTGGCTTTGTGTGGGTTAGAAAATTCCAATTAAGGGCTTGTATTGTCTTTCCTCACCTTGCATAACGCAAGGGCCACGCAAACCCTTAGTACATCTGGCCTCATGTTCTGTGTAAGCCTCTGTTATATTATCTCTGCATTTTGCCTGGATTGGACACAACACACCTCTGAGAGTACTGGAGTCTGGATACTGTGGGCATCTGTAAGCTCCCACCCTTATGTTGTGTTTACAGGAGCACGGATGATTGTGTAGTGTAGTGGATTGTGCCTTTTAGGTTGCAAGTGTTCTTACTTACCGAGTGTTATTTTTAATGGGTTTATTGATGTAATCGCTAATGTCATTCATGAAGCCACCTTTGAGGTTAGTGATTCAGAGCTACCACATACATTAAAAAACACCATATCTGCTACTAACGGAGTATGCACCTAGTTTACAATTTAGGGCCTCTGTTTGAGTTCCCTGTAAGCATGTGTGGTCTTACCGCACCCATTAAATAGCAATACTGTAGGACACACTGCCTACCGGGTGTGAAATTACAGTATCATCGTCTTTCACACCTCAAGCCAGTGGGGGTACTGCTGGATGGGGAGAAGAGCATGGATCTGGAAGAGCCCATCTATGCAAGCTGGACTCTTTTCTTAAGGTATGATGTAAATCACTGTAGGTCAATGCAATCAAAGGCTAGTCTTCTGGAGCGCGCGTTGATCAGCCCTTCGTTTTCAACAACATCCAAGGCAACCGAGTGTTCAAGGGATGACGAGAATCCAAGTGCTATCATTGTCTGAGATATGCAGTGCATCATTGGCCAGTTAAATGGCCGCCATCTCTGTGCTACATTGCAGCTTACTATGTATGCACTTGTAAAAATATTTCGTAGGCACTGCACAAATTCAGAATTTAACAGCACATTTGCGGGTGCACATCTGTCAAGGACGATCCAGAGGTGCACCATGTATTTAATGTATGGAATTGGGTTTGGATTTGGGATTTCGTTTGCTCCATTGATAGTCTATTCCCTGTTCACAGAATGGTGAATAGCTATTGTATAGCACCACAGCTAGATTTTAGTGATGCCAGCTCACATAAGTGCAAAAAATTGCACAGTAACCGCTAATCCATCCTTTACTCTGTCAGCTGTCTCCTTCAAAAGGGGAGAGTGCTTCTACTCTGCATATATTAATCAATTAATGTATAGGAAATTCTAATGCAAAGCACAATAAACCTCATCAGTGACCCCTTAGGGATGGGGATATTGTAAATGTACGATGTGAGCTCTACCTCAGCTGCATAAAGTTTAAGAGGGGCCAAATAAATAGCGTTGCACTGTCTTGGCAGTGCATGCACAGTTTGAAAGTTTGTATATAACAAGGAACTTGCACATTGTGCACACAGTACAAAGACTTGAACAAAGTGCACTGACCTCTATGTAATTAGCTTCTTCTTAGTGATTGCTGGTTTAGTTACCTTCCTTTGATTTTTGATAGGATACTCTGTTATCCCTCAAGAAAATTGTTATTCATTTTAAATGATATTTCACCTCTGGCAGTTTTATTTTGTTCTTTCTCTGATGCTAACTAGTTGACTAATTGTAATGCTTTGTAATAATGTATTGTCAATGACTACCCCACTTACCCTAATGCTGGTTTAATGTTGGTTACTGAATGACCAATGCAGCATAACAGCAAACCCGGTGTGTGTGTGTTCACCCCTGAGGGGGTCTCTTGACTCTGACGGATAAGGGGCATTTATTCAATCAATCACACGTTTGTTTAGCGCTACTACTCACCCGTGAGGGTCTCAAGGCGCTGGGGGAGGGGGGTTTCACAGGTTTCAGTCCATTAAGGAGAGGGTCTGTCGAAGAGCCAGGTTTTGAGGTTTCTTGTGAAGATGGGGAGAGATGTTGTCTGTCTGAGGTGGAGAGGTCAAAGATACTCATTTTATTGACCTCAGATGGAAGGCTGAGCGGACCTTTGTGATTCTTACCTTTGACCGTGTGGTCAAATAGAGATGCCTGAAGTTGATGCATTGATTCACTAAGGCACCAGACTGGAAAATATATTAAGGCTAAAAATATTTGAAAGCACTTGGCAGAACCGCATATCAGTGTGATTTATTGGATTTTTAAAGTCATAGCCTACATAAAGTTTATTTATCAGTTGTATATTTTGGATAATAAAATGATATAACTTGTGAATTAAAACTCATCTAGGTGGTTTGCAAATTAAATGACAGAGAGATGTTATGTGCTGCATTTCGTGAATAGATGCCTTTTCAACTATTTGTTGGATTTGATGCAGTGTTTTCTGGGCCCAATTGCTTACCATTAGTCCTCCGATGGACTTTTTAAACCTGACTGAGAGGTGATGGGAGTTAGGCTTTTGCATTCAATCAGATTTCAACTAACAGTGCAACCCATTTGGCTACACAATGAGGACCAGGATACGGTAGTCGAGGTCAAAAGGTTTATTATAAATTATTAATCAAGTTCAAATAAACAACTCATAAAACCATTATGGAGAAGTGTGGCTCAATGGTTAGAGCGGCAGACCCTGATGCAGAGATCTGGCCCGGGACCAGGGTTCAATTCCCGCCTCGGCGGGTCTTGGGCTCAATTTCCTCGGACCTGATAATTCTTGCCTCGGTGCCTATTCTAATCATGGGTTCCACTCTGCAACTCTGGGCAATAGCTTGCTTAATCTCCACAACGGCCCCAACAGCGCTGGGATGCCTGGCTTCACCCTGGGGGTGCCCAGGAGTGGACATTTCACAGGGAAAAGCCAGGAAGGGTTCCACAGCGGTATGCGTACAGCGCCAGGACACCTCTTTGGGGGTATAAGTGCGCTTTACAAGTACGAATTTCATTTCATTTCATTTCATTATATAAAGATACAGAATATCAACTGGGATCCCCAGTTGCCTGAAGAAATTGAAGTGAACCAATATTAAACAGACAAGCAATTCAGTGACCACAATACAGAATAGTAGCATCAGAATCTGGTGCTCAGAAAATAAACTAAGACTCACTCACGCATACATTAGTAATGTAGAATTTGTAAGTCCATGGGCGGGCTAGGGAACAAAAGACTCACAAATCAGGGAGTTTCCATGAAGGAAGCCAGGAAAAGACAAACAAAATCACGTAGAGGAGGGCTAGCATCTCAGAAGCTCAGTCAAGATTTTTCTATGGGTCAGGAACAAGTGTTAGCCTAAGCCACACTTAAGCAAGAATCAAAAAGGGAAGCATTGACATCTAAACCTCTCAAAGTCCATTCGAGTAATGGGAGTCAGGGTAGGTGTCTGCAAGGAATCCACAAGAGAAATCTGCATAGTGTCTGTGGAAAAGGTGGTTCAGCAAGGCAGTCTGGTAAGAGTCAGGAGAACTCTAAAGGGCCCAGGGACGTGGTCTGAAGGGAATCTCTGAAAAAGTCCAGGAGGAACGGTATATTATAACGTGTAAAGTCAATTTAGGCAACACCCCATTGATCACACCACCAGGGGTCCATTGTCCTCGTCAAATCCCAAAGATGCAGATTGCAACATAGCTGGATTGTCCCACACTAGACATGGGAGCGACATCTTTCTCAGGCTCACGTAGGTTGTGACATTTGTAAAACAAGTCCATTCAGTTAGCGCTCTGTTTCTGCATGTACCTTCATCAAGGCCCTTTCCTCAGGCTCTTTTTCACTTATCTCTAGTACAGTAATGTATCTGTTCTAAACTAGCAATGCATGTGAATACCTGCAAGAAATGTCGTGTTAGCAGAAAATGCAAAACAGTATCTTTGAAATGCAGCATGGTGAAACACAGGCCTAAACTGATAAGCCAAGTTAAATGTTAATTCAAGGGTGCACATTTAATATGCATGTGCATATCCAAACACAAATTAATATGTCTACTGCATTGCATTAAGCTAATACTATGTATAGCATACAGTAAACTTTGTTTTGATCAAGTGTAAGTATGACTGAGAACTACATTTAAATGCCTATACGTGTAACATTAGAGGACACATTACATTAATCTTATTGTTTCTGCTAAAATCACATTCTACATATATGAGGATGATTTTAACCCCAATTACAAGTCATTAAGTATTATTCATTTGTTATACCACACGTTTAGCAAAGTCAAGTTACCTCTTCATAGTAAGGAGTTGGCCTAACGGCTAGGGCGGAAGACCTGGGAACTGGGCTCGAGTCTCGGAAATGACGCTGAACATCCTGTGATTCTGGGCAAATCACTTAATCTCCCCGCGCCTAACAAAAATGAATGTGTCCTCATGTAACGCAACTGGTGCTATGTAAAGCGTTCTGATACCCGATACCTTTGGGTCAAGTTCGCACTATATAAAACTCTGTAAAAGAAAAAAAAGTACATCATTTATTAAACGATGATGGTTTTATTATATCATCAAATTCTTTTACAACATCTAAATTAGCATGGTTAAACACATACTTGTGAGTAGATTCTCTAATTCTACAGTAAAGGCACTCTTTAATAGTAGTTTAGAGTCAAACATTTTCATTAATCATTGACTCAAGTTAGAAACATGTGCTAAGTGCACTTTCATGTCATATATCTGTTGACATTCTATGTCGTAATTTGTGACACATAAAGAGTGTGCAACTTTGCGCTGCACCAATTTGAAGGTACACATTTTATTTTTTTTCTCTTCTGTGTAGTCCTGGGGCTTGAAACATTATAACCACTGAAGGCCCAGTTCACAAAATAAGATGTCGCTGTGCAGACGCGTAGCGCATGTTTGTACAATTCAGAGAGGTACAACTAATTATCGGGCTCACAGACCTTCAGGGTGTCTGCAAGCGAGACATATCATTGCTGTATGTTGTGCACCGGAAACAGCCATTACAACGCGACTGTTTCCCCCATACCATTACACTGCAAGTGTTACCACGCATGCGTTGTAACAGTGCGTAGTCATTAATATGCATTTGTTTACAATGTATGTGCTTTTACCACGCATGCCTTTACAACGAATTTCGTTGTAAAGGTATGTGTGGTAAAAGCACATACCTTGTAAAAAAATTTAGGCGATCCACGTCGTTGTGAGGAAACAGAGGCTCTTCTGTTTCCTCACAACGATGTGCACCGCCCCTCAGACGACCAGAGGGAACCAGGAACCACGAGGAGAGAGAGGAACCACGGGGTGAGAGAGGTAAGGGGGATTGAGCCTGGGGTGGGGGTTACTTTTTTAGGGTAAAAGGGGGTCGGTGGGGGGTGTGTCATGCAGGGTACTGTTTTATGGTTTAGGGTAGGGTTGGGGAGGTCATGCAGGGTAGTGTTTTAGGGTAGGGAGAGGACTGGGGGTCAGGGGGTGTTGTGCAGGGTAGTGTTTTAGGGTTTAGGGTAGGGTCGGGGGTCGTGCAGGGTAGTGTTTTAGGGTAGGGAGAGGACTGGGGGATGGGGGGGAGGTCATGCAAGGGTGGTGTTTTAGGATAGGGAAAGGATTGGGGGTTGTGGGTTCATGCACGGGTAGTCATTTAGGGTTTAGGGTAGGGAAAGGATTGGGGCTCGGGTGGGTCATACAGGGGTACTAAATTAGGGTTTAGGGTAGGGCAGGGTAGTGTAACTTACCGTAGATACTTTTACCAAGAGTATACCTTTACCACGCATGCGTGGTAAAGGTATATTCGTGGTAAAAGTATGTGTTGTGATGGTAGGTCGTGGTGAATGACTACGCATAGTAATACCCGCGTTGTAATGACGCGTGGTATTAGTACGCGTTATAACGTGTCATATTCGTTGTGCACATGTGGGGAGGTGATTCACACCCATTACTTGACTATGTTGTTTTCATCCAAACACTTTTGGCCTATATGGAATCTACATACACCTGTATGGAGAGAGGTTACCAAGCAACAGCTCAAGCCCTGGTTTTTCGTAGTCCAGACCTGATGTCCAGCACCTGCTTAAAACTTAACACAAACAAAGCAGAATGTTCTCATGTCCATATACTGACTACTTTAGTATCTAGTCATGGTTGGAAGAGATAAATCTGCAAGAATACAAACCCTAGTGCACTTCCTGTGCCTAGACACTTGGGGCCTAATTCACAATGAGGCTGCGCCACTGGAACGTCACTGCTCCATATTTACCAGGCAGCACTAAGCCACTTTGCATGGCTTAAAGCTGGCTTGTAAATATTGTTCCCTTTAATGCAGTTTTCTGCCTTAAAGAGGCGTGCAATGGGTGTTGTTGTGGGCTGCCCCAGATTTGCGATGAATCATTACTCTGAGGCAGCACCAAAAATGTACGCCTCCCCAGGGGAGTCGTAAGGGAGGCACAGCGTGGAGAAATACCTTTATTTCTCCTCGTTTTTCCTTTTTCTATGTGTGCTGCATTCTGCAACATACATAGTAAGAGGGAAAAAACGCTTGTGAGTGTTTTGGTGGAGCCCTTCCTGCACAAACAAAATCATCCTTGCAATGCATGCACCCTTGCACCATGCTGCAAAGGTGGCTGTGTTGGCGCATGCCACCCCTTGTGCACCAGCCCAGGGGAAAAGGACAGGAAAGCACCGTATCTGATGGATATGATGCATTCCTACCTTTTCCTTTTGCCACAGGGCAGCGTAGCGGAAAGACCTGTGGTGCTGCCCTGTGGCAAAATATTGTAAATAAGGCCCATGGTTTTTAACAGACGTTTGTCCACCAAGAATTACATCAAAAGAAAACTGAAACAGCATTACTTCAGCATTTTCTGCTCGTGCATGTATACCGGATTCAGGCTTTAAACCTATCATTCTTGTTCCTCACGCCAAAGCATTGTTGGGCTTGTGCTTCAAGACCACAACAAAAAGGGAAACCCATGGAAGCAAACGGTCTCATTCTGAAATCCAAGCCTAAGGAAAAACACCCAAGTTCACATAAAACACTAGTCATCTCTACTGCAGTCTACAAAGGAGCCCAAACTCATTTTGTCAGGGAGCATCTCCATTATCAATCCTGGCCAGGCCCCATCCACCCAGCACCGACCCCCGCTTTAAGATATCTTCGCAACCACTGCAGATGGGTCTTGTACTTGTGGTATTGGTAACTTGTGGGTATTAGAGTATTGGTAATTTGTGCAGTATTACAAGTCAGATTGCAAGGGTCCCTTTAGAAACGAGGAATTATGGAGAATCAGCAATTCTAGGGATCATTTTTGTATTAATTCCACATTTGCAAAAATCTCCAGGCGAAGTGCTACAGATCTGTAGTTGGAACCAGTTGATATTGTGACCAGCCCCATTGGAAATTCTGAGCAACTCGTAATCGGGGCACTGGAAGCAGATCCCAGAAATGTCTCCGTATCCTGGAGCCAAATTATGAGAGCTTGATCATATTATCATCTTTCAGGAAGGAGCCAAAACATTCCCCTTCAAACATGGCAGGCGTGCAAAGTGTGTCAACCAATGGTGGCTGATAACAAGGGGTCCATGTATATTATGAGTCAGGCAATCAATGCATGTGATGTGTATGCATCATTGAAGTCCGACACCATTGGCATTCGTTGCATGCAACATTAGGCACCTTGACCCAGATATGGAGTATTTGACCTATATAACACCACCTCCTTGTCAGATTATTGAGTTTATATTTCAATATGTTCAGAATAGGTGCTTTACTGAGGAAGAGGGAGGGTGTTTCATAGTTTCAGGGCCACTATGGAGAAGGCCTCCTTCAATGCCTTGAGTTTCAGTGATTTTGCAACTTCTAGTAATAAACCACATCTGCTTCTTGAAATGCAGGCACATTCAGGTATGTTGGTGTTTTGCAACAGGCATTTGGCCTGAGTACGCAAGCTGCCTCCCTGTATCTGATCTAAGAGAATTTGAAAGACCAGCTTGCTTTAAGATGGGGATGTCTGAGCTCATTAACCACTGGGGTGAAGGGACCCTTGCAGTGACCCAGCCGCAAGATGTGCAGCCACATGGAATGTTGGTCTGAGGGTTGTTAGCCTTAATGTAGTGTGACTAATCAGGGGATGTATTGCTGTAACCGATTGTCTTATTGGCCAAGGCTTGTAGTTCATGTTAAGCTTCAGCTTTCAGATGTAAGGGTTTAATGTTCTTAACATCCTCAGTTGGAGCTGTGCATCTTTGCTGATAGGTTTAATGTGTTTATCTGACCGGAGTCTCTTGTTGAGGATGATTTCCAAAGATTGGGCCTTTTTTCCAGTACAGGTGTGGGCAAAGCAAGAGAGGGAAGTCAGTTTTACCCAACTACATATCATACCTGTAGTATAGGAATTTCCTAAAATTGAATAAACACTAATGTTTGTTTTATTGGACCATGATAGGTTTGATCTCTTATTTACATTAACAGAGCTTTAATTTATGCCAAGGATGCTTGGCAAACTGTGCCAAGACTTAATTCCCGAGGCTGTGTTTCACACGCCATCATAGAGGAATGGACTAGCGAGGGTCGGGATTTGCTTTCCTTTTCAGCGGCTTAGCATGGACGTCCTCTGATCTGCTCTTCTGAGCGGGGCTATGAGAGGGTGTCACAATATATATCACGCACGCTTCGTTTGCTTCTTCGTGTAATGGATGTGATGGGCACCTGTTACATCGCTTGCCAGCATGGGTACGTCAGACATCTTCCCCGCAGTGTCATTTGCGAGCCTCTCGCCATCCCCGGCACTCCGGAGAAAGCAGTGTAATTGCACGGAGGAATCTGATGGGATTTAACAAGCAACAATTTATATGTGACATTTTCAATTTATCGAGGCTGAGAATACTTAGTGCCCACGTGGACATTTGCAGCTCAGCTGGCACTTGATGTATTGAGTTTCCGCAACCTGGGGCCCTGCTGTGGGTGCGCACGAGTTAATCTCAATGTTCTGAGTGACAAGGCAGCGATCCCCGGGGTGTTTCTGTTGGCACTGGCAGGCAGACATGACCTTGGCTCAAAGTTCTATTTGAAGAAGAGTTCTTGCAGCAGTGATATACATACATATCTCTCTGGACAATCAATAGCGCAGTGGGGCAAGCACTGCCAACCTGCCAACTTGAACACAAATCTCACCGTGTGAGGAGGGGGCGGGGCCTCGTGCCTAGAAGTACCTAAGAGGCACTTTTGAACCCCACCCTGCCCCCCAAGCCCCCTCCTCCCCCCAAAATAAATTGCTGAGGGTGGTGCTGATGTCCTGGGGCGTTTTCACACTTCTTAAGGAAAACGAGCTGGAAAACCACAATTTACAGTGGTTTTCAGCTCGTTTTCTCTTCCATTGTGTGATCTGGGCTCCTCACCGGGTGACCGGGTGATGGGAGACGATATCGTGTCGATATCGTGTGTCACACGGTGGCACCGTGTGAATTGGCAGGTATGTATGCACCAAATCGCTGACACTGCTTACAATGCTTCTAACATATTGCTGAGGGCTTTGACAATGCACAGAACTTTCTGGAAAGGTATCTTCTGATCACTCAAATACCTATTTTACCTAAAGCAGTCAAAAAGGTATCAACATTTTCAGCACATTATAACCACTGGATAAGATGAAAAGAGGTTGTTCGTTATATAGCCAAGTCAGGGGACCATGTAGGGGGTCTTGGGGTTTGGCAGGCTGTACTCTGTTCGACTGGGCCAGCAGAGACATGTACCCTGCTGCCCTGGCAACCACAGCCTGCCATATTTAGAGATCTATGCCTACCTGTTGGAGCTCGCTGTGCCTTTCCAGGAGCTGCAGCTGTGTCATTTCCTCTGAAGGCACTGAAAGTTTGCTGAGGGGCTACCATGTTGTATGTGGCCAAGTGGCTACCAGGTTGTGAGCAACCATTCAAAAGTGGGAGTTTGTATTTGGAAAAAAAAAACGAATGGCCCTGATACCCCAGGAGTTTTCTCCAAGGTTGTGGGGTCATTTTTATTTTTTTTGTGTTCGGGACCAAGAGGCTTTTCTTCCACAGTCAGGAAAAAAGTATATCGGACTCCCTGCCTTAAATATGCCAGATGGTCTGAGGTATTTAGGCTGAGGGCCCAATGTCCATGGATCTGTCAGTCTAAAGTGTCTGATGACAGGGCCAGTCTGGGCTCCGCCGGCGGAAACATGATGGTTCCTTCAACTCGAAATAGAGTGGGAAGGCCATCGGTTTGGGGGAGATGGCACTCCACATATTGAATAACCCCCTATGGCTCTCCACTCAGGCTACCCACTCTTGATGCCCCTGATCTTATGTATGAGAAGCATGGTTTGAAATGACTTGTGTTTGTGGACTCAAGACAGAGGCAATTGGAAGAACTGTAACAAAAGGGGGACACCCACACAAGGCCTACAGGAAGCACCCTGAGAGAGGGAACATCCACCAGCGTACCTGTGCTCCATTCGGACATTTTGTCCAGGTGAATAGACCATTGGAAGGCAGTTTTTTGTATTTGGGGGCCTCAGCGGGAGTGGGACACAGACCCTCAATCAGTTCTCATGTCCACCGCAGCTATCATGGGCCTCGTCCAGGGGCAGTTCCTCCACTAGGGCGGAGGAGCGTCGCCCCACTGCTTCTCGCAGTGCGAGAAGCAGAAACATAAAATGGCAATAACTTTCCGTTATTAACATTTTATTTTTGGTTGCGGGCCGGCTTGTGGGCAGGGCTGCTCTGAGAGCAGGGGAGGGGAGGTGTGGTGTGGTGTGCCTGCCCACTCCCGAGTGCGCAAAGACTGTTTGGTCGCCCCCCTGGGGCCGCCCAAACCAGTCATGCGCACTCTGCCTTTTCTCCATGTAGTCTGCATGCAGCCTACATGGAGAAAATGGCCTCTCCATTAGCCACTGGATGGTCGGCGTCCCAACCAATCACAACGTTGCTTGAGCAGCATTGTGATTGGCTTAGGGGAGCGAGGGAGCCTGGCTGCTTGCTTCTGCTTCCAGTTCCTGGAGAGCAGGAGAGTAGAGAAGACGCGGGCGACCCGGGACCCGGCCATGTAAGTTTAATTATCTTTATTTTTTTTTTAAACTGAATTAAACCCTCCCCCCTCCCCGTGCCCCCCACCCGCGAGTCGTGCCGGCCACGACTGGCCTTGTCAGGCCTTTGAAGTTTGACTGGGAGGATGGGAGCAGGCAGTTGCTTGCTGTTTTAAGGGTCTAAAGGACTCAGCGGTGCATACCAACAGAGATAGAAGCTAGCTTCACATATCTGCTCTGTCATTGGCGCTTGTGTTTCTCAAAGGAGAATTGAGACCCAGTAACATGTGGCAGTAAAAATACAGAAAATCACAATTATATCTGTGCATGTACATCAATGCCAAGGTGAACTTCAATGAGCAGGTTGGTGGTAAGCTCAAAGTTATTGCCACCTTACACACTGGCCACTATTGAATAAAATCCAACATGGGCATATGCTCAATTCAGCCTATATTAAAAAGTACCAATGCACAAAACTGCAAGCATTTCCCAACACTTTTAGTATATGTGATTCAAGAAACTTGATGACGTTTTTTCAAGGTCTTACCACCTTCACAAACGTGGCATATGCAAAAACAGGATAAACAAATCCCACGAAAAATAGCTTTTTGCTACATTTTTTCATGCAAATGAAGTTTTGTGAACCTGACACGCTTTACAATAGTGGTGAAGTGCTAAGTTTGGCGACTTCACAAAACGAAATTGACATTTCTCACACTCCAGCTATAAAGTGGGAAATCACATCGCTGACACAACGAAACAGTTCCTTTCAAAACTAACTCTGCAAATATCACCTTATTGACTAGTACCAAATTGAGGCATTTTAGAAAAAAAATCAAAGGTTCAAAACGTTCTTATTTAAAGGTAATTAACTAACTGTCCTTGCTTTATCATACCTCCGATATAAAAAAGACATAACAGTAAGGGGTCTGCTATATTGCACTACTGATTCCGAGGGATAGGTGGAACACTTTGAAGAGGATGTCTCCATGCATGAGATTTTAAGGATTCCAGAGAATCAGAGATGTTGCTGCAGGAGATAGCAAGGATTCTGGAGAATCAGAGATGTTGCTGCAGGAGATAGCAAGGATTCTGGAGAATCAGAGATGTTGCTGCAGGAGATAGCAAGGATTCTGGAGAATCAGAGATGTTGCTGCAGGAGATAGCAAGGATTCTGGAGAATCAGAGATGTTGCTGCAGGAGATAGCAAGGATTCTGGAGAATCAGAGCTATAACTGGTATACACCCAGCAGTAAATTATACACAGTCAATTCATTTGCAAGCAGCACATTAAAGAGAAAGGTGTAAGACAGACACTAAAAGAATGTTGAAGAGATGTTCATCAAACTAAAAGGACCTCAAGCACAACACAGGTGACACTGAAACCCGTCTACAAGCTCATCTAGAACTTTGAGAAATCAATTGCATATCATATAAAGTCCTATCTAGATAAGAAGGACAGAACAAATAAACGTGATACCTCCTTTCAGAGAGCAATCAACACCCTCAAACACACCACTATATATATATAGCACAGGAAGGGTAACACAAAACCTCCTAGTCATCCCCTAACATTTGTGTTTGGTGCAGACTAAGAGGCCAACTACCCCCTTCGCTGAACCAAATGCACACCACAGTTCAAGTCAATTTCCAAAACTCCTGAGTCAAATGCCCATAATCTGATAAGTGTCTTGGCATGCTGTGAAGATGGGACTGGCCAGCCTTACAGGGAATCTCATGCTTTAAAACTGCATCCTTGCACTCAACAAACACTTCCTCAGCAAGTATGAGAATGGTTGAGACCAAGGGCCTACAACTGGGAGTGACAGAACCCTGGATCAGAAACAAATTCTTCTCGGCCTTTGGTGAGATAATTACCTTGAATACAAAATTACCTTCAAAATCTGGGAAGTAGGTAGGAGGGGGTGGAATGGCTTTCATTTTCACAAATTGTCATGCTTTGGAATCTCACTTATTCCAGCCTCAAAGATAAGCTCATGCATTGTTTGATTGTGTAATGCTAGATGCAAATTCAATGCTAATTTTTCCTTCTTGAAAGCAGTGGTCTACCACAGACCACACACCAGGCTATTGTTTGGAGGTGGCTATGCACCTGAAGGCAATAGCCCTAACATAGTACTTCTTGAACATTCCAATCTCTTGTTGCCAGAAAGCTTCCAGAGGGATAGAGACTGCTTCTGTGAGTCTGGCATAGGGAGTAATACACACCAATCATAGCGGTTGGGACAATGTTCCATCTTTTTGGAGTATATTTTCCTTTACTCAGTTATTTTGATTCTGCTCTAGTTGTTCTGTAACACGATTCAGTGCAGTAGGTTTTTTATGCTTCTTATCTTTTTCTGCTCTATTTTGTGAATTTGTGGAAGCACCAGTCAGTTTACATTTCATAACAAGGCACTCACATAGTGGGCTACAAATGGATCTTAACGTACACATAACGCTGAAGTATTACTTCTTCAGTGATTGTTTGGCCATTTGCTGCTAGAATTTCAGCTCTGAAAAAGAGTATGTATAATCTAGCCCTGGATCATCACACCAGAGGCAGCTGTAGTAGTAACAGACAAAAACCTCTTTTATAACACATACACCTGAGTCCCACAAACCACAGAAATCACACAGAATAGCACAGAAAACATTCAGCGGGAGTCTGATAATGACACTAGATATTTCCACCGTTAAACTGAATATATCAAAAATATGGAACAACTCTTCTAATTTGAGCTACCACGCAGATACAGTTACTTTGAAAAGTGCAGGTCAGAACTTAGAAAGTCAGTGGAAGTGCTGCAACCGCGAAGCAGATATAACATATCGGCACTGCATGAATAGGGGCTACCAAAAAGCACCAAAATTGCTATGCGAAAAGTACACCAACAAGATCTTTTTGACAGAGGATCTTGCAAGCGATGAATTAGAGGGTTCTGGATAGAGTGTTCCTGGAGTCATTGCTATTCCTACACGTATTTAATACTTCCAAGTTCTCATTGGCTCAACTTACCAGCTTGTAGTATCAGTACCCACAAAGAATGACTAAAACTATGTCTTTCTTTTTCCCTCCCAACAACTCACAGCAATGGTCAAAGGAGACCATTTTCATCTGACTTGATTGGATCAGTATAACCGGTTACACACAGGAGATAAAAGTAAAGTGTAAAACTAGGTAGCTAAAAACCACCTCAATACATAGGACCATGCTATAAGCCTGCATTACACTCTGCCCCTAAGCCCCATGTGGCATCCAGTATTATGTTCAAGGGACTGTGCACCAGGCACAGCTTTTACATTGATGCCAAGAGCTAACTAGAGGAAGACAATGTGCTTACAAAGCAGTCTGATGGCAAAAATCTGGATGCCATGCTAAGTGTCTCATTGGATGTCCGTGTGGCCTGGAGTGCACCTGTGCTTCCGCAGATGAGATCAACCAGAGTGATGCACCACAACTGAGAGGAAGATTGGACTAGAAGGGCAGTGGTTTGCACATCACAGTTCTGCATTTTGCAAATGTTGTCAAACTTGGGCTTCTTTGCATATAATGCAGACGCAATGAATTATTGGAAATGGGCATGGTCAAGCCTTATGAATTGCCTTTTCCAATATGGTGGTCTTATCAGAGGATGTGGTCTGAAGTTCTCAATCCAATCCAAGATGAAGTTGAGTCTTTTTCTGTGATGAAATGTAATTCCTGTTTGAATCATACACAAAGGAGGCATTAACAAGTGATGGATACATCACAACATATTCATTCCTTCATTTTTTGTCACATTCATTGCCCACCTGCTACTATTCTTGTCCCAGATTTCTGCATCTTTGCAGTTAGATTTCCTTCTGGATTTCATGTTTGGCTCTTTAATTTCCCCTGATGTCAGGAAGAACTTGGTGCACAGCTGATCTACTTCTTCATTACTCTTCATCTTCAATCAAGAAATATAAGATTGCTAAGGAGGTTCTTTTCTCCTAAGTAGAATCCTCATAAGGAAACACCTGACACGTTTCATGTGTATGTCTAAGTGCACAGTGGCACAGTGACTAATAGGATGAGTTGCCCTTTTCTCAGGCAATCAAGAAAGAAGCTTTGCAGACCATAGAATCCAGTACTCGACAACAAGACCTTCTGGAACTAAAGCCTACGCTACCTTCATAAGATGGCCTTCCATTAGACCACCTGTTCATCCAAATTCTGGGCCAATCAGCAATCTAATTTTAGCCAACTAAAACACAGAAACAGAGACCTCAATTATGGAACACCCTCAATCTGCAACTGAGGACTCATTAATCCTCCTCACCTTCAGACATTTACATAAAACTAAACTCTTCAAAGAGATTTTTTCGTGAAGATTTTTTTGGGGCGGTAGTTTTATATAGCACAAACTTGATCCGAAGGTATCAGAGCGCTTTACATGAGAACCAGTTGCGTTACATTAACAAATTAATGTTAACATTAATTAATTGCTGATGGTTAGTGTGTAAAGTTGGTGAGTTTAGACGTAGGGGCTGCTTTATTTCAGGGCTGATGGAGTAATTAATATTGTCATGGTGGAATAATTTACTCCGCCATGGCAAGTGAACTCCACCCACCGTATTTAGAGATGTCCACTGGCTCGGCTGGCATCTCTTGCATTTCCAGGAACTGCCATCGTGGCGGTTCCTGGAAATGGATTGTAAGTTTGACAGACCTCTCTGTCAAAATGACAGTCATATGTCAAACTTGCATTTTTTTTTCTCAGAAATAAAATTCCAAAGCAGGATTTTCTTTTTTAAAATAAAAATAACAATTCCCCCATCACCATGGGAGCATTCTCCCATGGCGTGGGGTCATATAAAAGTTTTCACTGCCCCTAACCGCCACATTAGTCATGACGGTGATGGGCAGTGAAAAATGGCCATGTGTCTGCCCACTGTAAATAGGTCGGGTGGACACATGGCCAAACCTACAATGGCCCTTACTCCATCAGGCTATCTGAGGTGTGTGTAGGCATCTGAGACTGAGTAGTCTGTCTCCAGCGTCTGCACACTGAAGGTCCGCTTGACTCTAATGAGGCGGGCAGACCTTCAGGTTAGCAGAAAGGGTACTCCATCAACGTTGTGACGGAGTAACCTTTCAACCAACATGAAACTCAGACCCTGAATCACACAGATTGCAGTTGACCTGTTGATCGACCACTCTCCTCTTCTGCTATTTCCTTCTGTTCTTACCTGTCTATTTCCTACAATGAGGATTCCAAAACATGGTTTCTTAATGTCACATTTTCCTGAATATCTTCCCACATAACCCCTCTCACCCACTAGTTCCCAATCCTCATATATATCTAAAAACTTTAGGGTAGCTGAAAAGCAGAATTAATGATGCTATGAAAAACTCCAAAACGAAATAAATAAAATGACAAAATTCAAATACTGAAATAGCATCAGAAAAAGGCAAATTTCTAGTTACTAAGGCCCTCATTACGATGAGAGTTGGAAAGCCTCTGACCGTAGGTGGAAGGCTTTCCGAGCCTCATCGTGGTTTCAGTTTCGACTGCTGCATTACGATGCAGGCGGTCGAAAGTGAAACCGGTCTGTCATTGCGGCTGGATTCCGACAGGCTCAAGGAGCCCGTCGGCCAGTTGGAGACCGGCACTTAATCCAAGTGGACGTCGTTTCTGCCGTAGGGATTACGAAATCGGTTTCCAACAGGCTTTCCATGTCGGGCTTTCCAACATGGAAAGCCTGTTGGAAAGCGACATTGGGGGCCCTGAGCAGGATCCCTTCACCCGGCGGCCTCTGGTTGGGGGCCGAAGGGGCACCTATGGTGCCCCCCTGTTGATCGCTGCACCATGTGGCAGGCACCCTGAGGTGCTGCTACGGGGTGCAGAGATGAACAGATTATCCCATTTGTCTATGGGAGATTGTGCTATGGCTGGTTTACAGCCGCAGCACAAGCTCCCACAGACAAAAGGGAGAATGTGACCACACCATGTGCGGATGCATTGTAATCGTGGTTACGTCCGGCCGACATCTTAAGTAGGCCCAAAGTCTTAAATGAAGCCTTCAAGCTTGATCTCAACCTAATGGCAAGTTCCATGCAAACTGCTAGAAAGTGTAAATGGAACACATGTACCACCTTTTAAAAGTGAAGTACTAAGTAAAATATCATCCACCTCTTTTAGAAAGGTAGAAGTTAACAGAAAAGAATTGTTGTCAGAAGGTACACCTGATATATATTTAAGGCCACTGAATTTAGGTATTATACATGGTGCACAACACAGCACCCAGAGCAGCTTTGCACCTTTTGCTTCTTGCTCAGGCATTATATAGCTGATAAATTTGCCCATATAATGGTCACTGTTAAAAATGGGGTCTCTAATTGGCAGATGTATGCACCCTGTACAAGTAGGAGCCACAATCCTAGTCAGGGTAAGTCAGATACACAACCTATTTAACCTGTGCCCGCCCTTTGATAGCTTGGCACTGAGCAGTCAGGCTTACCTTAAGAGTAACCCTGGGCGTAGGACTACGCTATGCTCGCGTAGTTTGTGCTACTACGCACTACGCGAATTGCACGTAGCACAGTGCAAAAACGCGTAGCGGGCATTTTTTGCTTACTTGCGGTCCTCAACGTCAAGTTGGCGACCGCGAGCGAGCAAAATGACATCCCGGCGAGACTTTTTCCTCGTTCGCGATCAGCAACATCAAGTTGCCGATCGCGAGCGTGGAAAATAAACCTCCCGGCGAGATTCTCAACGCGGGGAGGTCAGGTTTCTCATTGCGAGTGGTCGCGTATGCTCGCGACCGCTCGCGATAAGAA
Source organism: Calotriton arnoldi (assembly GCA_963921515.1). Lineage (NCBI taxonomy): Eukaryota > Metazoa > Chordata > Amphibia > Caudata > Salamandridae > Calotriton > Calotriton arnoldi. Next base: position 377,552 of record CAWUFW010009247.1, on the reverse strand, counting down.
ACTACCAGTCCGCGTTGAGAAAGCTGCCGCTCGAGTACAAATCTACTCGAGCGGCAGAAAACGACCGCTTGCACTGTGCAAGATGCCGTTTGCAATGATTGCACAGTGCGGACAAGCATCCGGCACTGTGCAATCAGTGCGAGCAGCATTTTCCCTACCGCACTACGCAGTTCGTGTAGCTTGCGTAGTGCGAAGTGCACTTCGCGTAGCGCCACTACGCAAACTATGCCCAGGGTTACTTAAGAGGCAATGTGTAAAGCATATGTGCACAGTTAAAACACAGTAACCCAGTGAAATCACCACAAAAAGACTCCACACTGATTTAAACAAATAGTACACTATTTACTGAGTAACACAAGACCAAAACGACAAAAATCCAATGAGTACTTCAAGTTATGCACGTTTAAATTTATAAAGGTCAACACAGTGCTTAAATATACGAGTGCTGAGTGAACACTCGTGTTTGGGAGGTTTTTTACTGTCACGCTGACCGGGTTACTCTGTATGGATCGTCGGGTATGTGGTTGCAAGCTGTCTGATAATCAGGGCCCCACAGTCACTAGTATGGAAGTCTCCAACCGGTCCCTCGAGACGGCAGCACTGAGGCAAATTCAGCCGCCTGTGAGAAAGTGCAGTACATCAACAGGGACTGAACGGGTCCTATCATACACAGTACCTTGCGAAGAGGGGTCGCCGATGTCGAGGAATCCAAGCATCGGCACCGATGCAGGAGCAGAGCTGAGGGGGTTTCAGCAGGCCTCGGAAGTGGTTTGTAGCTTCCTGGAAGTGGGTTGCAGACGTGGAGCACCCCGCCCTGATGCTGTGGTCGGAGCCGGGCTGACGAGCCTCACCTTTCTGGCCCACCCAGGTCACCCAGGGAATGTGTCGCTAGGAAGCCACGCTGTACTATGAAGTGCCGTTTGTGCGCAAAACGGAGCACTTGATCCTTTGGCAAAGAGAAGCGCTGGTGTCTTAGCAACACTGAGTTGGCCATCAGGCACAGACTGATCTTAATCAAGTCACGCTGCTGGACTCATGGGTTGTTCAAGGCAAGCTCCTCCTCCTTCTCAACTCTAGCTTGGGGAGAGCCTTCAGCCTGGTGATGGGCCATCAGGATATGTTTGGCACACCTCAGCTCCCTTTATGTGTGACTGTCTAGAGGGAATGCACAAAGCCCAGCTGTCGCCCAACCCAGACGTGTATTCAGAGACAGGCAGAGGCACAAAATGATTGAAGTCAGAAATTGCCGACTTTCTAAAAGTGGCATTTCCAGACTTCCAATTTAAAATCTGACTTCACGATAAGTTGCGATTTTAAATTGTGAGTCCAGAGACACCAAACTCCAAATTTCTATCTGCGCCCAATTGGAAATTACACTTGAAGGATGTTTAAGACAATCCCAATGTTAACCTTTGGGAGAGATAAGCCTTGCAGTAGTGAAAAACGAATGTAAGAATATTTCACTACCAGGACATGTAAAACTTAAAAGTACATGTCCTACTTTTGAAATACACAGCGCCCAGCCCATGGGGGTGCCTAGGGCCTACCGTAGGGGTGACTTATATGAAATAACAAGCATTGGCAAAGCCAATAGGTCTCGCCTTTTGGCTTTGCAATGCTTTTTGCTGACTCTGTTCAGCATTTAAACAGTGGCGTGCCGCGCGGGGGGGTACCTCACGGGCTGCCGCAAGTGAAGGGGAGAGGGTGAGAGCAGCAGACTCAGCACCTCCTCTGAGCAGTGCGCGGCACCTGTGGACCACCCGCTTGCGACCGGCCCTCCGGGGCCTGTGATCGACAACACAGCGGGGAGACCCACAGAAAATATACAACCACAAGTATGGCAGGAGGGGGGCGGGAGGAAAAACAACATGGACAACGGAAGGGGGTTACAGCTCAGAGGAGCAGATAACATATATTTCCTATACTACTAAGCAACAAGAAGCAGATGGTAGATAAAAGTCAATGTTTTTCGGACGGGCCTACATAGCTGTAATCGCCTCTGTTACTTGATAGCTAACACATCACTGCATTGTAAGATATGTGCGTGTGGGGGTGAGGCATCCATGCCATTGGAAGTCTCGCGATGTGTTGAACTCTTTGAGGCTCCTTTGTTATTGCCCTTTAACGTGTGCTTTGTATGGCTTTGTTTTACACCATTTACTGTACTAACATGTAGGAGAGGGAAAGCAACAAGGGTTGACCGTGGAGCACAACGATGAATTATTTGGCGTGAACTGCAGTTGTGCGCACTGGTTTGAAGGGGGGGTGTTAGTGTGTTAGGGGAAGGTGTAGTGATTGGTCTCGTGTAGCCACGAGACAAACGGATCTGTGGTCTGGTTTCGCGAGGCCGCGCATGCCAGTGGTACACATTGTTGTCATTTGAGTGGTGTACGGTGTTCGTGGAGTGGACGCCGTCTGAGTCGTGCGAGGCTCCCGGCAGCGTTATTCAGTTGCGTGTTTAAGTCTATTTAAAGACCCATTCACTCAGAGATCTTGTTTGTGAAAATGATCCCCTGCCTGCGAGTGAAACCGTGCGTGCCATGCCGCTTGCCAGGGGCTTTATTTTCAGATGCATCTGCGCTCCCGTGTGCACAACATTTCGCATCATGAGACGCCGACGACCATGTTACGGACATCCGTGTCCTTCACGTTGCCTCAAGCGACGTGATGCTAACGTGTTTGGCTCTTTAGAAATACTGTGCTTTATGAAAGGACACATATGGCGCACATAAGTAAAGGACAAGCAGCTCAAGAGGAGTGGAGGGGGGCGGGCACAGGGAGACAAGGGGGAGTGGTGCAGGGGAGACAAGGAGGCACTGCAGCTGCCGCCCTGCGCGCCGCTGCTCGCTCCCGCCAGCAAAACGCCGTGGGAGTGAACCTTTTCAAAAGAGGTGGGACATGCACCCACCTTTAGCCATTTGCAGGCTACGATTACAAAATGACACGCAAAAGCCAACCCAATGCGTGGGGGGGGTCAGACCCACACAGAGTAGTTTAGAGTAGTTACAAGAAGCCTCGCAGAGCAGCGCATGCGTGCTGCGCTAGGCTCAACCTAAAAAAGAAAGGTTAGGGCCTGGCAAGTAGGTTAACTTGCCTAAGGTTGAAATGACAGGTTAAAACTGCACACACAGGCTCTACAATGGCATGCCTGAGCCACGTTTGAAGGGCTACTGAGTAGGTGGCACAATCAGTGATACAGGCCCACTAATAGAAGTTAATTTACTGTCCCTGGGCACATATAGTGCGCTCTACTAGGGACTTATAAGTAAATTAAATATGCCAATTGAGGATAAGTCAATGCCACCATGTTTAGAGTACAGAGCATATGCACTTTAGCACTGGTTAGCAGTGGTAAAGTGCCCAGAATCCTAAAGCCAACAAAAATAGGGTCAGAAAAAGAGGAGGAAGGCAAAATGTTTGGGTTAACCCTGAACAAAGGGCCAATTCCAACAGTAACATATCCAACTGATAGTGGAGGGTGCTTATGTCTGCAACAGAAAACAAAAACCCTGTACATTTAGGTGGCATTCAAAAAGGGTTGTAAGAATGTTTTCTTTTATTCATAACAAAAACATGTTGTGCCAATGTTAATGCAAAGCCATGTTTATATCAGTGTTCCCAAAATCCGAAATATTTTGCATTTCTTTTTAAGGTCTCATGTCTTGAATGTTACTTCAATGGAGTGAGACTCTAGACTTTAGAGTTAACACAAAATTATATAAGCCCAATTTAAAACTTAGGGGGAAATTTACAAAAATGTAATGCAATGAAGCACAGCAACCAAAATTGCTGTGTTGTGTTGCATCAAAGGAAAGTGAAAAACAACATGATTTATACTAAGGCACTGTAGTCACCTGGACACATAGCTTGCCACTTGCCTGAGGCTTCAAGTTCCTGCTTGTTCCAGACTGATCCAGTGACACCGCAGCTGCCCGGGTTTTCCCGCTGGGGTTTTGCCTACTGAGTTTTTCCACTCACTGTTCTTACAGGCAACAGAAACCCCGTCCACCCCACGACCTACTAAATGTAGGCTGCAGCACGACCACATCAGTAGGCACCTGGACACCTAGGTTGCCAGTGGCCACCAGGTCCTGCTTGTTCAAGGCTGATCCAGTGACACCGCAGCTGCCCGGGTTTTCCCGCTGTAGTCTTCCCGACTGGGTTTTCCCACTCACCGTCCTTCCCCCCAAAAGAGGCCCTGCCCACTCCAGGACCTACTTAAAGCAGGCCACAGCATGGCCGTGCAGCGGGCGAGTGCAGCAGGTGCACCACTGGCACATCAAAGGTGTGCCAAAGACAAGCCCATCTGCGCCTGGACCATGCCCAACAACACAACCCCTGGCCCTCCCGCCCCCGTAGATACACCATCACCAAACTCTACACCCTCGACCATGGACACTGCAACAAACACCTCCACTGTGCTGGCCCATGCTCCATGGTAGGACCTTTCAGCTGCATCCACTGCCCCTTCACCTGCCACTGCACACACACCAGCCTACCAACCAGCCCCACCCCGCATACACCACCTGAACAAAAACACCAACTTCCAAGCGCCCTTCTCAACACATGCTCCCTATGCAAGCATTCCATTGAATTATGGGACCTCATCGCCACCCTCACACCCGATATAGTCTTCCTCACTGAGACCTGACTCAACCCCACATCTTCCCCAGACATTGCCACAGCGATCCTCGATGGATATAAACTCACTCACCAGGACAGCACCAACAAGCTTGGAGGAGGAACAGCCATCATCCACAAAGAGACCATACAGTGTACCACCACCACCAACACCACCACCCCCATGGAACATCTCAACTTCAAGCTCCATACGGACGACAAGTCAACCATCAGAGGCACCCTCACATTCCAACTCCCAGGACCGTGCTCCAGCTTCTGCAACACCATCACAAACTTCATTGCATCCCTAGCCTTAGACTCCAAGGACTACATCTTCCTCGGCAACCTAAATTTCCACATTGATGGCCCCAATGACAAAAACACCGCACAACCTCCTCGACAGTATGAGCCGCCTCGGATTGACCCAAAGGACACATGCTGGACCCAATGTTCACCTACAGCAACTCCATCAAATACAGACATGTCACAGAACTCACATGGACCGATCACTCCATCGTCCACTTAAGCATCTCCAGCCCCCGCACCGCCACCCCCAAGATGACCAATGCCCCCCACTGGAGGTGGAATAAAATCTATGAGACCATCTGGGCAAACACCCTCAACACCTCTAACCCTGCTACCACTACCACCTCGAACGGGGAGTGAAAAACCTCAATGCCTGGATCACCAATTGCGCAGACAGCATCATCCCCATCAAGAGCAACATCCAGAGAAAATCCTCTAAAAAGGCCATTTGGTACACCCAAGAACTCAGAACAGTTAAATGAGACAGCTAACAGCTGGAGAGGAGATGGCGCACCAGCAAAGACACGTCAGACAGGGCAGCCTTCAAGACCTCCCTCAACCTCTACCACTGCCTGCTGAGGGCAGCAAAGAAGACAGCCATTACCGCACACATCAAAACCAGCGCCAACAACACCAAGGAACTTTTCAACATCGTTAAGCAATTCCCCAACCCAGCTGCCAGCGAAAACAACATCACACCCTCACTGGAGCTGTTCGACAACCATGCCCACTTCTTCTACGAAAAGATCGCAACCACATACAGAAACTTTGAACCACAACCCAGACCTACAGACTTACTTGACAGATATGCCACCACCGTAACTGACGCGAACCACACACTGACCACCTGGAACATCCTCTCCACCCAGGACACCACCTCCACCGTGAAATTCATCCACTGGGAAGCTCCCACAGACCCATGAACGCACTACATCTTCAACCTCAAAAACCAAAGGATCAGACAGGAACTCACCACCCTACTCAACACCTCTATAAACACCGCAACATTTCCAGATGACTAGAAACACGCCGAAGTCAGACCACTACTCAAAAAACGCTCCGCTGACCCCAACGAACTAAAAAACTAACAGTCAATCTCTCTGTTCCCATTCCCAGCAAATGTACTAGAAAGATCATCAACAATCAACTCATGACACACCTGGAGCAGAACCAGCTACTCGACACCTCCCAATCCGGCTTCCGCTGCAATCACAGCACTGAAACTGCCCTGATCGCAGCCACCAACAACACCGAACCCTCCTTGACTAAGGAGAAACAGCAGGTTTGATCCTCCTTGACCTCTCAGCAGCCTACGATACCATATCCCCCCACACGCTGATCGAAAGACTCTACCACATGGGCATCCAAGTGGAGGTGCTCAGATGGATCATCTCCTTCCTCACCAGAAGAACCCAGAGGATCCACCTCCCACCTTTCACCTCTGAATTCAAGGAGATCACATGCAGTGTCCCCCAGTGCTCATCCCTCTGCCCCACACTCTTCAACGCATATATTGCCCCACTGGACAACATTGTCAGATCCAACGATCTCAACATAATTTCCTACACAAACGACACCAAACTCATCCTCTCACTCACCGACGACCCCACCACCATCAGAACCAGCTTCCACAGATGCATGACAAACGTCGCTGACTCGCTGAAGAACGACTGCCTCTAGCTGAACACAGACAAGATGGAAGTACTGATCTTTGGCAACAGCAGCAACACATGGAATGACTCCTGGTGGTCATCAGACCTAGGATATGCACCCACTCCCTCCAACGATGCCAGAATACTCAGAATCATCATTGACAACAAGTTCACCATAAAATCACAGATCATCGCCGTCTCCTCCGCCTGTTTCCTCACTCAGCACATGCTACATACGCAGCAGCAGCCCATGCAGGTAAGAGCGGTGGGGCCGGATGGGGGGTTAATTATTTATTTAATTTTCCCTCCTGGTCGTCTGTAGAATCCTCCCCAACCCGGCCCCACCGCTCATACCTGCACGGGTCACTTCTGTACATACGATCTTCAAGTGGCTACCCCTACACACGAGAAGCACCGTGACACAAGCCCTCATCAGCCAGCTGGGCTACGGCAATGCCCTCTACATAGGAATTGCTGCACATCTTCTACAGAGATTTCAGACCATACAGAACACCGCAGCCAGACTTATCCTCGGCCTTCCCTGACAAACCCACATCACATCCCACCTCAGGAAACTCAACCAGCTCCCTGAATAGAAGAGATACCAATTAAAGCTGCTGACCCGCACGCACAAGGCTTTACAAAACCAGGGACCCGCCTACATTAACCAGCAACTGAACTTCCACCAACCATCGAAGATTATGCTCCACCTCCCTTTCACTTGCCCATACTCCCCGCATCTACCAAAGCAGAAGTGGAGGACGCTCCTTCTCCCACATCGTAGCAAAGACCTGGAACAGTCTACCCATGCACCTCTGGACCATCACCTCACTTCCGGAATTCCGAATGGCCCTCAAGACCTGGCTGTTTGAATAAGCCTCCGGTGCCTGCAAGTGCCTGGATACCCTATCGGGTGATTAGCCGCGCTTTACAAATCTTGAATGTTTGACTGTTTTTTTCTCCCCTCCGCCTGCGCACTTTAAGCTGCAAATGCACCAGTGCACACACTCTTGCACCATAGTGATTGGTTGTGCGCATTCTGTCAAGCATAAGTTTTGTACTGGAAGGGGAGCCTTGAAGTATAAAAACTAAGCTTTAGTACTTTTCCCACTGTGTATGCATGCTGTACAATGCAGCACACATCCAAAGTTTGAAAAGTATGGAGAAATTAAAACATTTTTCCTCTGTTACGCCTGTCTTGAGGAGGTGTAAGGTTTTGAAGTAAAATTCCTGTCTACAAGTGCTAGTACAGGTAGCACGTAGTACTGATTGAAGTTTCTGGAGCCAACTAGAGCCAACTCTCCAATCCAAATCTCGATTTGTTTGAAATGTAAATACCATCACAACAGTTTGCACAGGATTTACATTAAAAAAAAGTAATGCAAACCTACTGCATTGTGTTAGTAAATCTATTGGACGGATAAAATATTAGAGGCTTTCCTCATAGTACCTGTTTTATGTTGCTTGGAAAATTGTACATTATCTCATTATGGTCCCAGCCTATTTTTGTCTTGGAGGTTCAAATAGCAGTGTTAAGAGAATGGTGGTCGATGAAAGACAAAATCATGATTGTTGACAAGTAACATTTTAAGCTACATCAGATGAATGTTTAAAACTTACTCTGTTAATCGATGTATTTTTAAACAACTGTTGTGTCGTTTTTATCAGGGTGTGTTAAACTGTCAAAATGGCTAGCAGTGAAGATACTGCATAATGTCAATTTAATCAGATCACGTGTCGCTTTATGTACGTTTTCTTGCAAGTTAGTTAAGGCTGCCACATACGTGGTCCATCATTGCCTAAGGCATTGGCCATAGGTATTATACACCACTTACATTTTGGCCTTCATTCTCATAGCATCATGTTTAAGGTTTCTCCCCCTTTACTGGGGTAGTTTGTGCAAAACATAGATTTGATTCCCGTGGGAGCAATTAGTGAAATGCGTTTTTTGTCAGGATCCAGGGGATGCGACTGACATAAATAATCGCAGCCTTGCTCTAGGACCTCCTCTGGTCCTCTTGTTAACCCTGTGGGAAATGTGCTAGACTTTGCCACACCCCCCAACCAAGGAGACCATTACGAGTGGCCCGATAATGCCCAGCATGGTACGGCGTGATGATGCCAGAAGGTGTTACAGAATTTACTGGACCTTTACTGGGCCATTATGCATTTTAACATCTGGAATGGGAAATAATGCTGGGAGGGCACCATTTTCCGCGAATTCCGACCTGATTTTTGGGCATATACCGACTCGGTTTATGAAGATGAAATGTGAATGGAATTTCGGATGCCTTTGATCTCTATTCAGACCAAACCAGTACATTTTAGCTGAAAACAGGATTAGAGACTCACTTGAGCCCCAGGAGGATGTTGTGTTATTCAAGCACATAACACTTGGCTCCCTTTAACAATAGTTTTCATTTTATAAAACTGCTATGTTTTATGTTTTCCATTATGTGAGGGTAACGCACCGCAGGGCATTTTAAAGTGGAACAGATTTTACATAGTGAAATGTACAGGATAATGTCCTTACGTGCGAGGATTAGAGAGGGGCGAGTCCACCAAAGTCTCCACTCGCAGTGCGGGTCTGCGCCTCCATGAAGAGGCCTGTATTTATCGCACGGGTTCGGTAATGACTTTCTGCTTCTCCGGGTTCTGTAATTGGATATGCAGTCACGCTTACAGGCCTGCTTTTGGGAACACTATGCTGAATGTCTGCAGAGTGGTTAATCTTTAAGAAGAGCAGCAGTTAATGAACAAGTACACCCTCTGTGGCTAAATTAGTTATGGGCCATTACAGAATGATTTCTGCATGAAAACTTTGGAGGCGCCACATCTGGTTTTGTATCTGGATTCTTCAGTATGGATCAAACAGAATTTTATGAATGGCCCTGATTTTTAAGTGACTTGTTTCACATAACATGGTGTGTGTGTGTGCACGTGCGTGCGGGTGTGTGTGTGTGTGTGTGTGTGTGTGTGTGTGTGTCTATATATATAACAATGTTGCCTTGCTTCTCCATGAGGAAGAATTGTGTGCGGTCACTGCCTGTGCTGTACCTCTTCTGGGTATTGGAGCAGCCAGGGCTTTAAGTGGGCCAGGTGTAGCCAGTGCTCAGCACCAGCAGTTCTTAGAAGCAGGTGCTGAGACGGGTCCCTATTGGGCTCTCCATTTTTGCCCTCACCCTTAAGGTGAACAAAAAAAACCTCAAGTCTGCAGCAGGACGGCTGCTCAAAGCCTTTGATGTAACTTCAAAGAGACTCGTTTCAGTTCTTTCCCAGTCTCATCATTTCAGAATGAAGCATTTACAATATTATGTATAACAAAGTCATAGTTGTTACTTATTTATCTTGTGCAACTAACAACCATTGACAAAGCCAATAGTCCTGGCTTGTAGTCAGGGGCGTAGGAGACACTAAATTTCTAGGGGGACACAAGGACAACCTTTTGGACTTTCCAGTGACCCTATACAATTCGCCCATTGTCCGAGAGCACTACGCTCTGTTAAACGAATACAATCGTATTGTTTTGTAGTGAAACATTGATAAAGGCAGGCAAGCCTAATCGCTGTTAAAATGTAATCCTGAGTGAATTTGCAATTTGTATATATATTTATCTCTAACCACTAGTATATGTAGTAGACCTTTGTACTTACTACCATTCCTATGTGATTTTAGAGTTTATCTGTTTGTATCTCTTCCTTGAGTGACTTTACAACTTGTACATTTGCAATTTTTCCCTCCTTTCACTCCACTTGTGTATATATAACTCTAACCACTAGTATATGTAGTAGACCTTTGTACTTACTACCATTCCTATGTGATTTTAGAGTTTATCTGTTTGTATCTCTTCCTTGAGTGACTTTACAACTTGTACATTTGCAATTTTTCCCTCATTTCGCTCCACTTGTACATTTGCAATTTTTTCCCTGTTTATATCTCCTATGTAACTCATGTAATCCAAAGTCCTTATGTAACGCAACTGGTTCTTTTGTAAAGCGCTCTGACACCTTCGGGTAATGTTCGCTCTATATAAAATCGCATAAAATAAATAAATAAATAAATGTAGTCACAGTTTGCAAGTATGCTTTAATTGTTTTTTACATTCACAAAGTAATTAGACCAAACGTGAAAAAACATGTTTTTGAATCTTACATCTTTATGCACCAAGCAAACAAAGGTGGGACGAAAAAAAAGGAAGAGTCAACTGAATGCTATTCGCGACATTCCTAAACCTCAAAATGTAATTGGACTAATATTGGAGTGTATTGGAGACAGGCTACAGGCACAAAGAGCTGTAAGAGCAAAGAAATGTCCACTTTGTAAAAGTGGCATGTCTAAAATAGTAATATGAAATCCAACCTTACAAGTAAAGAGGATTTATCATTGCCATTCCAAAGATGTAAAACATGGCACAGCTATTCCTTTCAAACCAGGAATTACAGCTTATTTGAATGTATTGTGAAATTCCCAATGTTAATCTATGAGAGGAGTAGGCCTCACAGTAGTGAAAAATGAATGTAGGTGTTTTTCACTACAAGGACATGCAAAACTTAAAAGTACATGTCCTACCTTTTAGTAACACAGCACCCTGCCCTGTGGCCTACCTAGGGCCTACCTTAGGGGTGACTTATGTGTAATAAAAGAGAAGTTTAAGGCTTGGCAAGGGTTTTTTAATACCAAGTCGACTTGGCAGTAAAACTGCATACACAGGCTCTGCAGTGGCAGGCCTGAGACATGTTTAAAGGGCTACTTGTATGGGTGGCACAATCAGTGCTGCAGACCCACTAGTAGCATTTAATTTACAGGCCCTGGGTACATGGTATACCATTGTGCAAAATACTTACAAGAAAATTAAATATGCCAGTGTATACACCAATGTTACCATGTTCAGGGGAGAAGCGCATGCACTTTAGCACTGGTCAGCAGTGGTAAAGTGCTCAGAGTCCTAAGGCCAACAAAAAGAATCAGCAAAAAGAGGAGGTAAGCAGGCAAAATGTTTGGTGGAAGTCCACCCTAAGGCTGGCAGGTCTAATAGTATGTTATAGAATTCTGTGTGTCTGTTTGAGCATTGAAGTCAGTCGGATCTCTTTTGGAAACCCCTGGTTTAGCAGGGCACAAGAAGGAGAGCTAGAATAGTTTCTCAAACACAGGAAGTTAATCGCCTGCATTCCTGTGGCCGGAGGGTGGAGAAACCCTTAATGCATCGCAAAGTATACAACACAATACAGAAACTTTTGTTGTCTAATCTTTGAGAAGCGTTATTGTAGATGGATGATGTGAGCGTAGAGCGCACTCAATCTGCATTTTCTTGCACAAAAATATAAGAAGCCCTATGAGATAAATTTGCAATATGAAGCAGCCTTGTGTGGGATACTCACAAAAATGAGATGTACAGTGTTTGTGTGGAAGAGAGATGCTTACCAATGTAAAAGAGCCTTCTGTGAGAGAGACATATGCGACGCTCACAGAAGATAGGTATAGTTAGATATGCAGAATGAGGTGTGTGGCCAAGCTCAGATATGAGTTTAGTGAAGAACATCAGAAACAAAGTTTTTGTGTGTGAAGTATATAAATGAATGCAGTGGGTGGAAGGTCACAAATGAGTAGTGCATGAGATTCACTAAAGCACAAAAACTTTGTTATATGGGAGGCTCACAAAAACTATAAAATGAAAACTAGCAAATATCCCTCGGGCTAGGATTATATGAGCCAAAATATTGAGCATTTAATTGAAACAATGATTGAAGGCACGGAGGCTTTGCTCAAGACTATGATGATTTATTTACAAGTTACATTTGTAGAGGTGCATATTAACAGTGAAGTAATCTTTGGGGAATAGTTATTGCTACCAAGAAAAAAGGTCAGATGGGCAGGATAACTTGGTGGTGCTGCTCCAGAAGATGAACCAGGTGTGTCCAACACCCATGACTCTGCTTCTGAGCATGTCCAGGAGGAGTCTGAAGACTCCTTACTGGAGAACTCTAGTTCCCCAGGGAAGAATCCTAGTGACACAGAGGAATGCCCTAGAGTTAGGACCCCATGTATTCCTCCTGGGAGGGTACAAAGGGTTCAGGGGAGGCCCAGGGCCTCCTCAGTTAATTCTACCTCCTCTGCCACTTCAATAGGGACCTCCATCTCTAGCAAGAGGGAGGATTCTTTAGAAAGGGAATACCACCTGCTCAAACTTGATAGCCAAGCTTAGAATCAAGAAGGAACAGTTGGCCCTAGATAAGAAAACGCTAGAAGTCCAGAGGGCTAGGAAGAATTTGGAATTAGAATCCCATGGTGGCTGCACTAGTGATCCTAGAGTTAGAAAACACTCCTGTGACACTGGGAACTTGAGCAGGATAGTCACTCTTTACCAGGAGGGTGATGACATCTGTAAGTGGATTACTGCTTTAGAGAGGGTCTGTAAGGTTCAGAAGATTCCTCAGGGGCAGTGGGCAGCTTTCCTGTTGCTCTCCTTTGCTAACAAAGGTAGAGACAAACTCTTGACTGTAAAAGAAGAAGATGCAGACAATTACAAAGTCTTGAAGAGTGCCCTCATAGTTGGCTTTGGGTTAACCACTGAGCAATACAGGGTTACGTTTTGGGGCATAACAGAAGGCACACACTCAAGACTGGGTAGCTTTTGTAGATAGTGCTGTTAAGGCTCTGGAAGGTTGGCTTCATGGAAGTAATGTGCATGATTATGAAGGACTGTACAATTTACTTGTGAAGGAGCACATCCTTAATAACTGTCAAAATCAGCACCTGCGCCAGTACCTGGTGGACTCATATCTGACCTCTCCCCAAGAATTGGTGTTGGACTTGACCCTCTTTGCAGGGTTGTCCCCAAACCTTTTGCTTCTTCCTCCTATTTTGTCCTGACCTGTTGGTTTTAGGACTCTGGGCTCTTTACCATTGCTAATCATTGCCAAAGTGCATATGCTCTCTGTGTAAATTGTGAACATGATTGGTTATCCATGATTGGCATATTTGACTTACTGGTCAGTCCCTAGTAAAGTGCACTAAGTGTGCCAGGGCTGGTAAATCAAATACTACTAGTGGCCCTGCAGCACTGATTGTACCACCCACATGAGTAGCCCTGAAAAGATGTCTCAGACCTGCCACTGCAGTGCCTGTGCGCAATTTGCTAACTGCTATGTCGACTTGACAAGTGCACCCACTTACCAGGCCCTAACCTTCCCTTTTCTTACATATAGGACACCCCTATGGTAGGCCCAAGGTACCCCCCTGGGCAGGGTGCAGTGTATGTGAAAGGTAGGACATGTACTGATGTGTGTAACATGTCCTGATAGTGAAATACTGCCAATTTAGTTTTTCACTATTGAAAGGCTATTTTGCCCCATAGGACAGAATGGGGAATGCTTTGTAACATTTTACAAGCATATCTTCCCATAGGGATAAAATAGAAAAATAAAGTTTAGGCTCTCTGAACTCAGAAGTTAATAACACATCTTTTTACTAAAGATGGTTTTTAAATAGTGTGTTTGAAAATGGCACTTTTAGAAAGTAGGCATTTTCTTGTTTAACCATTTTGTGTGCCTCTGCCTGTTTGTGTATTGACCCTTCTGGTTTTGGAGTGACAGGGGCTGGGGAGGTGCATTCTCTCAGACAGCCACCGGGGGGTTGATGTGTGTCCTGCCTTTCCTGAATGTCTCAGGGCTGGGCTGAATAGACCTGGGCTGCATTCAGTGTAGGGGGAGGAGTTCTCACTAGCACCTGAATAGGCCCAGTCTGCATTTAGAGTGGTGGGAGGAGATTTCCCTTGCACCTAAATAGGGCCTGTCTGCCTTACACAATGTTGTCTCCACCTCCTGCCGGGCATCTGCACCAGAGAGGACAGAACTGGTTTGGACTGGGCTCAGAGACCCTTGCACAAAGAGAACAAAGACATTTTGGGGTATAAGTATTAGACCTAAAACCCCTGAACTTTAGACTACTTCTGGAATCAAGAGGAACCTTTGCCAAGGAGAAGAGCTGGAGAAACTGAGGAGAAGTACTGCCCTTGCTGTGTGTCTGGGGTTGGCCTGCAGTTGCTGTTTTCTGCCAAGGAAAGGAGAAGGGCTTTGCTGTATGCTGTGTTCCCTACTTGAGGAAAGTCTCCAAGGGCTTGAGTAGAGCTTGCCTCCTGTTTTGAAGTCTCAGGAACACAAAGACTTCACCCCCAGCTCCCCTGAACTTCCTTGCTGTGAGTTCTAACCTGCCAAGAGGTGCCTGTGACTGTCTTAGGCCTCTGGAGGTTGTTTCTGCTGTTGGGAGCTGGAAAAGCAACACAACGACAAGGAAATCGACGTATCGCTCTTCTTGCGAAACTTTTCCAACGCAACGCCGTGGTGCAAGAAGAATCTCCCCGCATCGCCGCGCCGCTGCCGAAACCAACACAGTGCTTGTCGCCACGGTAAGAATCGACGCATCGAGGGATCTCGGCTGAAAAGGTCGATGCAGCGCCGCTCGCCACCGCCACATCGTTCGCCAACACATCCCGGATTTCCACGCATCGTCCCTGTGCGGCAAGATTTCCCCGACGCATCACCCACGGATCGGAGTCATCTCAGAATCGACGCATCGCTTCCCCCTACAGACCGGACCCGACGCATCACTCCCCTGTGTACAGCGGAACTGTCGCATCGCATCCACGAAGGTCTCAGGAACAACGCATCTCTTTGTTTTTCAACGCTTCTCATCACTGCGGCTGTTTGGCTTGGTGAAATTTGTCGCAACAACAGGTACTTTGCAAGAAATCACACATCCATAGTTTTCTATGGACTCAGTTGCTAAAACCTGTTGAAAGTCATTTTTCCTAATACTTGTATGTTGGATTTTTGTCGTTTTGGTCTTGTTAAGTTTAGATAAAGATACTTTCTTTTTTTCTAAACCGGTGTGGTGTCCATTTGTGGTGTTATCACTGTGTTACTGTGAGTGTTGGTACAAATACTTTACACATTGCCTTTGGGATAAGCCTGTCTGCTCGTGCCTAGCTACCAAGGGGGTGAGCAAGGGTTATCTATAGTGTGTATCCCCCTTACCCTGACTAGAAGCAAGGGTCCCTATTTGGACAAAGGTACTTACCTCTGCCAACTAGAGACCCCCATTTCTAACAATTGGGAAAGAAGGCAGATGAATGGGTCCGCACCAGGGTGAAACAAAAGTCTCATGGTGGTGGAGACCAGAAGAAGCAAGATTAATCTAAGGCCCAAAAGAAAGGTGGGGGGAAATCTAAAGAAAAGAGTCTTCTGAAGGTCCCCAAAAATCTTCCTCAAGGGGTAGGTCCCAATCCTCTTCCTCCTCTAACAAGACACCTTGGTGCTATTTGTGTAAGGAAAAAGGCCATAGGGCAAAGGATGCCAATTGCTCTAAGTCTAGCACCAATACTGCTACTACTACTCCTAAACCTCCTAATGGGTTCTGGCCTAGTCAGGACACCAACTCAGGCTGTTTTAGTCTGTGATGGTGGCACTGAGCTTGCCACCCTTATTGTAAGACCTACTAACTTGGGCAAATACAGACACCAGCCTCTCATCAATGGTCAGGAAGCTGTAGCTTACAGGGACACAGGTGACAGTGTCACTATGGTGACAGAGAAACCTGTGTCTCCTACGCAGATTCTACTTGGTTAGATTTTTCAAGTGACTAATGCTAGCAATGTCAGGACAGATCATTTCATGGCAGTTGTCAATCCCAGCTGGGGAAAGGTAACTGGACCAAAGAGTTGTGATATCCTCAGATCTACCTGTGGACTGTCTACTGGGTAGTGATTTGGAAACTTCAGCCTGGTCTGAAGTGGAGTTCAGGACTCATGCAGAAATTATGGGAATTTCAGACAGTGCCTCTGCTGTCACTAGGGCTCAGGCCAAGAAGTTAGGCACTGAGGGAGCCCTGGATCCTGAAAAAAGGGACCAGTCAGCTCCCAAGAGAAGGAGCAGGAAGGGTAAAGATGTATCCTCCTCTCAGACTCCCAGTGAGAATCAGTATCCTGAGGGAGATGATCTCAGTACCTGTGGAGGAACTGTCCCAGAGGAGCTTGGGCCTGGCAAGGCAGAGCGACTGGGGACATGGGTCCTTCCAGCGAAGACTTGAGTTTGGAGCAGAAGGCCTGCCCTTCTCTTGAACAACTCAGACAGCAAGCTGCGGCTGAGGAATCATGGAATTCCTGTGGGTCCCACAGGACTTATTGGGAAGATGGGCTCCTGTTTTCTGAAAGTAGAGACTCCAAGCCTGGTGCCACCAGGAGGTTGGTATTGCCTCAGAAGTTCAGGGGTTTCCTATTGACCCTGGCACACAACACTCCCCTTGCAGGACATCTTGGGTAAAGCAAGACTTGGGACAGGCTTTTCCCTCGCTTTCACTGGCCCGACATGTCTGAAGACACCAAGGAGGTTTGTCGCTCCTGTGTCACCTACCAAGCCAGTGGTACGTCAGGTGGCACTACAAAGGCCCCCTTAATCCCCCTACCAGTGGTTGGGGTTCCCTTTGAGATGGTAAGGATAGACATTGTAGGTCCCTTAAACCCTCCAACAGCATCTGGACATAGTTTTATCTAAGTGATGGTGGACCATGCCACTAGATATCCAGTGGCTATTCCCCTTAGGACCACTTCAGCTCCTGTAGTGGCGAGGGCCCTCCTGGGAATCTTTTCCAGAGTTGGGTTCCCTAAGGTCTTCTCAGACAGAGGTACTAACTTCATGTCTAGCTACATCACTGCTGTGTGGAAAGAGTGTGGTGTTACCTATAAGCTTACCACACCCTACCATCCACAGGGCAATGGGCATGTTGAAAGGTTCAACAAGACCCTCAAAGTTATGATCATGGGACTCCCAGAAAAGCTGAGGGAAAAATGGGATGTCTTATTACCTTGCCTTCTCTTTGCCTACAGAGAGGTTCCTCAGAAGGGGGTGGGCTACAGCCCATTTGAACTTCTGTTTGACATCCACTTAGGGGTCCATTATGTCTAGTCAAAGTATGATGAGAGCAGCCTCTCAAGCCTCCTAAACAGGACATAGTAGACTATGTTCTGGGCCTGCGTTCTCGCATGGCTGAGCACATGAAGAAGGCCAGCAAAAATCTTGACGCCAGCCAGGAGCTTCAGAAAGCTTGGCATGACCAAAAGGCTGTACTGATTGTTACCAGCCAGGACAGAAAGTGTGGGTGTTGGGGCCTGTGGCCTCAGCAGCTCTCCAAGACAAGTTGAGAGGCCCCCACACTATACTGGAAAAGAAAGGTGAGGGCACCTACTTAGTTGACCTAGGTACTCCAAGAAGTCCCCACAGGGTACTTCTTGTGAATCGCATGAAACCTTTCGTTGACAGGACTGACATGAGCTTGCTCATGGCCACTTATTAAGGACAGGAGGAAGAGAGTGACCCTCTCCCCTCCCTGATCTCCTCTCTCTGGACCCTGTTGATGGATCAGTTGAAGGAGTAATCTTGGCAGA
Source organism: Calotriton arnoldi (assembly GCA_963921515.1). Taxonomy (NCBI): domain Eukaryota; kingdom Metazoa; phylum Chordata; class Amphibia; order Caudata; family Salamandridae; genus Calotriton; species Calotriton arnoldi. The sequence continues at coordinate 359,537 of CAWUFW010009247.1, read as the reverse complement.
CAGCCTCACTGATCAACAGCAAGCTGATTGTAGACAGGTTCTCAGTCAGTTTCCTGGTCTATTTTCTCTGACACCCAGTCAAACCACCTGGTGTACCCATGAAGTGGACACAGGTGACAGCCTGCCTGTGAAGAGCAAAATTTATCGGCAGCCTGACCCTGTCAAAGATTGCATCGGGACAGAGGTCCAAAAGATGCTGGAGTTGGGGGTCATTGAGCCTTCAGATAGCCCTTGGGCTTGTCCTGTAGTCCTTGTAGCAAAACCTCACACCCAGGATGGTAAGAGAGAGAGAGATGAGGTTTTGGGTTGACTATAGAGGCCTCAATGCGGTCACTAGGACTGATGCCCATCCAATTCCAAGGACAGATGAACTGATTGATACTTTGGCCTCTGCCAAATATCTCAGTACACTTGACCTGACTGCTGGTTATCAGCAAGTCAGACTCTATGGGGATGCCAAACCAAAAACAGCATTTTCAACCCCCAGTGATGCCTTTTGGTTTGCAAAATGCACCTGCCACATTCCAGAGGCTGGTGCATAAAGTCATAACAGGTCTGGAAGCCTATAGTGCAGCATATCTAGATGATATAGCTGTCTTTAGCTCTACCTGGGAGGATCACCTTGTCCACCTCAGAAATGTACTTGAGGCCCTGCAGAAGGCAGGCCTCACTATCAAGGCCACAAAGTGCCAGATAGGGCATAGCAAGGTTGAGTACTTGGGCCACCTTGTAGGTGGAGGCCATGTTCAACCATTGGAAAGAAAAATTCAGACCATCATAGACTGGATTGCTCCCACTACCCAGACTCAGTTCAGAGCTTTCTTTGGCCAGACTGGGTACTACAGAAGATACGTTAAGGGTTATGGATCCATAGTGACACCCCTTAATGATCTCATCTCCAAAAGAATGCCTAAGAAAGTTTAGTGGACATTTAGCTGTCAGAAGGCATTTGATGACCTGAAGCAAGCCATGTGCTCTGCTCCAATTCTGCAAAGTCCTGGCTACTCTAAACCATTCATTGTCCAAACAGATGCTTCTGAGATAGGGATAGGTGCAGAATTGGCACAGCTTAATGCAGAGGGCCAGGATCAACCACTAGCTTTTCTAAGCAGAAAGTTGATCCCCAGGGAGAAGCGTTGGTCAGCTCTTGAAAGGGAGGCCTTTGCTGTGGTCTGGACCTTGAAGAATTTGAGGTCATACCTGTTTGGCACTCACTTCATTGTTCAGCAAGACCATAAGCCCCTCTTATGTATTAAACAGATGAAGGGTGAAAACCCCAAACTTTTGAGATGGTCCATTTCCCTACAGGGGATGGACTTTTCAGTAGAACCTGGGAGTAACCATGCAAACGCAGATGGAATTTCCAGATATTTCCACTTAGAAAATGTAGACTCAACTGGGCAATGGTTTGTCTCATGTCCTTACCTTTGGGGGGAGGTGGAGAGTTGAGTAGGAAAGTAGGATCTGCTTTCATGGTTACCCCCACTTTTTGCCTGGTGTCAGTGTGTTTTGACTGTAGTCTGCTGGGATCCTGCTAATCAGGACCCCAGCAACTGTGATCTCTCCCCTTAATTGGCTCTGGTAAGTACTTTGGTACATCCACAATTGGCTACTGGTGTACCCTTATAAGTAGGTAGTATATGGTACTAAGGTACCCAGGACATGGGTACACCAGGGGTCTCCCATGGGCAGCAGCATGTATTGTGCCACCCATGGGAGTCCACTTAAACTCTGACTACAGGCCTGCCATTGCAACCTGTGTGAGATGGTGCTTGCACCTCTCACGACAGATATAAGTTTCCTTATATCTGAGGTCACTCCACTTAAAACCTATAAGTCACCCCTGTGGTAGGCAGGGTGCTTGATTACAAGTGTGAGGGTTCCCCTGCATGAGCAGGACACCCCTACAAACCCTGAAGTCTGTTCTTCAGTCTTTCTAAGTGCCGTCAGCCATTTTAAGGTTTATAGTGGAGACATCAGTCATTACGAGATGTCTAACTATATAATGGCTGCACTGAACCTGGTCATGTTTCGAATCAAGCATGTTGGAACCATACCCCAACACTGATTCCAGTGCTGGAAGTATGACCCCCTGTACTCCTGGTAACAGCCTTTCAGGGTCTGCCAGCAAGCTAGTGCTGCTGCCGACCAGACACGATTCTGCCCTCCTGCTGCTGAGCTGAGCTCGAGCAGGGGAAGGTAGAACAATAGGTCTCCTGTCACAGGGAGGTGTGACCACCTCCCAGGCAGCACTTAGAGAATTGGGCTGGGGTGGGGGTGCTTTCCAGTGGCACCAGGCTACTTTGAAGGGCAAATTTGGTGCCCTCCTTGCATACTCTGGTTTGATCCAGTTCAGAAACCCTTGGTTCCCGCTCTGGCACGAAGCCTGACAAAGGACAGAGGAGCATCCTTCCCTCTGTTCAGCCCCTCCTCTTGGAGGGATCCCCGAGTTGTTCCAACCCTTTCCCTAAGGTACTTAAGGGCTCACCTGTGGGTGGGTCCTCAGATTCGCCGTGGAAGAAGACTCCCCTCTGAAACCAAGACACCCTTCGACCGTCTGAACATTTGGACTTCATCGGACTTCGACTGAAACCGAGACAGCATCGAGGAAGACTGCTGCTGCTCCTGGTCTCGCTGTTCTTCAAGTCATCTGTGTCGTCTGTGTCTGTGCTTCATCCAGGTTCTCCAGAAGGGTTGTGGGCATCAAGGACATCTGAAGTAATCTCCCTTGGAGAGAAGAGTCACTCCCCTGCATCTGCAGGCACCGCAACGAAGCTGACCAATCTTCTGCTCCTGTCATCCTACGGACTTCCCGAGACCCAGCAACACAGGTGGTGGTTTTGCAGCTCCCTAGAGGCCTAACCTGTCTACTCTGCAATTTTGAGGACAGTATACCTCATCAAAGCCGCTGGGACCAACCCCCTGTGCATCGCGTTGACTTTTCGCTGCCAAGACTTCTTGGTTCTGCACTCCAGAGATCTTCGGGCTACAAGAAGCTCCAGCCTCTAGCAACTCATCCCTTAAAGATCAGCATCCTCACTGAACCTGTACACCATGGGACTCCATCTTTAGTGAGCTGCCTGAGGTCCTCTAGCGACTCCTGTGCCTTTGGCATGTGGGTCCTCTTGAGGGTCTTCCTTTGCTTCAGTGGGCTCCCCTGCTTTCTCGGGGCCTGCTCTGACTCTCCTACACCTGGTGAGTCCCTTGGACCGTGCTGGTCCCGATGTTCGCATATTTCCGCTTTCCACGCCAGTTGCGGCTACCAAGGTTTGTTGGTGCGTCCGCTGGACACCAACCCTCCTCCTCAAGGGTAAGATGACAGTACAAGTAAGATCGGAAAGCCATGAAACTACCACAACCTTCCACGTAGTTGACAGAGAGGCCGACATCCTAGCAGGAAGCCACACAGCTGAAGATCTCGGCCTAGTCACATTTGCCAACGCAGTCAAGACCCTGCAGACCGAGGATGTTCTAGAATGTTTTTCCACAGCTATTCAAAGGACTTGGAAGCATGAAAAGGGCCCCGATAAAGCTACACATCGACAAGGCGGTGAAACCAGTTGCCTTGCAGCACCGATGCATACCCTTCCACTTCAGACCACTCGTTAAACAAGAGCTCCACGATCTTGAACAGCAAGGAGTCATAAAGAAGGTCACTGGGCCGACACCATGGGTCTCACCCATGGTGATAGCGGAGAAGCCAAAACAGCCAGGTAAGATCAGGCTATGCATCGATATGCGCCTGCCCAACCAGGTAATCAAACGTGAAAGACACTTGACGCCAACGGTCGACGATATCCTAGCTGATCTGAATGGATCCCGGTGGTTCTGCAAGCTGGACCTCAACGCAGGATACCACCAGTTGAGGCTAGCAGAGGAGAGCCGGTATATCACGACCTTCTCGACCCACATAGACCTACGCCGCTACAAAAGGATGAACTTTGGGATATCCGCGGCGGCGGAGATATTCCAGAACGCCGTTCGAGAAATACTGTCAGGACTCCAGGGAGTATTAAATGTCAGCGACGATATTCTAATACACTCAGCAACCATAGAGGAGCACCAGCGCCATCTACGGGCCACTCTCCAACGTCTCGCAGAGCATGGAGTCACCCTTCACCAAGACAAGTGCTAAGTATTCAGCCAAGACGGGGTCAGGGTAGACCCACGGAAGTCGCAGGACATTCAGCAAGCCCCTGCCCCGACGACAGCGTCAGAAACCCGAAGCTTCCTTGGGATGGCCACCTACTGCGGGCAGTTCATACCGAACCTGGCCACACTAGCTGAACCCTGCAAGCCCTAATGAAGAAGGACGCTACCTGGAAGTGGGGCAAAGAAGAAGAAGCATTCCGAAAGGTCATAGCGGCGTTTCTGGGGAAAACCACCATGGCGTATTTCGACACGACACGAATGACCGAGCTCCTGGTGAACGCCAGCCCTGTTGGTCTAGGAGCGCTCCTGACCCAGGAAACAGAGCCAGGGAAATGGGCTCCGCTCGCGCTCGCGAGTAAGGCCCTCACACCAACGGAGGCCCGCTATTCCCAAATCGAAAGGGAGGCGTTGGTGATTAAGTGGGCCTGCAATCACTTCCACCTGTATGTCAGTGGGCACCCTTTCAGAGTGGTGACTGACCACCAGCCACTGATCCCGCTGTTTAGAGGCACCGCACCGCACCCCCCACCAAGGATTGAGCGCTGGGCGATACAACTGCAGCACTATCAAATGGAGCTAGTCTACCGACCAGGGGCAAAGAACCCGGCCGACTTTCTGTCACGGCACCCACCAGCGATGGTGGCGACCAAGAACTGAGAACGGAAGAATATGTTGGCATGGTGTCTCAATGGGCCTGTCCGCGAGCCCTCACCATAGACGAGATCAAAGCAGAAACCAGCACAGATGCTGTGCTCATGAAGGTGCTGAACTCCATCGAAAAAGGCTCCTGGGAAGACTTCCTTTGCGGAGCTAACAGCTGGAATAAAACGGACAGAGACCAGCTAGAGAAGTTCTGGAAAGTGCGGGACGAGCTAAGCGCAGCTGCAGATGGGGTGATACTGAGAGGATCCCGGATCGTCATTCCTGCAAGTCTCCAAGAACGAGCCACGATCCTAGCTCACGAAGGACACCAAGGGACCATGAGGATGAAATCACGGATGAGGGAGAAAGTGTGGTTCCCCGGGCGTGAAGCTGCTGTAGATGCCCTGGTGAGAAACTGCCGACCCAGCCAGCTTACAAGTAGCCAAGAACATCCCACCCCAGTAATAACAGACGACCCAGCGACATCCCTGAGTCTGGACTTCGGAAGCTTTCCGGATGGCAGAGTGACGACTATGCTGATCGACAGCTGCACAAAATACCCCATAGTCGAAGTGATCGCATCCACGTCCTTCGCTCACCTACAACCAGTCCTAGAGTAGACCTTTGCGCTCTTTGGGTTGCCCCACGAAGTCAAGACCGATAATGGGCCCCCGTTTCAAGGGGCAGAGTTCAAAAACATGTTGGCGTTACTTGGAGTTCAAGGAAACAAAAAGGGGGGGGGACCGACGGGCTTTCTCCTCCTATCGGAATGGAGGAAGGTCCAGCATAAACGCCCTGAGTGAACTAATGAAAGTATACAGATATGCTGTTCCTGATGGTTGTCAACACAAGGGAAGTGACACCGACCTGATCCAAATTTGGTTCAAGGTGGGAAGTCCAATTATTGGATTATAATGCCCTCACACACCCAAAGGGTGTCATGCTTCATCATCTGGGCTGCTCCTCGTCGGGTCGGCGGTGCAATACCCAACGGGCTCCCTATAGTAGGGGCTCTTTATCGGAGATCTTCTTCCAATAGCCGTATGGTGAAGTGGGGGTATGGGGCCAGAATTGTGTAGATGTGTAAAGTTGAATGTGTGATCTAAAATAGAGTTGGGAGTTCCATTAAATGTGATTTATTCAAATGGTCTCCTACCCTAATTAAAAGAGTGATAATGTGATGCTCAAAAGTGAGTATTATGTCTCAAGTAAAGGCATCATCATTCTTAAAGGAAGGTCAACATGTTTCACGCTTGTTGTCAAGATCTACATGCGATTCGTCAGGACCTCTATAAAAGGTAGACTATCTACACATACACACGGTGCGGTGGCCAAATACTCACCGCAGCCGATTCATTACCTACGTAAGTATACCTGTCAATCCCTGATCCTACCTATGTTGGTGAGAAAAAGGAACATGAATCATAAATATACACATATAGGTATATAAACAGTGTGGTAACCCTTGTGACTCTTAACAGAATGTTGTATTCATTATGATGTGAGTAGCAGAAAACTATAGTGCCGAACAGTGAATGTCCAAAGTGTACTATAGTGAGCTATGGCCATAGCGGCACTGTGAAGCGCAGCAGATAAAAACAAGTAAACTCACCCCATAAAGTGAGTATAACCAGGCGTCATCAGTGCCCGGTAGGGATACAAACAAGAGGAGTTCCTCAATTGCTGGATAAAACCATTGAAATAAAAGTAAATCCATGTAAACAAGGAAAAGTGTGGTCAATTCAACAACCAACATCCATTCTCATACGTTATGATCGTACATGTAACTTGATATTGTGGCCCCGGGTTAAATATCCCATATCAGTGGACAATCAAAGTCATCAGTAATCATGTAGCACCTCTAAACTCTGATTCCCCCATAAGGAAATGGGGAAGGAACAACACTCATACTGCACCTCTAGATTCTTATTCCCCCGTAAGGAAATGGGGAAGGAACAACACTCATGCTGGGATGACCAAGTAAAGTCTATCCGTAGCCCCGTTCATAAGCAGGTAAGGTCTATCCATAGCCCCGTGCATGAACACATGATATAAATGTAAGCCCGCACACGCTGCGTACTCTATACTATGCTGACATTCCCACCAAATAACTCACACTGGTTGAAGACAGTGTCTTAAAACTAAGTGGGTTTTACGGTGGGTACATAGTATGATGGTAGTAGAAAAATTGGTGACCAATCCATTATTAAACAGATAACACTGTATTAACGGGGAGTATTACAGAATTTGCCGAGCGTCATGTAATCATAACTAGAATGGGGGTCAAGTTCTAGTAACTGTAACCAATCTGTCGCGCACTAGTAGCGTACTTACTTCTGTGTCAATAGCACATCTCCAAGCGACCTACCCACATCTACCGGGTCCGGGAGGTGAACTGCTCTGTTTGCGGACTGAATTTATAGTCCCACCTTGCTGTCAATGAAGTATTACAGGCAGAAGTGGCTGGATGTATAGCGGCCATCTTGGAATGGTGTTATTTGGTATACAAACAGAGTTATAAAATAGCATGATAGGCAGTAAGAGTCTATAAATCCCCGACAATCGTAGTCAAGGGAAAGGTCGATAGAGAGTTGGCTTGTTTAAAGACTCTGTATGTAGTCCATCCTTTCTGTTAAACAGAGCTGTGCGTGCCAAAGTGACCGGATGTATAGCGGCCATATTGGAAAGGTGTTTATTGTTTAAGAACTGGCACAAAAGGTAAATATAAGGGTCTGTCAGACAGCCAACAGTCATGATCAGAAAAAAGAAAAGAAAGCACTACAGTCAATCAAAGATTAACTGTCAGTGTCTCATGCATAGATAGAGTTAGAAAGATGTATAAAGCCATTCCATGAGTAAAATTAGTCTGTTGTCATCCCCCAGTCAAGAGTGATGGTGATTTGGACTGAAGGGGAAAGTATTCAAGTCCCTTAATATGTTAGCCAGAAAATTATATGCGAGAAGTATGTGAGGTTTATTGACACGCAGACCAAAGGAGAGTAGCGAAATATCGCCAGTGTTCCAAGGAGGATTATTGATGGGTAGGGTCCAAGGGTGGATCCCAGCCGCACCACAAAGCTAACCCATCAGTGCCCGGTCAGATTGTATTTCATCACCACCTTCTCTAGTTGTCAAATAAAGTGTCCTGACCCATGTTATAGGCCATCGATGTTAAATAATGAGAGAATTCCACGGGATTTCTCATTCAGTCCTCCAATATGGGAGGACAATCTGTGCACCCACCTCTGTTCTTTGATAAGCAGTGCCGCTTTCGTGATTTTTGGAAATGATTCTAGAACAACCCATTCTAATGCTTCTGGAGTGTGGCGTTTCTCTAAATAGTGTGTGCACATTTTGGTATTGTTCTTCTGGCAGCGGAAGTTACTGCGATGTTCAGATATGCGTATTTTGATGGGGCGTGTGGTCATCCCTACATAGTATAGTCCACAAGGACATGTAATCAAATATACGCAGTTCTGTGTGTTGCAGTTTGTATGAGACCTTAACTCCCAGATGAAATTAGTATTGAGAGTCACAGACTTATGTATCTTAGTGAAGGCACAGGCCGTGCACATACCACATGGATAGTGGCCTTTGACAGGTGGTAGTTGCCAAAGTGTACATTGTTGCGTCCCCTTGCGCCCCTTAGGTCTAGTCCGGATCAACATGTCTTTGAGATTCATGGAGCGTTTAAATGCAAAACGCGGTTTCTCCAAGGCCAGCGTGCCTGTGTTGAGTATATTCCAGTGCTTTTTTATCACCTTGGTTAGTTGGTTTGACACTGGCGTGAACGTGGTGACACAAGTCAAGGTTTCACACTGGGATTTCTCTCTTGATTCTAGCAGACCTTCGCGGTTATTATTTCTAGCTCTTTTCCTCGAGAGTGATATACTCCGTGGTGGATAATCGCGTGCTGCTAAGTTCTTAGCAAGAATGGCTGATTCAGATTTGTAATCATCAAGAGTGCTGCAATTTCTCCTGACCCGTAGGAATTGACCAAATGGGAGGTTTTCCTTTAAGGTCTTGGGATGGTGACTGCTATAAAGTAGTAGACTGTTGCGGTCTGTATTCTTTCTAAACATGGTTGTAGACAATGCGCCATTGTTCAGTCTGATGGTCAAATCCAGAAATGCAATCTGGTTGACTGAAACCGTGCCAGTAAATTTGAGAAATGGATTCTGAATATTAATCCACTCAAAAATTGATTATATGTCTGTGAATCGCCCGTCCAAAAGATGAGGATATCATCTATAAAACGTTTCCACAGACGTATGTTGGATCGATATGGGTTGCCTTCTTGGAAGATAATTTTCTCCTCAAAGGATGCCATATAGAGACAGGCTAGACTAGGCGCAAAGGTACTTCCCATGGAAGTACCTTGTGTCTGGTGGTAAATCTGGCCATTGAACTCAAAAAAGTTCTCAGTAAGAGCTATAGTTGCACATTCCATGATGAATCCCGGTGGTGTCACGGATACCCACGTCTGTGAACTTAGTTCCTCCTCAATCACATCTAAAGTGGCCCTCTGTGGGATGTTGGTGTAGAGTGCTTCCACATCTAGAGTGATGAGGAGGTCAATGTCTGTGGTGAATTGGAATTCGTCAAGTAGACGAAGAACATCAGTAGTATCCTGAATGTAAGAGGGGATCAGTTTAACCATGGGCTGTAGAAAATGGTCACAGAATTGTGACAATGGTTCTAATATGGAGTTTATTCCTGAGACTATAGGTCGTCCCGGTACCGGAGTAGTCCCTTTGTGAATCTTAGGAAGTATGTAAAAGTAGGGAGTCCTAGGTTCTTGTTTAATGAGAAAGGATGCTTCCTTTTTACTTATCCAGCCTTGGGTCTCAGCTGAGAACACCAATGATGTAATAGCCCTGGTTAACCTTTCTGTAGGGTTTTTTGCAATGGGTGTATAATACCGCCTATTGCTGAGTTGTCTCAGGCATTCAGTCTCGTAATCTGTAGTGGCCATGATGACCGTTGCACCTCCCTTGTCTGCTTGTTTAATAGTTATTGTTGGATCATTAGCCAATGTCTTTATGGCCATCAATTCATTATTGGGAATGTTACAGAAATGTCTCTGGTTGGTGGTGGCACATATGTCCTTAAGAACCGCCTGTTCAAAGGTAGATACCTCATGTGGCACCATACCACCAGTGGGGGTGAAGGTCGAGGGATTATGTAGTCCTGAGTCATCTACCCTTGTCTGTGGTTTATTTACAAAGAAAGCCTTAAGACGAACTTTGCGGAAGAATTGTTGAACTTCACAAAGTTGTTTAAATTGATCAATCTTAGGGGTTGGGACAAAACCCAGACCTTTTGTAAAACCTTCACCTCTATCTCAGTCAATATCCTAGTTGATAAATTGACCACTAGGGTCTCTTTTCGTGTAGCTCCGTGTTTCCATTGTTCGTTGTTGTGGTTCTTCCCACTGAACTCTCTTTTCTTGTGAGTTCCCTCTTTTTCGCCCGCGCCCTCTGCCCCAACCTCTGCCTAAAAAGGTTGGCCCATGCCTGGGGGTCCAAAGGGGGGCCATGATTGTACATCGGGTATTGCCAGTAGCCTTGTCCCTGAAATGGAGGGGTTGATAATGTGGTTGTTGATAACCAAAGTATCCTTGTCTACCACCTCTTCTATTCTGATCGATATTCCAGTTCTCTCCGCTAGAGTCACTATTATTAGATGAACTCCGTCTCGTGGAGTTCGAAGTGGTATCTGAGAGGTTGTCAGGTGGTGTAAAATCTTGTTTGAGGTATGGGTATACCTTCTCCTTGTCGAAGCGCCGAACATCCTTCTGGAGTTTGGCTACCTTTTGCTTCATAAGGTATTCCTTATGTTCGGCAATTTCATTGTTGAGCTCAGTGAGTTTAGATTTAAAGTTAAGGCTCGGTAGAGCACTTTTGAGGGTACTCTCAGCTAGTTGTATCCTGGTGAGTAGTTCATCTGCCAGTCTCTTGGCTGTATTGATCACCAGAATGAGTAAATCCTCGTGCACTTCCACGCAATCTGGGACCATTCTGTCTTAAATATGGCGTCCTCCAAGAAAATCCTTGGGAAATTCTTTACAATCAGGCCATTGGGAGAAATATTTGCCCTTAAATATTCCGTCATGAGGGCCCCATGTAGGGTTATCCTCACCCACTCTCTTTTCATCACCGAGAGGGATTGCCAATCCTCTGACTGACTACCAGTGGCACCACCATTATCCGCTCCCAGAATAGATGGTGCCCTCAAAATCTCTGCTGCTAGTTCTTCTCCATAACTGAGGCCCTGGCCTTCCATAGTCGGGTACCAGATGAATCAGTAGGTTTAGAAAAAACTATTTGGGGAATAGAACGAACACTCGTGATAGTAGTGTCAGATTTAAATAAGGGGGATAGAGCAAGTCTTTACCCACCAGAAAGAGGGTCCCACGGGGTCAGCCGTGCTAAGTATAAGGAAACAAAAAGGGGGGACCGACGGGCTTTCTCCTCCTATCGGAATGGAGGAAGGTCCAGCATAAACGCCCTGAGTGAACTAATGAAAGTATACAGATATGCTGTTCCTGATGGTTGTCAACACAAGGGAAGTGACACCGACCTGATCCAAATTTGGTTCAAGGTGGGAAGTCCAATTATTGGATTATAATGCCCTCACACACCCAAAGGGTGTCATGCTTCATCATCTGGGCTGCTCCTCGTCGGGTCGGCGGTGCAATACCCAACGGGCTCCCTATAGTAGGGGCTCTTTATCGGAGATCTTCTTCCAATAGCCGTATGGTGAAGTGGGGGTATGGGGCCAGAATTGTGTAGATGTGTAAAGTTGAATGTGTGATCTAAAATAGAGTTGGGAGTTCCATTAAATGTGATTTATTCAAATGGTCTCCTACCCTAATTAAAAGAGTGATAATGTGATGCTCAAAAGTGAGTATTATGTCTCAAGTAAAGGCATCATCATTCTTAAAGGAAGGTCAACATGTTTCACGCTTGTTGTCAAGATCTACATGCGATTCGTCAGGACCTCTATAAAAGGTAGACTATCTACACATACACACGGTGCGGTGGCCAAATACTCACCGCAGCCGATTCATTACCTACGTAAGTATACCTGTCAATCCCTGATCCTACCTATGTTGGTGAGAAAAAGGAACATGAATCATAAATATACACATATAGGTATATAAACAGTGTGGTAACCCTTGTGACTCTTAACAGAATGTTGTATTCATTATGATGTGAGTAGCAGAAAACTATAGTGCCGAACAGTGAATGTCCAAAGTGTACTATAGTGAGCTATGGCCATAGCGGCACTGTGAAGCGCAGCAGATAAAAACAAGTAAACTCACCCCATAAAGTGAGTATAACCAGGCGTCATCAGTGCCCGGTAGGGATACAAACAAGAGGAGTTCCTCAATTGCTGGATAAAACCATTGAAATAAAAGTAAATCAATGTAAACAAGGAAAAGTGTGGTCAATTCAACAACCAACATCCATTCTCATACGTTATGATCGTACATGTAACTTGATATTGTGGCCCCGGGTTAAATATCCCATATCAGTGGACAATCAAAGTCATCAGTAATCATGTAGCACCTCTAAACTCTGATTCCCCCATAAGGAAATGGGGAAGGAACAACACTCATACTGCACCTCTAGATTCTTATTCCCCGTAAGGAAATGGGGAAGGAACAACACTCATGCTGGGATGACCAAGTAAAGTCTATCCGTAGCCCCGTTCATAAGCAGGTAAGGTCTATCCATAGCCCCGTGCATGAACACATGATATAAATGTAAGCCCGCACACGCTGCGTACTCTATACTATGCTGACATTCCCACCAAATAACTCACACTGGTTGAAGACAGTGTCTTAAAACTAAGTGGGTTTTACGGTGGGTACATAGTATGATGGTAGTAGAAAAATTGGTGGCCAATCCATTATTAAACAGATAACACTGTATTAACGGGGAGTATTACAGAATTTGCCGAGCGTCATGTAATCATAACTAGAATGGGGGTCAAGTTCTAGTAACTGTAACCAATCTGTCGCGCACTAGTAGCGTACTTACTTCTGTGTCAATAGCACATCTCCAAGCGACCTACCCACATCTACCGGGTCCGGGAGGTGAACTGCTCTGTTTGCGGACTGAATTTATAGTCCCACCTTGCTGTCAATGAAGTATTACAGGCAGAAGTGGCTGGATGTATAGCGGCCATCTTGGAATGGTGTTATTTGGTATACAAACAGAGTTATAAAATAGCATGATAGGCAGTAAGAGTCTATAAATCCCCGACAATCGTAGTCAAGGGAAAGGTCCATAAAGAGTTGGCTTGTTTAAAGACTCTGTATGTAGTCCATCCTTTCTGTTAAACAGAGCTGTGCGTGCCAAAGTGACCGGATGTATAGCGGCCATATTGGAAAGGTGTTTATTGTTTAAGAACTGGCACAAAAGGTAAATATAAGGGTCTGTCAGACAGCCAACAGTCATGATCAGAAAAAAGAAAAGAAAGCACTACAGTCAATCAAAGATTAACTGTCAGTGTCTCATGCATAGATAGAGTTAGAAAGATGTATAAAGCCATTCCATGAGTAAAATTAGTCTGTTGTCACTTGGAGTTCACCACCACATTATCACTCCCCAATGGCCGCAGGCCAATGGAGAAGCCAAACGCTTCATGCGGACACTTAACAAAATCCTCCATTGCGAAGCAATGGCGGAGGGCATTCCCCCATGCCCGGACAGAGACCTAGCCGTAGCAAGCCCGCCCTCTTCCATGGTCACAGAAGCCGGAACAACCGCTGCCAACAATACCGTATCGCCAGGCAGCCCTCCGGAGAGTCAATGAAGCTGCCAACAAGGGTACAACCTGAGACCCAACCCAAGACCAAGCCAAAGACCCACAGACTTTGTGTTGATTTATTTCATTGGGTTTGAACACTAACTTGGGATGGGATGTAGTGGTCTAGATGCCGCAAGATTATTGACCCCACACCCCCAGCCCGGAAGGGTTTCCTTACATTGTATCACTCTCTGGCCAGGTGTGGCCAGAGAGCATAAATAAACGGGCGGAGGTTGCTCGGGACTTCCGGCCAGACCATCACTGTGCGTGGCTATGTGTCTGTAATGCTCCCTGCTGCTAGGCCCCTAATCAGCATATCGAAACACCACAATACTGTTTAAAACACTTTGGTCTGAATACACATTCTTTGTACTACTACTACTACTAGTACTCACGGAAACCAGCATTGTTTCTGGATGGTGTGTAGTTGCACGTGTAATTTACAGCATGCATAAAAGTTGCGGGGGCTTATTTACAAGCCCCTTGCGCTGCTGGTACGTCACTTTTAACATGGGGAAAAGTGACCCACCGGTGGCGCATGGGGCTTGTAAATAAGCCCCTCGGTATTTTCCAGGCATTCTCGTTTGACAATTGGCCAAATCATGACCGGGAATAGGCGCCAGTTATTTAGGTGATGATTTCCAGGCGTTATTATGGATCCGGCCTCTAGTACACGTTTCCCCCCCAAAAATCTGCTTATCTGCAAGAATGTTGGGCAAATGAAGATCAATTGCTTGCTGTTCCCCAGGCCCGTAGCATGCAGCCATGTGATTTATTGAATATTACACTGTCAGGCTCGGTACGCCTACAACAGGGCTGCCAAGATCTAGCATCTCAGTGGGTATTACAGGGTGAAAGATGACGCGCATGCCCGCCGGCACGTGTGACACAGTCAGCCACGGGCAAACCTCATGGGCAAACCTCATCACGTCATAGACGCAGCTTCTGAGGCTCAGCCCTGGATTCTGGGGAGCTACCGCCCACCAAGCTACTTACATCTTCCAACGTTATTTTAAATGTGGTGAGATGTGAAAGCAGTAAGGAATAATTGGACTGCTGATCGGAAAAGGAAAATGAAACCTGATATGCTGTAGTGATGAAAAACAGGAATGCTCATCGATGTATCTTGGTATTATCTGTAATGATTGTTCCACTGCTATCTTTCTTTATAAACTGCAGCTGTGTCAGACACCATTCAGTTTCCATCTTAAAATCCTTTTCCATAAGAGCTCATTAGATGAAGGTGAATGTTGCTCCATGACGTACATTTATATTTAATTGCGCAACTCTCTTATAAACTGCCTACGAACAAAGGGGTATTATTATGCATTATTAAAATGCATTTTCTCCCTACTGAACTTTCTGAAATAATATTTTTTGTTTGTTGTGCAATCACTTTGTTTTAGCTTGCTACTGTACATATTGCTATGTTTAAAAATTGAGGAAGGCTCAGGAAATATCTGAACACCGTGGCCTCATTCACTGTCATTTGCACATAGGTTCAGATTAGGCGCACAAAAGGCATGAGGTGTGAGTGCAAATTCACCTTCTGTATCCTTGTTATGTACATTTGCATTCCTAATTTAATTTTCTCTTATTTAACATTACACTGGAATTCCAAGTTGAAAATAAAACCCACAATGTCAGAGGTTTATGGGCATTCACAAACATGTTCCCAGCCCATTGCCGCTCTGGAAACTGTCTTAAATGTACTCATTTCAAAGGTAGGAGTAGATTCTCTTCCGGATGATGAACAGCATGAAAACACCCTCAATATTTGTGTGAAAGTACTTTTTCTATATATTTACACTTTCATAAATGTACATCTTGTTATATCAGGAAGAGGCACTAAATGAGCAGACTGGATATACATGGCAGTCTTATCTGCGTCAAGGTTTTTTTGCTCTAAGTAAAGCGACTTGAATTGGAGGTGGTTTGAAAAAGAATAGATGCAACTAGAATCATGACCAGTATGTCTGGAGCGGACGTGCAAGGTGCAAAACAATTTCCTGCCAACTGTAATGCAACTGACACATTAGCTGTAAGAAAGTGATTTATTAATGAGGGTTGATGGTAGTCCACCACAAGTAATAACATCACTAATCTGTCATATCAGGCAAATGTTTCAGTAATTTAAACCTCTGCTCAATCCTCTGGTAGATATGGCACCGAGCAGACAGGCTTAACTGATAAAATTGTGTGAAGTATTTAGCAGTAATAAAACAGTTAAAAAGTCAAAAGAAAACATGATAAAAATCCCACAACCAATTTAGAAAAGCAGGGAAAAATGTAATGAGCAAAATGACTCCAAAACAACAAAAAGCCAATAAGAATGTGAATTTAAAAAATGTAAAGGCTAAAATTGCCAAGAGAAAGTAAAGCGCCAATCTGTAGTTACTGTTTGGAGATGACCGGGAACTAGGCGCAATTTCAGGCCGACCACATGGGTGCTCGGGTCAGATACATTAAGTGTGTTGATTCCGGTCAAATATTAAACCTTCTGACTTAGGGCTTAATTATGGAAGGACCGCCGAACCCGTGGTGGTGGTCCCTGGACTGCCAGACTGGCGGTCCACCTGCCATATTACAACTATGGCGGTGGGACCACCACATGACCGCAGCAACCACCAGGGATCCCTGATCCCACAGCGTTGGCACAGCAGTGTGAGGCTCTAATATGCTGGTGGTGCCGCTGCGGAACCGCCAAGCATAATACGAGTTTCCTCACTACGACCCTTTTCATGGCGGTGAGCCCACCATGAAAAGGGTGGGGGTGAGGAAAGTAGGGCCCCCTGCTTTCTCTGGGTCAGGGGGTGCAAGCAGGGGGGCACATGGTGTGCTCCCCTGTAGGTATGTACCCCCTGTTCCTGCACGGCATGGACTGCACAGTCCATGCTGTGCAGGAGCGTGCTTTGATGCTCTCACAGTGCTGCCTTTCTAAAGCTCACATACGAGCCGACAAAGCAGGACCGCCCGACCTAGATTCCAGTCATAATCCGGCAAGCGGTTTGCCTACTTGTTTGGTTGGATGCAGCATCCCGCTGCTACACCTCCAAACTCGTAATCAGGCCCCTAGTCTATGAGATGGAAGTTGAAATCTTCCAGGGGGGCAAGGTTGCAGGATGTATCGCCACAATCTTCTCGAAGTTGGGTATCTGCTGGATGAGGTCCTGCTGAAGCCATTGATTGTAACAGGGAAAGCTTTGGGTGTGAGAAATTAAAATATTGTGGTCGACAAAGTCCTAGCATTGTGCAAATTCTTTTTCGCCTTTGCCCGGTCAAGATTTTCACCTTCTGACTTAGGGACTGATTACGAGTTTGGCAGTGTGGGTGTGGACTGCCATGCCAGGGCCCCGCTCCCACACCGCCAAACTCGTCTGCCGACCGCCCGCCAGATCAGGAGTTTTCTCCTGGTCTGGCAGGCGGTGCTTTGGCGGTCCCAGGCGGTGAGCGATAGAAAGGCACCACAATAGGAACGCCAAGGCAAAGTTCATGCATGGACTGTGAAGTCCATGCTGTATAGGAACTGGGGCTGCAGACAGACAGGGAGGCACAACATGTTCCCCCTGCATGCATTCCCTGGCACAGAGGCAACAGGGGCCCTTGTAGGGCCCCTTTAGTTTCCTCACCACCACCCTTTTCATGGACGGGCTCACTGCCATGAAAAGGGTGGATGTGAGGAAACTCGTAATATGCTTGGTTGTGCCGCAACGGCACCACCAGCATTTTGCGGCCTCACACCCCTTCAACACTGCTGAGGGATCATGGATCTCTGGCGGTTGCAGCGGTCCTTTGGCGGTCCGACTGCCACACTCGTATAGGGCGATCGGACGGTGCCCGCACCACCACCGTGGCTACGACGGTCCATTGGGTCACCATAGTTATAATCAGGCCCTTAGTCTTTTTCTTTGGATCTCTAACTCCTCCAGTGGGACAAGCCTGAAGCTGTGTCTGATGAAGTTGCGTTGAAATTTGTCACCCTTGCCGTAAGGTTCAGCTGACGCTCCAGAGGTCTTGAAAGTCCAAACATCTTTAAGTTCCAACTTTTCAAAGTTTCTCAGCAGCTTCTCGTGGTCACTTCTAATGCTTTTAGGACCTCACGGACAGTAGTGAGGGGCAGGACTCACTCCAGCAGGGGCCACCAGCAGGGTCCATCCCATTCCAGATGCTAATCATTAGCTCAGCACTTTTGGAAAAGGGCCTCTTGCATATTGATGTGTCCCTGTAGCCACTCAGGAGGTCTGCCAACTGACCCATGGAGTCCACTTCTTAGTCCTGTGTGCAAGTAGGAGTAGGTCAGTCTCTCAGTCTCTTCTCTTCTTCGAAAGGTCCAGTGAGTGTTTTCAGGAGCTGGGAATAAAGTAAATTTTGCTCTTACAAAGTGCAGACTTAACCAGTAAGGTTGCTGATTGGGTAGGGGAGGGAGGAATGAAGGACTATAGGATGCAACCTACTTAACAGAATAAAATACACATTCAGGCATCCTATCACCTTATTAGCCCCAGACCCAACTTTTTGGCAACCCTCCCATGGAGACGACAACACAACCTTTGTTGTTTTAATGAAGGACCCTCACGCACTCTAGTAGTGGCATGCTTCATCATCGGGTCACACCCTGGTCTCTAAAACCAGGATTGGCTCAACCATATTTCCGGGAGCACTTTTGAGATTGTTGTCTACTGGGGTCTACATGAAAAATAAAAATACCTCAAAACACCCAGGTACCCTCTATAATAGTAGATGTTTTTGGTTTAGATAAAACCGTGTATCTAGGGTGATAGCGGGGGATTTTTGCCCTACACCCATACTCAAGTCATCATGTTTCAGCCCTTGTTAAAGAACGACCCAAAAGTGCTTTCATCAGGACTAGGAATGTATCCTGGAAAATACTTAGCCTGTTGCCTATTTCTGTCTGTCTCTTGTTCTAGCAGAGTTAGTCTGGACATAACATGCAGGAGGCTACTCACCCAAATGTTGAGTCTGCCACCCTGGATCCCTGTGGAAGAGAACAAAAACATGGGTATCATACCAATCATAGTTCATCAACATAGGACTAGTATGGCTTTGCTTTCCTGTTTAAGAACATAAAATCGTGCAACACATCACATCACAACACAAATTTTATGCAATCCGATATGTAAGCATGTTGTTATTTCACCATAAACACATAAAGACAAGGGCCATTGAGACACTCTTATAGGGATATTAACATCTATGAGAAAAAAGGAGACCACATATACTTGTAATAGTGTCACTTCATGTAGTTCACTCAATGCAGTTCACTACAAGATAAATGTGAATTAAGTGCTAGTGTGGTCCATATGCAATGCTGCCTTACCCAATTTGGGATCTGTCTATTGGGACATAGGAAGGCTGGGGGAAATGCGCCTATGGATACACACTACAACAAAAATTATCCCATAGTAGGTGGAAAGATAAAACAGGAAGAATATAAACTGGTTAGTCAAACTTACTTCAATGAGCGTATAATGCCAATCGCTCTCCCGAGGTTCGGTCTGCCTATTTCGTCAAGGGTGTCATGTCGCATGTTTCTAAAAGTTACTTTTCCTAAAAAGTTATTAAAAATCTATCTTCACCACTGAATTAGATTTTTTTTTATAAATATAAATAAATGGTCATTTCTCAAATTTATTCCAAACTCGAGATAGGAAAATTAATAGATTAATCTGCACTCTAGTTTTCCTTTTAGGAGAGCCAGAGCCCTGCAGACTGAAAATAGCCTTTGGAGTCTTGTCACTGTAGGGACATAACAGCATTGCCTTTCTACATGTCCAACTTTTAAATACTAGGCCCGTTGACTTGTGACCTAAAGGTCTACTTAGGGATGACTTATTAATATTTAAAGGTAAGGTTTTTCTCCTGCCAAAAAGTGTTATTTCGACAGACCTAACCGTAGGTTTAAGATGAAGCAGTCAGGTTACATTGGTAGGCCTGAAGGCATGTTTTCCTTATCACATTAGTGGGTGGCACTATAAGTGCTGCTGTCCACAGGTGACACTTAACTTCTCATGGCAGGGATGTCATGTCTACACCCTGTACTATAGCCTTACAGGAGAGTTAAACTTGTGTATCAGGGATTAGCCAATTTTTACATGGTTTAGGGGTCATTGCAAACATACAGGGCACTGAAGGGCAGCACCCCAGTGTGCAGAGTCTAAAACCCAGCAATAAAATTCAGCAAACAATGGGTTTAAAAATACACAAAAAGGGGCATTTTCTCACATTAGCTTTGTTAAAAAGCTGACCAAACACATGACTCTCATTTTCTCTTTCAATTCTTTTCCAAAATTCAACAAAAGGCAAATAAATTGTGGCAACACTCAGGTCTAGATTATGAGTATCTCTTTGATTTACTGTCCCTGCCCAAACACGTTTGTGTAGGGATTGCAATTACATGTTGTGCAATGTTTATCACACCAGGTATTTATCGGGTGCAATAAACAGCGCATCTTCAAATTTTTACCCTGATCATTTTCGTCAGATAGAACTTGCTGAAATTTAATAGGGGAAAAGGTCTGGCACCAGAAAATGTTGGTACCGAAAGGACTGACATCAGCAGGTTATGCCCCATTTTGCATGGTGTAACTTGTCTTAGGTAGTATTTATTGCCAGCTATCATTTCCGGTTCCCGGGGGTTTCAATATTTTTCAGGTGTGATAAATATTATCTACCCCTTTCAGGCACTTTTAATCAAGCAGTCAAAGTCAATATTACTGTTCCATTCCACACTGCATAAGCAAGAAAGGCTCTATGCCTTAGCAAAACACAATTGTTTGCTTTCTATAGAAAATCAACATGCATGCAACCCACAAAATGTTATGAACATATAGATTACTGATCTTCTTTTTCCACTTGTATAGAATGGTTCTCCATGTGTTACTTAGGATAATAAAAACATGGCTACAGTTAATGTTCTTGTTTTAAAGCGAGCATACACATTTTGTTTTTATGTTCGGCGAAGGAGCAGATCACTGTACCGTTTGTCCTTGCTGCTGCCCTTTCTCACTCTGTATAAAAGAAAAAAAAACATGTTTTTTTCCCATTTTTCTTTTCTTCATGGTTTTATATTCCTTTTTTGGTGTGGCCTATAGACAGCATTAACTATCTCACCAGCCTATGGTTTTATGAGCATTTATACACCATATTCATAGTTATAAAACATGGGAAAAGGGCTATGTGTCATTCCACAATGCCATTAGCTGGTTGTATTGTCATACACATGTTGGATCTGCCTAAGCAATAGTATACATAAAATGGGGTAAAGGGTCAGCCCTCTTCAGCCATTGGTTGGTTGTATTGTTGTTCAAGTTTGGCTCAGGCCATCCGTTGGTGTCTGGGTATCCGAGTGATAGCATTTTGCAATATTACGTCAGATTACATCCACAGAAGAGTCCACAGTAGCGGGTGTGTACATTCATTTTCTTTGTGCAGTGCATGATAGGTCACCTGTGCCACCATGAAGCTTCTTTTTTCCCCATCCTTACATTGATACTCCGGGCCCTTGCAAGGGTTCATACACAGTGTTTGTGGTGGCAGGTGATCCTAGGGACAAACATAAGCTAATGTAAGCTGGCACAGAAGAGCAATCTATGCATGCTCTGCTTTGTGTGTCCATGGGCTGCCATGCTAAAGTCAGACTCGGCTCCATATGCTTGCATTTCCTGGCTGAATATTAACAATTATCAAGTATGTTCTATTTTTATTGAATGAGGATTACAAATGCATTGTTAATATACGTATGTCAACAATTCTAAAGAGAAAAGAAGGAGAAAGGGAAAGGGAAAAAAAATTGGGAGAATTTATTTTCCCAATTGACTAACATTAAAACAGGGCCAATTTTAGGCTGGATACAGCAAGAGTTGGACTGGCCTATCGGGCAATCAGATGGTGCCTTACAGGCTGGTCTGACAGGTCAGTGTGTGGGCCATTTCTTTGGCTATTTGTAAGGCTGTTATGGTCTGCTCGACCGGTTTTTACTGTTGATTTCCCTAATGTTAATAAAATATTGCATGCAGTCTTCCATATCTTGCAAAACAAATATACAGCGTCTTTACGAATTTGCAAACATGGGCCACTTTTTTAACTTTCTAATTCACTAATCGGGGCTACTTTTATTTTGGCGCTTGGGCCTAATTTCTGCTCCTGGAGACAGCTAAAATAAAGTGATTTTGGGCTTAACAAATCAGGAGTTACCTGCTTAATCGTGTCTGCTAATACTATAGATGTTATTTTACATTATTTCACACCTATATAGTGGTCTACACTGTCTACTCCCAGTGGCGTAACAAAACCTGAGGGGGACCCCCAGCAAAGTACATGGCGGGGACTGCCCACCATTTTGGTCCCAGACCCAGTCAGTGTACTGTGCTGAGGGGCCCCCCTGGAGCTTGGGCCCCGCCTACACCGCAGGGGCTGCAGGGGCTGATGTTATGCCACTGTCTACTCCGTTGCCTTCAATAGAGGAACTCCAAAGTGAAGAGTCATTGTTCTAAAAGAGGGCAACAAAATGTTTGTTAATTCTTTGGCGCACAGGCTCGGCCATTACTGCAAAGTTTGAATTACTTATAAAGATTTGCAAAAACAATGTTTATTTTGTTAAAATAATAGAAGTATTAATTAAAATACATTTTGCTTTGACAACTTTTTACCAAGCAAATAATTCAAATATTGCAGTAATTGTTTAGTCTGTGTCCCATAGAGTTACCTAATGTTGCCTTGTCCCCTTTCTATATCAATGACTATACGCAATGGAGTGGCTCTTTAAAAGGCAACAGCACAGCTTCTCTATGACTGTGAACTAATGTAAAATAGCAGAAATCAAGTATCATGCAGCCGGCAGAGGCACCCGCTGACAGGAATGTAAATCAATAGCTTTTGTTTGTTGCAGTGGGGAGCACAGTCATTAAACGCACAATAGATCACCTCAAACTTAATCTAGCAGGCAACCAATGAAGGATTCCAGATCATGGTTACATGATCAATCTTCTGTGTCCTTTGGACAGCAAAGATTGTTTGCTCTGAATAGGCTGCAGTTGATTTAGTAAACCAGCCTCCACACCAAGATTCATTATTTTCAAACAGCATTGTATGTATTTTTGGTATTATATTTTATAGCCAATATAAACATAGTGAATACTTCTTGTGATATAAAAAATGCTTGATCATCTAATGTGTGTCTGTGCATGTGTCTTAATTTTGCTTGTGCTTTTAAGTCATCGTTGTTTAAACTTTGGGACTTTGGGACTGATTCACAAAGGTAACTTACACTTTTGAGTAAGTTTCTACTTTTGGATGTTCCCAAAATCAGAGTGTAAACTACTCAAAAAGTGTTAAAAAACGTACATATCTCCACCTCATGAACAAGGGAGTGGACCAAATTAAGTGTAAATTACAAAGTAGTAGTAAGTCCAGTACAACAAATGGCCAAGCACTGGTACTGCAACATCATCCAATGGAAAATAATGGCGGTAGGGACTTTAAATAAAACCCCATTGGAAGTAATGTTAAATTAAATCAAAATATTTTAAATAGTTAAAAATGTAAATGCATTTAATTTAATGTTAAAAAAATATAGAAAACAGAACATATTTATTATTTAGTTTAAAAGTATTTGATCAGGAACTTTTGAATGTAAAAATAATCTAACCTTTTGAATATAATTAAATTACTAATATTTAATTCTATACATCACTTTCAATTGTTATTAAAGCATGTTCAATTGTTTTTAAATGTTAATTTAATATTTACTGTAAACTTCAGAAAAATAATTGTAATTTAATATGTGCAAATTAATTAAAGAATTAATTCAAAAGAAGAGTAATAGTGAACATAGCATTTGTTCTTTTCTTTTACATTTAAAGTAAATATATTGAATTATTTTCCATTACTATTTAACATGAATATTTTTTAATATTTTTGAGTTGCATTTTGTACTTTACCATATGGAGCTCTCCGCCTGGAGTGTGGAATCACTCAATGGTAAAGTATAAATTAAATTATAATTATTTTTCTGAAGTTTAAATTAAATAACATTTTTCATAAAAACATATTTTTAAGATGCTTTAATAACTATTAAAAGTGAAGTATAGAATTAATTATGTGTAATTTAATCAGAATAAAAAGGTGCATTTATTTAATCAAAAAGATTGTCAAAATCTTTTAAAAATATATAATAAATATGTAACATTTGTATATATTTCAACATTATATTAAATGTATTTATAGTTCTAACAATTTAAAATAATTTAATTTCTTGCAACATTATTTCCTATTGGGTTTTGTTTAAAGTCCCAGCCTCATTTATTTTCTATGGGATGGTGCTGCAGTACCAGCGAAAGGCCATGTATGGTGCTGGACAACTACTGTTTTTTCAGCAGTAGTAACTTTAGAGGTGCAGTGTTAGACCTGGCGTTTTCAGCGGGTTTATCCCCAGACTTTTTGCTTTTTGGCCTCCTGTTTTGACCCTGTTTTTGTTGGTTTTAGGAATCTGGGCACTTTACCACTGCTAATCAGTGCTAAAGTGCATATGCTCTCTGTATAAATGGTGAATATGCATTGGTGCTTCCAAGATTGGCTTGTTTGACTTACTACTAAGTCCCTAGTACAGTTCACTGTGTGGGCACAGGCCCTGTAAGTCAAATGCTGCTAGTGGGCCTGCAGCACTGATTGTGCCACCCACACAAGCAGCATTTGAAAGGGGTCTCAGACCTGCCACTGCAGTGTCTGTGCGCAACCTCTACTGCCATGTGGACCTGGCAAGTGCACCCACTTGCCAGGCCCTAACCTTCCCCTTTCTTACATGTGAGTCACCCCTAAGGTAGGCCCAAGGTACTCCTGTGGGCAGGGTGCAGTGTATGTGAAAGGTAGAACATGTCCTGATGTGTGTAACATGTCCTGATAGTGAACTACAGTGAATTTCGTTTTTCACTATTGAAAGGCTATCTGTCCCATAGGATAGAATGGGAGTTTATTAATAACATCTTATAAATATAACCTCCCATTGGGACAAGATAGGGAGGTAAAGTTTAGTATGCCCGAACTCAGAATATAAAGATGCATCTTTAGTAAGGATGATTTTTACATTCTGTGTTTGAAAATACCACTTTTAGAAAGTGGGTATTTTCTTGCTTAGCAATTCTGTGTGCCTCTGATGGGTTGTGTATTGACTGTCTGGCATTGGAGTGACAGGGGCTGAGAATGTTCATTCACTGTAGACAGCCACTGGGGGGGGGGGGTGAGGAGTGTCCAGCCTTTCCTGGATGAGTCAGGGCTGGGCTGAATAGACCTGGGCTGCATTTAGAGTAGGAGGAGGAGATTTCCTTTTACCTGAATGGGCCTGGTCTGCCTTACACAATGCTGTCTCCACCTCCTGCCTGGAAGCTGGGACAGAGAGGACAGAGCTAGTTTTGACTGAGCACAGAGCCTCTCTGCCACAAGAGAACAAAGAGAAATGCTGTATAAATATTGGGGCCCAGACCCCAGAACTTTAGATCATTTCTGGAATTAAGGAGGAACCTTTGCCAAGGAGAAGAGCTGGAGAAACTGAAGGAGAAGTACTGACCCTTTGCTGTTTGCTGTCTTGGGTTGGCTTGCAGTGGCTGTTTCTGCCAAGGAAAGGACAATGACTTTGCTGTGTGCTGTGTCCCCTGCTTGAGGAAGATCTCCAAGGGCTTGAAGTAGAGCTTGCCTCCGGTTCTGAAGTCTCAGGGACACAAAGACTTCACCACCAGCTCCCCTGAACAGCCTTGCTGGGAGTTCTGACATGCCAAGCGGTGCCTGTTGCTGAGTTGGCCCTCTGGAGGTTGTTCCTGCTGTTGGGAGCTGGAAAAGAGACTCAACTATCAAAAGTGTGATGCACCCGCACCTGTTTCTGACGCATCGCCGCCGTGCGGCTGAAGAAACCGATGCAGCTCCTGCCCGCGGCTGGCGAAATCACTGCACGCCGAATCCCATGCACCCATTTCCGAAGTCCGAGATCACCACACCGATTCCGACGCAGGCCCTGCTGTGCGGCTGCAAGACCAAACGCATCATAGGACCACGGCTGGAGAGACCAATGCAACGCTGTTGCTGCCACCTCGAGAACCAACGTATCCCCGATCCCCACTCATCGCACCGGGGCGCCAAATCTACAAGGATACCGGGGCCACAGTAAGAAAGTGACGCATCACCTCCCCGCACAGTAAGAAACCAACGCATCACCTCCCCTTCAGTAAGGAACCGACGCATCACCTCCCCTGTGTGGCAGTAAGGAATCAATGCATCACCTCCACTGGAGTGAGGAACCGACGCATCACCTTCCCTGCAGCTGTTTTTGTTTATGATTGTGACGCATCCAAGGTACTTTGTGTTGAAAGTTTTGCATCTATAGTTTGCCATGTACAGAACTGTTTTTACCTTCTAAGAAGTACATGTTGATTACTGTATTGTGGATTTTTGTCGTTTTGGTCTTGTTTTGTTTAGATAAAGATTACTTATTTTTCTAAGCTGGTGTGGTGTCCATTTGTAGTGTTTTCATTGTATTACTGTATGTGTGCACAAATGCTTTACACACTGCCTCCGAGATAAGCCTGTCTGCTCGTGCCAAGCTACCAAGGGGATGAGCAGGGGTTATTTTAGAAGTGTATCCTCTTTACCCTGACTAGGAAGAAGAGTCCCTACTTGGACAAAGGTGCAAAAAGTGCTGCAGTACCAGCGACAGGCCATGTATGGTGCTGAACAACTACTGTTTTTTCAGCTGTAGTAACTTTAGAGGTGCAGTTTGTAAATAGCAATGGACTTACTCTTTTGTGAGTGGGTGACGTTCCTCAATAAACCCCTCCCTGAACCTTCCTAAACCCCTCCTTGCTCCCCCTTATTACAAACATTATATCCATCCCAAGAAGACAGAGGGGACTAAAGAGTAAAGACACTATTCAGATGGAAACCCCAAAATTAAATAAACTCGGTCTCTCTGGTACTGAATAAATCCTGCACAGGAGCTGTAATCAGTTTCTAACATTCGCTTTCACGCCTGCTCAGGACAACACAAGTTCTCTCTTCTTTCAAGAAACTGTTAATAACATTCCATTTTCATATTCCTCTGAAATAACAATGCAAGTGCATTATGTTTCTCCTCATACTCTCTAGCCATCCATTCATATGAATGTCTGGACTGCAATTGATCCCAATTCTGCACTCCAGCTGATATTTAAATTTGTAGCCTTCTACTGGTGTATATAAAGAGTTTCAATACCCTTTTATACAACATAATTAAATGAATATAAAAATAAATGAAACATTTGATGGTAATATAGCACTTTGGGCTGAGAACGCACCCTGTAGCCTGTAGAAAGGGCTAGTGGAATTATGCGATTATGGAGCTGTGGCGTTTTCCACATTATTATGAATTTGCTGCACTTGCCACATAATCCATCTGCAAGAAAAAAATGTTTTCCATTTCAAGTGGATCAAAAGTTACTAAAAATGCTGCTGACACATGTTGCTGCTCAATGGAAGGCCTTTTGCGAAAAGGTTATCTTTCAGTTGCTGATAGCTCTACTTAAGTGTTAAACTGACATTAATGAGCTTAAACCTCTACCCATATAGAGTTAACATGTAAAAAGGATAAAATAATGAATACTGCCACAAATTGTGCTTCCGTATGCGCATAATTTGCCTTTTCTTGCAGCATAATTTACTGAAGCCTGCAGCATATTTTGGTACTCCCCAGCTGCATAATTCCAGTGGCCCTGCCTATAGATCAGATGTTTGAATCCTGCTATGACATTCTTTAGGCTTCGGACATCCGATGGAGCTGAATAACGATGATAACCTTTCTTTAATTGCCTACAGAGAATTCCATATATGGCGAGGGCCAGGGATAGTTATTAATGTGTGTTCTTTCTCTATGGTAGATACGTAGACCGAGTGGCGTAGCTAGACCTACTGCCACCCGGGGCAGACCCTAAGTTTGCCGCCCGGTGCAGGTAAGAGCAGGGGGGGTGGCCAACTTGTGGCCGACTTGTTCCGGGGGTGGGGGTCTGGTGGCCTACTTGTTCTCGGGGTTGGGGGATGGTGGTAGTCGACAGACATGACTTGTTCACCTCCGCCGCCCCCAAAAACAGTGCAGGCCGGAGCAGACCTCCCAGCCTACTTCAGACTCCTTTCATTCATGCCACTCTCTCTGTAGAATCTCTTTGCAGAAGATTCAGTTCCACTCGGAACAACTATCATTAATATAAGAAAGATTACCTCACGAAGCCATGCTTTCTAATATGGAGAAGTTTATTACTTCAAAGCTTGTCCGGCCAATAAGACCCAAATGCAACAAGAAAATGACAAACATATTGGGTTGGCACTATCTCCTCACTTCTGCAATACTCTGTAAAATCTAATTTTCGGAATCTCATTTGAAAACTAAAAACAGATAGCTTTGTTTCCCTTTAAAATGTTTCGTGACTCTTCTTTTGGAATTTATGAAAAATATCTTTTCTACGAGCTGTGCGAAGTAACATTAGCATAATAAGTTCTTGGCGCCGGATGACACGTTTCATTTCATGATGTTTTATTCTGAAGAAGATGGCTGCTGTGCTTCACACTGTTGAGTAGTGAATACCCCGAGGTCTTTGTGACGAAAATGGTTCCCTGGCTCATTAGCCATTTGCCACTTCTTCGTTTGCGTAATGGTTATTTTCAGAACGAACATTACAAAAAGGGCAGATTAATATTCACAAATAGATGGAAATTGTATAGGACTTCACAACCGAGCATTTTGTGCCGTGTGTCACACGGTTTGTATGGGCAAAGACTGCAGGAAAAACAAAAAAAGGAAAAACATTATCATGGACCAAGTACCAATTGATTTAGTTTAATTTGTGTTCTTCCGCTGCTCGTGGGTGATTCAGGCTACTTTTTTTTTTTTTTTTTACAATTTTTCTCACAAGCATTTCTTTGCTACCTTTCACTTTGTCCTACATTACTTTTATTGTTCAACACTTCCTTTTACCAACACCTTTGGTTTGCTCAATTTCTGTTGCAATTCGGGGCTTCCTTTTACCGGAACAAATAAATGGCACAGAGTATTAAAGCAGTCCGTGTGACTGCATGTGTGCCACAGACTCTTGAATTTGCTACCCCATTCCACTCCGGTGGTAAATGTCAGTGTTAAGTTCTCCAGAATGTGGCTGTTTGAAAGGACATGGTAATTATTGAAACTGCAGGTTATTTCCCATTCCAGTGACTTTAACTAGTGATCCCCATTTTCTCAAGGGCATATGTCAGCCAAAATTGCTAATTTTTGCCTGGTATCATGCCACGGAGTTAATGGGGAACTTCGAATGGGAGTTATAAGAAATTGGATTGTTTTTGAAGGAGGTGAGAACTCACTTCAAATGACAATCACAATCCTTGTCAGGTTGAACTACTAAAGTCACAAAATAAATCTGTCCTTAACCCTCTCGTATCTTGGCACAAAAGCAGTCAGGCTCATTTTAGAGGCAATGTGTAAAGTATTTTTGCAATATTGAAACAGTAATAACGTGAATTCAACACGAATAATCCTAAACCAGTTTAGAAAAATAACATGTAATAAATAAAATGACACCAAAACAACAAAAATCCAATAAGCAGAGCTGGAGTTATGAGTTTTAGGTAAAAATAGCACCAAAAAGCACAAAGCACCACTCGCGGGTATCTGATCGCGCTGGACTAGGTCAAAGTCGCAAGTTCAGGCTGACCACGATGGAGCATATAGAGAATATAGGACCCAAGTTCATCTCGCACGGGGTTTTATCTTCTGACTTTGGTGTGGGGTCTGCACAGCATTGCTTTGCAGACCTCTGCATTGCTCGGTATTGGATCTGGTGAGGCTTACAG
Source organism: Calotriton arnoldi (assembly GCA_963921515.1). Classification (NCBI taxonomy): domain Eukaryota; kingdom Metazoa; phylum Chordata; class Amphibia; order Caudata; family Salamandridae; genus Calotriton; species Calotriton arnoldi. The sequence goes on along the minus strand of CAWUFW010009247.1, from coordinate 330,047 downwards.
TTATGCGGCAAGGGTCTGAGGGGCTTTTCATCGCTTCACTTTGGATCCGGTGGGAAGGGATGGCATAGCTTGAGAAGCTTTGTGTTGCTTCGCATTGGGTCCCGTGAAGCTTTCATTCAGAATCTGGGCTGCGAGGTCTGTGGGGCACTGCATTGCTTGGCGCAAGTTCTAGTGAGGTCCTCGATGAAAAGCTGAGCGACTCTGCGGGCTCTGCATCACTTTGCAGTGGATCCGGTAGCGCCTTCGAGGAGGAGCGGTGCAGCTCTGTGGGGCTTTACGTCACTTCGGATTGGATCCTGTAAAACCTTCAGTTAGGCAGAGAGAAGAACACAATGACACCAACCAAGGATCCAGAACCTTGAGGACCTTGGCTTGTGTCAGGCACTTCCAGGTCAGGTCTCACTCCCACAGACGCCAGCAGAGGTGACCAGGTCAGGTCTAATTATGTCTAGTCAGCTGGAACACTGGAAAGGCCCCTGGAAGCTTGTTGTGTCACTGTAGCTCAAACAGGAGGTCAGCCAACTGACCCTTGGGGTCACTTCTGAGGTCCTGGGTTCAAGGCACGCAGGTTCAGTCTTCCTTTTTGAAACAGCAGGGCAGTCCTTCTTTTGAATCTTCTCTGGTACAGGAGTGTTTTAATAAGAAGTTCTGGGGTTGCCACTTTTAAGCCCAGTGCCAGCCTATGCATTGGGGACACCCCCTTTGTCTAACCCGAGACTGGTTCTTGTCAATTCTTCCCTGTCCCCTAGGTCTGGCTCCAGCCTGGCTAGTCAAATAAAGAGCCCATTGTGAGCTGCATTAGCCAGTGGCAGGACAGGCATCTTCTGAAGTCAGTAATGGGCTGGGCCCAGCTCTCAGATTACCCTTTCAAGGAACAACCCTGCAGGCCATCCTGCTAAAGAGAGGAACATCCTTTCCCACACCCAAAGCCCTTTTGTCCCCTGTCTAGGAGGAATACACATTACACCACAGAAGAGCCATTAACATTCTTGTGACCCTGAACACCTGCAGAAAAGCAAATTTGGTTTAGGCAGGAAAATGCCAACTTTCTAAAAGTGGCAATTTCAGAATAGTAAGTTAAAATCCGACTTCACTATTAAAGAGGATTTTAAATAACTCAAATGAGTGGAAGAAGTATGTCTCTATCTGTTGACAAACAGATGTTATCACTTACTAAATGTAATAGGGCAACCCAGTGTTAGTCTATTGGAGAACTAGCCTTGCTACAGTAAAAGATTTTGGAAGTTTTTCACTGCCAGGACATGTAAAACCTAAGTACACATGGCATACATTTTACATACCATGCACCCTGTCCCATGAGCTGTTAGGGACTACCTTAGGAGTGGCTTATAAGTATTAATAAGGAAGGTTTAGGCCAGTGATTAATTCGTAAACAAATATGTGCCGGGACTCTCGCCAGGAGGCAGCATGCACCAGCCCATTGCTCCTGTAACGCTGCCTAAAACAGAGCCAACTACTAACCAGGAAGTGGGGAGGGGATGTGGTCTAATGGCCAGAGCTGCCGACTTTGGAGCTGGGGAACCAGGTTCGAGTCTCAGCATTGGCTCAATATCATGTGATTCAGGGCAAATCACTCAATCTCCCCGTGTCTACCAAAAATGAGTGTGTACTTAACTGGTACTCATGAAACTATAGCGCTGGTGTTGATGATTAAGTGCCGGTGCTGAGCACCGGAAACCACCGGCTCAAATTAAGCACTGGTTTAGGCCTGTCAATGGTGTATTTTGGCAGGTCAAAATTTTACTTTTAAAACTTCACTATAGGCTGCAGTGGCAAGTCTGAGACAGGTTTTACAGTGTTACATTAGTGGGTGGCACAATGGGTGCTGCAGCACACTTATAGAATTTAATTTACAGGTTTTTGGTACACATCGTACCATTTATTAGGAACTTAGAAGGAAATGAAATGTGCCAATTAGGAGTATACCAATTTTACCATGTTTGGAAATGAGAGTACAAGCACTTTACCAATGGTTATCAGAAGTAACTGTCCAGAGTCCTAACAGCAAGAAATAGGTTCAGCAAAAAAATAGGTTAGAGAAGGCAAACATCTGAGGGAATACCAGAAAAAAGGTGGTCATTTCCAACAGGAGCCATAGTTGGCTATTGCTCTTCCAGTCAATACTCATATCAGAAATTTGAATACATTTAAAATATGTACTAAGGCTAACTAAGGATGCAATCATTCTACAGTGAATTGCACAGTGCACACAAATATATGTTCAATTATTATTCTAAAGAATAATCCTGAAAATCAGTTTGAAAGACTGTCGGCCATATTTCATTGAGCAGAACAATTCATAATGTCATTAGTTTTAGAAACCTAACACTTTTGTTGAAAAGTTTCATTCAGTGCACTTTCTGATAAGCAGTGAAGTTCAGCCCTTACTAACATAAGAGCTAAAAATATGCAAACCTGCGTCTGCAGACATTTTGAAAGCATGTATTAGATTAAATGAGAATTAAATGCACTCAGTAAAATGAAAAGATGCCTAATAGATTATAGTAATCACCATATTAGCCATACCATGGTAATGAGATGTAATTGAAATTCCCTGTCGTGCTTATTAGCATAAACTAGGCCTGCTGCTGCTGCCTACAGTAACCTGCCAAAGCTGCTTTTTTTGTATTAAGAATTTTCATTGCAAGTATCGTCAAAAAGGACACATCAAAAGCAGTGGTTTCTGATACTTCAAAAGGAGGCAGCCGGAGAGCGAAGCACACAGGCTGCTGATAGAAACTTTCTGTCCTAGGAGAAAACATCAAATGAAGCGGGAAAAGCTATATTCTCTCTACACCAGAATCTGGGAGAGGGCTCGTGCTGTCTTCCACTGACGCTCTCAATTGAACGCCGGCTGCCTGAGCAATGGAGATATGATTTACATCTAATGCGGACTAATGATTCAGTTACACAGCAGTTAAGGGACACACGGTCGCTTGTACCTGCTAATTACATATAATCGAAGATACGCAGCTAATAAACTGCACCTAAACGAACAAAGAAGGAACGAATGCCAAGGCTGCCCGGGGGGGCCACGTAGGGGACCCTCCAACAGGGCGGCCGCCTTAGTGCCACAGGAAGGCACAGAAGTCTGCAGACTAGGCTCCCTGGGCTAGGGACCAGGGGGTCGGCTGGCCGCGTCACTTCCGGCCGTGGGAGGGGGAGAGGGGTACAAAAGCCTTCCCCCGCCCACTGGAGGGTCTCTTGACCGCTGCCCGTCTCGCTGTTTGTTTCGCCCTGGTCGCGTCGTCTTATTCTGGTCTGGCGTCGGTGTCCGGTGAGTGTGTGGGCATTGTCGCCCCCTCCCTCCCCCTTTTCCATGTCTTTCCCAGACGGTCGGTGGCTCCGACCGTGTGCTGGACAGAGGATCGGGGCCCGGGACGCCCCCATGGCCGGGCGTTGTGTTGTGTGGGAAGCAGCATAGGCCTGGCCGGGCTCGGCATTCTGGCATGGCTCGGGGAGGGGGCGGTCGCGGTGTGAAAATTTATTGGGCGGCGTTGTAGTGCTCTGATTGCAGGCGCCAAGCAACAAATGAGGCCCGGGTGTTTCTTTTATGAGGCAGCCAATCTATTGCACTCCAGACGTGGCCGCGAACTTTGGCGCCTTCTGCTTGTCTGCCGGTAGGAGGGGCCTCAGTCCAGCCCGGCTCAGGAGCCGTGAGCCCACTAGGGGTCTCGGGAACCTTGTTCCAGTCGGAGACCCCTTCAGCATCTGATCTGTTTCCGGCGGGGAGAATAGTCAACCTTCCAGGAACTCTCGCACACCAGGGCTGCACTGCTCCCCATGGGGCACGAGTGGTCTGCCAAGCCGGGTAGGTGTGTGTTGGGAGGGGGGCGAGCTGCAGGGGTTAAGGGCCCTATTCGCAGCTGTCTGGACAGCGAGATTTGTGCGGAGCGGTGGGGTGACGTGCAGAGGGCGCCTAGGTTGGTGCGAGGCCGGGAGGGGCCTTTGGCAGGGCTGCTATGCCTGCGGGGTTGGGGGACGGGAGGCTGAGTGTGCGGGTCCCTGGTGTTCCATGTGTGTCGGCGGGACACGCGGTGTGCACGTCGCCTCCGGGCCAGAGTGGCGTTCATCCTTGGGGGGGCTCGGGTGAGTTGTGTGTGGTGCGCTGTTCGCGGGTCCGCGCCATTCAGTCCGAGACCATCTCTGCTTTAGATGTGCCGGGACCTGGCGCCCGGACTGCATGCGATGCCTGCCAGACCAAACGGGCAGAGCTTTGTGTTTCACAAGAGTGTCTGGAAGAGTTGGTTGACCTGTCCCGCAGCGGTAATATTTTGTATACGCCACCTTATTTGTTGCCGACACATTTCTATGATTGGCAGGTTCGGTGTCCACTGGGTGCAAGGTGCGTCCCTGTGTGGGTTAAGTGCAGAGTGTCTTTCTTTTTGTGTGCAGGCAGAAATCGGAGAAGTTTGAAGTCTTTGCTACGCGTGGGCGGTCTTCCCTGTGTGCCTGAGTAGTAGGCATACCATTCATTTGATATACGGAGAGGATGAAGTGGATGGGCAGTGTTTCGTGTTGGCGTTCGACGCCTCGGCAGGGTTGGCAAGCGCGGTATGAATGGAATTCTGAGGCGAGCTGTACTGCCACCAATGGAACATGCTTTGCAGTCGCAGCCTTTCCTGGAGTCACTGAGGCTAGTGAGGAAGTGGGGCCACAGGGTAGCGAGGCACTGCCTGTGGTGCAGTGACTGCCGGTCTTCTCCAGTGATTATTAAACTAGTGGTAGTTCAGCAATGCGTCCTGTTACCTCACCTTTATTTAAACGCAGGTCTTGCCAAAGCTCATGTAGATCTAATTGCCCATCGCGAACGATATTAGCTACTTGGAACACCGCCTTGCAGGCGCCCCGGTTACGTCTGTTGGGGTATTTTCCACCGATTTTGGTACCGACGTGGGTGCATGGAGTGTCGAGGTGCCTCATTGATCTCCACTGGTGTCGGGCGTCAAATGCTTGGGGTGTACAGGGCGCCTCAGGTTCCGCCCTGATGAGCTTACTTTGATTCTACATAAATTATTATCGGGCATTGGGGAGGGAGAAACCAGCTGTCTAGGGCAGGACAATAAGCAAGCGAGAGCTGTAGCTAAGTGGCAGTCTTTCAGTGCTGGTCTCACCGTCTTTCAAGACCAGGGTTCTAGCCCCAGCAGTGGGGGCGTTGTCAGTGTTGCGGAAATGTAGGTGCACATCGTGTTGCCACAAGAGCCAGCTGCATTTAGCGCCACGTTACCTACGGGTGCACGTGCGCTCTTTTGTCAAGTTTTGCTGGGGTTTTAAGAGATAGGAAGATTTGTACGGACGTAGGAATCAGTGCAGAACAGTTCTAGATCTCGAAAGTAGGTATCAGAATTTCCGTGAATTCTGCTGGCTCCTAACTCAGCTCCTTGCGGTACCTGTTGAGATGCCGCCTTCTAGGTGGTATGTTCCAGCGTGTTGGGTGCGGAGTTAAGAGTGAGTGTGTGACATCGTCACCCGATGTATTGCAGGGTGACCCAGCTCAGAGGATAGAATTCGTTGTGCCTGTTCCGCATGTACTACAGACCATGGTTCATGGGGGGATGAGGCACTTGCATGGTTGCTACATAGGGACGACGTATAAAACGGGTTCAGTGGCCGGGGAGGTGTAGACTGCCAGCTGGTGATCTGTCATATGTTAAGTATCACAGACCGCGTGGTCGAACTTGTGACAGTCCAGTGAGTGGGTCTCACGGATTAATCGGACGCGGGTTCGTGGCCCAGTAGGCAATCATAAGGAACGTGCAGCAGGAAGTTGGTCTGGGATCGGCAAGGGTGCCAGGGCAGGCCACGTGCGACGAACTCGCGTCAGTGCTGCATGCGGGTCATCCAGGATCAATGGAGACGCCTCGTGTTCGTGGCCTCAGACACTGGTGAGGCAATCATGAGTTCTGTATGATGAGTTCGCTGGGATAGTGGTAAAATTGTATTTGCCTCCATCTAAGGGGCACGGAAAACAGGCACAAACATAACTAGCCCCCCTCGGCGCTACGGGGGAGCAATTGGAGCAGCAGGTTTGCTGGGTAGACTGGCATATGGTGCTTCAAGGTTAATTTGAGCATGGGATGCCTTTCAAATTGTGCGCGATGACCCAAACAGTGTTCCCACATTGGTGGTGCCCTCGTCTGCTGGGGTCTTTGTTCCAGCGCCACAGCGAGCAGAGGGAGAGTCGGGTTAGAGACATTTTAGGCATGGGCAAGCCTTCGAAGGGGCCCCCACTGATAGAGCTCTTGTCAACTCCCCAACTCTGTTCTGCAGAGTCTGGTCCTGATTGCCTGGATGTTTGGGGGTCACATATTATTCGCAGTAATATTAGTGAGCTACTGCTGTGTCTTGGCTTGACTTTCTTGTCCCTTACATGTTCATGCGAGAGGTGCACCGCGACAACATGGGCTCAAGACAGGTTGAGGACGGGTGCCAGCGGGCAAGGTGGTGGCGTTATGTGACAGTATGGTAACTAGGTGAGGTGTATGCAGTCTCCTCTGTGGTGTTCCTAGTTTGCTACGGTGGGTGTATGGTTGGCACATTAAATGTACACTGCCTCTGGGGTAAGCCCTAAGGCTCTGCCTAGGGGGTGAGCAGGCGTTAGCTGTAGTGTGTACTCCCTTCTCCGGACTAGTGGTGGGTTCGGCCAGGCTCAGGTGCAGACCTTAGCCAACCAGAAAATCCACTTATAACATTGGTAGAGAATGCCTAGGAGTTGTTTGCAGTCCATTTGCAACCGCCCCACAGGGCGAATGTTTCAGGGCACAAGTGTGTCAGGCAAGTGTGCTTGTGCTTTCATCGCACTGTTAAGTCCCAGTCACGAGCTGATTTTATCAGGGTGAGCTGGCTGGGGGTCAGGGAGCGCCGATGCATCAGAAGCGCTGAGTAGCTTTCAGCTAGGTGTGGTATGGTTGATATCTGATGCAAGGGGCATTGGTTAGACTAGAACTGTACTCCGAGGTACCGCCTTCGGGGCTGGGATGTCTGTTGCCACTGCTGTTTCAATGGAAGCCATTGTCGAACGGGTTGCTCTGAGCGGAGTATTGGCAGGCTTTATTAACATTATCAGCTACCAGTTCATACGTGCATCTTTCACTAATTTATACAATGCAGATCACAAGAACTAATTCCCAGGCTCCTGCAGTAGGTGCGTAAAAGGTTGGAGCGACCTGGCAAGGGAACTGTGCCACGTGTGGTTGGTAGCTTGTGTCGCTCAGTTTGGGCATGAGCACGGCCTGTCCTGTCGCCGATGGCCTGCGAAGTTGGTGGCCTGTGCTCCCAGCAGTCCTGTTTGGTGGATGCGGGGTGACCATAATGGCAATTTCAGAGTGGTTGGTGTTAGGTCACCTTGTTTGGGGTTAGAGGTCCGTTGGTCTAAGGACTGGCCAGTGCGTCTTCCTGCGCTCAGGTCGGTGAGCAACCTTTGGGGGTTATGGTGTCGGTGGTAAGTTCTGGGCAGGGAGACTCAGGCCAGTCCCCACCCTTTGGTCGACCAGGACATCCCGCACTTTGTGGGCTTAGCTCTGCAGGCTACCCTGCGCCCTGGTTTTAACAGACTAGGATATGCAGTGAATTTTGTGGCAGGCATGCGCCAAGAGATGGGTCTTCCGATACAGCTATACCTGGTTTATTTCCTGGCTACGGAGTGGCTGCGGGACACTCTGGTGTTGGAGGTGGTCAGCCGGTTGGCAGGCCTTCTAGAGGTGGGTTCTAGCTCAGGCGTGTCCTAGTAAGGGTTCAGGTGCCAGAAGTCGGCCCTGGGATACAATTTCACTGGCCTGTGGAGTGGCTGAAATGAAAGAGGCTTGTGTTTGACCTCTCGGTCACAGGTTCAGATCCTGGTAGGCCCACTTAGCATATCATCCTTCTGAGGTCGATAAAATGAGTACCATTGAGTTAAGTAACAATAAACATGTTACGCAGCGCCAGGACACCATGGGGTGAGCGGATTCCCAATTACAGTCAGAAACGGAAATTGTAATGGATTTTGTGAAGGTACCGACTCACTCAGCAGTGTAGAAAGCGGGAGACTTTGCGGTTTTCTCTCGCCCTATAGCCTTGGAGCCAGGCAGGTTGTGGAAGTGGTCATCCAACGAGTGTGCTGCAGTTCATAATTTGGGGAAACTCTGGGTTATAGCACTAAGGGGCTACAAAGTACTAAAGAACAACTGGCATTCCCGGTATTCATGAAAGGGCAGGTATTTATACATATTGTTCCCCTACTGTTCCCACTGTCTAGTCTGCTCCCTGGTATACTAGCAGAAGTTTTGGAGGGCAAGACGTCACCTGGGGTGGTGACTGGCTTATTCGATGGACATGCTCCACGAGCGCTATACACAGATAACTGGGTGAGAGGAAGTAAGGCGGGCTTGATAACTCTTACTTCTACCTGCACTGGCACATCTTGTCATGAGTTGCTTGTCAAAGGTATTGCACTTCAGCCAGGCAATGTTAACACCCATCCACACCAAACCGATGGTTTAGGGTCATCCTGGGCGCATACCACAGCCCAGTATTAGGCCCTGTGGTTGTCAGCGCCATGAATCACTAAATTCAACTGAACAGGAGGCATGACCGTGGTTTACACTAGCAGAAGTGTGGGAGTGTAGACTCCACCTAGGGGGGTGGTTGGCTGAATTTGATTGACCAGTCCAAATGTTTCACAGCAACCGCATGGAGAGTTCCAAATACCTGTGCGTTGTTCATTCAGGCACACAGTATCATGTTCATTTTGGGCGCTCTGGTAGACCTTTAGCAAACCTAACCATGGGTTACACTCGCTGGGGTAGGGACACCAGCGTGGCGACACAGCACCTGTTGGCAGTTGCCATTTTCTAATGGGGGGCCAGGACGATCATACTATGTCTCCTTTTCAGGGAGGCACTGAAGGGCTGGGAGAGGCGAGTGCCCCGGATACTGGGTCCCCCTTAGAGTTTCAGACTCGGTAGGACATGCTCGCAGGTGCCAGCTTCGGGCGTGGGTGCAAAGTAGGGGACACATCTTTCTTTGTCAAGCATGCCACAGAAAGACTAGTAGTGGCTTGCGGGAACTGACAATCCACAGATACCACTAGGGCTTTCATGACCTACTTGTGTTGGCTGCTGTTGAATGTAAGGGATTCCCATTTTCGCTATAAATGTGAGCTTCCTGGGGGATCATTTGGTGTCATTTAAGTCCGTTCTAGCAAGTTTGAGGTAACAGATAGACAGGCCTTTTCATTGTCCTTTTGCCCCCTATATAGATAATCTCTCATGGGCAGGGCCCAGTGCGGTAGCCAGCAAGGGAATTAGAGGCAGGCCTTGGGTTCTCACCCAGCAGGAGCCGGAAGCAATGCGGGGAGACTTAGCCCATAGATTTACACCTGCAGGTACAGTGGCTAACCTCCCCTCTCCCTACATATGGGTGAAGGGCGTACGGTTCCCCACATGTTGTCTATGCCTATGTAAGAGCTGATGGGATACCCTTTCCAGGCCCCTAATGGTAATTTTACATGTTGGGCCGGCGACTACGTTTGTCATCGTGATCTATTAGTTTGGGGCAGCTACTTCGCACCGAGCGATTGTCGGGCACAATTTGTTTTCATCTATCGACTCCTGGGGTGTAGTTCTCCTGTGTATTCACCACTAGGCTAAACGAAGGGACTGCATAGTGGGTACAGGATTCACACAGGGGTGCGGGCCACCAGCCGTGCCCCGGGCAACGCTTGCAGGACACTGGCTACCACTAATTGGCAGTGGTCTCGGTATCAAGTTTCAGGAACAGCACTGTTCAGGATTAGCATCTGACTGGGGAAAGCGTTTGGATGCGGTGTGGAGGAGACCGCCCCTGCGGGGGTATGCTTCGGCAGTCACCCTTCCCGGAAGGGCAGCGACTGCAGCTTTCAGGGCGGGCCTGGAGCGGAGCGCAGCGCATCTTGCAGGGGGACGTTGGGTATCCCAATGTTTTAACGGTACTTCCGCTGGTAGCCACCCAGGGAGTGGCTGGAGGACAGGTTGTAAATTATGTGCAGTGTGAATTTTGAGTTACCAAAGGCAACCCTGTGAGGCATCAGGGGTTTGGCGGGGTGCACTGGTAGTGTGTTAGTGCACTGACAGCACGCCCTTACCAATTTTCAGGTGGAACGGGTAATGCGGGCATAATTAAATATGGCAGGCAATGCGGGTCCTGGCAGGCGCTTCTGCGGTCAGTCCTTTTGCAGGGGCAGCAAACCCAGCGTTCAGGGGCGGGCTTGGCAGCGGAGCGCAGCATGCAGGTGGGACGATGGCAATCCCAAGGTATTAAAGATACAGCCGTCCGCAGCCACCCAGGGGAGTGGCCGGAAGACAGGTTAAGGTATCATGTACAGGCAAACTTTGAGTCATCCAAAGGCTCCGTGAGGCACCAGAGGTTTGATGGGGTGCAGTGTTATTGTGCAACTAGGTGCGAGCTGGAGTAGTTGTATAATATAGTGTGCAGTGCTCATTAAAGGATGAGATTGAGATTGGGATTGAGATATCACGTAGGAGAGTTAACAGCGCCATGCGTAAATTCACGGAACAAAGGGGATTTAGCTTCATCAGGCATGGCTTTCTTCATGCCAAGTCTACTGGATTTTGGGAAGTGGATGGGATTCACCTCTCAAGGGTAGGCATGGACCTCATTTTGCTGGACCTTGGGGAGGCCTTGGAAGCAACAGGCTGTAGGTAGGAATATCTGCCTTGGTGGGGGGCCCTGGTGGTGACGGTGGCCACCCCCAGAGCTGTGGAGGAGTTACAGGGCGATCCAGAGTCTGCAAGGTACAGAAGGGTACTATACTGCAGCAGCACAACAGGGTGCTAAGCCAAGGATACCCAGGGATGTCTTAGCGTGTCCCCTGGAAGAACTACGGCGCCCCGTTAGCCTACAGGCGGTTGTGGGTCTGAGCAACCGGGGGCTGCCTGGAACGCTCCGCCCACCTGTGGGGGGGCGTGAGTAAGGGAGTGGACTGGCGGTCCACTGAGGGGAGAGGTGGCCTCTCCCAATAATTGGTAAACACCGATTGGCGACGGCCACGGTGCAATTTGGCTCATCAGACGGGCAGGCGGCATAGGGGCTGGCCTGCCCTGGGATCGCCCGTAAGATAACCCACCGTGTTGGCATATTGGTTATGCAAATAAACCTGCAGCAAAATTTCTCCACTAAAAAGGTGTTGTGTGGTTTATTTATGTATGTCACTGTATGAGAACTGAGTGTTGCCGATATTGGCACTATGCCAAGGCTGCCCGGGGGGGCCACGTAGGGGACCCTCCAACAGGGCGGCCGCCTTAGTGCCACAGGAAGGCACAGAAGTCTGCAGACTAGGCTCCCTGGGCTAGGGACCAGGGGGTCGGCTGGCCGCGTCACTTCCGGCCGTGGGAGGGGGACAGGGGTACAAAAGCCTTCCCCCGCCCACTGGAGGGTCTCTTGACCGCTGCCCGCCCTACCGCTTACCCTGCGGACGGCCAAAGGGTGGTACGGGGAGGGGAAGAATCTAACTTATTGTTTTGTGTTGCAGGAGGAGTTACAGGACGATCCAGAGTCTGCAAGGTACAGAAGGGTACTATACTGCAGCAGCACAACAGGGTGCTAAGCCAAGGATACCCAGGGATGTCTTAGCGTGTCCCCTGGAAGAACTACGGTGCCCCGTTAGCCTACAGGCGGTTGTGGGTCTGAGCAGCCGGGGGCTGCCTGGAACGCTCCTCCCACCTGTGGGGGGGCGTGAGTAAGGGAGTGGACTGGTGGTCCACTGAGGGGAGAGGTGGCCTCTCCCAATAATTGGTAAACACCGGTTGGCGACGGCCACGGTGCAATTTGGCTCATCAGACGGGCTGGCGGCATAGGGGCTGGCCTGCCCTGGGATCGCCCGTAAGATAACCCACCGTGTTGGCATATTGGTTATGCAAATAAACCTGCAGCAAAATTTCTCCACTAAAAAGGTGTTGTGTGGTTTATTTATGTATGTCACTGTATGAGAACTGAGTGTTGCCGATATTGGCACTATGGAGTACTTATGAGGCCAAAGCCATCCTTCAGAGGGCTCAGTGTTCCCACAAATGCGCAAGAATAGGAGTGCAGAACAATGGCGCTGCAAAAATTTTCAGAGTGGGGGGTGCTGCCATCAATGTTATATCACTGTCGTCACAGGGAATGTGAAAAATCCAAGGGTTTCACAAATCCAGCGGCGGCAGGCACAGGTAAGCGAGGTGGAACGGGGTGGGAGGGGGGAAGCCGACAGACGACGGAATAGATAAAATTAAATAAATATGACCTATTCTGTCGTCTGTCAACTTCCCCCTCCGCCCGCCCCACTCCGCTCCAACGCCTCACCGTGCTTACCTGCACTGGCCGCGACTGCACAAATCGCAAGTGTAGCGAAGGAGCCACACCAATTCAGCAAGAGAGTGGTAAAGGTGTGGTATGGAGCCAGTGGTGTATTTAAGAGTACACTGTTGCAAATATACTACTAAAACATGGTGTAGCCGCACACCGTCATTTACAGACAGCATGTTTCCCATTGAAATGGCCACAGAATTCACACCGGCATTCCGGTTTTACTGATACAAATATATAACACACAAACGCTAATGTGTGCAAATCGGATTTCTACAAATATTTATCGTTTTCACATCACCAAGTAATGTGTCTTGATTTGCATTGATCCTGTCAAAATCTTTGTTTTTCCCTCACTCTTCAGAATTGCAAAAAAATATGTGTCTCATTTGTACTTTCTTAACTACTGATATATTTTGTGATATTTGTAAAGTTCATTTACAGGTATTTAACTTTTTCTGTGTATTAGAAAGAAACTGACATCCTACAGCCTTTCCTTTCACATTTCCTGCACCGCAGCAAGATTGTCAGATAGTTCACTTAACAAAATCTGTAGTCTATGAACACACAGCAAATGTGAGAAGATAAAAACAACATTAAAAGGCATCTTTATAGCTCAATCACCTTTGGAACTCCAGCCTGGTTTTTGTAGGGGTGCTGCAGCACCCTTACTTCCAGCACCTATGTTACATACGCACAGCACGTTTAACTGTGGTGCACACTACCTGGAGTGTGTGAGTGAGTGAAGGTTCTAAGAGGGGGGAGGGTGACGGTTTTAGTCCTAGAATAGGCACAGGAGATGCCTTCAAGGCAAAATGGGTCAGACAGGCAACTTTAAACTTGTTAAAATATAGTGCAAGTGATGCCAGATGCCTGACACAAAGTAGCTACCTTTTTAGAGATGTATGATGTAACAACGCGATCAATTAGATCGCGGTACATTACATCGCTGTCTTTACAACGCAAGTCGTTACCACGACTTGCGCTGTAGGGCGCTGGACTTAGAAATAGTATGATTTACTATTCCAACTCCAGCCTACGTACAGTAGGGAAGGTGTTGGAATAGTAAATCACACTATTCCTTAGTCTAGAGCGCCCTCCAGTGCATGTCGTGGTAACGACTTGCGTTGTAAAAGCAGCGATCTAAATGTACTGCGGTGTTTTGACCGCGTTGTTAAGGTCGTTTCCCCCTTTTTAGGTTACAAATCATCCATATGTTGTACTTTGTGAAACCCGAAAACAATTGATCAGTTGTGCTGGAAAACAACTGCACAGACTGTAACAGTACTCAGTTCTTATTTTGGTGATCATGCCAACATGAAGTTGTTTGTCAGAAACTGCAATACTGTAGATTCTTTTTTTAAAGTAAATGAGCTGCAAGAAAACAGGTACTGTGGAATTAACAAACAACTGAAGCTTCCTCTTCATGTTTTTATTCAACTTATTCTTTAATAAATAGGGGTAAGCCATAAAAGAGGTTTTTATTCTTTTATATTTAAAGTTGGCTAATGATTCCCTTGGTATAAGGAGTTGTTTGGATTTGCCTTCATATAGTGGCAGCCAAGTGATCTTCAGAGCAATACTCTGATTAAAACAGAGTTTACTAATGTGCCCAACATTTGACTGTCAACAATAATCCATTAGAGCTGGGTCTCATTGCTAGAAGCTCCAAAAGCTTTAAGAGGAAAATGGATAAGAGGAAAGAACAGGTGTCTAGTCAGCACTTGTGAGACATGTAGCTGTTGGTTGAGGGGGGTGTGAGCCCTTCTCAAGCAACAGCCACACATGTTGTCAGGGTGAACCACAAAAGTCACTAAAGTAACCTGTGCTTAACCTTCTGGTAGCTTTGCACAAAGGTAGGCAGGCTTAATTTAGAGGCAATGTGTAAAATATGTATGCAGCACTCAAGCAGCAATAAAGTGAAAACACAACACAAGAAAAATTGCAAAACAGAGACAAATAGAGTAAATATTAACCCCTTAACTACTGAGACTCCTCCTCCTCACCCCTCCCCGCCAAGTGGTGAGCCCTTTTTTGGGCTATTTGGGGTAGTTCATGCTTAAGCCTCCATAACTTTTTGTCCACATAAGGTATCCCCACCAAATGTGTCCTTTTTTTCAACGTCCTGGGGATTCTAAAGGTGCCCAGAGTTGGTGGATCCCACCAGAGAGGACCGAGAAAATAGCCAAAATATAGTAAAGTTTTGAATTTTTGGGGAAAAAAGTGCTCTGGATAAAAGTGTCTATTGTTTTCATAAAAATGGCATCAACGAACAGTTTGCTGTGCTAAAGTCACCATCTTCCCAGCTTTCAGGAACATTGAGAGCTGAGTCAAGAAACCAAATTTTTTACCACAGTTTTAGCATTTTCAAAGAGGTAGCCCATTTTTCTGATTTTTTTCTGCTTTTAACCTACTTCCAGTTTGTGGTGGAAACCAGTGTGAAACCCATGGGTGATCCACGAAAGCTATATATATTTCTGAAAAGTAGACAAAGTTCCAAACTCATCAAGGGGTCATATGTGTAGATCCCTCAAGGTTTTCCCAAAGAAACTAACTGTTGAAATAAAGAAATATTAAAAACAAGTAGGAAATACAGCCATTTGTGACAATGTTTTCATCTGTAACTTTTTGTCACAATGGTTGATTTACAAAAGCAATGTACTATTATGTTTGCTAGACCTTTTTGGCTGTGGGGATATATAGGTTTTGTAGGTTTTCCAAGAACCCGAGGTACCCAGAGCCAACAACTGAAATGCACAGTACAATGGTTTTTCATTGTGTACTGAGTATAGGCCCATTCATGTGGTGGAATATGTAGAGTGAAAAATAGGTATCAAGGTAAACTATGCATTTCTGAAATGGGTACAAGATATGGAGTTTAGAAGCAGTAGCTATTTGTACATCTCTGAATTAGTGCATACCCATACGAGCAAATGATTTAGAGGGAATTTTATAAAATGTCTTCTTTCTTACACACTGGCTTACATTTGGAAGGCACAGATGCAGTGAAATCCAATTGGTAATAACACATATCCTACTATTCTGTGCTCCCACCTGTCTCTTGATAAAAATGGTATCTCACTTATGTGGGTAGGCCTACTGCTTGTGACAGGAAACGGTCCAAAACACAACATGGATGCATCACATTTTTCCACTCAAAACTGACCCGTTTATTGCAAAGTGGGTAGCTGGGGATTTTGGGCCCTAGCTCAATCGGCACCTAGGGAAACCTAGCAAACCTGTACATTTTTTAAAACTAGACATGTAGGGAAATCCAAGATGGGCTGACTTGCGTGGCTCTAACCTGGTTGTTTTACCTAGAATCCTGTGCAAGCCTCAAACATTGACTATAAAAAACATTCTCCTCACATTTCAACCCAAGGTCAATGGAAGCCCTTGTGTGGAGACTCCTATTTACCTCGTTTAAATCTGTTCCTGTCACTGGCACTAGGAGCTTTCTGCTCCTCCAGCGGAGGGGTAGATTGGGGGTTATTTACTCCAATCTGCCCCTCAGGGGGGACAGAAAGACTGTTGCCGCCTTCAGCTGGTGTGGGAGCATAACCAGGTTCATAGTGGGCAATCTCCAACCCTGGATTTAAAAAAAATCTTTCCATGGAGTTTAGTGGACTTTCTGTCCTCCCCCCAAGAGGGCAGATATGGGGTCATTACCCCATGGGGCAGAAAGACTATTGCACCATTTACTTAAGGTGGGGGCATAGCCATGCCCATGCTGGGTTGCCCCCACCCCAATATTAAAAAAATAAATCCCTGGCTCCTAGTCGGCTTTCTACCCCCCAACCCACTGCGGGCAGATCAGGGGTAATTAACCCATCTGCCCTCCGGGGGGCCTGAAAGACAGTTTCTCACTTTGCTTGGAGTAAGGGCATGGCCATGCCCATGCTGGGCAGCCCCCACCACTATATTTCTATTCAGTTAATAAACCCTGGTATCCAGTTGGCTGAGCAGATCAGGGTTAATTGCCCCCATTGCCCCTTGGGGGGCAGAAAGACTGAAATATAAAAATTATGAAGGGGAGCACAAGACCTTGCCCGTAGGGGTGCTCCCCTAGCAGGGATCCACTGGGCAGAGGTACCCTTGGAAAGGGGAGATTCTTCCCTTTCCAATGATACCTATCCCATGAGAATCAGTGCTCGGGGGAGGGGGAGATATGCCCCAGAGCACTGATTCAGCAAAATGATCCCATTGCCTAGTTTTTCTTTCACTTTTACTACAATGATGTCAGCGCGTCCTGCACGCTGATTGTCACTGCAGTAAAGAAAAAATCAGGGTGCTCGGGAAGCCCATATTGACAAAAGTAGTCAAAGAACGCAATAGATTGAAGACTGTTACTAGATACTGGGTTGCCATAGAATGCCAGTCATAAACCATGCAACTCCAGGCAAAAGACAGAGACAAATCTAGATCACCCCATAAGCCTTTTGGTCCTGGAGTATATAAGACAATTGAATGTACTAGGGTGCTCGCTGGAGAGATGAAATTATAGCTCTGATGGGCTGTTCACCTTCGTCCAGCCTGTCACTGGAGGTATTATACACAAGCTAATTACCAAGCCCTCTTGTGAAAGATTGAACATGAGGTCAATAGTACGGCAATAGCTTTTTTGTTGTGCGGACCTACTTCTGTGACTTTCTTGAGAACTGTACTCATGATTAGAGGAAAAATGCTCTTACATCTCTCTTGGGAACGTTCTATTTAGGTTTACACCCCTGTTATTCTGTCTAGTTGCCACACTCTATGTGTTCCCCCATTACCACCTATTAAATGCCCCATGTGGTTTTCAGGGTGGGATGTGAGTAGGATAGATTTAGATCTGTCTAAAGTTAAAGTTTAAATACAATTTTTTTAATTTTAGACAGAGGTCTATATCACACAGTAACATTTGAACTTTCCCTGTTGCTCGCTTGCAAGTCACTCCACTTTTTTCTCCTATTACCTCATTTGCCCACCTCTCAGGAAGGCCTAAAGATACTAACAATTCCCTTTTTTATTAGTAGGATGCACACTCTACTTGATGTCTGTCTCCTGCGCTCCTTTGTTCAAGCCCGCCAGTGTAGGCATCCTCCATCCCATTTATTCTGAGATCATTGGCTCCCACATCACACTAAGGATTCTTGGGAACTCAAACTCTTGAAACACTACTGGTATAATGTCACACCCAATATCGTTTGGACAGTGCAGAGAATGTCCATTACACAGTAATGTCAGTATCAATGCTCAACTGACTAGAAGACTGTCAACCATCCAAAACACAACTGCCAGACTCACACTCAGGCTGCTCATCACATACACATAACTCCCTCCCACCAAAGACCTTCACTGGCTCCCCATTCATAAAAGTACACTCTTCAAGCTCCTGGCACACACGTACAAAGCCCTACAGTACCTTGTCCCCATCTACTTCAACACTTGGATCAACTTCCAAACACCTAGCAGACACCACCGATCTACTCAATTCATGCTTGCACACACCCCCTGCATTCGCAGATCAGGCGGATGAGTTTTCTCTTAAGCCCCCCCCCACACAAAAGCCTGGAATTACCTCCCCTTTCAAATAACAGCTGCTTCCTCAGTACTTAAGTTCTGCAAGAAACTGAAGACATGGCTCTTTACTTAGACCCCAAAACCAGTCTCTGCTTAATAGATACAGAGCACCCTTGTGTGTGAGTGCTGCGCTCTACAAATACACATAACATAACATAACATAACACAGTTACCCCCACTCTTCTACAGGCACATTACAATAGGCTCTCTGAATGTAAATGACTTTACATCTTACAAGAAGAGGAAGAAAACCCTTTCTTGCTAGGCCTGTAAGTCAACTGACTTACCAATATTGCATGAAACCCCCTGTAACCAATTTAAGTGAAGTGAAACAAAAACTGGGTGGACAGAGTATTTAATGCTCATAATAAAAGAATGGAAGGGCCTATTGACAAGGACTTGCTTCTTATAAGATAGGTGGTGTAGCCATCACCTTAGAAAGTCACTCCCCGTCTTGGTGCTAAAAACTAGGGTGGTTGAAGAAGACTGCTATGTCTTCAGGAGATTGTGAATTCAGTGGAAGACCCTAGTAGTAGATTCAATCCACACTCCAAATGGGGGGAAGCACAACTTTTTGGGGGGCTGTACTGAGTGCTATAACACCTTGGCAGTAACAAGTTAATAGAAGAGGCTGGCTGAAATATAACTACAGACCCTCTCTCTGAGAAGTGAGTAAAACCTATGGTGGTGGTCTCGTGATGAGAGTCTTGAGGAAATGGAAAGTGGCGGCAGATTAAAAAGGTCTTGAAGAAACTGTAAAAGTAGCAAAGCCTACCCTACCATTTGTGTCTGTGACGCAGCAAGGTGAAATGTATGGGGTGGGGTTCACCCTTTGTGCTGGTATTTATAGCATTTGTTTTATTCAGTTTTATCCTGGAACACCCCCACATCCCTCCCCACCCGTCCCTCCTTTCCCCTAACTTTATTGAGAATGTTTTTATTATTATTATTCCTAGGAGATGGCAGCCAGCCCACACGTTGATCATGTTTACAGTTCGATATCATATTTATGTTGCAACTGTTTACATACCTAGACCTTTGTACAGTATATTTGCTGTTACTGTATAGTAGGTAAATGTACAATAAAGTATTTTTTTTCATAAAACAAAGCATAGTAAATTCGTTCTAGAAGTCTAAAAATAGTACACTTTTGGCGTTTTCTGCAAATAATTTTACAACTCAGTTAATTGTCTACCTTGTAACATTTCTCCTGGTGTCCACCCTGCTTTATCTCTACATACCCCCACGCAGTGCTTAATTTGAGCCAGTGGTTTCTCATGGTCAGCACTGGCACTTAATTGTCAGCACCGGTGCTTATGACAGTCTGCCACATGCAGCCGCGGTCCGTGCAGGCAACAGCGGTGGGGCAGTGGGGGGGGGGGGGGATTTCGAGGGACGATGCAGAGGGAAAATTAAATAAATTAATTTTCCCTCTGCATCGTCCCTCGAAATCCCCCCCAACGCGGCCCCACCACCCCACCGCTATTTCCTGCATGGACTGCGGCTGGCCACATGGTGGCGCACTGTGCCTAATTTAGATATGAGCACAACACAAGCTCTTTATTCCTTCAATATACATTCACAATGAGTAATACCTGCCACTGAAGCTATTCCTTTAGCTTTGGAGCCTGGAATAGTATGAATTGTCACACTTGTAAGAGTGTGATGGTTAGTAGTCGTGTTGGTACTGTAACTGGCAGCTCTGGCAAGGACAATGGATGGCACACGCTGCAGTGTCCTCCTGACGAGGGCCCTGGCACCTATTTTTTTTAAATTTTTTTTTTACAAATTAAGCACGGTCCCCATAGTAGAATTGGGCAGCTTAAATGGTGCCACAAACTCTCGATAGCAGAGGTATAAACGTGGGTCTACATAAGCTAGGGCCACAAAGAATTTTTAAGAAATCCAGGTAGATAATCCAGGTAATTCTAACCAAGTGGCGCACTCATTGGTCAATGTTGGACACCCCTGGTCTACAAATACTCAAATATTAATTTGACAATCAAGACACTGCATTATTGATATAGTTGTGAACACATTTACCTGTTCTGAACATGATAAGTAGAAGATAGCAGCAAATAGAACAATGATGAAGGTGGTTACCTGAAAATGAATATTCAGACCCTATTTCATTTCATTATCTGAGATGAAATAACTGAAAACCCGCATTGAATGCTGGGTTACCTACCGGGTCCTTTCAGACTGTCTTAAAATTCTATTACAGGACCGGAGGCTTCGGATTATGCTTCTCTTTCTTTTATTTGCTACTCACAGCAGCCAATGAAACGTTTTGTATGCAAATAAAACTACATTTCCCATGATGCTTGTCAGTACATCACATCCTGTATAGCCCTATAAGAGCCACTGCATCCCGTTTCTACTCCTCTTTCTTTGCTGCTCACGCAGAAAGTTAAGTGCTCCAGAATTCTACTGTGATTACTGTCTACTATTGACTATTTAATTGGTTTATAGTCATTTTGTAAGTAGGTGCGCGCTGTGTTTTATTGTGTTCACATAGGTGCGCGATATCGCGCTGTGTGCCGCGCTTACATTGCACTGGGTTGTGGAGGCTCGGACGCTAGCGCTTGTACCGCGCTGTGCTTCCCCAGCCTCCGGCACTGTTAAAAGGCTCCTGCTGGGAGCGGTTATAAATGTGCGTGATATCGCGCTGTGTGCCGCGCGTGCATTGCACTGGGCTGCGGAAGCTCTGACAGCGCGTGTACCGCGCTGTGCTTCCTCAGCCTCCGGCACTGTTAAAGGGCTCCGCGCGTGCATTGCACTCAGTTGCGGAGGCTCTGACGTTAGCGCTTATACCGCGCTGTGGTTCCCGAGCCTCCAGCACTGTTAAAAGGGGAGCGGTTATAAACGTGCACGATATCGCGCTGTGTGCCGTGCGTGCATTGCACTGTTAAAAGGCTCCTGCTGGGAGCGGTCATTAATGTGGTGTGCTTCCCGCCGGGAGCAGTGAAGCAACGCGGGCGGCCCGATCGGGCTTACTTTTACTTCCCGCTGGCCTCAAAGTACCGCGCTGCCCTCGACAGCATTACATTGCCAGTTTCCGGTATATACGCTACATGCTTCCCCTCATAGCGGTGCGCATGTGGTGAGAGCTTTCTCCATTACGTTAATTGGTTACAACGAGCCACTGTGGCCTAGTGGTTAAGGTCTCTGACTCCTATTCCAAAGGTTCAGTGTTCGAATCCTAGTGGTGTTTTCCGAGTTAAGACTTCTATTTAAATTTGGATTTGTATTCACTTTTAGCCTTGAAACTTTCTGATAAATATTTATCAATATTAGATACTGCACTTTTTGCTGGGGTGTGCACGATAGCGCTAATAAGTTTAGCCCACCCGGGCCCAGAATAAGGCCACTCCCGCGGGAGCAGAGATCACGCGCAGAGACTGGCTTGCTACATACCTAATTGGGCATGTGCGCGATCATTATTAAAAAGACTTGGCACGGCCGAGCACAGAATCAAGCGTTCCCACAAGAGCGGAGATACCGCGCTTTCGTTTGCAGCATGTCAAGTGAGTCACTGTGACCAGTGGTTAAGGTCTGTGACTATTACTCAAAAGGTTTCGTGCTAAAATCCTGGTGTGTCAATGGATGTGATTTATGTCGTAATTTTGACTCACTCCTGCTCGTAATGTTATGTGTTTAAATCCTGGTATTTCCATGAATGTGGTTTCTGACTTAATATTACTTTGGCATTTCCATATGGTTGTTTCTGTTCACTGCGCGGTCTCGCGCTTATCCGCCACAGGCTTTCCCTAGTTGCTGAGTGCGGTTATAGAGCCATAACGCTCCCATGTGCGTAGCCCAATTGGGCTACATTTGGACTTTTTTGGCCTACGCACATCGCACGCGCCCCCGTTGCTCCGAGGTTCATAGTGCCTCGTATTTTACATGGAGCAGTTTTTCTTGTACGCCTACCCGGCTGCGACAATAGGCTGGCCCTTGGAGTGCGCACACGCTCCCGATATTTCAGTATGGCTCTGACGCCCTTTGGGCTGGAAAAATTTAGACTACAGCATTGCTGAGGAGCTGATACATAATTATGTTTCAATTCTCGTGTGCACAGGGTTGGCTCCCCCTCTACTCCTCCATTATGCTGTGCTCTGCACTACAATATTGAATACAGACACCCTTAGGCACTGCATGGGTGAGCTATAAGGAGGATGTGATTTATTCTGAAAGGAGCGCACAAGGCTCCTAGAATAATTGTTGAGGCTCGGGTTCTTCCCGTCCTAGAGTCAATCAACAGGGCCTCAGAAATAACAGTCCCTAGCTCGGGGCAGCAAGCCTTCATTGACGCCCATTATCATTATTTAGTGACAAAATCCTTGGGCATGATATTTTTCTCCCTACCTCATTCACCCAACGGATATTGGGGCGCCCGCGCGCGTTCAAAGGGGCTTAGACAAGGGCACAATAGCTTACAATTAGGGTGCTGCGGCCCCATACTCCAGTCACGGTGGAGGAGTCGCCTGACACCGACGCCAGCCTCCTTCTTTTCTTTCTAGTCGTAGAAAATCACAGAAAGGGTTCACCCGGACCTGGCAGGGAGGCCAGGACAAACTCCTAGTCATAGCCGGACACAAACAGCGATAGGCGTTGTATAACACCATCTGCGTCATCTTTTCTGAGAGACGCAAATCCTTTTCATAAGGATGGACTACCTTAACGGCATGGCTGCACTAATCCTTAGCAACCTATCCCCTGGGGACAGGTTAGTTACTGGACATCTCTATAATATGTGGGCTTGTTTACTTTTGGTCACACCTCTGGAATTATGGGGGTCTTTCACGATGCCGGCCCTTTACGGACCATTTAGGGATTCCTACTAGAATTATCACTTCCTTTCCCAACATATTCAACACATTTCTAGCATATAGCGTTCAGGAGGGCGTCCAGTTTTTTCGCCATTTTTTCCTTCCACGTCGTTCGCTGTTATTCCGATTCGGAACAGGGGGTTGGAGTCCTTGAGGATATTTTTCTTCCGGGCTCCCTTCAGCTCTTTAGCGTCTCACCAAGTTACGGATATAGGTCATTGTTCCCTCAAGGGAACAGGACAGCCTCCACATCGTGTTTACCGGGATATATATATATATATATTCATCTTGGCACAGACATAGACCTGAGCCTCACAACTTTCCTGCCGCTAGACCTCATCTTCAGATTCCGATTTTCGGGGATACGATATGTAAGGCCTTTTCCGGCTACAAATTCGATATACTTGTGTCTCTTGGGTTAAAACTTTCCAGGATTATCTCGTTCCTACACAGTCAGCTAGGTCTTACACCATCCAAATTAAGGGATTTCCAAAGGACCCTGTACCGATGTTATCCATGCAGACGGTTCCATTTCGGGCGTTGCCAGAGTAGTGGTGCGATTAGCATAGTCTATCAAACAGTCTTCCCTGCCCCTCCATTCATTTCGGGTCGTTTTTGTTTCCCACAGGGGTTTCTTGACACATCCTACTCATTATGCGCAATATCTTGGCAGTGGGACTTATCAACAAGTTAGAAGATACGAGGTCATTTTACTAGGGAAGTTACTGAAGGTCTTCTGGCATTCTGCTGGAGTTATCGGATTTAGGTCATTGCAGAATATATTCCATAACAAAGACCACAGTGGCGGACTGGTACTCCTGGTATCCAGGAAGGCAACGGGTGGCAGCTTCACCCGAAGGACATTCAGTGGTTGTAAGACTTTTGCGGTCTTTTATGATATACCAAGGACCTATGGTTCAAAGGTAAGTCTTGTACCTTTGGTGGCACAGGGCCAGGGTTCGAATCCTGTCAATGTTGTAAAAAGTAT
The DNA here is from genome assembly GCA_963921515.1 of Calotriton arnoldi. NCBI lineage: Eukaryota > Metazoa > Chordata > Amphibia > Caudata > Salamandridae > Calotriton > Calotriton arnoldi. Next base: position 306,320 of record CAWUFW010009247.1, on the reverse strand, counting down.
CCCCAGGTGGTAACTTTTTTCAAACCTTTGACTTTTATGACATAAAGGTTTCCGGCAACAACGGGAAATTGCCGGGGGTTTTGGACACGTTGCTGGCGTTCATTTAACAAACCTGGGTCCTTCCACTCAAACGCAATACTTTTCGACATGGGAAGGCCAGATTCATTGGTAAGTACACAACGGGTGATTTCTGTGGGGGCTGCTTTTTCCCACATTGTGAATGTTTTATCGAAAATAATGTCATAGGGATTTGTGTAGCGTTCGCTTCCACGGCCATTCGACCGCTTCTGCAGGTCATTCTCATATAGAGGCAAATTGGTCGGCTTGCGCCGGTATTCTGGTAGTTATTGAAAGGTAATAGGGTAGCGCAACCCCCAGACCAGAATATTCCTCTCTATGGATGTTCTCTCGTTTTTCCTTATTTGATAAGTGGCCAAATAATAATATGCTGACAAGGAGTCCATTATCGTCAAGCTGTGTTACGAGCCCTTTCTACCTGTGGGTGTTCCTACGACTTGAAAAGCCCTCGACTTTACAGGTACAGTATCTACTCCACGACGTTTCATTTACAGTTAATGGCAGGACTACAGCTTGTTAAGACCTGTTACGTCTTAAGCTTTCCAACTAATGCAATTTATGTGTGGTTCAATGCCTTAAGGCTTACAAGCGAGGTACTAGGCCTTTACGACCTGAGCTTTGATATAATTGTTGATTACATTACAGAAACCTATTAGACATGTGTCTGCGGCTATCATAGCCAGGTGGTTGAAGGCAGTTATGCCACAATACGGTATTCTTACCCGAATGTTTGGGGCACCGTCTGTTCGTGGTGCCATGGTTTTCAGTATTGTATGATGTTTTTCTAATGTTCAGGACATTTCTACTCTACTATTGATTTTCTCAGTCTCTATTTAAACAATTTTTATAACCGGTGGTGATATGACTGTAGTTGTGTTTTATAAGCGTTAAACTAGCATAATCCGAAGCCTCCGGTCCTGTAATAGAATAAAAAATTAGCTAGCATTCGCGCCAAGAATTTTCAATTCTATTAAGGACACGGAGGCGAAGATTATCCCACCCGGTTTTATTACAATGTTGGTAATAATTACCCACCCACTAGTACTTGATATTCTGTTTAAGCAGAAGTTACGGGTTTTCCTTGTCTCATTCCTTTCAGGTTCTAAAAAGCAAAACGAAGCAGAAGTACTTCTGGTTTACAAGACGGAAACTTTCCAGTTTGGTGATGGTTCTTCCATGTTGGAGGATGATTGTTGGGACTCTTGTTCCTTATTTTGGACTAGAATTGTTAATGTTATTGATCGTCAAGGTTCGAGCAAAGAAAGAGGAGTAGAAACGGGATGCAGTGGCTCTTATAGGGCTATACAGGATGTGATGTACTGACAAGCATCATGGGAAATGTAGTTTTATTTGCATACAAAACGTTTTTCATTGGCTGCTGTGAGTAGCAAATAAAAGAAAGAGAAGCATAATCCTCGCCTCCGTGTCCTTAATAGAATTGAAAATTCTTGGCGAGAATGCTAGCTAATTTTTTATTCAGCTTTAGAGTCTGTTCAATCATCATTTAACAGCAGCACTTGTCTCTTCACTCAGCCACATGACACTTGCAAATTACTTTCTTCTAAACTTTCACATTCCGTAAAACGCAGTTCCTGTACATGGAATGCGTCAAGGAAAAACCTTTGTCCTTTGTATTTGAAAATCATGTCTTTTTGCTTGGAAAAGATAAAACCGAATTCATCCAACATTCACTGCTGCAGGCGAGTCATTTTGGAAACATTCACCTGGGGGCAACAGATCAAGAAGTCATACTCGTACAAAATATCACTTGTGATCATTGAGCTTTCCTTGCCTGAATGAAACGCCCACACGAAACAGTCAGTGCACCGTTTTCTCCCATGTACATTGTGATACCCTTGCATCACTTCCTATTTCCGCCAGACGTGAACATCAGCTCTGCTATAAAAGTGAAGGACAAAAGTAAAGCAAAGTTTTCTACAAAAGATCTCAACACTTTTTAAATTTTACAACGCAAATTAAAAACTTCAATTCGGCAGGTGAACACATGTTCTATATTGCTTGGCCTCCTGTCCTGCTTTACTTGAGATTCATTCATGGTATTCTTAGTAAGAAGCACGCATGCGCGTGCGCTCCTCTTGCCCGGAAGTCGGTACTGCTGTTGTCTTATAGGTTGTGCCCTACGAGATCATGGAGGGTAGTGAAAATGGGCCCAAACTGTAATCATGCCTTCCTTCGCTGTATCACTGATATAGAGCTCAGTGCATATTGAACAGGCTTGCATTTTCTGCTCGCATTTACGTGGGGGTATGTGTGACGACAAGCAAGAAAAATGCAGAAAGAACACGCGCAAAAGATGCACGAATATCTTTTGCACTTGTTTATCTCATTTTTGCACTAATGTGAAAACGGACACAAAACCTGTAAAACACCAGTCCTGCCAAGTATCACGCACCAGGTGTGACACTCACGCATTTTGCCGACTCGCCAGCTCTCGCCACCGGCGGCGCCTGTGCAGGGCTCTACTGCTCCGAGGAGAGACGTGCTGCCACTGCCAGCAGCTGCTCTGGGCTGTAAGTTCATAAAGTTAATCATCGGCATCATGATCTGACTGCTCGAGAGCGCGGCTACTAGGCTACAATGTAACAATCGTGCCTCAGCCTGCCTGGCTCCTAATTATTCCTGCCGCGCGGCTTAGTTTGACACACACACTGCTCTTGCTGCCAATAAGGGGGGGGGGCGTCCTCTCAGCAGTAAATGCTACTGGCTCACACAGCCAGGCACTCACCAGGGGCGTGATGGTAATGATGTGACCGGTACTTGCCGTCACGTCCGGAGGAAGTGAGCACTCTGAGAGGCAGAATCGGCGGGGGATTCAATTTGAGTCAGGGAGTCGTCCCCGCCGTGGCGTGCAGCACTGCTGTGTCTTCGTGCGCAGCGCTGCAAATTAGCGTTGCCAGCCCAGACCGGCGCGGGGACTCGCCGAGTGACAACCACCGGCGCACCCCCAGTGAATTCACACTGTCACCGGCGCGGCGACACAGTGCCAGGACAGTCACAGACAGACACTCTGAAGTGTCGACTCATGGCCGCCCGCCGCGCAAGAAGAGGCAGACGGTGATGATCGCGGGCGGCGGCGCAAACTAAACCTTACCTGCGGCCAAGCGGGGCCCGGGGGACGAGTGTGTCAGCAGCCTGCAGTCGGAGAAGAACAGTCTGCAGTCGCAGAGACTAGTGGTGCTGTGCATCATGCAGTGTAGAGCTAAATGAATTTGCTCCCGTTACTAAAGTTGAGCAGAGACGCCCCAGCAGCTCTGTGAGCGAGTGGCTGCTGGCGGCACCGTGCGCGCGGCTTGTGTTATCATCTGGTGCAGTTGCGGCCGGGCCTGTGTGACAGGCTGGCTGCCTGCGCAGTGCAGCCGTGAGCTGTAAACATTAAACAACTTTGGTGTTTTTGAAATACAGCCAGCCTGAGGTTGCCTGGCTGTGACCTATAATGTGACTGACGGAGTGGATCAGCCTGTCTTAGCGTCGTCAACACTGACTCTCGATACTTAATGTCCGGTGTCGTCTGTGGCACCGGGCGGCTCAAGTGAGTCCGCTGACTTAGTCTGACTCTCTAGGCAGCAGCTGATGATGAGATCCGACCGTGTTTGGGGCCTTTCACATCCTCTTGGAAACTCGAGTGGCAGCCTGGCCCCCCTGCCCGGGTCCTACGTGGGACACAGAGCGGCCTGGAGTCCAAAGGGCTGTAATGCATCATGCGAATATTATTGATTGCCAATGCCAGGGTAGGAGCCAGGGGCCCCAGTTGGCGTAGGCTGGCTAAAAGGAAGGATGGTCTCATTGTTTTTCTGCCGGCCCGCAGGCAACACAAGTGTCAAACTAGCGCAGGTCTGATGTTCTATTTCCTGCCTCAGCCTGTCCGGTACAGTGAGCACCAGCACTGATGCCAAAGTTAAAGGACAGCAGTCGAGTGTAATGTATGCCACAACTCTCTGCAGCACTGAGCCCCTGACAGATGACAGTATGATCATCTTAGAAAGGGGCAGGAGGTTAGTCAACTTCTTTTTCAGGTATTTTGTAGCAGTTTCAATATCTTTTTAGAGCGTCTCATTGTTCGTAAGCGTGTAATTTCTGATATTTATTTCAGTCAATGCACTCATTGCTTGGGTTGACTTACGAAAAAGTGGCAATCTAAGTGTTACACATGTTGTCATTGAATGCCACTTCTAAGTACACTCAAATCATGAAAATATGATACATAAGAAGTCTGAAAACTTGGCAGCTATGTGTAAGTGCCTGCGTGATGGTATAATCTCCTAGATGTACTTGCTATGTACTTGCTATGCTATAAAATGTGCTTTTTAGGCTAGCGCACAGTCATGAATCATCAGATTAGTGCCTGCCCTCTTTAAGTGAGAACGGCAGTCATGGTTAGTGCCCTTCCATTTCTTGTGCATTTCAGTGGTTTTAAGATCTTCTTAGAGTTTTGTGTTGCTGAAATGGGTGTAATTTCTGCTATTTATATGTTACCCTTGTCTTCATTGCTTGATATTGCTCACGAGAAAGTGTCACTCATAGTCGTTGAAATGTCACTCATATTTACACTGAAATTATGAAAATGTCACACATAGCAATTTGGAACCTTGGCAGCTATGAAACACCAGTTAAACACATTATTTGTGCTAGAAAAATTTGCCAGCAGTTTTTTTTAACATGGCTGTAAATGCCCCTGGTGCATTCTCTTATGTATACTCATTTTCTCTCCGAAAACTAAAACTGAATTTTCTGATTGTATATGCTATATATAGCCATGCTTTTATCGATAATGAGATAAGGTGTAGACACAACGATCATTTATAAAATAATTAACACTGTGATTTGGCTCAATAACTAGTACCTGTAATTTCCTGCAATGTGAAAAAGTACCTAAGTAAGCTCAAGACCACGTGACAGTGATATAGTTCATCCACAGGGCAGTGATATATTGGCCCTTTTGAAAAGGGCTTGTAAATATCTAGCTATTTCCACCTTTCACAAACTTTTTATATCTTGATTAGGGGCACGCCTCCTGGCCTGGGCCAGGGTTCTCCAAAGTCGGATCTGGAGGGCCGGATCCATGCCAGATTTTTAAAATAACTAAATGTATCTAAATGGGGATACCCAAAAAATCTGGCATGGATCCAGCCCTCCAGGGCTGACATTGGAGAACCCTGACCTGGCCTACTGGTGGTAGAGAAACACAGGTATAGAGCAGCCAAACTAAGGACAGCACCGAATGGCAGTAGGTAGCTCACTCCCACTGCATAGCAATCATCCCTCTGTACACGACTACAGGTCCATTCTGAATGATTCTCTGCAACAAAGTCCTGCCTTCAGTGGCCTGAAATCCTGCTACAGGATATCACCGGGAGTGTGGCTATAGCCAACACCATATGGACCTGCAGATGGCTGGGAGGCTTAAACTTCTTCTCAGGTGGAGTCAAGAAACTTTACCTACCTTCATGAAGGTTTATGTATCCCAGCTTCCCTCGACAAGCTTAAGTTTTACTCATCCCTATTCATAACATTCTAAAGATGCAACTCAATTTGGTCCCCATACCATCTTTGAATTCCAAGAAACATATCAGGGATTCATGAGTTTGTATGACGAACCTAATAATACTCAGTTAATGTCGTTCATCATTTAATTTTTTTTTAATGTATCAAAATTCTCCTCTACCCATTTTAGATCTTGTAGGTTCGCTGTTACTAGAATCTGAAATATATGTGAATAGAAGAAATTTTATTTTGACACCTCTTGTCAAACATAATGTCCAAAAAAGTTAGTCATCATTTTAGAATCTGGATAACATATATTGACCGGCAATTAATTGTGCCAAGCCTGCTCTATTGAGTGGCAAAATTTCAGCCTGGGCAGAACAGTGACGTAAGGATAGTTTGTGGGAGCCACTCTCCTTTTTCAAGTTTTTTGCAACTCTGAGCACCCCACACCTTAGTCTAGAAGAACGTAGCTCCTACTACACTTTCTTTTTCCAACATCTGCAAGTTTTCACTGATAGGAATGTATTTTGATTATGCAATATTTTCAGGCCCATCAGTGAGGACTCAATATATTTTATGTCTAACGTCCTTGCCAAAGATCCAAACGCATTTGAGGAAAATTGTTTCCCAAATACACGGAGAGACGTCCTGTTTGGTATGGCGACCGTTGATTTCTGTCTTCCAAATTAGAAAATAGTTTACTTCAAGATATTGTCTAATGTTGTCCATGTCATTCTGCTGACACTCTACAGGTACTTTCATGCTAAGGAGATGTACCACAACACAATACTCACAGGTTATTGTTGGCATTTGCTACCAAATAAAGTAGGTTGACTTAAATGTTATGGGCTTTAATAAATGAGGGCAATAAAAATGTAAAACAGCTGGCATGATAAGTTAGCGAGTTATGCATCGATCTGTGTGTAGCATGTTGGAGTCCCATTGAGGTTGACCTCGTGCTTCATTCTTCCAAGGGGATGAAAAGTAAGTGCTGTGTGAAAACAATCAATCTTGTCTCCGGGAACCTGGGAACCAGTCCCATTGTTACTGGTTGGTGAATTACGTATCCTTTAAGTCAGTGAACTGTAGCTCAGCCCTGTGTTCATATTGACCCCGGGTCCCCGCCTTTTTAAAGATATTACACGATGTTATACATTTTAACAGTACTCCACTGCTCAGTTGTCGCTGCCCCATCTCCTCTCACCTTCTCTCAACTTCCCCCATCTCCTTCTTCCCCTTGTTTGAAGATGGTGAACCTTCATTCTGTAAGTCAGATGTTGCAGAAACTTTTTCCCCCTCAAAGACCTCTGTATGTGGTGATAATTCTATTGTGTTTGAATAAATCCTCTTCTGACAGTGTTACCACGGTGTGTAGGATCACTACTTGTGGAAGTGGAAATACATCAAAACACGAGAGAGGAAGCAAGTTTGTATGATGGCTAGTCACTGTTTCAGTGGAAAGGAGAACTATGGCTGTGAAGAAGGTTTAACGGTGTTTGGGGGACACTATCACTATTGAACATTTATTGATGTCCAGCACACCTCCTTTAAGTCCAGCACAACCAATCTTAATGTTGGCCTGGTTTGAGAGAACATCCCACGTGAATAGTCACCCGTAGTATACTAAACATATGTGAAACTAATGTTTAATAAATGTTTTATTTGTGATGTTGTGAGAATTAGTCGGCCAGGTCTGACAAATTTTCCTCGCTATCATTTTGCTAAATTCCATCCATATACTTTGACAGGCTTTTAATCTCCTCAGGCGTGTGGTAGCCAGAAGATCAATATCTCACCAGCATTGTTCCTTTGATCAGCTGTGCAGAGTTGCCCAGGTACACTGTTAGGAGCCTCAGAGGGGCAGTATACAATCATTAGTAATTACACTATGCCCACTGACTTCAAACAAAACGCTTTTAGCCGCCAGCAGCCAGTCACATCGCATCATAGCCGCATGACTGACCATGCTGTAGACATTGATGCTATGAGTCCTTTGCACATGACACATACATACATGCAGGCCTCTTCTCTGAATGCGCTGTGGGGTATTGTCAGATTTCCTGCGATGCACTGCAGGGTTGTCCAGTGTCAGACTACAAGGGCTGGGCCCTTGACAGGTTCTCAGTCTATCTGCACAGGATGAATCTGCGAACAGTGATTGTAAAAGGGGATCAGTTACAGTCGGTGGTTATCCTGAAAATCTGTCATGGATTTGACCCCCATTGGCCAGCGTTACTCTATTCGTGTTCCCCATTAACATGAAAAGTTCTAGCTCTGCTGACTGGCACAGTTGGCTTGGTTTCATGCAAGCTGCAAGGGGTTCGGAAAGTAAATATTTAGGTGTTTAGGTATTTAGTGTTCTAAGATGCCAGAGCTCAGTTCCCATGGAGTCATGCGCTATAATCTGTGTTTCGTCATTTACACAGAGACTGAGAAGTTGTTCACACATGCAATGATGGTGCAAAAATTATCTTTGAAATTATCAGTCCAATACCATGCTCCCTGGGGCCTATGAGGTTGTATATTTACTTCTGACCACCATGCATCACGAATAACTGAAATAAAAGTTTCAAGATTCTTAAAAATTAGGAAAATATGTCATCCGAGGTATATCTCACAGTGGGGGAAGTTCTTAACTTTTCGGGACTAAAGCATCTCTTTGCTAGGAGAAAAGAGACAGCATGAGCAACAATTAAACAGTAACACTCACTTTTTCATCTGTGTCACCCCGTCCTCACCAGGTCTCCCTTGTACCCCGTGACAAGTCCTGTTCCCGTACCCCTTACATGTGTTGGCAGCAGGGCCAGACTGGCCGTAGGGGGCACCAGGCGTTTCCCCGGAGGGCTGCCAGTGTGGGGGCCGGTTTTGGACCCCTGGGGCCGTTTTTGTTACCAGGGGCCTGCAATATCGGCCCCCTGTAACCAAAGCGGCATAGGTAAGACAGGAGTGGTGCTTCCAAATGGCACCACCCCCCTCCCCCCCAGGGGCCAGCCAAGCTGTTTGCCAGGGCTGGTTTTGGTTCCCAGTCCGGCCGTGGTTAGCAGCTTATAGATAGCCAGAGAGATAAAGGGGCAGATGTGCAAAGGTTTTTTTCATTCACAAACGGCCCGATTTGCAGAATCGGGCTGTTTGAGAGTGAAAAAAGGCCTTTTTCAATGTACACAGGCCCAATTTGCGAATCGGTAACCTACTACCGAATAGCAAATAGGGTTTGCGATTCAGTATTTGGAAGGGGAGTGTTAAGGGCTTCCTTTTCTAATACCGAATCGCAGTGGAATGTGTGAATGTTTTGCAACCGAAATGTGGCCGCAAAACATTTGCATTTTACCACCTACATTAAGTAGGTGGTAAACCATTCGCAAATGTGAAGGGGTCTCCAAAGAACCCCTTCCCTTTGTGAATATTTGTAAAAACATTTTTTGAGAGCAGGCAGTGGTCCTACGGACAACTGCCTACTCTTAAAAAACAAGCTTTGATAAATGCATTAGGTTTTACCTATGTGATGAATAATAAGCTGTTTTTGTTCTAAGTTGTATCTTGCTGAGTAGTTGTACAATATAAGTTACAGAAAGTCTGAAAGTGGTATGACTTGTTTATGTACAAAAAGGCAGAATATTGCACTGTTACTAATGGTATAGTGTGGGTAAGTAATAACAAAATTCTGAAAAATGAAACAAAAGAGGAAAATAATAGAATTAATTGATGTAATAGCAATATTATGTGTTTAGAGGAGTTCTGAAAACTTTTGGGCCCAGTGCCACTGCACCTCCTGCAACATTCAAATCATGCCCCTAGTGCCTGCAAGATTCCCGTATTTGCGACTGCCTTTTTGTAGTAAAATATAGCAATATATGGTGTTTAGAGGAGTTATGACAACTTTTGGCCCCAGTGCCACTGCACCTGTTGCACCAATGAAATCATGATCCTAGTGTCTGCAAGGTAACTGCACTTGTGACTACCTGTTTAGTAGTAAAATATTGCAATATTTGGTGTTTAGAGGGGTTCTTAGAGCTTTGGGCCCCGGTGTCATTGCATCTGCTGCACCATTGAAATCATGACCCTAGTGTCTGCAAGGTAACTGCACTTGTGACTACCTGTTTAGTAGTAAAATGTAGCAATATTCTGCATTAAGTGGGGTCCCTAGAGCTTTGGCCCTGGTGCCACTACACCTGCTGCACCATTCAAACCAAGTCCCTTCTAACTGCAAGGTAACAGCATTTATGACTGCCTGTTTAGTAGTAAAATATAGCAATATTAGGTGTTTAGAGGAGTTCTGACAACTTTTGGGCCCGGTGTCACTGCATCTGCTGCACCATTTAAATCATGACCCTGTTGTTTGCAAGGTAAATACACTTGTGGCTGCCTGTTTAGTAGTAAAATATAGCATAGCTCTTGTATATTAGCTTTATTTATAACGCACAATGCTTATTACAACATTTAGAAATTGATCATAATGACCAAATAGATTAAGTTGAAAAAATCAATCTGATAATGCCTACAAAGTGTAAGGAAAGGAACTGAGGCATGACTAGGAAATGCCACAAACGTTCTAAGGCTAAAGCATATGCTTTACACAACTAAGTAATAAAAAGCAAGCATTCCTGCAAACTGTTAGAATCTGTCTGCCTTTTCTGTGGGAAGAGATCATATCTTGACAGTGAACAGGGCTTAAACAGTGTGAACACCTTTAGTAGAAGTATCATTAATGCGTGCAGCTGGGGGAAGTTAACAAAAAAAGTTCCACACGAAAGCGAATCAACACAGTAATTCGGCTATGGGAACCGATAAGAGCCCCCTTTTAAGATATATTAAATACAAGAGATTTCACAAGCACAGCGCAAGCGTTGTGCAGGCAAATCCTATTGAAAATAATTTTTTTCGTTTTTCTTTTTGAAATGCATTCCCTTTTCCTTTAAGGAAAACAGGCTGCATTTAAAAAAAAACAAAAAAACATTGCTTTATTGAAAAACAATCACTGACATGGTGGTCTGCTGACCACAACAGGCCACTATCCCTGTGATTTTTGCGATTTGCAATAGGTCACAAACCGAGACCTCCTTATGAATATTAATGAGGAAGGTCTATTTGCGACCCACTGCGAATCGGTAAATGTGTCAAAGGCATATGTGTACATTGCTGTTTGCGATTACCAAATAGCAAATCGCAAACATTCACTATTTGGTAATTGCAAACCATACACTATGTACATCTGGCCCTAAATGTCTTGAAATTAAAGATTTCAGTGCAGAGGAATATTCTAAAAATATTAGTGTGAACAACCAGTGTCGACATAAGGTCTCTGTTTCAGGTTGGTTATGTGTGAGGAGACAAATAAATATTGAGGTAGAAAGATGACCATTACACTGCAACACATGAGACTGGAACAATAGAATTCTGGACCACCAATGTCATTGACAAATGCAGGGGACTTTTAGCTGCTTTAGAGTCCATGTGGTGTGTCGGGGAGGTGGAACATCGAAAAAGAAAGCCCAGAATACTGTTTTTTGCAAACGTCCTTCCCTTTTATGATGTTCATACTAAATATATAGTTGGGCGGAAGAATATCTCACCTAGGTTGGGGGCCGGTATAGCTTTCCCCTCTCTTGATTAGTTGTCTGGTAGAGTTGGCACCCAGGTGTCAGTCTTCACAACACATGCTGATGCACTGGAAGACATTACATCATGGTCAGTGCATTAGGAGTACTTTTACATCAGAATTCTGTACACCTGGAGTATCTTTACATTGCATCTTTCCTGGGAAGTGTTTGTATACATGAATCTGACAGTGGTCTGAGGGGAGAAGGAGATGTCTGGAGGGAATAACATAAATATGAAGAGGAAAATAAATGTCATCTGGCTCAAATATATAGATGAGCTTTTCATTATATTTGAAGGAACAGAAGAACAATTACACACTTACTTTTACAAACTCAGTACCAATCTGAGCGTACAATTTACCCTCAAATCGGCAAGAAAACAATCTGTTTTCTGGATGCATTTATTTACATAGAAAACAACAATGTTGAAACAGTGCTATATTGAAAGGAAACATCAATGAGTTATGAACTACAAGCTGACACCTTCCATGACAATGTGAGATTTCCCTGTAGGGAATTCCTATGACCAAGATGGAACTCCTCAATACAGACAGAATTCTTAGAGAGCAGTCTAGAAATGAAGAACAGATTTCAGTAAAGGTGTTACCCCTACAGAGTAATGGAACAGGGTTTCCAAAGAGCCAATGAGATTAAAAGAAAAGAGAGGCTAATGGTGGAAAAAAGGAATAATGACGGACCAAACACACAAAACATTTGATGGCAAGATCAGAGTCATCATTGCATATTCTAAGAAAAGCAGGGAAATCAAAAGAATCTTTAACGAATATTGGAATATTATTATCAATGATAAGAGTATTGGTGCCTGACTAAATATAAGCTTGAATTTTCCTACATAAAAGCAAATCAAACAAGGACTATTTAGTACAGAGTCACTTTGTACATGGAGATAATAGGCAAGACAATTGACTAGAAACTTTAAAAGCGCTGGCTTTTGGAAATGTACCAAGTGCAAAGCGTGTAAGATAAGTGCTAACAGCAGAGCAAATGTGGACGGGGAAGGTAAAATATGAACATCTTGAGCAAGGCCGGACTGGGAACCAAAACCGGCCCTGGCAAAGTAGAAAGTATAACATTCCCCTAAAAAACAAACTTCGGAACGTGTGCAATCACTTTTGGGATGAATCATATGTGGTGGTCAAACATTACACACAGAAACATAATAAAAAATGGGAACATTTGAAATACATCACCAACGATCAGTTTAAAAATCATGACCAAGGAGGAGATAGTATACTAGTTTTAAGAAAGCTGTAATCTAAATACATGAAGTAGCAAACATGGACTCCTTTCGGATTTCATGCTGATGAAGAGCTGTATGTTCACCTTGAAAAAAGTCTGAAATTAACTCATTGCATTTATAACAATCAACTATATGGAGTCTTTATAATGCTATATATTGTACAGTGGTGTTTGCCACTGTGTAATTACACATGAGTCAGAGTTTCCAATGGAAGATCTTTTTTGTTATGCTAAGAACTTTGGTACCATTTGACAAATCTTCACAAAACCTTCCCAACACATGCCCTTTACCTTAGCTCCTTCCTGGAAAGTGTAGGGGTGACCTGACAAGCGGGGGCCCAAAAATGGGGGGTCAGGGCAAAACACTTTATTTACTATGCAATTTCCATAGGGAAAATTGGACAACAATACAGAAAGGACGGCTGAACAGAATTATAGCAAATTTGTGAGAAAGCTAGATATTTATTCAGAAAGCTTGCTTTTTGTGATTTTCTGTAAATCTGTTCAACAATTGTAAAGAAATAAGGGTTTAAAAAATAACAGTATGTGTTGCCGCAAGACTCCAGCAGGGAAAAAACGGACAAAAAAATAATTCTGATTGGCTGATCCTGTGGGAGTCCAGCGGGACCAAGTAATGTGATTGGTGGCTGCACCATGAAGAACAATGCTGCAGCCCCCATTACAAGACTTGAAAACTTAGGGGCTCATTATGATGGCAGAAGGACCGCCACCGCCGGGCCGGCGGTGGCGGTCCTTCCGCCATCACTGAGCAGTTTACCCACCGCCAAATTAGGATGGCGGTGGGTATCGCGGCGGACGCAAAGTCCGTCCGGCGCTTTTCCGCCGGAGGCAATCGAAAAGATTGCCTGGCGGACGGAAAAGGGCCACTAATATGGTGGCGGTGCCTAGCAGGCACCGCCTGCCATATGTATGATGTGCCCTGGAAGAGGCCTTTCCATGGTGGCGCTGCCGCCATGGAAAGGCTGGCGGGATTGGTTTTGGGGGCCCTTTGCGGGCCCCCTCAGTGTGGGGGGAGGGTGTAGGTGCACTGGGGGGTACCCATGGTACCCCCCTACATTTGCATGCACAAGGTGGCAGGCACCGCGTGGTGCCTGCCACGTTGTGCATGAGAATGCACATCGTGGCATTTTGGCATTACGAACGGTGCTGCAGCCAGCAGCACCGCCCGCAATGTTAAAAGGCCAGGATGGGCCCGCAATACTGGCGGGCGCATCCTAATTGGGCTGGTGGGACCGCCACACGTCTGGCGGGCGGTCCCATCACCGCTATGATGGCGGGCGGACTGATGTCCGGCCGCCTTCATAATGAGCCCCTTGGTCTCTGAGCCCTGAAAAGCAAATGAAAAACACCTAAGGGGTCAGTGTGGGGTTACCCCTTAACCCAAAGGCCAGAAAGCATAAAAGATGTTCCTATAATTTATTTATTATGAGAAGACCTTCGTATAACTCCACTTTAACCTTTGTGTTTTCTAGTCAGCCAGGACAAACATTTTCATTCAAGGAAAACGATGAGTTACAAGCAATCTGAGTACTGCCGAAGGGTGTGTGCAGGGGTGATGGGTGGAACACGTTTTGGATGCAGGACCTTGCCTGCAGTCAGACCCTGGGTGCAACCCTCAGTGAGCCAAGTAGTAAGCTAGTGCCCAGCGTGGGTTGGAAAACAAAGGTAATATATATATTAAAATAAACTTCCACTGAAAAAAACCATAGTTAAAAAAATAACCTATGGTCTGGCTCATATGCAGAAATCCATTGAGTTTTGCCAGTTATGACATCCACCACACAGAAAAATCTATTGGCACTGGAAAAAATGTTGTCAAGCAAGAGTGTAAACAAGTATGGAGAAGAAATCTGGTACATTTAAAATCTATTATTTTCTTGATTGCTAGTACTTACCTATGATGTAATGACTTCTGATGAAAAGGTTGGAAATCTTATCTGTGAAATAAGTTACTTTGCTGGTTGGCAAACTCAAATGTTTACAGTCTTCCTGAGATTCCTCTCGGTTAGTTTCATCCATGGACCCAAGGCAGCGACCATCCTCTATACTCTGTCATCGTTAGGGTCACAGTCAATGTTGAAACCCTTTTAACAGCATAACTCTACTGTAAATATGCCATGTTCGTCAAAAGAAGGACACATGTATCCTCTTCCCAATTCCTGACAGCAACAGCCAAGAGTCACAATTTCTTTAGATGCTGGAGTTCTTTCCCCGAGTCACTCGTAATATTCCAAGAGCTTCTCGCAAATGATGTCAAAGATAGCAGTGGGAGAAAATCACTCCTTACAACAAGGGCACCAGCCAAGATTCCTGTTGCCACTGGTCTGCTCATTCTTCTGGAAGTATGCCCCTTTTGTCAGTCAGCTAGTCAATTTTATTGAGATAGACCTCACAGAGGTCTGCAGAGTATGAAATGGGGTGTTAGGACAGAAACGTCCTCTGCATGGTGAAAGACGTCTTCCCTTGCCGTGAGTACACAACTGTTCTGTTGTCTGGATCCCTTATAAGGATTTTCTGTCATTGGCAAACACGGATCATGCGTGTACGCCATGACATAGGCCTGTCTCACGGATTGCAGTCTTGTTGGACAGGGAGGAGGGTTCAAAGCGCTACCCTCTTAGTGGTAGACGGCTACCGCCTTCACCAAGAATTAAGTGAATGAATAAATAATAGGCTATTTATACTATGCACAATTACTCCAAGGTGTGTCCCGGTGCAGGAATGGTAGAAAAGTTGGCGGTGAAGAGTTAGGCATGCACAAAGAACCAGGGGGCAGATTTACAAGCCCCTTGCAACACTTTTGTGCCGCCGTTGCGTCACATTTGTGATCCAGCGGCAGCGTAAACAATGTAGGGAGATTCGTCACGTTGTAAAGCCCTGCGCCACATTATACCTGCATCAGGTATAATGTATGCAGGGTGGCATTCCGACGCAGGAAAGCCTCGTAGAAGTGACGGAGTGAAATCTACAAGATTTCAATGTGCCACTTCTAGAATGCCACTGTGTCAAAACCTTACGCCTGCTTGAAGCAGGCGTAAGGAGTGACGCAGTGCATTAAGTATAGGCCTTACCCAAGCATTGCTGGAGTTGCATCGTGCTTGCGACACGACTCCAGCAATGTGTGACATTTGGGCCAACAGATGCGTCAGAATTTCTAACGCATCGGTCAATCCTTGCGCCATGGTGCGCCGTATTGTAAATACGGCGCATCCATGGTGGCGCAAGGGTATCGCAGGCTGGTGCAGGGAAACTGACGCATCTCTACAGATGCGTCAGTTTCTTGTAAATCTGCCACCAGGTTTTCAGTTCCTTTTTAAATAGCAATGGATTACTCATGGACCATAGCTCCAACGGGGGCTGATTCCATGCTGACGAGCCCAGAAAAGCAAGTGATCTACCTCCTGTTCTCTGTCAGTGAATCCTTGGGATGCTTGCCAGAAATGTATTGGTGGATCTTAGCTCTCTTGTAGGGTTGTAGAACCTGAATCTGGTTCTAAGGTAAGTAGGTCCTGTATTATACAATGCATTGTGTACCAATACCAGGGCCTTGAATTTAACTCTCTCTCTGATGGGCAGGTATGACCTGATATGAGTACGCCTCAAAACATTTAGCAAAAGTCGAGCCGCCGCATTCTGTATCACCTGAAGTTTATCCATTAAGTGCTCCTGAAGGCCCAAATACAGGGCGTTGCTGTAGTCATTTGTAGATGTAATCAGTGCCTGAATTACTGCTTTCTTTGCAGAAAATGATAGAAGAGGCAGACATTTCTTTAGAGATCACATAATCCCAAAACAGATGCCTACCAGCCTTTTTACCTGAGGGCTGAAGGACAATCTGTTATCAAATGTAACCCCCAGATTTTTTACCAAATCTTTTTGGGGGCCTGGAGGGGGGGAGGGGCATTATCTGGCCAGAACGTTTGGGAGAAATGTGGTGGGAACGTCCCAAAGAAGAGAATTTCAGTTTTTTCCTCATTGCATTTGAGTTGCGCCTTTGCTAACCAGTAAAAAACTGTGGTTAGGCAGGTTTTAATATATGTGCTCTTCAGCTCAAGTAGCCCAACTGCGGTGGTGGCTGCATGCAGTGCAGTGATCAGTAGGAGTGAACAGGTCCTTTTTACCCTATGTCACTGGAGTGAGGCCTACATGTTCACTCACCTTTTAAAGTGGTGACTTTGCACTGGATGTATGGATGCCTGGAATGAGTACAGTACAGGGTTAGAGCAATGCAATACAAGCATGTTTAGAGCATACAATGAGTGTATGTATGCTTACAAAAAATACATTACATGAAAGATATAGTGCTGTGCAGTGCATGCGCAAAGAAAGCATGTGCTGGGTGTATGTGTGCTTGCGAGAAGTACAATACATGAAGGGAGAAGTGTTGTGCAGTGCACGCATAGTGAGCATGTGTGCTTGCAGTGTGAGTAGTTGCATATAGCCACCATGGCACAATACGGAAAGGATACAGTACTGAGCAGTGTGCACAGAGTGATTGTGTGTGCTGGATGTATGTACACCTAGGGTGGCATAATACATGTTGGTGACAGTACTGGACAGTATGTGTGCTGTGTATGTACACTGAGTGCAAGTAGGCCTGCAATGCTACATTACATGGAGAACCCTGGGTTCCATTTTAGGAAGCCTAGGATGGCCTGGTGAAAACATGAGGAGTAGAGGAATCCTCCCAGACAAATTCTGCAAAGTCTTCTATTTAGAAACCAGGAGGCCTGCTGAATTTGCTCCAGGTAGCTGGGGCTCACTACCAAGAGAACAAGCATTGGCATAGCCAATAGGTCTCGCCTTTGGGACCTTATAAGTGTTTAGCCATGCAACAGTTGATGTTGTTGCACCAAGGATATTGTGCTGGATAACCAAACACTTATAAGGTCCCAAAGGCGAGACCTATTGGCTATGCCAATGCTTGTTGTTGTTGCTTGAAGGAAGTGTCACTCTCATTTGTTCCCATTTCGGATCAGGTCAAAGCGGCATTTTAGTTTCACCATTAGCTACTGACTATTAGATGTGTTAGTTACCTGCTCAAAGAGTGCTACCCATAGCCGTGCAGGGCCGGTGTCACGTTTTTCCTCCTGATATCTCTGCACACTCTTTTTAATGCTGCACACCAATGACAATTTTGCACCTAAATGTGAATTTGCACTAAAATGTGCTTGTTCTCCTGAATATGATCTGTGCTCCTTAACAGTGTTTCCAAGTTGCTGCTGATGTTTTACCAAAAGTGATTTGGCGCATTACTGTGATTTAACACGTGGGTCTGATTTTGCTTCTAAATGGGATACCATAATGCTGCTTGCAATATTAGTGATTTTACATCCAAAAGTGAATTTGCAGTTAAACGGTATCCTGCACCTTGTTGTGATTTGTGCTTGCACAGCCAACGCTCCTAGATGCCATTAAATCACCAGGTGCCTTGTGTTAGATCTGAGAGCCTTAGGGTGGTCTTCCCCCCAAAATTTTCGCCTTCCTCCTCCACTTTTCTGACCTCATTTTTGCTGGTACTAGGACTCTGTGCACTTTATCACTGCCTAGCAGTGCTAAAGTGCTTGTGCTCTCTCCTCTAAACATGGTAATATTGGCTCATACCGAACTGGCATATTTAATTTACCTATAAATCCCAAGTAAAGTGCACTACATGGCCCAGGGCCTGTAAATTAAATGCTACTAATGTGCCTGCTGCAAAAAGAACAATTGATGGACAGAATGCAGAACAATGTCATACATTCACCCCAGTACAGAGATCTGGGCCTAAATCCATCGTTTTTTTGCTCACCATGCCATTCCAGTTTGGACCCAGCCATATGCAAATCAGTCTTGACCCTGTGCCCAATGGGAACAGTCCAGCCCAAACTGCCAGGCCAGGTCCTCCCTGGACTGGAAACAAGCATCCTAGGACCAGTTTCGGGGTTTCACCCCTCTTCAGCCAGGATAGCTTGTTTCCAGTGGCATGGAGAACACGGGACGCACGTCTGGGCATACCCGTCCCACTTGGGGTGACAAATGCAAAAAGAACAATTGATGGACAGAATGCAGAACAATGTCATACATTCACCCCAGTACAGCGATATGGGCCTAAATCCATTGTTTTTTTGCTCACCATGCCATTCCAGTTTGGACCCAGCCTTTTTTTACTCGAGGACATACCTTCCTGGAAGGATACACTATTTTGTTCCTTATTGGCCTCAAAAACACAAAACTCCCTTACAGAAAAAACATTATCTCAGGTTACCATAACTAGAAATGTAACTTTTACATCACCCCAAATGAAAATGGGGCAGCGGTTATCCAATCTTTAGCTTTGCATCTCCATATCTCCACCCTATTGATACCCTGAAGGCCCTAAAAACGTATACAATTGCTAGAAAAATTGACACTGATACCACATCTACCATCTTGATTGCTCACTGTGCCACAAGCTCTCTTTCCTCCACAACCCTATTTCCCATGTTTCAGCCACACTCATGGAGTGAGACCAGAGACAATAATGGTAGCCTCAAGGGCCAAACCCACAATCCTCCTAGAACCTACAACTACCTCTCGATGCAGCTTGTGTCAACAAAACTCCAGGTCCAATTGCAGTGCACCAAACAATGCATCACACAAACTTAATCTACACAGAGGACGCAACTCTCATAGGAATGATTCACATCAGAGGGGTTTAAGTATACATCTCATATTTAATTCCATTCCCTTACAACTGACCAGACAGCAAATCCCTTATCCACTCCCAAAAAGAAACTCCATGGCATCAAAAGCAGTTTGGATCACCTGCATTTGATGATGCAAGTCTGCAAACCACACTCTCCATCTCTCTTCTGCAAGCACGCTCCTCCCATGGACGGCTCGCTTAAAGCTCTCGATCACAGCTCACAAAACAGACCTACCCCCGAAGAGCCCAGCATGCACCCCACACCTGATGGGTCAGAGCAGGCTTCTACTCACCCTATCTCCAACACACACTGCCTACCTGGATACTATGTGATTATAAATCCCACAACACATCGTGTTCCTATCACTGCAATCTCCTCAGCTAGTCATCTTAACACACAAAGGACAATGTGCACAAGAAATCTCAGGTGAATCACCGGCTCTCAAACCAGAGACCCATGTCCTACACATCAACTTAGAGGTGCCCTCCTGAATTGACACCTGGGGTCCCTAATGCATCTTTCATAGCTCCCCTCATTCATATTGTGGCCATGATGCTTCTGCACTTACAGGAAACGGGATCTGCTCATCCTTCATAACCCTATCGTACACTAGGATACAACATTGTCGACCCTGATAGTACAGAAAAGAAATGTGAGGTATTGCCTTTGTACACAAAGAGTATCTTAAATGCAAACAGATTCGTGAAATAAATGCCTTCTCATTTCGGTATGGATATTACAAAGACAACTCCTAGAACACCGATTCTGAACATTTTAAGCTGCCATCGGCCAGCAAAATGAGTTTTCTAGATAGTTTGCATCATAACAGCACTGATCAACTCACATCCTCCTGTGATCAGATTGTCCTTGGAGAATTGAGTTTCCAAAATACAGATGCTCACAATCCTCTTCAAACACATCCTAATGGACAACCTACTACAACACCGTGTCCTTCTTACCCGTAATAAGGGTTCTATCCTAGCCCTGGTGTTCATATAGAAATACCACAAGCAAATCAATAGCTCTCTCAAATTGGATAAGTTATACCACGTTTTCATTCCTTTGAAAACAGGGACCTTAACAGAACTTCTTGACGCTAAACCAGAGAAAGTAATGTTATTTCACACATTGACAACAAGCATTGGCAAAGACACAGGTAAATAACCTGTGGGCACTTGTGCATTCCCTTTTTGCATGTATTACCACATTACAGCAATATCTTTCGGCTTCGCCAATGCTTGTTCAGATTATAGCATATAAAACGGGCCTGCGCTAAACCTGTCGGAGGGGGTTAGTCTCAAATGATTCTAAGCCTCCCTCACCCTACACCAATACATGGCACTTGATCATTTGGTATCATTTTGCATCTTTAAGTCAAACATTCAAATATTTTCGTTTGGTAGACAGCTGTCACCTGGCTCCAATGTCACAAGAGTAATTTTCTGCCAGTCATGCTTTTTATCCACCATGCATGCCGGGGCCTTTTAACAGGAAGGGTAAATCTATTAATTTACAGCGCGCCTGGTGCTGTCGTCTGAAAATCCAGGGCGAGCTCCTCATAACATGGCTCCAGATGGCATCCATGCTGATGACAACGTCCCAGCAGGGTGTCATGAAGTGCACAGGGAAGAGCAGATATGTCACTGTGCCCCTGAACAATCAGTGCAGGTAGACACTGTGCAGCTCACCTCCACTGATAACACTCAATAATCCTACTTTGTCTGCTACAGTACTGACATCAGAACCGTGGCATTGGGTAATAGTTACTTGTGCAACTCCTGAGGCCAAGAATTCACCCACACCAGCTAAACTGTTTCTTGGTGGCATCTGTTAGACTGTGAAAGTGAAAGAGATGCGGGAAGGCTGCTTAAGAGCACAGGATCTGTGTGTAAAGGGAAGGCTGACAAAATCTGATCCGAGGCTTGCAGGAGGGTTACAATATTAGAACATGATTTGATAGAAACTTGGAGGCCTCAATCTATATACTATTTATTATGTTACAGATTTCGGCTTTTGACCTGTTTCCACATTTTGAACCAGCAACAGATCAGCAGAAGGAATCCATGCTTTAAATGTGTCCAATGCAGGAATAGTTGATTCCGTGTTTAGTACCTTTGGAAACACTTGACAGCTCCTGGGAAACTGGACTTATTTGCTCTGCTCTTCACTGCAGCTGCTCTTACTACTTCAAATAACCACGTTCCAAAGCAATCTCGTTTATTGTTTTATTGTACACGCGTTATTTGATGAGTCATGGGCTATAGTTAGTGTCATTCAGGAACAGTCTGTTCAACCTTATGAATCAGTGTACATTATTCTTAAATCGGTATTAAGGGTCGCGATTCTCGCAGTTGTCTTTTATATTCTCTCATTCTCAACTCCCTCTCCTCTCATTCTCTAACTCTTGTTTTTTGTCTGCCATATTTTTTCTATCCCTCAACTAACCACTTGCCTGCCTATCTGGCACACTCGCACTTTTTGTTCTATCTCTTTCTTCCTTTTACCCATCTATCCTTGACTTTCCATGTTATTTTCTCTCTCTCTCCTACCAGTCACTCCCCTCCCTTTCTGTTTCCCCCTTTCCCCACCCCCTTGTACTCTTTCCTTCTTGATAGGTATTTGTTATGCACATCATAATCTACAGCGCCATCTCCTGGTAAACAAGTGGAACTTGTTATTCTTGGAAACTTCCCAATAATTCTCGCTAGGCAAGCGTTCAGAATGAATATTGATTATCTTTTATTGGCGTGGGGTCTTCAGCAAATGCAGTTCCCTGCCACAAGAAGACAATCCTCCACCCATGTTAACAGCGACCTTTTGGCTAGAGTTAATGCATATTTTTGGAAAGGCGAGATGTAACTAAAAAAAAGCAACTTGTGCATAGTAACTAAAAACAGAGTAGTACCACTAAAATAATATGTTACAATCAGTGCTGCGTTAGTATCAAAGTACATTCAACGGGTAAACAAACATAATGGTAGGTACAAAATAAACACTAATGCTAACTATCTGAGGCAATTAAAAGGCCTCTCTCTCCAGTCGTCCATCGCTAACAATCACCAACAAAAGTCACTCTGAAAGGTTCTTTTGTAAGACGACGTCTGCTCGGGAGTTTAGACATATTGTAGCATCATTCACCTGATGGAGACTTTAACCTTAAGGTCACATTTTCGGCGAGGCTGTAAATTTAGAATAGCACCTTTCCTGGTGCGTACAACATTTGGGAAAGTCGGGGGCACTTACCCAGCTGAAGTGCAGGCTGCTGCAAGCACAGGAAGAGCGCCAACAGGAAGGCCTTCATGATAACTATTTCATAAATTAGTTCCCATAAATACAGAAGTGTTTGTTCACCAGTCCTGCTTCAAGAGTCCCAGCTAAACCACCTCTGCAGCCATCCCCCTTGCCTCGCTTTTGAAGGTTTATGGGAATCTTTGGAAAGATGTGGCCTCTTGGTGATAAGAAAATATCCTGTCACATGGGGTGTTGCCAAACAACAGGAATTCACGAGTCAAGCGGTGTTTACGGCGCCGATTTTACGGACGAGGAAACGCTGTCCTCTGAAGTCAGGGACAATCGGGCACGGCGACAGATAGCTCGGGCCTGCCTTCTGCTTGTCTTTGTTATAGGGCCTCGGGAATAGATACCCGATAGCGTACTTGCTGAGTACTTAAACAAGCAGCCTTTGCACACGCAGCACAGCGTGGCACTGACCCGTGCCGGATCAGAGAGGAGCGGGGGCGAGCGAGCGCGGCAGCCTGCTGAGCTGACCACACGCTCGTGCATCGTGCCTGAAACGTGCGGGTAACCGCAGGGAAAAGGCCATTGTGCACGAGCGTGTGGTCAGCTTTCAAATGCCCACTACATAAAGTCTTCGCCAGAAGCAGCGCTTGCGCGCTACTCTAGGCTCAACCTAAAAAGGAGACCAAGAGCAAAGAAAGCGGCCCAACGGGGCTTGAGATATGCATCTTGGCAGTTTTGCCCATTTAAACATGCCATAAATCAGCAACAGAGTGCGTGGTAGTTCCGCTGCATTTATAAGGATTTTCCCTTGAAACAACCAAGCCCCCAGGGGATGCTGCCACACATTTCCTCAGTATCTGGGAGAGCATGCGTGCACCAGTCCCCATACATGGATTGCCCCTAGGGCCCCCCCATTTCCCTGAATACTGATGCACTCGGAATGTGGCCCAGCAAGAGCTAAGAAGGAAATATGGGACCCCAACCACAAGCCAAGAAGTGGAGACGTTGGGAGTGCTGCCACGCCCCCAAGAATGTCTGTGGGCCACCTCCGCCCCCTGTGCCTGTTTCTGGGAGGGGCAAAGGTTTGCAACACCTGCCCGCATTTGACATGGGTGGGAGAAAAGGAATGCCAGCTCCTGCACTGGCTCAGCTCTCTGTCGGCCAGACAGGAAGTCGGCTGGGCTGCACAGGAGTGGAATCCCTGTGCTTGGTGTCCCATGTGGGACCAGGCATCTCTTATAAAAGGTAAAAAGAAAGTAAAGAAAAAGACACACAGCATGATGCCACGCACAGATAAAGAATGCGGCTGAAGCTGCTAATATAATATTCATGGTTCCTGGGCTGGGAGTGCCCCATATGCCCTGTGGGGCTCATCAGAATATTTTTTGGTGCTTCTTTTCAGTTTTGTGGTGCCCCAGAGAGCAGGAGCTCCACCAACAATGTTATGGGGGCTGTAGGAGGCACAACCGCCCCCCCCCCAAGAAAGTAACTAATGAAATTAAACCCATTTCTCCCAGGTCAAAGAGCACATGATCAGGGGAGACTTTCAAAATACTCCTAAGGCTGGAATGTTTGTTCTACAGCCTGGGAGTGCAGCAAACGCTAGTGGTTGGTTCAATGACTGCCTGTTAAGTTGCCTAAATGTGTTAAAGAAAGACTCAGACACATGTTATGTTCATTTTAAATGCTTTATTGACAATATATTGCTAATAATGGTTTTTCACAATAATGACTGCATTTAAACATGGTTAATAATTACAGTGATAAAATGCTTGATTTTAGCACATGGATTATGGCATTGTTAAATTTGGTAAGTTTTGACAATGCCAATAGGCTTTCTTTATGTTATTGATGTGGTAACCTTGGACAAAGCCAATAGGCCTGCATTATTTAAAATAATACCTCAATATTGTGATGCTCCATCTGATATAGGTGGGGTGTACACTGCGATCTGTGGGGTTAGACCCTTTATGGGTCAAATGTGATTGCAAAAGTTCACCAAAGGTATTTCAATCTGCCTGATGTATATATTTGTACATTAATGAAGTAGTTTTTAGGAGTGTGTGTGTTTAATAAATATACTTTTCCTTTTTCTAAGAAAAAACACTGACGGCACAATCATTTATTGAATGTTATTATAGCACGCCAGCAAATGGTGATTACTGGCCCACGCCACCTCCCCTGAGAAGAGCTTTGGCTGCTCTGTTACGCTACCCTGAGAAAGTCAAGTGCTACAATGGGGTGCTTGGTTCCCATTAAGGAGACATTGTTGACCTATTTCTTACACAGGCCTCACACCCTGCACAACTAATAACCCTAATTCTTACAGTACTGTATATGTCTCTTGTTATCATTGTGATGCACCACTGTGGATCCTAGATGCATCAAGGCATTTTCTCTGGCAACACACCCAGTTATTAGAAGATATATATATATATATATATATATATATATATATATATATATATATATATATATATATATATATATATATATATATGTGATTACAATAGGGATAAGTAAATAAGATTCTATTTGTCTTCCTCAAGCCATTCTTTAGTTCAACAAGTTTACTACACACACACAACCTCATTCATAACACAAAACCTCTTTCCAGACCTTCTCGCCAAAAACCAACTCTACTATCCATACATTCATACTATCCATGGAGCAGGTACTCTGGATCTTCCATAAAGCACTTTGGTCTTTTAAGGGATAGGAAAGTTCCATAAAAAATCCTATAAAATACTAAATCCAGGCATTTTATATATGCCCAGTGCTGCACATCATCAATAAAATTGCTTTAAATTGGACATGGACAAACTGTTACAGAAAGCAAAGCATGCTTAAAGAGTGGCGGGTGCAGGACAGAATTGTTCTACTTTTAACAAACGCCATTCAACATGGAGGCCACTTCCACATACTTATTGAACGTGAGCTCATCACTCCACTGCTGTGTTCCCAGGCAGACCAAAAAATCACAATGTCCACTGAAATTAATTTTATGTAAATTTACCTTGTACATATTTACAGTGGATTTCATGATAACCAAGGAGGATTATACTATTTGGTGAGTCAATTAACTCCAAAATTATTTAGTTGCATTCCACTACCAAAGTATGCCATTTATTAAGTAGTTAAAGGTTTTTTTTATACACAGTTCTCATAATTTGATGATCAATTATACTGAAAATAGTACAAATCCACTGACAACTTTTAAAAGCCTACAATAAAATATTTACTTTCAAGTGTGCTAGATTTGCTCACCAACACAGCAGTGCATGCGCACTAGGCAATTGTGTTTGATAATCAGGGGTGTATCATGAACATGTGCTGAGCATTGCATGAGATTTGCACCACATCCAGTACATATTTAAATTACCCAAAGCCTTACCACAAAAATGTACTCTTGGAATCACTCCCGCACAAGAATATCACAAGAATGTCTGCTGGCAGCTTTTCTGTGCCTGTTTTCACTTGATTTAGGATTTCAACCAAAACACTATTTTAGTACACCTGGCTTTACATGAAAACCTGTGGGTGTGTCCTGTTCCATTCCATCATGCACCCCTTCATAATGATGGGGGGTTGTCAATACAAAGCTCTTTTGTGCTGTGCTCCCATCATTTCTTCAGCACAAAATATATTTGGAGGCAGAAAGTTGGCCAGTGCTGCTGTTTGCACCGAGGTCGTTTCTTGGTGTCATGTTAATGCCTCTGCTGAGTAATAGGAAATCTAGGCTTCTGTTGTTCTTATCTGTGCTGTGGCTCATGCTCTAACTCACAATTTTACAGATAGTGAACATGGACGGTAAACAGTGTAATTTATTATGAAAAGCTCACATCTCCATTCTGCACCTGTGTGAAGGTGCAGAATAGGTTCATGAAATAGCCCCTGCAGTTGACCTCTTTGCTATGCGACAAGATAGTGCCCTGGCAGGCTTTTCATTCTCATACATTTAAGCAGCATGGCTGTCACATGGAAATTAGTATTATTCTGATAGAAAACTATAAGGTAAATTTAACTCACAAAATGGCGTCAGATGTTCAAAGCCATTTAGTGATCTCACACCCTGAGATTCACAACATCACAGGGCTGAGTGCCACACAATGGCTTTTAGGTATGTATTCAACCAATTTTACGAATCGAAAAAGCATTTTTAACTATCAAAATAGGTTTAGCGACTCATACCAAATCGAAATTAGTGACGTGCCTGAAAGGGCGCCCGCTCCTAAATACTATTCAATATGGCATGTATCAATGTTTCTCGACCACAGTTGTAATTGCAAACCATTGCTCAGTTACCAACATATCAAAGAAGGTAGTAACTGATTCTCAAACGAAAAAGTGTTCCCTTTGGACATCTTCCCCTTTGCGAATGGTGTCAAGGGATGTCAGTGGGAGTAGGTAATGAGTGAGAGCACCACTGCCTGCTCCCCCCACCGCTCCCCAAAGTTTTGCAAAATGGGAAACTTTTTTTCTCAAAGGAGCACTACTTCATTTAAGGTATAAGAGCTACTTAAAAAAAAAAATTGGCATTAGGGAATGCAAAAACAGGGACGACGGCCTGGTGTTCCTTGCAAGCCACCATCCCAGTGTTTGTAGCCAATCAATGAGGGTCACAAATGGTGACCTGCCTAATTAATTTCCATTTGGGAGGATATTGCGTGACCCCCTGCGACTAACATTTTGTCGTGCAACCTATTAGTACAGAAGTTGCAACACAAAATTAAAGACTGCCCGACAATAGTAGGTACGCAATTTTCAACCACTTTTTACAAACAGTCTTTTGATACTTCTGGCCCATGATTCCTTATGTGTGTGACTCTTTTGGTTGCTGACCAGTTACCCGCAAAGCAGCAATAAGCATTCTGATGTTGAATATGGATCGAGTTTTAACTCATTTTTATTTATATTCTAATTGAGCACCTTTAACAAATATGCTGTGCAGGGAATATGTAATATGGTTACATAGGCATAACCATGCAGACCATGCATAACCCTGCAGAGTTAAAAAAAGTTAAATGGATAGGTAATGGGGTGGTTTGGAACTCAGTGGCATGGAGCTGAACTCTGGCTGGCTAGGCTGGCAGTGATTCATGTTACTGGCGATTGCATAGCTTGCAATATGTAGTTATGATTTCGTCAATGGGCATTGTGAACTGCAGTTGTTGGGCCGGGATCCATGCTAGAGAGGTATTTTGGGTGTTCTTGATAGGTTGAGGGAGGTTTTGGACCTCAAATTAAGGTGATAGGGATTCTACTAAAGTGGTGCTCTTTGGAATACAAGTGTTTAGATGAAGTTTTACTTGTGTCCTGAAGTAGTGGGTCAGGTAAATAGATGATAACTGAAAATCACTGAGATAACGTTGTGTATTTTGAACAATTCAGCCTGGTGCCTGAAATGGAGGTGGGACTGATAGAGGAAGCTGAGCAGTTTAAAATCATAATGCTAATAACTGGTCAAGGGATTTAAATGGCTAGAACAGCAGTCCCATGGGAAAGTGGCAGGAATACTCCAGCTTGCCAGCGACTACTGTTTTAATTATCGCTTTGATTGAGTGATGGTTGAGGTGGTTGGGAACTGGTTTATGAGGAAGAATGCCTTTTTAATGTGTGAATGACGTTTGAGGTTGTAGGTTATAGGTGATCAGAGGATGTTATCTGGGATGGTAAGTTGGGAGAGTTAATGCTTGTAGGCATGGTGAATGAAGGTAAATAGAACAACTCACTTTAGGATTGAGCCTCTGGCAGTACAGGGACTTCCAGGTCCACGTGGCAGATAGGACATATATGACCCACACTTGAAGGGGAAATGATTTGAGAGTTATCAGAAACACTATGACAGGTTGGGACTGTCCAATGGCCAGGCCCTGGGGCCACCTCCTGTGGTGCTCAACGAAGACCGTTCTCTGCAGGGGTTGGCAGTAATTTGATGTCTATGCACAAGGAGGATTTGGAAATGCTACATGAAAAAAAAAAAACAAGAAAGTCACTGAAAAATAACAAAGTGCAGTTATGGTTAGCTTTGGTTTAAGAACTTAGCGTATGTTGAAAAAAACAACCTTAGAAATTCACTGAAAAAATGCAGTTAAAGTTAACTCACGCACCAGTTATGCGCTACTTTTGACCTTACATATGACATAATTTACGACTTGTTAATGAACATCATTGATGAAATCACTGATTACATCTCAAGTCAAATTGCACAATTTGCGATGTGATCTACTAATACATAGGGCCTCATTTAGGAGGTTTTGGCACAGGGTAGTGCCGCAAGGAATTTTGCTGCACTGCCCTGGTTCAAAAGAAAAGGGCCGGAATGTACCGTATCTATGAGATACGGCCCATTCCTGTCCTTTTCCCCAGCGCTGACGCACAATGGGCTGCCATGCACAAACGCAGGCACCCTTGCGCCATGGTGCAAGGCTGTCTGCGTTGTAGGAGGGATTTTTTGTACAGGAAGGGACACCATCCTGCACAGAAACAATCATGAGAGGTGTTTTCCCTTTTTCTATGTGTGCTGCAAAATGCAGCACACTTAGAAAGGGAAAAAACGAGGTGAAATAAGGATATTTCTCCTCATTGTTCCTCCCTAACGCCACCCCTGGGGTTAGGGAATCTGTCGCAATCCCAGGTTTACAGTTCCTCATAAATTTGGGAATGCTTCAGATTCCATGGGTGTTGCTTGGGAACACACCACAGCAACACCCATGGAACGCCCTTTTCACACAGTGTTCTGCATGAAAGGGGCACATATTTACAATGCCGTGAAAAGATACAAAAAGTGGCTTTGCATGTCCTTGCAAATATGCTGCAGCACATTGCGCCACTGGAGCGTCAAAAAAGTGCCGCCACGGCGGTGCAAAAGTGCCGCTAGAGGCCTCGTAAATGAGGCCCATAGATCACAGCACAGACCTCATTCCCAAGTTACGCATCTGTGGTTTGTGAATGTCTTCTTTTCCATCCATGCCATTCTCTTGGTGCTTCTAACATAGGGGCATATTATCTAGAAACGGCGTTAAAATTATCGCCGGTTTAGCGGCAGAAAACTGCCGCTAAAGCGGCGATAATGGGCTTGATAATATGCCCTGGAGAATTCCAATAGAAGCCCAGGTTCTGGTGTCAACATGGGCTTCTATTGGAATTCTCCAGGGCATATTATCAAGCCCATTATCGCCGCTTTAGCGGCAGTTTTCTGCCGCTAAACCGGCGATAATTTTAACGCCGTGCTTGATAATATGCCCCATAGTTTTTTCTCAGCTTATATTTGACTCGTCTTCCCTGGCATGTAGTGCAAAGCAGACTTTCAAGAGGCATATAGCATACCATTATATTTTATCAC
The DNA here is from genome assembly GCA_963921515.1 of Calotriton arnoldi. Classification (NCBI taxonomy): domain Eukaryota; kingdom Metazoa; phylum Chordata; class Amphibia; order Caudata; family Salamandridae; genus Calotriton; species Calotriton arnoldi. Next base: position 276,606 of record CAWUFW010009247.1, on the reverse strand, counting down.
TAACATTAACATCTAATACTAATCTTGAACTATACACTGTTTGCCTTACTTTAAAATGCAGGATGGGCTGCATAACCAGGATGCATGTCTTTGTATTTCAGGACACCGATCTCATGACCTTCAATATCTCCATCCACCGGTCTTGGTGGCGGGAGCATGGACCAGGATGTGTGCGGCGGGTGGTGCCCCCTCCGGCCAGCCAGAGCTTGGACGATCATTCCTACATCTCGGTGTCAGGCTGCCTCATTGAATTTCAGTACCTCGAGGTCATCCACAGCGCCGTTCAAGTGCTGCTCTCCGTAAGTTACACTATGAGACATTGACTGCATTCAATAAACTGGAAAGAGCCGAATCATTTTGTGATGCATAAAACTGGAACATTTGTAAAAGGTTAAGAATCTGGAGGGAATTTCAATTACTATAATAAAAAAGATTGTTGGCATTTGTATGTAATCGGCAGCTCCTAGCCTTTCTCCTTACTGGATCAGTGAGCTACCTTCTAGATTCACACAAACCCAAAGCACCTTTAATATAACAGGGCTTTTCACGGATGAAACCCGAGGCTTTACGCCGCAGAATGGGATAAAAACGAATTGATGGCGAAACAGCATTATCTTCAGGACGCTTGTCAGACTTAGCTCCGAGGGATAAAATGTAAATCCAGGACAGGAGCATCTTTCCAATTCTAATTTAACAGTTAAACTCCTGCAAAGAAAAATGTGAAATGCTTCTTACCAAACAGAATAAAGCGATAGGGTTCACACGTTAGTCGCTCACCTGAGACGAGAAGGAAGAAGCGCCAGGGGAAAAGGTTCCCATTTTCATAGGACAGTGAGATGAAGAGGGGAGCTTGTCAATGCACGTGCTCTTCACTGCATGTGCATCTCACACAACCAACACTTTCCAGTTTACTTGATTTACATGCGTCACACCAGGGGGCAGATTTACAAGCCCCATGCGCCACTTTTGCGTCACTTTTCCCATGTTAAAAGTGACGCAAAAGTGGCGCAAGGGGCTTGTAAATCTGCCCCCATATGTTTTCACCTCAAATAGCGGATACCACAAATACGAATGTTTCTTCTAAAAACAACGGAATAATAAAACACACATGCATGCTATCTACCAGGCAATTTGTAGAAGGTGTTGAATGCACGTGTGTGGGTGCACGTGCAGGCATGCGTGTGCAGTTGGTGATCATCTTGCCATCCCCCCCATGGTTTAGGATGGGAGAGTGGTTAATAAGACTGTTAGAGTTGGAATTTATTGCACAGGTATTTTTTGTTTGCCTAATAGGAGCACGTTGATAGTTGTGCGAATATCCGGCCCATAGGTAATCTATTTTAAGTCAGCTACTCATGTAGGGGACAATGCGCTAATCTTTTATTTGGTGTTTAAAAATTTATAGTAAAAGTGAAACACTGTGTTAAACCTGTGGCCGGCCACTTTTTTTTAGTTCGATGGCTGTTCATCCCAGGACATCCTTGGTTAGTATTTGTGGATAATGCAAAAGTCTTTGACATGGGTCTGAGCTTCGAGTGACCGCCCCAGTAGATCTCAAAAGATCATGACCATGTGTACAATTTTAGGTCTCGTCCGAGGCAGTGTGCATGTGGTGTATCTTCAAGATTTACTGAATCTTAAACAAACCTAAAAAGGGCTTAGATCCCACCAACTACTTACCATTGGTTGGTGTCATCATCACTCTCACTTCATTTGGCTTCATTGGTCAGTGGCAGCTGGGCTGATTTCATTTTCGCTCCAGACGGGTTTGAGAGAATTTTGCTTTCACCTATTTAGATTCAACACACATACATACAGAAGGATTTTGGTAAAAAAAAATTTTTTATTCGATACACACCGAGAGACGGCAACTTCGAGCTGGCACATATCACATTAATCACTGCACTTCAAACAATGCCACTGTATACTTTACTCCACTCTGTGCCACTCCACTCCACACCACTGCTCTACTCCCCTTTATGCCACTCGACTCTACGCCACTCAACTCTCTGGCCCTCCACCCTATGACACTCCATTCTATGACATTCTACTCCACTCCACGCCACTCCACTCCACTGTTTGACACTCCACTCCACATCACTTTCCTCTAGGCCACTAACCTTTAGCCATGCTATTCAGCAGCCACGCTGGTGTACAAAATGGCTAAAACAAATTGGCAAAGCCAACAGCTCTCTCATAGGTGGATCGCAATTGGCTTTGCCAATGTTTGTTTCTTCAATCAGTTAGACTGGCCACATAGTGGACAAAGCCCTTTTTTGACCAGGCAAATAAAAAAGCATTCCTCATAATCGAAACTGGACAGGACCTCAGCCAAAGAAGGCAAGAAGGACTTTCAGTCTCCTGACCTTAGGTTTGAGGTTGGTGGTTCAGTTTAAGATATGAACAAATTCTGTTTTCTTGCCTTTTTGATATACTTTTCTCTCCATCCTCACTTCTGCCTCAATGAAATGTGGTTTTTAACCTTTAAACCACAAGACAGCTTCACTGCACTACTCATTTCCTGAGATGCAGCAAAGAGAGGACAGCTTTTTGTAACTCATAACGTGTCACATTCTCTTTTCACAATAAACGTATGATGTTTTAACATTATTCTGAAATATCATAAAATTAAATTTGACCTTGGTTTAATCTAATAATTCAAGATAGTACAATAAACTCTACCAGTGGGGTTGCACTTCACATACCAGGCCTTTATATCATGGCTTCTTATCATTTCTCAAAAGTGCTGGTCCTGGTGATATATTTTTTTTCCTCATATCACCAATGTCTGCAAAACCAGGCCTTAGTATACGACCTATTCCGACCTCAGGCCTATTGCATTATAACTCTGGCCCTGCTGATCCAGTCCTACCAGTTTCCTGGTTACTGGTTTCACACAGGTGTAATCATAGGACACCTAAGACATTGCTGTTCCACTCCATCTTTGGAAATCGTCCGATATCCCACTGCGAGAACCCCCCAACACCAGTGTCTATTTTACAAATGGTTCTCACTGCCTGAAGGCAATCAAAACCCTTGGGGGGAAGGGGATTCGTCCATCGCTTACGAATCTCCTTTCTGGCTAAGAGCATCAAATAAAACAGGAGGGCCCTTCTGACTGCTGATAGGGACTGACTGGGGCAGTCCTCCAACCCCATCAAAACCAATGTTGAGCTCAGCATTATATTTGTCCCAAAAATGTCATTAACGACTTTCTCAACCTCCTGCCAATACACCTGTAGTTCTGGGCACTCGAAAAACATATGTAGATCGTCGACTCTCAACAAGCCACATCTACAGCATTTTGGAATCGGTTCTGGTGTGAACTTAGCTAACTTCTGGGGCGACCAGTACAGCCTGTTGATGGTGAAAAAATGGTTCTGTTTCGGATTGGCCGGTTTGACCACCCTGTAGAGTAATTTTAAAGAAAGTTGCCAGATTGTTCCCATATCGAGTGTGGTGCCTTCAGCTTCCTATCTTCGACTTCTAACAAAGTCTAATACCAGTCGGCAACTTCCTTTTTCCTGGGGGTCTCATCCTGTAGTTTTGAGTCAAATTCCCACATCCCGCTGATCTCCTGTGCATTAGCTGCCACCCAAGATGACAACTGCAAATACTTGAAACTTGAAAGGGAATCATCGGTTTTTGCCACCAACACTTCCCAAGGCAACATCCCCTGCACTGTCAGGAGATCCCCCAATACTTCAATTCCTGCCCTCTGCAATGGGAGACTCAGCCCGTCTTTGAGAAGCTCAGGCGTACCTGGTGAGTTCCAAATTGGGGAGAAATCCGAAAAATAACCCATTCCATGAATCCTTCTTACTCCCAGCCAGAGAGTAAGTGCTGCCTTTAAAATCTTCAACCTAACTTTTTTTTTAAATGTCCTCACCCCAAACTTATACAAGAAACCTTTAAAGCCCCACTCCCTTACCATTTCTTCCAGCATACCTCCCCAAATTAGAGACCCCGGTTGACCTAACAAGACTCTACAGTTTTTAAACTGAAAAGCCATACAATATAACTTTAGATCTGGAAGAGCCAATCCGCCTTTCTCAAGCTTACGTCTCAGTTTTTTCCAGGCCAGCCAGGCTCCCTTTGATGCCCAAACAAAACTGACCAGCTTCCCCTGTATCTTATCAATTACAAACTTTGTGAACATCAGAGGGATGCAGTTAAAAAGGTACGTCAATTTTGGTAGTATCAGCATTTTAATTAAATTCACTCTGCCATATATAGTCAAAGGCAGGTTCTTCCATCTAGCTAGTTGTGCATCAACCTCCTTTCCTACCCTCTCCAAATTGTACTGAGGTATTTCCTCTAAAGGTTTTATTATCCTTATTCCTAGATACCTAAGCTCATTCTGCACTTCCCACCTCCAGTTTTGGACATTCCAACACATTACCCCAGACTTTGGGTTATTTACCAAATACCCAAATATTGCCCCAAATTCTTTCACCAGAACTTCCAGCCTGGGAATAGTTAGAACCGGGTCCGAAGTATAAATTGCGAGGTCATCCGCATACAATGCAATTTTATTTTTGTAAGCGCCTATACTAAAGGGGGTAACCTGGGCATCTTGCCACAATAGCTGAGCAAATGGTTCGATATAAATATCGAACAACAATGGGGAAATGGGACAACCCTGCTGTGTGCCCCTGGTAATCGGAAAACTTCTTGTAAGGAAACCATTGAGAAGAATCCTAGCTGTTAATTGTTCATACAAAGCCTTTAACATTGTGATAAAACAGAGGCCAAAACCAATTATTGCCAAAACCTCCCACAGGTAAGCCCAGCAAACACGATCGAAAGCCTTGGCTGCATCCAGTGTGACTACAGCCAAGGGGATCGAACGAGCTGTGGCAAGGTCTATACTGCCAATTAATTGCTGAGTAAGTTCATGAATATGCCTCCCCGGTACAAATCCCTTCTGATCAGGGTGTATATACTGAGGTGCCAGTTTGGCCAATCTCCTTGCCAAAATACTGACAAAGATCTTATAATCTGCATTAAGCAGGGACATCGGGCGATACGAATCCGCCTTGCTAGGGTCTTTGGCTGGTTTTAGAATCAGGACTATAGTGGCCTCCTTCCATGACCCAGGTACCCGCATCCTGCCCTGATAACCAAATTATACAAGATCTCCCAAACTGGGACTATTTCCTGTATTAGAAGTTTATAAACCTCCGAAGGGATAGCATCCAGACCAGCAGCCTTCCCATTCTTAGCTCTAGTCATAGCCCTTCTGCCCTCCTCCTGAGTAATCGCAGCCTCCATGCACTCCTTTCCTTGTATGGTCAGTAGAGGAAGACCGAGATCCCCAAACCATTCTTTAAGTCTTTGGGGTTCTGGGAAGGTATCTTTCCTATATAATGTGGCAAAAAGAGAAACCAGATGATTTTGCATATCTTCCCAGCTGTCTAACATATCGCCCTGAGCGCCGACCAATTCTTCAATCGTATTCCTGGATCTGTCTACCCTGGCTTTCCAAGCTAGTAATGCCCCGGCTTTCTACCCATACTCAACTGTCTCATACTTCCAGCCTGCCACCTTGCCTCACACTTGAAGTCCAGTTTGATTTTATAGTTTAATTGGGCCACTTCCAGTCTTTTTGACAGCATCTCCGTATCTTTCCCACCGCTTGATGCTTGTAAAGAGGCCTCAAGAATTGCAACATCTTTTTCCATTCCTACCAATTCAGCCCTCTCTTCTTTTCCATTAGAACAACCAAGACTTTTTCATACCGCCCGGATGTATGCTTTAAAAGCATCCCATTCTACTCCTGGGGAAGCTGTACCAGTATTAATCAAAAAATACTCAGACGTGGCCTTTTTAAGGCAAGCACCACCTCCTCATCTAAGAGGAGAGCACGCTTAAAGTCCATCTCATATTGGGCTTAATTCCTGGAACCTGTAATGTCATGGTGACCTCTGAGTGGTCCGAAATATGTGCAATCAGGGAGGGGAACATGGCGGCTGCGTGCTGATTCAGCCACGGGCGCTAGCTGGGGAAATGGAGCCCCCGGCAGTTATGCTCCCGATGATTTAACCTACCAGAGAAGCGAGGCTGATTATCCAGAATGAATTCTCCTCTAGGCCCGGCCAAATCTCGGGACGCGGAGCGGGCTGGCTCTGAGGTGCAGAGATGTGAGGTCCCTGGGTCACGCTGGAGAGAGGCGGCCAGGGATCTGCGGCGCTGCAGGGCTGGTGTAAGATCTGGTGGTAGAGGCAGCACAAGTCAGGCTGCAGGACGAAGCTCCCCACAGATCCTGGAGGCAGAGAGCAGCAACCGGTCTTCCTCATTAGGTGACCTGAGGTGGGGAGAGCAGAGAAACGATAACGGGAAAAAGCAGGTAAGGAGTTTGCAGTTCCTGCTTATGGAGAAAGGTGCCTCAGTGGATGGTAAGGCCGGGGATAGGTCCTCAAGATATACATTGCGAACAAGAAATATCGGGGGCAGTAAGGTGGAACAGGTACCTGTCTCTCCCTCTGTGACTCCTTTGAGTATTGTACAGGAAGTAAAGGACGCAAGCAAAGGAAAGCGGGGTCGCCACGGTTGGGGTGTAGGGGGGTGACTGGTGCTTTGCAAAACAGGAAAACCGGTAAATCCCCATTAAAAAACACAGGGGAAAGAGGTAAAAAGCCAATAACCCAGCCAATCAAAATAACACCTTTGCTTAAATTGTTTTTTCGTGTTTTACCTAGCTTGCAGAGAGGGGGAAGTCCAGAGGAAGTAATCTCTGCTAAGAGTCTCAGAATGGAGGTACCCAGTGTGGCTGTGAGTGCTATTGAGAGCAGTACAACCGGAGTTTCTCCTCAATTATTGAGGAATGAGGATAAAACCAGTTCTGGAAGAGTTTGAATGAACAGCTATAGTTCCCATTAGTAACAGGTTTGAAGCTTTGGCAGTAGCTGAACCACCGGAGGAGGCAGAGGATGTTCATATAAGGAGCAACAAAAATGATGAAAATGGAGGGGGCTCCCAGGAAAACGCAGAAGATTCACTGACGAGTATTCTACTGGGACTAAAGACTGAAAATAAGAGTTGCTTTGAAGTTTTGGAGGCCAACCAGGTCGGTATACAAGCTTCGTGCTCCGAGTTAGCACAGAAATTGGATGAGGTCGCTTCCCGTACCAAGGCCTTAGAAGATGAAGTCGGATCAATTAAACAAGATGTGACAAAAAATGCCACTGAGATTTCTAAGCTGGTTAAACAAAACCAAGTGTTAAGGGATGACTTCGAGAGATTGGAGAATCATTCCCAAAGGAATAATTTAAGATTCTTAAATATTTCAGAGGCAGAGGAAGGTAAGGATATGAAGGCCTTTATAATCAGTATACTCAGAAATACCGTCCTTAAGGATAACAAGGACATTAATCTTGAACAAGAGATTCAAAGAGTGCACAGGGAGCCTTTTCGGCGCAATCCCCAAAGGACCAAACCTAGGAAGATCCTGGTGAATTTTCTCTCGTATACTGTTAAGGAGGCAATTCTCAGTGGGGCCTTAAGAGATGGCCCATATCCAGTCAAGGGGTTCTCTGTTACAATAAGATCAGACATTTCCAAAGCCACAGAACAGAGGCAATGGGAGTTGGGTAACAGGATGGAGGATCTGCCGAAGCTGGGGGCCAAGGTGCAATTAAAATTCCTTGCGATGCGTCGCATAATGTGGGATAATCAAATGTATATTCACTGCACTGTCGAGGATGTCGATGCATTAATAGATTTAATAAAAAAGAAGAAGGAAACCACTAAATAATAAGCAGATGATTATAGAACTCTTGAGTCGGGAGATTAGATAAGGGAGCTGAGATGCGCACATTTAATATTCCCCCAGTAGGCAGCCCATAAGGCATATTTATGCCTACTACTATAGGGAGGGTTCCCCAGGGAGGGGTTAGTGGGGAGGGGATGGGTGGCGGGAGTGGTGATTGTGCACGGGTGGGGAGCAGAGGGGAATTTCTTTCTAAAAAGTCCTCAGTATCACCTAACCAGGAATGTTTATATGAATTCAATTTGAAACAGGGGGTGGGTACTAGAGAAGGGGGATGATGGCTAAACCTGGTAAAGATATAGATATCCTTACTTAGAATGTGAATCGTCTGAGGTCTCATGCCAGGCAGAAGGTGGTGCTGCGGTATTTGGAAGAGAGCCATGCTCATATTATGGTCTTGCAGGAGATGCATTTGGTGGCAAGTGAGAGTAAGGAACTATTCCGTAGGTATGGATGGGTCCAGAGCTTTTTAGTTTCTGATCAAGAGCAATGCTGTAAGGGGGTAGTGATCCTCATAAGAAGGGATTCTGGAGTGGAGGTTAAGTATTCTAGAACGGACAGTTCTGGGAGATTGGTTTTAGCTAGAATGAAATTGGCAGACTTTGATTTCATTTGTGTTGGGTTTTATGGTCCAAATGAGGATGATCCACAGTTTATAGTATATTTGGAGTTAAACCTAGTGGAGGCTATGGTTCCGTTGATTCTGGGTGGGGACTTCAATATCTTGCTGGATCCTATTTTGGATCGCTCAACTCGGAGAAATGCTGCTCCGGCACCTAAAGCACGTCAAGCTCTTAAAAATATGATGCAAGATCTATGGTTCGTAGATGTATGGAGACATCTTAGAGGACAGACGAGAGGGTATACCTTCCACAGTAAAAAATATGGACATTATTCCAGATTAGATTACTTTTTAGTGGAAAGGGGCCTAGCGGCAAATATAAAAGAGGTCATGCATCATCCAGCACATATTTTGGACCACTCAGCGGTCCTGGTGAGATTTTGTCAGGTTTCAGAATTACGGACCCACTGAAATCCTCTCCTACAACTAAATAGTTGTGCTGGTGAACAGAATGAAACAAATTAACAGACTATGAAACTGGGGAAGGAACAGGGAAAGGGAGTGAGAAAGAAGTCCTGGACTGGAGTCCACTCTCATGGGATTTGTCTGTTTCAAAGGATTGCATCACTCTGTCTCATTGGTATGAAAATACTTAGGGGCATATTCTCAAGGAACTATCGCCGAGTTAGCGGCACTTTATCGCAGCCAAAGTGGTGATAGATATATCGCCCTATTCACAAGCAGGTGCTAATAGCCGATATCGCCAGTTTACCTGCGATAGCAGCTGCAAAAACATTGCCACGGATGACACCGGCAACTGACGCTAATGAGATGCAGAAGAGGCGTTCCCGTGCAAAAACCCGCGACAACACCACTTCGCAACATTCTCAACGACCAGCCAGATCGGCGATAAGACCACAAATCATGCGATAAGGCACGTTAGCAGCAGGGAATTAACACCTGCTCCTACCTGGTATTAAGTCGGACCATAACCAGCACCAGAAATGGGAGCCCAGCCCACAGCCACACCAGAAGAACAACAGATGCCATGGAGCTACTGATCATGCAGCCGGACACCCAAGAGGGCCACAACACCCACCGCCACCCCCCCCACCCAGGCCCCCCCCCCGGGGCCCTACCCCGGACAAAGATATTTGACATCAACTTTACGAAATCATTAACAAAATAATTCGCCTGATGTTGCACAAGTACAACAATTAACATTCATGTGTGGTCAGAAAAAGGAGAATCATTCATTCTCTCTGAATTCCCAAACAAATCATTACATTCAAATTTAACTCAAAACAACTATTTGGAAGAGTCATGGCGGGTCTTCTCTGGACAATCTGTAAGTCACAGCCTGCAAGACAAAATTCAAGATAAGAAGGTGTGTCATGCGCTCATCAAAGGAGAGAGAGAGAGAGAAAGAGAGAGAAAGAAAGGGAGAGAGTGAGACAGTGAAAGGAAGGCCCTTGGCACAAACATGCCAACTGTTGTGTGAGTATCGCTATTGGTGCACCATAAGCCTAAGGCCTAGCCCCAAATGCAGCGCGAAAGCCACATCACATTTCCAGAATGCAAGCAGTAGTCAGACTAACATCAGGGATCAAAGCTCCTTTGTCTCAATACATAAGGCGGGAGGACATCTGCACCTCCGACCTTGGTCTTGCATGCGGCAGGCGCCCCCTGAGAGAGATACCACAGCAGATGATGACGACTCCCACACTACGCACAGCCCGACGAAAGACCAACGTATACACATCCCACACACAGAAGTCCTTGCCCAAAGTTATCTTGCATGGAATGTCCTTCACACTTACTCCCACATTAACCCAGGCGTACAACCGTTGCACACTAAAACAACTCATTGCTCCGAGCTGTGGCATTTCATCCACAGAACTGGCGCAGGTCAGAACAGTGCCGCTTCAACCAGAGCCACCAACGCAATGGGAGAACAGCCCAGGCACATGCACAACCCCTATCACTTGGAACTGTACCGTGCACGTATGCTGCATTTGTTGGGGGCACTGCCACTGGCAGTGTTGCGCATCAGTTACAGTCTGCGCTTCCGTCTAACGTACGTCACCTGCGTCCAGCCCTGGTTCCACTGCCGATCATGCATATTCGAGTGGCCCATGGATGTCTGCCTATCCAACACAACGGTAGCTGAACTGGATTATGACTTGTGTGTGCGCCCCCTGTTGGCCCACGACCAGGAGTGTAACCGTGATACCCGTTCATGGGATGCCTTGATATTTGGCGTATGTGCTGGGAGTTGGGCATGGGAGATTGCACAAGTCCTCTTGTGCAGTGACCACATCGAAGCGCTCCCCCTTTGGGCTGTGTTGCGGATTGGTGAAACGGCGTGGACGGAGCACATCTGTCCGGACCAGTTAATGGATTGGCACGCCCCCGTGTTCGTTGAGGCCGACAACGACGTACTCTTAGAACTGATTGCCCAGGAAGCTGCGCTCGCATTCATTGACGAGTAACTACGTTCCTGCAGCCACAACTGCTTGTAACCCAGAGCACAGGTCCCAACACCTTCTTGCATCTTGGAGAAATGGTCACATATCCCACCACAACAGTGGACATGGCTGCATTCGCCTGGACTCAGAATGCATGTGCGTGCACCTACGCGTGTTGACACACACCTGTGCAAGGTGAGGCAGTCCCATGGGCGGAGCTGCACAGCGTCGCTTGGCAAGGTTCCTTACTCTGACATACTGCTGGAGGGAGTGTACACACATGGCAATGTAGTGCTACATGTGACCTTGTTGGACCCTTTCACCTGCTCACTGTCAGCAGAGCAGACAGTCTGCGCAGTCCGGTGGTACAGCACAATGCAGATCCCATGGGCTGTGAGTCGTGTCCCCTGACACGGGGCAAGGAGCATACGCCAAACATCACATGACTCGTCCAGCAAGGCAAGGTGGGCTGAGACAGTTGCCGTCCGTAATGATTGGTGTTAATTTTTGCCTCCCCAGTTCTTGCACCGCTACATGTTCCCATGCTGCCTGTTAGTGTCTGAAGCATTGGTCTGCATGTTGTGGCCCTTGTCTTGCCCGTACTGACACGCACATGCGAATAAAGTCTGTCTGCAATGCAGATCCCATGGGCTGTGAGTCGTGTCCCCTGACACGGGGCAAGGAGCATACGCCAAACATCACATGACTCGTCCAGCAAGGCAAGGTGGGCTGAGACAGTTGCCATCCGTAATGATTGGTGTTAATTTTTGCCTCCCCAGTTCTTGCACCGCTACATGTTCCCATGCTGCCTGTTAGTGTCTGAAGCATTGGTCTGCATGTTGTGGCCCTTGTCTTGCCCGTACTGACACGCACATGCGAATAAAGTCTACGCCACTTCACTAGTGTTCAACTGTGATGAGTGTTGATTAGAATGACAAATCGTGTGCCTCAATGAGCATTGTCCGTACACAGGGAGGGACTGACTGACGCATTTCACTTAGGGGTGAGTCCCTATTGCCAGCTCCACCTCTGTAAGCCAGACATTGTGGTTGGGATAGTTGCTGGTGGACCGGTGCTCTTACGTGTCTTCAGCAATGTGAGTATGGTGTCCAACTTCTTGCCATGTGGATCAATGTGATCCATCAAAACAGGCTGTGTCCACACAGTTGAGTGTGAGTAGGTATGCGAAGAGATGTTCTGTTGTCACATGTGATGGGGGACACTACTTTAGGCCTGCTACCGATTTAGACATTCTTACACACAGCCCCATTTAATACATGGACGTGGGGATACGTTGGGGCATTGCGAGATTGTTGTTCATGGGCAATGAGGCCACAGCTAGTTCACACGTTCACAGTCATCTAATTGGCCATGTGGGTCAGGGTCAAACATGCGCATTGATGTCATTTCCCAGGGTGTACCTTTTTTTGCAATCAATGTCCCTACATTCATCCATACTCTTATACTTGATTGAACATAGACATGACACATCTGTGTGATTTGGAATGTTTTATTCACATTCTGTGGAGTGTCGGAGCTGGAGCAGTACATGGCCATGCAAACCCCACATAACGTGGTTGCCCAGTGGAGGGCCAACCAGAGTCCTTTGGAGAATGACAATTTAATCGGAAGAGGAAGAGTTCAGTCCGCTGCCTGATTGCTGTGTCATTGGTAACCAGTGCAGATATGGCAGTCCATGTCGGGGTCCAGGTGAATGTCGCAGAGTGTTTTGTGGGACAGTGGAAGGTGTTGTTCCCGGGCATGATGCAGAGGGCTGAACCATGCAGGTACAGGCCATATGGCGGGGATGGATGCTACAACCTCCTTTCTCAAACAGAGTCATTGCCATCCAGATCTTAGTCCTCTGATATGTCTTCTGTGTCAGGTGTGTCAGGTGTGTGTGGTGGTGTTATGGCTGCATCACTGTGTGCTACTAACGCATCAGGGGGCGGAGATGTGTGTGTCGAAGTTCCTGCAGCAGTCATCTGGGACAGGCTCTGGGGCAGCAATGGCGAGATAATGTTCTGCAGGGCATGGTAGATCCCAGCTACATCTCGCTGGTGTACAGCCGTGGCAGCCATCCTTCCAGCCTGCATCCGCTCCATGTTCTCATTGTCCTCCGCATCTGTGCCAACTCTGTGCTGCCATCGCTGGAGCCTGTCTGACTAGACAGTTCGTGTATCTGAGTAATGGCTCCAGCGAGGTCAGCCAGGGATTGTTGTAGAGCATGGAACGGACTGTGGGTGTCCGTTAGGGACTGTAAGTGGTCCGTGATGGGACTCATACACCCACGTATGGCATCAAGTTTGGCTGCCATGAGGTCGAAACCCACCCGCACCTGGACAGCCAGCCCCCTCTGGCAGTCTGACACACGGCATTTGAATGCCATGTGTCTTTCCGTGAGGTGCTGGGAGCGAGCCGTGGTGGTGGGTGCTTCCTGCTGTGTGGGCTGTGCAGGGGGTGGGGTCACCTCAATGCAGATGGGCTGCCCTGCTCCTGGAGTTGGGGTGCAGAGGCTGTCCACGAGCCGTTGGAGGGTGTCTGAGCAGATGGCCAGGGGTTCCTCCTCATCACTGAAGAGATGTCTGGTCTGCTCTGCAGGAGGTGTTGATTGTCCCTCTGCAATGTAATGGGGAGATGCAGGTTAACAGTGTGTTCGATGTATGTTGACGCATTGTACATGTTTACATACAGACTGCATGACAATGTACATTGTGACTGTTGTGGATGAGCTGGCTATTTGATGGGGGACAGTGGACATTTTGACTACATGACGGATGTGAGGTTGTACTCGTACATTATCATCTCACAGTTTCCTGCTATGCCAGATGTGATTGGCCAGTTTCTACGCACAAGCAGCCCCAGTTGTGTCCTCTGTTCTGTAGTGAAGGTGTTGCACTCTGTACCACATTGTCGTCAATGTTGATGTGCTGTGATTGCTATGTGTGTGTGCTGCATTGTGGGAGAGTCGCCCCTGCAGCTCTGATTTAGTGGCCCCTTATCCCTTTGGGGCGGTGTGCCTTTGACATGTGTGCTTTTGAGGGGCTGAGATGTTGGCGACTTGGCTCATTTGTGCTCTTGGACGGTTTTTGTACTCTTGTGCATTGTTTGTCTGCAGATGTGTTGTTGACGTCAGGGGTTGTATGTGCACATGGATGTGTCAGAGTGTGACCTGCTCCTTTAAGGATGTGATCCACACTGGGCCACCTCAGTGTCGTGTCGTGCACCATGTCATGTATTTTGACTGCAGCCATGCTATTGGTCATGCAGTGTCACTTGCATTGTCAGTGTGGCTCGCAGAGCCGCTGCTTTGCTGGATTCAGCACATGTGCATGGGTAGGTTGTGATATTGGTGATAGGGAGGGGGGCCCCTTTGTGCACATAGTGGACAGGGGCCTACTTGGTGTTTCTATGTGTGCTGCAGTGTGCCAAGGGTATGAGGGACATGTTCCACAATCATTGTGGGTGTGCAGTGTGCTACACATAATTGTGCATCTGTGCCATTGTGCCCATCTCCACCCGTCCCCCCAGTCCCTGGTCATTACTCACCGTGTTGCTGTTGGGTCAGGTCATGTTGGGCTATGTCCAGACCCCCAACTCCTTGCACCATCTCCACACTGATGACTGTGGCCACCATTTCCTCCAGCTCATCCAGCTCCTCCTGTGGCGCAGGACTCCCACCTCCAGTTGCCGTTGCTGCCTTCCGGTTGGAGCCAAAGGAAAAGAGGTGCCTTTGCCTATGTGCACAGTTTGACTACCTCTGAGTGGATCACCCAGAATAAATGTGTGAACACTAGTTATATAATTATTTTCAGGTATTGGCAACGTAGAGCTGAACTATAATTATCTGTTGTATATATTTTAAATGTATTTTTGTATGTCCTTGTGATTTTGATTGTTTATAGGTTTTTGTTCAAAGATCGGCCCCATTGTGTTTGTGTGTCATAAAGTAATTTGGTCAATATATTTTTGTAGGACTGTAGACTAATGATAGGGTAATTGAATGTCCCCTATGATAAAATAAAATGGTATATTAATTCCTCCGTACCTATCTTTTTTTGTATAAGATAGTGTCCCCTACCCAGGTATAGGAGGGTGATTTGGGTATACCCCTTGTGTATGTATATGTTTGATTACACATTTTTAAGTGTGAGGGTTTTTTGAGAAATAATTTACTTGTTTTGAAAGACAAAATTTCATAAATTTGTCCATATGCTGTGGTGTCTTGTCTTTGACGTTTAATGTTCAGGACAATTTTTGGAGGAGTCTCTATATAAAAATAATAGTGTGACTAATAACTATTTGTGGCACAATAGAGCCAAAGGAAAAGAGGTGCCTTTGCCTATGTGCACAGTTTGACTACCTCTGAGTGGATCACCCAGAATAAATGTGTGAACACTAGTTATATAATTATTTTCGGGTATTGGCAACGTAGAGCTGAACTATAATTATCTGTTGTATATATTTTAAATGTATTTTTGTATGTCCTTGTGCTTTTGATTGTTTATAGGTTTTTGTTCAAAGATCGGCCCCATTGTGTATGTGTGTCTTAAAGTAATTTGGTCAATATATTTTTGTAGGACTGTAGACTAATGATAGGGTAATTGAATGTCCCCTATGATAAAATAAAATGGTATATTAATTCCTCCGTACCAACTTTTTATGTATATGATAGCCTTCCGGTTGGCAGCGAGTTTCTGCTCAGTTTGGCTATTGACATCATGCCAGCGCCTCTTGACCTCCTCCATTGACCTCCTCAGCACTCCGACTGCATTCACGTTGTTCACGATCGACTGCCATATTTCCGTTTGTGTTGCCAATGACACAGTGGAGGTGACGAACAGCTGTTGGTAGTGTTCTATCACTTCCGTGACGATGATCCTGTTTTCCTGCGGACTGAACCGCATCTTCCTCTTCCTCTTCTCCTTGCCCTTCCCCGACCCCAAGGTTTCTTGCTGGTCATCTGTGGGGTTCGCGTTGTCCTCTGCACTCGATCCGGGTGCATCCATGGTGCTACGCAGTTTATTTTTATTTATTTTTTCTGCTTTTATGGTGCATTTTCCCGCATGACGCGTGGGAATTGCAGGCCTGTCGCTGGTTATCGCAGATTTTTTTATCGCAGTTGGCCACTTTGCAAGTTTTTCCGCGTTCGTGTTTCGCGTTTTTTTGCCGTCACGGTAATTTTATCGGGGTCATTTGACGCGTGGTACCGCCGCGTTGAGAATAAAACGTTAACACAGCGTTATTTTCCCGCGATGGACTGCGATGTGCAAAGTTGCGTTAAGCTAATTTTGCGATAATTATCACACGTTCTTGTGAATATCCCCCTTAGTTCTAATGAGCTAGAAGAAAGAGGGCTGAATGTCAGTACTTAATACCAACTGAGTCCCCCAAAAAATTAGCAACTGAAACAAGGCTTACACGTTCCAGCAGTGGATGATGCTATAACGAGCTGTTAGCCGACTAGGAATCCGGGAAAGGCCCATGAACTCTGCTGAATGCACACTGGTAACACATTACAAACAAATGGGACAAGAGACAGCACAGCCAACGGGACAAGGCACGGAAGGGACTAATGGTGAATTGAGGGAAAAATAATACGCAGGGAGTAATGCAAAAGTGGGTGTGAACTATAACCAGAACCGGAAAAAATAATGCAACCTCATAACTTGTTGACGCACACACATTATTAAGCCCCCCAGGAGTCTAAATAGGGCTCTACCCTTCTTGACTGTGATATGACCTCAGCCCATGATGTGAGTGTGTGTAAGTGCACTGAAGGTTATCAGTCTAATATTCCTGCCCGACTAAGATTCCACAGGACTGTTCTGCATTGTATAAAGCCCCTGAGTGCCTGTCGTCTAACCTGAATCCTGACAGATTTCCATTGCCACCTTTCCTATGAGGTAAGCAGCATACATAGTAGGTATAAAGATGGAGTCCATTTAAATTATGATTCACTGGCAAATCTCACACCAGATACATGGTTATTTCTTTTGAGAGGAATTTGTTCTTCGCCTTGTTCCCTGGGATCATAATTCACATTTCCTTCACTTACATTTCCTTCAGAATAAACCGAATAGCCACCCCAAGTGCTATGCAAATGTCCTAAGACTCCCAAATTCTTCCCATAGTTGGTGCATTATCCCTTTCTCAATTGGCACAGATACATCACACTGATTGTATCTACTTCCTTGGCTTTATGAATGTCACATTGAACGATTTTGCAGGAAAAAGCACTGGGGCATATTTACAAGCCCCTTGCGCTGCCGGTGTGTCACGTTGCGTGACACTCCGGGGGCGTAACCTGCTGTGTGATAATTACAAGCACAGGTAAAGCCACCCTGCGTGGCTTTACCTGTGCTTGTAAATATCGCCCCTTGTCACGCAACACTTTGCGTGTTAGGGGCGTGACATGAGTGTTGCTGTGGGTGTTCCCACTCAACACCCATGTCCACTGATGCATTTCCAGATTTACGAGCGATCGTAAATCTGGAAATGCGTCAGAATCCCAAGCCACTAGGGGTGGCGTAGCGAGGTGCAACGAGGAGAAATGTTTTCATTGCTCCCCGTTTTTTTCCTCTTTCAATGCGTGCTTCATTCTACAGCACGCATTGGAAGAGGAAATCACCTCAATTTATTGTTTTTGCGCAGGAAGGTGCCCCTTCCTGCAGAAAAACAATTTCCCCACGACGCAGGCATCCTTGCACCATGGTGCAAGGGTGACTGGGCCGGCGGATGGCAGCAGTTTGTGCCCCAGCGCAGGGGGAAGCACAGATATTCAACATATTGTTGTAAATGTGTCGCATCCCTGTGCTTTGAAATTGACTCAGTGCGGCGCAGTCAAATGGCTTGCGGCACGCACTGAGTAACTTTCCTTGTAAATCTGCCCCACTGTGTCTAAAGAGGGTGTGCAAGTTCAAATTCAAGCTTAGTAAGACCTTCGTGCATTTGAAACAGTGGTAAAGAAACATTACAAATTATAACACTTGCACAAATTGTAATTGCAAGAAATTGTATTATCATTTGGGATGGGTGACTACCCACTTCAAGGAATAATCACGACCTATTTCAGGGTAAACCCACAAAAGTCACTAGATTAACCTGAGCTCAACTTTCAGGTAGCTATGGCACAGAGAAGACAAGTTTAACCTAGGGCAATCAGTATTTAGGTACTACCAAAACAGTTATAAAATCAAAATGCAAAACAATAAAATTCTCAAACTGATTTCGAAAGCTGGGTTAAGGTTAATAGACAAAATGACACCAAAATGACAAATTCAACAAGGGGTAGTTGAGATATGAGTTTTAAAAAATGCAGGGGAAAATAACAGCAACATAGACATGCCAATGATAGTCTATGATCACATTAAACCATTACCTATGCGCAATTTGAGGCTGACCTCGATGGAGTGCAGGTTGGATACACCAACCAAGTCTGTCCTGGGCAACGATTTTAACTTCTGACTTAGTCTTTCAAGTACCAATCCACTACAGAGGCACACTTAAAAAGCCCCTAGGATCTCTGGGGAGGCACTTAGGGCTCACTGAATGTTACTGAGGTACTCCTTCTAGGGTTCATTCTAGGTCCAGTTGCCATTGGTCACATGGGTACTTCCAGGAAACACCTCTTGTACCTTGTTGTCTGCATATAGCCACTTAGGAATTCAGACAACTAACCCTTGGTGTCCACTTCTTTGTACTGAGTACAAGAGGGAGCGGGTCCTGTCTTTCAGGACTCCTCACAGGTACAGACAGCATATCCAGTCCTCTTGTGATCTACCGCAGGTCCAGAAAGTGTTCTGAAGTGGGTGTCTGGAGGTGTCACATTTATACCTGGAACCAACTAGGGGGGTGGGGTGACTCCTCAGCATGCCCTAAACGATGGGATAAAAAAATCCCAGGGCCAACCCTTCCTGCTTTTTCAGATATTCATGTTTGTCTTACTGCAAACATGCCCAAGATGCCACGTTTCCGGACATTTTCAAAATGGCGAAAGTCTTCAGCCACATTCAACTTCATCGCTGAGGAGTTTGTGGAGAGTGTTGTGGTAATTGTAATGTCCTCCCACATCCAACACTAAAATCCTGTTTGATTCAGGCTCTGCGCCCACAACAAACCCAGAGAAAGACTTCTGATAAAATGAAAGCAGGGTTGTACAGCAGCAAGACAGTGAATGCACAAGAATTGCAGGGGTATTCTGTTCTCTCTCTTTCAAGTGTGTCTCAAGTGCTACATATGGCTCAACAGACCTGCCTTTCAGGATTCAATACTGTAATGTAACAAATGATGGCTGCAGCCCTCAATCTGCATATTCTGTTTAGAGAGTCACCTCTGCCCATTCAGGTCAGCCTATTGTTTGTTCCTGGGAGGTATTTCATACATTTTTCACACCTATTCAAGGCTGAACACAGAGTGCTGGCAGATACTTATTCTAATCAGCCTTCTGTGAGTTCAGACAGGTAAAGGGTAATTTTCTGAAAGTTACTTTTCCTGATATTTATTAAAAACCCAACTTCACAATTGAATTGGATTTTTAATCACTATTAAAAATAGTTGTTTAATTATCATCTAGCTGGTCCCCTTCCCGAAACAGAGCATTAATATTTTAATCTGTACTCTGGTTTTCCACATACTAGAGCAAGGCCCACCACCATAAATTTAACTTTCTAAATGTCTCACTTTAAATACCTTGCACCCTATCTTGAGGGGCTACAAGGCTTACATTGGGGTGACTTACGAATATTTTAAAGGGGGTATTTACCTGGGTTTATTCTGACTAGTTGCAGTGCATGTTTTGCACTGTTAGTCAGGCTACAGGGTTGAAACCATGTTTGAACTGCCACTATAGTGGATCGCACAAAAGGTTCTGCAGTTCATTAGTGGCACTTCCAGGCCCTTGGTTACATTTTGTATCATACACTACTAGAGACTTATAGGCAAGTTACATATACCAATTAGGAGGATGCCAAATGAACCATATTTAAAGGGGGAGCACAGGCACTTTACTTCTAGTTATCAGAGGTAAAATGCAGAGTTATAAAACCATCAAAAATATATGGTCCAGCAAATGATGAAAAATCTGGGATGGCCATGCTGAAAAGGTGGATTTCCTACAGTAATGCTTCATTCAACATTCATTTTAGCCCACAATCGAGGTAGATGGAGTAGATTTTCAAAAGCTCAGGCCAGTATCTCTTTAAGTGGAGACTTTTGAACCAAAGAAATATATTTATCAATATGTTCAAAGATCATAGGTACATTCCAATTTCTTTTGGATTTTTAATGTAAGACATTCAACGTGAATTGACAATGGTGTATCTAGGATGGTTAATGTCAAAAGAAATCAGACTTACGGCAGTAAAGTTACAGTTAAACATGTCAGGGACACATTTCATATGATCATATATCCTTTGCTCCAGTCCAGCACCACTAGATCTATTTGAATTAAGGTTTTTATACCACAAGACGGTACTTTTCAGCCCATTGTTAAACTGTTATTTTTCCTGTAGCTCATGGGTAGTATAGCTAATACCCTCTAACTCAAACTATTATGTCCAGGTGATAAGGTCTTCATTTTTCCCCTAGAGAGACAAAGGCGTTCTTGGCTAAACGTTAAGGTGTTCCAGGAAGTAAGACCCATCAGTGTGCTTCCTGACTTAAGAGTTTAACAATGTTAGAGACAACTTGATAGTGCAGTGAGATAAGGGATCTTTAAGAAACATTTAATGAAAATGTTTTTACCGTAGTGTTACGTGGGTCGAGATTGCTGTCCTGATTTCATTTTCATCACCACATTAGGCGTGTGATTCTGAATTTCGTGTGTTTCATTGAGTGCGCCCCATGCGAGAAGCAATTACAGAGTGTTGTATTTCTCCTGGGCTGCAAGCCACATCAAGGACACTTTAACCCAGAAGGAACACACACAAATGGCTTCATATGGTTTAGATCAATATTTAGAAAATTCTTACTTTATAGCGCAATTACAATGCAAATATACTTCTGTGAGTTGAGGACCTCTTTAAAAGATGGTGAACACTTACAGAAACATTTCTTCCTACATTAGAGCTATTTCGTTTCTTTAATGCAGTTGACATGATTTGACATTAATCTGGGTTTAAGTGAACAGAATGAAAGGATTTGTGAAATTGCAGGTAGTCGGAACCGTAAGGGATCTCTTGCCATATGTGAGGTTTATTTGGCATTAACAGTACAATCATTCGAGCAGCATGCAGAACGAGTCTGGGTGCCATATTGCCCAAGACAGTAAGGATGGGCAAAAGGTGAAAAATGACCTGTTGGTATACAGGCTGAAAGATAAAACAGACGTGCTCTGCCTTCATAAAAGACTTCTACCGAAAAATAGACATTTTATTTTCAGATATCTTGAAAGTTGGCTTTCTCTGTTGAACAGAATACAAGGTGCATTTTGGCACCTTATCTCAACTCCTAAGGATACTGGCACCTACACGGGACGTTATGAGATATTTTGGTGGTTATTTATGAGAAAGGGAGCGTGTGGACTTGTTTGTACTTGAGAAAGAAGGATTATGATGAGCTTGTTCATGTTCCTCATCATGGTTTTCACTTCCATGCGGTGTGCACGTCCAGACTCTGAAGACAGGCACCTTGTTTGGTTTCCTCTTGCAGCATAGGTCATTGGGTTTGGTCTTGCTATGAGACCAAGTCTTTGGCTTCACAGACCTCTGCTGAGCTCGTTTTCTGGGTTGAGCATTGAGATGGAGAACTCCAGACGGTAGCACAACTGCGGGAGTACGAGTATACTGACTGTGTTATTATGTTATGTAGTCAATTGATGTGCGTATCGTGTGCCTAACCCTGACATTTTATGGCTTTTGCCTGGGTACTGTAGCCCAATGTTGCCAGCGACATTCATCATTCTTCAGATCTGGACAAAAAAGGGAAGGAGTTGGCAAATTTTGTCAAGGTTCCAGATCCTTATTCAAACCAAAAGTGAAGAACATAGTTTTCTAAATTTCATAAAATACTGTTAGAAATGGGTTTTCTGGTTGGCTAGGGTATGCACCTAAACCAGGCAGAACCCACCACTCTAGTCACGGCAAGGGAGTTACACACCGAAGATAACCCCTGCTCACCCCCTTGGTAGCTTGGCAAAGCAGTCAGGCTTATCCCAGAGGCAATGTGTAAAACATTTGCGCAACACACTCACACAGCAGTGACACACTAGGCACACCAGAAAAGAAACCCCACACAAGGTTATATAAAAAAATATCCTTGTATTATCCAAAAAAACACATTAGAACACAATCACAAATATTACTGTGCCACCAGGCACTTGTCATGACTTCACAGGGATTACATAAATCACTTGGCCAATCGGGCCATTGTCATAAATATTACTGTTAGGGATAACCAGTAACTACTGGTAGGACGGTACTGAGCCTAACACGTAATGCATAAACATAATCAACAGTGCACCATAGAAAACACTTGCAGCAGGGCACCCATCATAAACCCATCATGCCCACCTTACGCATATGCCGATCATCATTACATTACATAGGGTGCCAACCTGGGCGATGTAGCACCACATACATGTAAGCATCAGGCAGTAGGCGTAAACATCATCATCACTGAACATAATCAGCCATATGCAAAAATGCAGTAGTCACAAATTACCAGGAACCCTCCTGGTCGTGTAGATATTCCCCCATAGGAATTGCAGAGGTATACTGGACCCCCTGCACGAGGCCTCCAAATCAGCCCCAAGTGCAGTCAGGAGTGCAGTAAGCCCCGGGCCAGCTGCACAAAGCACAATGAGGACGGAAACCCGGCACTCCGCTGCACAGAGTGTGATCCAGGAAAACAATGTTCCCCACAGGTCCGCAACGGGACCTCTGCCCGCAGACACAGGCCCAACTACTGGTGCGGATGCCCCACTCACTGGGACCCCTCTGTGGCGATCTCCCTGAGACCTCTTCTGGCCTCCCCAGTCTTCTCGTCGAGACCCATAGATGCTCGCCCCTCCCTCTACAAGGTGGGGGAGGCGGGAAGTCGTACAGTGGAGCCCGCAAGGCTCAGTTTCTTCTCCCCGCAGTAACAGGAGCACATGAGGCTCTGGCTCCTTCTAGTGGTCAGGCCCGCCCCCAGGAAGAGCTGGGTTCTGGAAGCAGGGATCCTCCGGCGCTGCTCCCGCGGTGGTTGCTAAGCAATGCCTAGTGCCCCAATGCCTTCGGAGTGGCCACACGGGAAACCCAGGCACTTCGTCGCCGAACAAGGCGCTCATCTCAGGGCGGCTCACAACCAAGGAGAGGGCTCCATCCTTCTCAGCTCTCCCCTCTCGTCCCTGCAGAACCATGCAGGCATGGCAGCGCTGCACGCGCTTCGGGCACACAAGGGCGCTCTTCGCGCTCTTTCCCCAAGTAAAAGACGGGAGAAGGGGAAAGAGCTCTCTAGACCCTGCGCAGCGCTCCACATGCGCTTTGAAAATCGTTGGGTGAAAATTCAGCACTCACCACGTGCTGCTTTAAATCGCCTAGGGCAGAACAGGGCACAGGCAAGCCAGCACACAGGGTCCCTCAGCAGAGTGGCAGTCCTTTCAGCCACCCAGCAGGCAGCAGGTTAGTCCCAAATGGCGGTTCCTCCTGGCACACAGCAGTCCACGCAGCGTCGTCTGTTTTTTAAGTTTCGCACATGGGGTCACAGCTCCAGTACTTATAGTCCAACAAGCCTTTGTTCTGGGGGCACTTTACAATACAATTACAAGTGCACAACACCCCCCATTCAAAGTGTAAGCCTCGGCTCCAGACACCACATTGGGGCGGAGACAGCATTGTCGAAGGCAGGCAAAGCCCTATTCAGGTGCAGGTGGTACTCCTCCCACCACTCCAAATGCAGACCAGGCCAATTAAGGTGCAGGGGAAAACTCCTCCCGCTACTCTAAATTCAGCCAAGGTCTATTCAGCCTAGCGCCGAGTCACCCAGACAGGGCAGGACACACCTCATCCCTCCAGGGACTGGCTGGAATGAATGAACATCCCCTCTCCCCTGTCAGTCAGAACCAGACGGTCAATACACAGGCAGGGCACAAAGACACATAGCACACAGAAATGCCCACTTCTAAAAGTGGCATTTCTAAAATAGTAATAATAAATCTGGTTTCACCAATAAGCAGGATTTATCACTACTATACCAAACATGGTTACGCTACCCCTCTCATGAATTACCACTGAAGCACATATCAGGGAATCCCCAATGCATCCCTATCAGAGGGCATCCTCACAGCAGTGAGAAACGAAATAGGCTGTTTGTCACTACCAGGACTTTCCACACAGTTAAGGCACATGTCCTACCTTTTACCTACACCGCACCCTGCCCATAGGGCTAGCTAGGGCCTACCTCAGTGGTGACTGATATGTAGTAAAAGGGGAGTTACAGACGTGGGAGCCACTTTATATGCCACGTCACAGCGGCAGTAAACTGCACGCGCAGGCCCTGCGGTGGCCGAGGCTTGAGACAGGTTTGAAAGGCTTCTTCGGTGGGTGTGCCACAAGCAGCGCTGCAAGCCCACCTGTAGCATTTAATTTTCAGGCCCTGGGTATGGGATACCACTGTACAAGGGACTCGCAGGTAAATTAAATATGCCAAACAGGTGTAGACCAATCTTACCAAGTTTACAAGAGAGAGCACATGCACTTTAGTACTTATCAGCAGTGATAAAGTGCCCAGAGTCATAAAATCACCAACAACAGGTCAGAAAAAATACAGGAGGAAGGCAAAAAGTTCTGGGATGACCCTGCAAAAAGGGCCAAGTCTAACACAACAACCTTCCAGCCTAAAGCCAGGTAGACTAATCAATACCTTGATGGGCTTCCCTGCTTGGGGCGATAGAACATGGTCCCTGGCCCCCAACTGCAGGGGCACCTTTCAATTCTACACCAATCTGGACCAATGTGGATCCCTCTGTCTCTGCTCTCAGGACCAACTAAGCTAACCCATGGGGGCTCCTTAGCTATCTACGGCCAGGATCAGGCCCCAGGCCATCCAGGGGTCTTCGGTTCTTGCCATCTCACAGAGTGGGGGGCGGTAGCCCCAGGTACATAGTATCCTTGCTCCACTCTACCTCTCATCAGTGCAGTTCTAATCTGCCACTGTTCCCTCAACCCAGGGTCTGTACCCTCAGGCTGACCAGGGGTCCCAGTCGAGGCTCTCCTCCCCCTACCCTCCTTCTAGGGTTCCTTACCCTCCTCCTAGTTGAGGTACCCTCAAAACCTAAAACTGCAAGTCGCTGGTATCAGCCCTCCCACACAATTTTCCCACCAGTTCAGGATTTCTACCCTGCAACTGGTCTCCCAACCCAGGGACCAAACCCTCAGGTTGAACCAGGGCCAGAGGTGAGTACTCCCCTCCTGCACCTCCTTCCAGAGTTCTGCTCCCTCCCACCTGGAGTGGTATCCCAGAAGACAAAACGGTAGGGACACTGCTAGCAGATGTCCTTCCCTCCAGGTCAGAAATTACCTCCTGAACCAAGCCTCCCAACCCAGGGACTACACCCTGTGGCTGAGCATACCTCATGTGTTGCATGACAGTCTGCAAGGCACTGATCTCCTGACCCCTGCTCATCTGACAGTGCGCGAAGACCCCCAAATCAGAAGCGGTGTCACCATGGTCATTCCTGGGGAGCTCTACCCTCAGAGCTGGCTCCTGACCCACTGGTTCTCCCACTGAGGACTGCCTCCCACTCTCAACCCTCCATCTGGGCTTCTGCACCCTCCACTCAGGAGTGGTGCAGCCAGACACTAGAACTGGTGGAACACTGCTTACAGACGCCCCTCCAAGTTCTTCTGACACTAGGAAATCCCCCTCAGCGGATGACCTTCCAGTACAGACTAGGCTCCCCTCCTGGCGTTCACTCATGGAACCAGCCAGGCTCTGGGACTGGGCTTTGAGCACCTTGGGGCACACCCCATTCCCACTCCTTCTCTTCTGAGACAGGAGGTTGGTCCATACACCTCTCCCACTACACTGGGACCTTTCTGGGCTATCAAAAACCTTTCCCACCACCCTCGGTTCGGAAATACCTGAGCCACTCCCTTTAGAATCACTCCCAAATGCCTTTCCAGACCCTCTGGTACTCATCCAGAGGTCTGCCTCCTGTGCAAGTTCCCTAGGATCAGAGAACCCACACTGTAACAGGTGTTGGGGTATCCCTGGAAAACAACAACGAAACATGTGCTCTCTGACAATCAGATTGAACATCCCTTCAAAATTGTTTGCTGTGCTACCTGTCACCTAACCTTCCAGTGCATCACAACATTCATCCACAAACTCCCCCCAACACTGGTGAGATAGTTTCCTACTGCCCCTGAACTTTAACATATACCCTTCAGGTGTGACACCCTCCTCCTGGGAATTAGGTACCATGCTCTGGGATCTAGGAGTGGAACTTTCTACACTGGACACAACGTTGCTGCCACCACTGGACTCCACCCTCACTGGTGAATCCAGAAAACTGAAACTACACTCAGGGGACAACCTATCCTCAAGAGCTAGCTTCTCTCTGGTGAAGGCCCTCTCTGCCTCCACCATCTTCTCCTACGCTAGGACCCTTTCAGTCTCTAGCTTTCTCTCCTCCACCACTAGCTGCACTAGCTCTGCACCCAGCTTGGCATGCTACAATTTGAGCTTCACTAACTCTCGCTGGTGCTCCCTTTCCTTCTGCCTGCCACCAACTCCTCTGGGGACCAAGAAAGGGATGGGGCACTACCCCCAGCACTAGACCCAGCAAGGGACTCCCCCTCCACAGGGTGCTCCCTACCTACTGGCGTCCCTGCCCAGTCATTTCCTCCCTCCTCTTCAGACTCTCCAGGGCCACCGCCCTCCAGGGGTATGGACTGGGAACCCTCACTCTCAGAGTCCTCCCTACTCTCGGGGTCCTCCTCAGGTTCTCCCTCAGAATCACCACCTTCCTGGATCTCTGTCGACGCCTCTTCAGGGAACTGTTGAGCATAGTACAGGGCCCTATGATAGTCTTTTTCCCATCTGTCCTCTTGCCACCTGAGCATGACTTTCTGAAGGTCTAGCTGAGTTTTTGCCCAACTCACTGCTATGTTCCTCTCCCTGCAGAACCCCTTTAGCTCCTCCAGACTATAGTCCCACAGATCATGTAAGCTAAAGGCAGATTCCATTTTGGCAAGGCACTAAATACACAGGTGCAAGACAAGAGACCTAGGCGACAGAGCCAAAGCAGGAGTACACAATAAAAATGACTTCGAGAGAAAATCAGAAGAAGAAATCAAAAGCAAGTGATTGTCTAAATGCAGAGTTTGTAGTGCAACCATGCGTCACTGTGGTACTGCGCAAACGCAGGGTATGCACCTAAGCCAGGAAGAACCCATGACTCTAGTCAGGGCAAGGGAGTTACACAACGAAGATAACCCCTGCTCACCCCCTTGGTAGCTTGGCAGAACAGTCAGGCTTATCCCAGAGGCAATGTGTAAAGCCTTTGCGCAACACACTCACACAGCAGTGACACACCAGGCACATTACAAAAGAAACTCCACACAAGGTTATATAAAAATATCCTTTGTATTATCCATAAAGACACATTACAACACAATCACATATATTACTGTGCCACTAGGCACTTGTCATGACTTCACAGGGATTACATAAATCGTTTGGCCATTCGGGCCTTTGTCATAAATATTAACGTTAGGGATAACCAGTAACTACTGGTAGGGCGGTACTGAGCCTAACACGTTATGCATAAACATAATCAGCAGTGCACCACAGTAAACACTTGCAGCAGGGCACCATCTTAAACCCATCATGCCCACCTTAGCCCAATCTTACCAAGTTTACAAGAGAGAGCACATGCACTTTAGCACTGATCAGCAGTAATAAAGTGCCCAGAGTCATATAACCACCAACAACAGGTCAAATAAAAAACAGGAGGAAGGTACAAAGTTCTGGGATGACACTGCAAAAAGGGCCAAGTCCAACAAATACATATATATTTGGCACCAAATGTACTGCCAATATTGCCTCCAGTTGCCTGATATCTTGGGTGAACTGCCATTGCCCATTCCCATTAGTAAGAAATTGGTGTGAAGGAAGATCCAGGATGTCAAAGGTAGTCACTGCTATCTAGTCGTGGCTTCAAGATGGCATTGGCATCTTAGAGCATGAATGGTTTGTTGCCTGTCTTTAACACCTGTGCATCAAAAACCCAGCACACCACAAAAGTGCCCTTAGGCTGCGTGTGCAGTCTACAGCGATGACATCAGCCTGGGGACAGCACATTAATTAGGTCTGGTATCACAGCATCATCTGTGGGAAGTGGAGTATAGCATTCTGCCCTGATGCATATGAGGCACAATAAGTCCTCAGCATTTCTACCTGCATGGACTAGAATGCTCAACTTCATCTTTCCTGGAAGTCCCAGTCTGAAGGCCTACTGCTGTAACATGGGTATGTGTAAGATTTAGGATTCTGTGGTTGTAATTGTTCTCAGTATGGCTGCCTTTTAGCTGAAAGAGGGACAGGTGTCCAATGTTGACACTGGGGAAGTCGGTTTGGAAATTTGCATGCCTGTTCCTATGTTCACCGGAGATGGCTTTATGGTACAAGGATAAGTAAAACTATAACACACCTGTCAGTCCATCGTATGGTATCTTGGCACTATAGGATGTTGGCTTGTTGCAGGGATTCTGCACAATCACAGAACTATGCGCAGGATTATGGGACCTTGGCGCATAGGGACTGGGTCTTCCTACCACCTTAGTACCCACGAGCCCAGGACCGACTAGCTATAGTGTCTCACTTACTCTCCTACTCACTCACCGAGAAATAAATGATTTGACACTCCAGAACACAACAGTCCCAGATCTCTCAGGAATCGCGGTAACAAGACACACCCTTTCGCTCTCACTCTTGTACTTGTCCACAATAAGATCTGACAGAGACACGGAATAGTTTAAAATATTTATTTTAACTAACTTGCTCTAACATGCAATATACGTGCCACAACTAGCAGAAAAATGCATAGTACAAATACAGTCAGCATAGCAGCTAGTCCATACATCATGAAGAAAGATGTCATCATAAAAAGACAATGGAGAAAAGACTATAGTGCCTAACCTCCCTCCCCTTGCTAAGAAGAAGTATTATTATATAATAGAAGATCTCTGGGCTTTGTCAGCAGACCCCATACCTTAGCCTATAGATTGAAGATCTACATCATAGGTGCTCTCTCGCTCTTCTCCCTGGAAAGGTCCCTCTCCAAGTGTGTGCTACCTATTCGTGTATTCTAATAAGACCAGAGTGCGTTTGTCCAAACAACAGCTGCATCGTTATGTTTTGTCTAAGGGCTAAGGTCTGGCCAGAATAACAAGGGGCATTGTTGTTCGACCTTGCACATAATGTTCAGTCAAAATCCCAGGAACATGCAGAGAGTGAACACAGCGATGAGTTCTCATGTGAAAGCAGTCATTGAAATTATTGCAAAAATAAAGACGTGTAGCAACGTGCACAGAAGCAGCAGGCAAGCTGCAGCGTGCTCATGCTAAGTTAGCGAAGACAACAATGTCCCTATGGGCCATGTGACAGGCTGTTTTGTAGTATGTAGAGCAGGGATCAAGTTTCTGTTCTACCTTTGCTACTTAATTGTAATTGAAGTGAACTAGGGGCACTTGTAGGGAATATGATACACATATTTGGGAATATCCAAAATGATTCATGACTGCAAGATGATGCATATATTTGAATCACTTGTAGTCTTATTTGTAGAGGAGAAATGACTTGTGTGGGTCATTATTCTTATTTAAGGTTGTAATGGTCTGGTTTTTCCTAAACATAGATTGAGATGCTGTTTTGGCTTGTCAGAGAGTCTACCAATATGTTGGTCCTATTTGATATTGCAACCTTAAGCAGCACACCTCAGGGATTTATTTTTATGAACCCTGCATTTTCTTCCAGGCAGATAAATAAGGTTTAGCACCGAAGTCACACACCTGGATCCCGCCGCATGCAGACGTTTGCGGCAATCTTTAAATATACCTCCATTTGAAACTGATTTTGCACCCTGAAGTGAGTGTGCACAGAGGGCTATGACAGAGGACAAGCTCTAGTGCACCTGGGGTGCATTTCCATGTTAGCCTTCGACAAACACCTCCACGAGACCCCACATACGTAGGACATACTCACCTTTTGATGAACCAATAAAAACCCAGCTACCATGCTTCAGGAGATGTTACCTTCAAGGTCATGGGAGTGCTGCCTATGCATTCCACCATGAATGGAGGAGTGAGCAGCCTGCTGGAGTTGCTTAATTTTTTAACTGAAGGAATATCATGATGTTGTGTTTTAATTCATTCAAGGAATGTTTGCCACTTTCGAGTGGCAAGTTTCGTATTACATTATCAATGACTTGATTACTCTTCAATGAATTTCCCTGTGGAATATTGTGCAGTTACTACCATTTGTATTGGTATTGCTGGTCTTTCTTTGAATTGTTTGTGCAATTACATTATCTTCTACAGCGGGTATTGTCTGGAATTATATTATGTGGGTGGGAGGGTTACTTTTAGCTTGAGAGGTTCTTTCAAGGTTGACGGCTTTCGTACATTAAAGCCATATATCTAGCTTGCAAATGAGTCCTCATTTTAAGGTCATCTAAACTTCTCAGAAGAAGTAATTCAGTCCCAAAATCTGGCCAAGGGCCAGCCTGCTGCTGATATAGGAGGAAATTTGCCTAAATCCGAGTAAGGTAATTTTATTGAGAATCTTGGCTAGGTATTGCTTTTATAATGGCATAGTTACCTTTTGTGTAGGGTTGCATTTTTGTATCACTGCCGTACAATTAAATACATTTGAACTTCTTTTATGCTGGTAGCTTAATATGTATGTTGTTGTTCCCAGAATGTCAGTCTTTATCAGTGGTGTCTCCAGAAATTACACCTGTGATGATCTCTCCTCTTAAATTATCACTGCCCTTCAGTTTCTCAAACAAAAAAGTGCTAGTCATTGAACAGCTAACAGTAAATAAATATGCCTATGATATTTGGAATATTGAAGTATTACAGCATCAAAGAAAAGCTGGATTAGAAAAAAAAAAATTCTGCCTTTGGGAGAAAGGGTGAGCGCAGCATCAATAATTAATCAAGACAAACACTGAGTGCAAGCTTGGTAGACATTGAAACAGAGGAGAGCACACTGCGGAATTGGTTAGCATTTTGATTGTGATGGCTTAATACATTTCTTAGATAGTGAAGTTATGCTGATTGACAGAATTGTTAAACCATAACTAGGGAAGATGGATGTTATTTCAAGCATCATGTTTTCTTTTTATAAAAGCACTGGACACCATTGGCTGCCTTTATAGGCCTTTCTCAAACTGTTTACGTTTTTATTTTTTATGGCGAGTAGTAGTAGTAACCACGCTCACCTTACAGGGCACAGGACACAAACAAGGCCCTGGCAGTAAAGTAAAAGTGCCACACATTAGTGAATAAGAAAGCTAAAGAAAATGGTCCATGTTTGCACATTGGGAAGTTTTGAACTTTTAAAAACAGGCTAAAGAAGTGTTTTCAAGATATGGAAGACTGCATGAATTTAAAACAGGCCCACAAACTGTTTAAAATCCAGCCCACACAGTGACCTAGCATTGCCTGATTGCCCTATAGGCCTGTCCAGCCATACTTTAAGTTGGTTTATACCATCCAAATCATGTAATTGAGGTGCCATAAAAAGGATAAACCACACTTGTGACACTGGAAGAAAATATGCACTCATAATGCAATATATTTCTTAGGATCTCTTTAATTCAGGATTGGATGGACAGGGAGACCCCAAAATGCAGTGAGTAGCCCCCATGTCCAACCTATCCACAAAGGCAACATGAAGGGTATATGGGTGTATGAGGGTAAGAGCAAACCAGGTAGCCCTCCTCTTCTCAGATGTCCCATTGCTGCTTATAAGACCAGGTATTTAGTATCTTTTTTTGCTATATGGCATATTTCAATGTTGGGGAGAGAGAGAGCAGGTCCAGTTATGCCTGCCAATTCCTTCAGTGTTTTCAGTAGAATGACATGGTCAACAGTGTTGTAAGCCACGCAGAGGTTGAAGACTACAAGGTGTGAAATTGTGTCCTTGTCCCATGAAAGTAGGATCATTTAACTTCTATTATTACTCTATGGCATATTTCCATGCAGGCTAGAGAGAGCAAGTACACATGTGCCTGGCAGTTCCTTCAGTTTCCCAGGAGAATGATGTGGTCAACAGTGTGAGGTCTTCAAGGTGTGAATGTGTCTTTGTCCAATGAGAGTACAAGCTCCTCAATGAGGTTAGCGAAGGGAAACTAGGCTCCCTCCCAGGTCTAAATCCAGTTGTAAACCAACAGCTGGTCAAGTTCCACATATTCTTGGAATTGTGTTGTCACTTCCTGTTCCATGGCCGCTGCCAACTTCAACACCCCAACCCGGAGGACACCTTCAACAATCTGACAGAAGGCTGCCATGCACAGAAAGAGATAATGGACAAAAGAGACCTCTATCTATATTGTTTCAGCTGTAGGCCACCCTGATTTGTTCCTGTAACTTGCTCTTGAAACCTACCAATTAATACATCATTATCTGATTTCATTTCTAGATCCTCTTCACTGTATCTCCAAGTTTTAGGAGTTTGAGAAGACAGTGAGTTGAGCATGACCTCGGTAGATTACCCTGTCACAAAAAGGGGCTAACATCCTGCTGAAACAGCTCAGGAAAACCCTTCTGTACACTGCTGCAGAAGACCATGCCACTTTGGTGGGCATTATCGTTAATGTTAAGCTTGACTATGTAACGATGTTAAACTAACGCCTCTTGGAGACCAAACTGGACAGTTAGCAGGAAATCCATAGCACAGTAGGCAGACTGAAGGACAAGAATTATAAAGAAGCCAACCTGTGCAAACTCTACTAGCTCTCAATCAGGAACAAATTCAAGATTACATAACCTTTGCTAGATATTGGCATGGGATTTATCCTGGCTGTACTGGGAATGGGGCACAAGGGTTTCCCGCTAGTCCTGGTTGCTACCCCCCCCCCCCCCAGCTCCTGCCTCGCATGTGCTGGGGTGTGCTTCTGCCCCTGAGTGCCCCCTTCCACTGAGTACCAATTGGGATTGCCCATCCTCCTCCACCCCCACCACCCTTTTATTTGAGATCGACCTGAGTCCTCCTTCCACATTTGCACCTGCAACAAGGTGCTCTATTCACATGTTAGTTTCTGTCATAGTCTGTTCAGTCCCCCTACTCTGGAAAAGGTTTTTATAACTTCAGTGTTCAAAGGTTCCATCGCTGGTATCAATTGTACTCATATGTAGGTGTTCCAAATACAATAAAGAATTATGTATATGAAAGAAAGATTTCATAACCTACCATCAAACACTTCAACTCCTCAAGATCACCCATTACATCCCCAGCAGATGCCAGACTCTTGCTGCTCATCACCTCCTTTTCAACAACATCATCAAGAAAAATGGACTATCTGCTATGCAAACACTAACTCTTTGGAACAGCCTTCCCATAAACATCAGAAACACTAAAAATATTTCTTAATACTAAAGAATATAGGGCATATTAGCAAGACCCACGTTAAAATTATCGCCGTTTTAGCGGCAGGAAACTGCCGCTAAAACGGCGATAATGGGCTTGCTAATATGCGTTATGGAATTCAATAGAAGCCCAGGTTAGATGTGCAGGACATCTAACCTGGGCTTCTATTGGAATTCTATAACGCATATTAGCAAGCTCATTATCGCTCGTTTTAGCGGCAGTTTCCTGCCGCTAAAACGGCGATAATTTTAACGTGGGTCTTGCTAATATGCCCCATAACTTCTGGAACCCTTCACCAGTCCGCCTCCCAACTTTGAGTTCACCATGCAAGGGGGATGTATCTATGATAATTTGTGTACTGAATGCAAATTAGAGTTATGCATAATAAATGAACAAATCAATACTTAAATAACGAAGAAGCAAATTCAAGCTAAACTGAAACTTAAAGAAGCATCTTCTTTTGGAAAATGTAACAAGTCGCATAGTAGACAGAGAGCATTGTGCAAGACCATGTTGAGAGTTCTTGGCAAAGTGCTGTTCAAACGATTCCTTAGCCCACACCTCTGCCACTTGAGGATAGTCCACCCAATTTTTTTTGCCAATTTCAGCTCACCAAGCTGTTCTGTTCCTGGATGATCTAGTGGATCATATATTACCCTCTCTGGCCAATTTGACCTTCATTTTGGTACTTGCTCCTCACTGAAAATAGAGTTGACCTTGTCTGGCTTATTCCGTCTACAGATGAACCACGTAGAGATAAGATATCCTTGTTGTAATCTACTAGTCAGACTTCTAATCGTTATACCATTGTTTTATTTAGCACCCAATAGGCAGCCTTAGCCATTTTTAAGCACTGCTTCTAACAGGTATTACTATCAACCAGTTTAGGTCCCGTAGAAGTTTCAGCTAAATATGGTGGAAACCGATGCAGGAGCATTTAGCAATCCCAGGCCATCACTTCCTCTCCCAAACTTCAGCAGCAAAGGGTTTATATTAACAATCCCTCTAATAACTGGCAGTTGTGCGGTGTGGTTCATGGTAATTGGGCAAAATGTACTCCATTGATTGACTTTGGAATGATGAAAGGGGGATTTGAGCTCGTGACCTACAAATCAAGGAGGTACCGGGTAAGTGTTTAACTCACTGAGCAAGCTTATTGACCCTTCAAAGAGCCTCACTGAATTATAAAAGTAAGTGTCAGGCTTCATAACTGAAGACGCCCAGCCCCATGTCCGGTTTTGTCACGTGCCTCTGGCGGATGGAAGTGTTGGCATAAAGCACTTCATATAATTCGTGTATTGTTGAAGCTTAGTCCTGAGCCGATTATTGTAAAAAATGGTATGCTCCCAACAGAATGCTAATATTTTTAATTATGTTTAAGTGACAGTAAAGAAGACTTTGTACCCCAGGCAGTACTAAATCAGAGTCAAGGCTGCAAATGAAGCAAGGCGAGTATTATTTTATATTCAAGTGCTCCATTCAGGATGAGCCTGCTAAGGTGTGCACGAAACTGCTGAAAAGACTTGGCGTTTTTGCTCGAAAACAATAGTTAAGTGACAATTTTGTTTGTGACTCAAAGGCGAAGATAAGTGCGCGCGTTTATATTTAACTTGACCTTAACACAGACAGCAGCATGCAGCCATTTATTTCACGGGCAATTTAAATATTTCCAGCTCGAGTCTGTACATCAGTGAGCACATTTATTTGAGCCAGGCTCTCACAGATGTGAAGTAAGACATTTTTTTTTAGCAAATTTGTGAACCGCACAGGAATGCCAAAGAGCAACAAACTGTGATGTAATCCTCCCTACCATTATGCCAAGGCCAGCTGTTGGATACAGCTATTATTGGTCAATTGAAGAAAGGGGTATATGTCATTTTCCTTGGAAAAGCTTGAAAAGTGCTGCTAAGAAATCAAGACCAGCTCTTTTATCACTACCAACAAAATACATTTTATATTGTCAAGGACACTATACGTGCTGCTGCCATATATTGGAACCATTGCTCACAATTAAGATTCTGATTCACAAATAAAAAGTGTAAACGTTTACAAGTTGAGGGCTGTTGGAATTTGGATTACTGGTTGAGGGGGAGAACCCCTACTCAAGCAGCAACCACAATCTTGTTCAAGGTGAACTCACAAGCAAACCCCAAATTAACCTGTGCTTGACCCTATGGTAAATTGGCACGAATAGCACAAAAGCAGTCTGGTTTAACTCAGAGGCAATGCGTAAAGTATTTATGCAGCACTTTAAACAGGAATAAACTAAAAACACAACACAAGAAAAATCCCACATCAATTTAGAAAAGTAGAGTACGTTTTAATAATTAATTTCATACTGAAACAACAAAAATCCAATAAGTAGAATTGGAGATATGCAATTTTAAAGATTCATTGAAAATAGCACCATAAAGCACCAAATGCCACCTGTGGTTATCTGGTGCTTTAGACTGGGACAAAGCCACAAGTTCAGGCTGACTGCAATGGAGCACATGCCAGCTAGAGGGAACCACTACGGTCCGCTGAACACAGTACCTTAATCCTGGTTGCGAGGTGATGCAGAGTCCCACGTTGAGAATGTGTTCCACAGCAAAGGCGATGTGAGGTCCGTTCGAGGAAATGCATTTCATAGCAGCGGGGTCTGATGGGCTGCATGGGGTGAAGCAATGTCATTGAGTGGAGATGTGTTGCGCAGCTGTGGTTTCAACAGGCTGTGTTGGTTGAGGCGATGTCCTTGTGTAGAGATGCGTTGTACAGCGGTGGTTCCAATGGACTGCTATAGCGGTTGGGGAAGTCGGCGCAGTAGAGATGATGCGTTGGTTCCGAGGGCGATGTGTCGAGCGGCAAAGGCGTTGTGCCGGTTCTGCGGGAGATGAGCTGTGGAGGAGATTCATTGGTTCTACTGAATTCACAGATGGGTTGGCAGAGCACCTTTTGGGCCACTTCCAAGGATCCAGGACTGGAGTGGCACCACTTGAGAGGGCATGACTCACAGATGGCAGAGTACAGGTGCTGGGTCCAAGGTTGTTGGAAGCCTGTTTTGTCCCTGAGGTTTCTGATCAGGAGGCCAGCCAACTAGCCCTTGGAGTCACTCTGGGGTCCTGGGTTCAGAGATGCAGGTCCAGTCTTTCTCACCCAGGCAAGAGGGCAACAGGGCAGTCAGTCCGCACAGTAGGGCAGCAGTCCGGCATGGTGGCAGTCATTTCAGCAATAAAGCAGTCCATCTTCCTGGCAGAGTCCACAGGTCCAGAACTGTACTGAAGAGTTGGCTCTAAGGGTCCAATATTTATACTTTGAAGTAGAGGAAGTCAGGTGTTCACCCCGTGAGGTGTCAGGCATCCCCTTTCTCCCTGTCCTGGCCCCAGCAAGTCTGGGGTCACAAAAGACCAGTGTCAAACCCTTTGTGAGAGGGCTCAGGCAGAGCCTTTGTGATGTGCAAGTGTGGTAGGTGTCTGCTCCCTTCCCTCCCTTTAACTCACTGTGGCCCATCCTGCCCACACCTAACTTCCCTTTGTCTCACTGCCGGGGAGCAATACACGAAGACCAACTGCCAACTACACCTAGTCATGTGACCCATGCATCAGACCCCAAAGGGCTGGGACAGGAAAATGCCAACTTGATAGAAGCTGCATTTTCAGAATTGTGATTAAAAATCCAACTTTACCATTAAAGAGGGCTCTTAACTACAATTCCATAGACACCAAACTCGGCTTTTCTACCTGCTCCCAATTGGAAGTAATGCCTTATTAAATGTAATAAGGTAGCTCTATGTTATCCTTTGGGTAGACAGGCTTGCAGCAGTGAAAAACGAATTTAGGAGTTTTTCACTACCAGGACATGTAAAACTTAAAAGTACATATCCAACCTTTTAAATACACTGCTCCCTGTCCTCTGGGTTGTTTGGGGCCTACCCTAGTGGTGACTTACATGTATTAAAAAGGAAGATTTGGGCCTGGCAAAAGGTTTGTTTTGCCAGGGTGACATGACAATCTAACAACTGCACACGCAGGCTGCAATGGAAGGCCTGCAACATGTTTAAAGAGCTACTTAAGTGGATTGCACAAAATAAGTGCTTCAAGCCCAGTAGTAGCATTAAATTTACAGGCCCTGCATACATGTAGTCCCACTTTACTAGAAACGTACAAGTAAATTATATATGCCATTTGCATGTAAGTCAATTTTACCATGTTTAGAGGAGAGGGCACAAGCACTTTAGCACACTGGTTAGCAGTGGTACAGTGTGCAGAGTCCTAAAGCCAACAACAACGAATTCAGCAAAATATTTAGAAGGAAGAAGGTAAAAAGTCTGGGGATGACCCTACAGAATGTGCCAAAGCCAACAACCTCCTAAAAAATTCGAAGTCTGAAATTGAAAACTTTAATCTGGCCCACCCACCATCTTCAGAATATTTTGGTCACTCTTGGTTGGCCGCAGAGAGTACCTAGGCCCCAAAGAGGAAAGTTTGGCATTTAAAAAAATGTTTATTCTTATCTTGCAGGTGTTAAAAGGCCCTATTCTAGATTACAAATACAAAGGTAGCAATTACCTTTTCGAGCACAACCAGCAGAATTGAAAGAAGTCTTTGGTGACTCAGACTTCAGAGAACAGGACGCAAGCCCTTGGAGAAACTTGGGTTCAAAGATTTAGAGAACAGGTCCACTGATTCTCATTCCAAGGCAAGAATCAGCAGGCCAACACAGCAGAGCAGGTAGAAAAGTGTCAGTCCCTCCAACAGCACAGCCATCAGCAGGCAGCAGGCCAACACAACAATGGAGTTAGCAAAGTGGCAGTCCATCCTACAGCACAGCAGCTCTTCATCCAGGCAGAATGCCCTTGGTTCCAGGAAAGTTCTGAGGCCCAGTACTTATACCCAAATGTGCTTTTGAAGTGGGGGAGATTTCAAAGAGGCCTTTGAAGATCACAAGGTCCCTGCCCTGGATCCAGACTCACTACAGAGGGGTATGCAGCTCTTTGTGTGGGGACAGGCACAGCCCTATATCAACCTGGCGATGGGCCATCAGGATGCAAATGTCATAGCCCAGCTCCTTTTGTGTGACTGCCTAGAGGGAGTGCACAAAGCCCAGCTGTCATCCAACCCACACGTGTATTCAGAGACAGGCAGAGGCACAGAATGGTTAAAGTAAGAAAATGCCAACTTTCTAAAAGTCAAACATGGATTGAGAATGCACTCCTTCCCTTGATAATACGCCAAACTTTCAAACTTAATCAGAAGATGCGTGCGAACAGTGCAGTGGATCGCCCCCACCACTGAAAATACAAATGTAGTCAAACAAAGCACTCTTCTCGTGCTTATAACTGTCGCACTGCGAAAATCGGGAACTTATCCCGCCAGAGTATCCAAATCATCCTGGTATTCCAAAGTACTCCTGTGTTCACCAACTTTTTCCATGCATATTTCAGACTTTTTCTTTAATGCTCATCATCACAACAGAGGCAGCGTGGATCAATCTGTCAACTTTTATTAAACATTTCAGATACCAACTGTATGCCGTTCTGGGCTTCGTACAACGGTATGTTCAAATTGATCACAATATAGACTTGGAAGTTGACACGAAGTTCATAGCTCCAATGCATTTCGAGCCCCTAGGGCTCTTCGTCAGGGAATTCTGAAGACAAGTAAAACAAACAGCTTAACTAACTGATCCACACAACTACGTGCATATAAACTAAACCCAAAACTATAATTATGTGAACACCTGACCCCTAATATGCCCCTACCCTATCCCACAACCATACTGATCATAAACCTAACACCCAATCCTGCTATTCACCCTTTCTGAACCCCTGTTACAAAAAGACCAAAAGAAATAATCCCTGTTTTTCGTATTCCACCCTATCCCTCTTTTAATTACAATACCTCCCTCCCCTTCGTCAAATCCCCCGTATTAATCTTGCAAAAAAACCACTGTGACTGTCTGAGCCCTCGTCCTCTTCACAGTAAACTCGCTACCCACTACCATCCCCTCCCCTTTCTTAATCCCATCTAACACTCTTTACTCTTTGCAGAAAGCCGCCTGCAGTAGTCTCACCTTCTCATGTCTCGCTCCATTAGCACGTCAATCCCTCGTGCCTCCAAAGAACCATGTTACCACCTCCTCATCCTCACTAGCTCTTAAATATCCTAAAGGCACATCGTTAATTGCTTCCACATGACTGATTTACCGCTATCTGTACGCGATGTTTGCCAAAACTCTACCTAAAAGGCTCAAACTCCCACAATGCACCTAACAAAACCCACTGCTTAATGAACCTTATTACTACCTACTAAATCGTGCGTACCCTGTAACTAAACTCAAATCCATAAACAATCTTACGGATAGTAATCTCCAAAATTACTATGTGCTGTACAAATATGCGCAAAAACTCAAATAACCTTTTTCATTGTGTAAACACAAGACCCAATATTGCAAAACAATATTCACTTATAACGAACTGCATGTAGACTAAACAGTTTCATAAACAAAACAAAACCAGATAACAAATACCTCCCACTACAGCCCCCGTGAATCAGAGAAACTGTTTATATTAAATGTCAGATAT
The DNA here is from genome assembly GCA_963921515.1 of Calotriton arnoldi. Taxonomy (NCBI): domain Eukaryota; kingdom Metazoa; phylum Chordata; class Amphibia; order Caudata; family Salamandridae; genus Calotriton; species Calotriton arnoldi. Next base: position 236,665 of record CAWUFW010009247.1, on the reverse strand, counting down.
TTCTGCGCTTTAAATGTCAGATATTTCTGCGCTTCATTCCAGTCCCTACTTGCGCTGCCATCGCCTCAAAATGAGTTTTGCACCCCATCAATCAAGTGAATGTTTCGTGAAATGGAGAGAAAATTATGAGTATGTGTTAATCACCGCAAAGACAGCGCAAGTATGGACTGGAATGAAGCGCAGAAATATCTGACATTTAAAGCGCAGAAATATCTGACATTTAATATAAACAGTTTCTCTGATTCACGGGGGCTGTAGTGGGAGGTATTTGTTATCTGGTTTTGTTTTGTTTATGAAACTGTTTAGTCTACATGCAGTTCGTTATAAGTGAATATTGTTTTGCAATATTGGGTCTTGTGTTTACACAATGAAAAAGGTTATTTGAGTTTTTTGCGCACATTTGTACAGCACATAGTAATTTTGGAGATTACTATCCGTAAGATTGTTTATGGATTGGAGTTTAGTTACAGGGTACGCACGATTTAGTAGGTAGTAATAAGGTTCATTAAGCAGTGGGTTTTGTTAGGTGATTTGTGGGAGTTTGAGCCTTTTAGGCAGAGTTTTGGCAAACATCGCGTACAGATAGCGGGAAATCAGTCATGTGGAAGCAATTAACGATGCGCCTTTAGGATATTTAAGAGCTAGTGAGGATGAGGAGGTGGTAACATGGTTCTTTAGAGGCACGAGGGATTGACGTGCTAATGGAGCGAGACATGAGAAGGTGAGACTACTGCAGGCGGCTTTCTGCAAAGGGTAAAGAGTGTTAGATGGGATTAAGAAAGGGGAGGGGATGGTAGCAGGTAGCGAGTTTACTGTGAAGAGGACGAGGGCTCAGACAGTCACAGTGTTTTTTTTTGCGAGATTAATACGGGGGATTTGACGAAGGGGAGGGAGGTATTGTAATTAAAAAAGAGGGATACGAAAAACAGGGATTATTTCTTTTGGTCTTTTTGTAACAGGGGTTCAGAAAGGGTGAATAGCAGGATTGGGTGTTAGGTTTATGATCGGTATGGCTGTGGGATAGGGTAGGGGGCATATTAGGGGTCAGGTGTTCACATAATTATAGTTTTGGGTTTAGTTTATATGCACGTAGTTGTGTGGATCAGTTAGTTAAGCTGTTTGTTTTACTTGTCTTCAGAATTCCCTGACGAAGAGCCCTAGGGGCTCGAAATGCATTGGAGCTATGAACTTCGTGTCAACTTCCAAGTCTATATTGTGATCAATTTGAACATACCGTTGTACGCAAGCCCAGAACGGCATACAGTTGGTATCTGAAATGTTTAATAAAAGTTGACCGATTGATCCACGCTGCCTCTGTTGTGATGATGAGCATTAAAGAAAAAGTCTGAAATATGCATGGAAAAAGTTGGTGAACACAGGAGTACTTTGGAATACCAGGATGATTTGGATACTCTGGCGGGATAAGTTCCCGATTTTCGCAGTGCGACAGTTATAAGCACGAGAAGAGTGCTTTGTTTGACTACATTTAACTTTCTAAAAGTGGCATTTTCAAACTTACAATTTAATATCCGACTTCATCATACTTGTGATTTTAAATTGTGAGTCCAGAGACACCAAACTCAAAATCTCTATATTTTCTAAATTGGAAATTACACCTAAAAGATGTTTTAAGGCAATCCCAATGTTAACCTACGAGAGAAATAGACTTAGCAGTAGTAGAAAATGAATTTAACACTTTTTGACTACCTGGACATGTAAAACTCAAAAATACTTGTCCTACCTTTTAAATACACTGCACCCTGCTCATAGGACTGCCTAGGGCCTACTTTAGGACTGACTTATAGGTTATAAAAGGGAAGGTTTGGGACTGGCAAGTAGGTTAAATTGCCAGGTCGAAATGGCAGTTTAAAACTGCACACACAGGCTCTGCAGTGGCAGGCCTGAGCCATGTTTAAAGGGCTACTGAGTGGGTGGCATATTCAATGCTGCAGGCCCACTTGTAGCTCATTTATTTACAGGCCCTGAGCACATATAGTGCGCTCTACTAGGGACTTATAAGTAAATTAAATATGACAACTGTGGATAAGCCAATGTTGCCATGTTTTGAGTATAAAGCATATGCACTTCAGAACTGGTTAGCAGTGGTAAAGTGCCCAGAATCCTAAATACAGCAAAAATGAAGTCAGCTAAACAGGAAGTCAGAAGGCAAAAAGTCGCAGGAAACCACACCAAGGATGCCAGGCCTAACACTATGAAGCTGATATAACTTGAATTTTCAGCAACCTCACTCCCTTCTCTGATATAGCCAAATAGCATCTGTATTGTAAATACATGCTCTCTGGTTTTAATATACATGCAAGTTTGTTTCTTATACTGACATATAAAAGAACATTCATAATGGTTATATAGTTCACACTGCTATCAAAAAAATCACTTTCCTAAGCACATACCACTACCTTAAATACAATATCTGTACTGTGTTACCAACAGTTTTTAAAAGTGATGAGGGTAATTTCTGTTCATCTTGTAGCTGTTGGATCCAAAATGTGTAACAAAAGTGTAAGTTTATAATCCTTCAAGGTTGCCTCTGAAACCGTATTTTAAACTAATCAAGTTAATTTTGGAAATACAACATAAATCCATAGAATACTTCTCTGTATTCAGCTTCCAATCACACCTTCAAAACAAAACCAACAATCTCCAATATGTTCACAATGTCTTACATAAGGTCATGACTTCAGCAACACAGTATCTCAATCGCCTATCAAGGATGCGCTGGACCACCCATAGATTTAAACTTCTAATCAAATATTGTGAAAGTTCAATTGTTTCAAGGAAAATGAAGTTTCTGGCTTTACGTTCAGTTGCATATGTATAGTGCATCTTCCAGAGATGCACAAGCCATATACCAAATGACATCAAAGTTCCACATGCACTGCCAGCCATTCATTCCCCATAGTTAACGTAGCACTTAAGAGTTCAGAGTATGATGCTCTGTGTACTCCGGAGCACGGAAAGGAAATTTTGACCCACAGATCAAGACAATAAGATGGTACTAACACCTTTTTCAAAGCTTTCCTAAGCAGCAGATTTTTTTGTCTTCGTTACTTTTGATGCTTATCTTTCATAGCTTTACAATTTTATTTCAAATATTTGTCATTTGAACCAACAGGATTTGGGCCTTTTATGCACTTTATTTCTAAACCATGTTGCAGCGTAAGTGTGGTAAAATCTTTATTATACGCTAACTCTCCTTACTACTCCAACCGTACTAGGCCCTTTAGGATTAGACAATCTGTAGCATTTCCATTTACCACTGAGCCAATGATCCTCTGACGAATCTTTTTCTGCCGATAGGAGGGATGGAAATTAGGGTGGCCAAAACACCACGTTAACTATCCAATGAGGACCATTGATTGACAGCTAACTTACAAATTTGAGATCAGATTTAGGTACACCACTCTCAAGAGCATGCCGTAGAAATAAAGAATAGCAACTGGAAGACCCAGCCTCCTGAAGAAGTTAAGTCGGGCTAGAATTATGCTGACCAAAAGCTCTGCAACAGCAACACAGAACAAAAGAAGTAATATTTGATGTTCTGACAAAGCTCGCTGATTTTCCCTACAACGCATTTAAGACCTCCGTAAAATAGTAGTTTAAATGAAAGAACCAACAAGACTCAATAATAGACTCAGACAGATAATTTGGTTAAAGTTCTATAATTCATAGCCATAAGCAGTCTTTTGAGAATTTCAGTTAAGAATATCACAGCTTGCGTTGAAACACTAAACACTTAGGCAAGGCTTTATCGGATGCTTGTTATCAAAATCATTTTACAGAATTACAGCTTCCCACTACCATTTAAACAGAAGAATAGATTGTCTAACTGCTCAAATACTACAAGAAAGGAGAAAGGGTTCAGATTTAAAGTTCATTAAGGGTAAGTCCATTAACATAGAACAAAAGAAATAATGAAAAATGAAAATGATTCGGAAAAGGTTTCAGTCCTTCAGCTACCGACTGTAGCACCAGCAAAGCAGTCCCAGAGTAACAGAAGTGTTCTTAGCAATCATCAAAAATCGATCAGCATAGTATCCTCTCACAAGGGAAAAAGAAAAAGTATGGCTGTGCCCCTCCTTTGGGGTTTCTCCTTTTATAAAGTCTCTAGCACATTCCAGTGATGTAGCATCACACCACCATCGAAAGACTGTCATATGCTCAGATTCACATAATGTCACCTAGGACACTTGCAACAGTGAGATGCTTTCCCATGCTGGTCATGAGAAGCTAAAGATTTGAATGTCCACATAGACTAAACATCGGTGAGAAAGAAATACGAAGTATCCATCTATAGCAACAGATGAAATGCTGTTCCCACAGGAATATTTCACTGTGAATCTACAGCAACAGCTGAAATCCTGGTCCCATTGGAATATTACTGTGAACATTGAAGAAACATTTAGGAATGTCAAAATGTATCCATGTACAGAACAAATAAAGCAACATTTCACTAGTTGTAAATGTACCATTGTATTAGGTCTGGGGAAAGGTCTGCATTAGAGAAAAAGCATTTTCAAAAAATCCTTTACATTGGCATTACACATTTTAAATGAAATGGACTCTAAATCAATATCAAATATAGTGTAATGAAATCAATTCAAATAGGGAAATGTAGAACTTTCACCAGAGATTATTACATGGAAATAGCTAACGTTAGAAATACCCTACTACAACAATTTTTCTCAATATTTATATAAGTGTATAATTTTCTAAGTTCATACTACAAAATTCATTTTTCACTTTTCATAAACTATAGAATCTCTAGTATTATTGTGCGAAATTTCAAGATTGTATCTAGTTTCTACACATTTTTGCACCAACTTTTCCAAATGGTGCGTTCTAACAAAAAGCATTAGAAACACTAGGCCTCTTTATTAATAGTAAGATTTTGATCAATAAATGCTAATAAACAACACGTTAATAAGAAACCCTCATTAGTGCAACCCATTTATATGTATTAGTATTGCTTTGTATGTATGTTTTTTTCATCTTGCCTTTTAAAACTCCACGTGTCTCAGTTTCATATGTCACTGTTTGTCATGTGTGCAAAGTGCATTTTCAGCTTTTCGTGTCTTTAATCAGTAAATGTGTTGTGTATTATCATTTTAAAAATTGTGCTTCATCAAGCCCCCTCTGATGGTGAATCAAGCCATCACATTATCTACCACATCAGATCCCGTCACAGATTATGGGTGTGTTGTCTTTAACCTTTTTCTTCTACTCTCTTCTAAAGTTTTTATTTCGTTATTATATTTACATTGTTCATCCTCTATTTCATAGATCAGTTCTTGTTCTTTTCACTCCACAATTTGTATTCTTTCCGTATCTGCAAATAAAATCACCTACTTCTTTTCATCCTCACATTTGTATCTACTAATTCTGCTTTAATTAGCTTAACATGATACATTTTTGGAAAAACTATTCCCAAATTATAACTTCCATAGCAACCTTTCAGCATTTTGTCATAAGCACTCTTCTCACAAATATAATACACACTAGGGAAAATAGGATCTACACCTACTAAATATCCTCCCCAGTTTTCATACATTTCACGTGTATGTTCACATTCACTAAAACCTACAAAAACAGCATTAGTATTTGACTTCTTTCTTTATATACAAAGTTTACCTTTGTGTTTCCAGTCTAAAATTAATGAAACCATTCCCTCTATGATTTTATTTTCTTCTTGTGGTAACCTCCAAGGAATTAATATATGCAATGCAATGTAATTTTTGTTACATTCTCTCTTCTACTCTCCACTAAATTTATAATATTCCTTTCAGCTCTCACTCATTTTCATGTTTCTAAGTGCAGAAGCCATGTCCAAGGACTGAGTTGGTCAAAATATGTAACCCATTGTTTCAGCTGTTAAAGCTTCACAATGCGGATTTAAATGTTTAAGCACAGGAAATTCAGAAAAGAACAGATCTTGATTAGAGTAATAATATTGCAATTGATCAGTATCATACAATAAGCTAGCTAACACAATGCAAGAAATTCCATATGTGAAAGGTAAGCTATGATAGGTTACGCCCTTAGCAACTGATGAAGGTATTTGCATACAAAAGTAGCAATCACCAACATCCAAAGTATTTACATATTCGTTAATCAGATTAGTATAACCATTTGAGCTAAAATCTGTTCCCAAACATTGCTGTCTAAAGAGTTGTCATTCAAATCAAAAGAATCAGAATATTTCTTTTAGTAGTTCTGGAAGGGATAGTAAGCTTAGAATCATTCACAGAAACATAATGTGGCAGGTTTAAGAAAATAAGCATTGTAATTAATATCAAGACAATATTAGAAAGAATCAAGGTATATACACATTTACATTTGGAAGTGATTCTAGTGTCGGATCACATGGTTTCTCAAAGTTCAGACCATTTAACTAAACAAAAGTCAAAATTAGCATCAGTGTTTGAGCAATTCAACAAAGTCTTGGCACTAAAAATTATGTCAAAGCTAGAAATCTTCTTAGATACGTAAAGATTCTCATATCAGCTTTGTTGATGAGTATATTCAGGAAAAACTGTGTCAGTCCATCAGTTGGTATATACAGTTTAAAATTCAAATCAACAGCAAAGTTTGTTTCAAGGAGGTTCAGGTGAACGCGTATTCTTAGCTCACTACTTGTAGAACTCTCTCTCCCACTCATTGTCAGCCAAATAAGTCCATTCAGGAGATATGTACCTTTGACTTGGTACTTGGTACTTTTGCTCTTTTTGATCTCCACACAGCTGTTTGCTCATCATCTATATCACTTTGATCTGATTGTTCAGAACTTTCAGGAATAGTTGGTGGTACTCGTCCTGTGGTCAGACAGCTTCTCAGAATCTCCCCTCTTCTGGTGCAATGGTCTCTGGGTACAACTTGCTTTCTTACTGCATTAGGCCCTTTGTTAGGATCTGTACCTCTCGCAGTCCACTCTTTTGGATGTGACCCTTCTTTACCTCAGGCTAAATGAGTGCTGTCCCAGCAGCTTGCTGGTCCCCAACAGCTGGACTTACCTTACCTCTCTGTCTCACTGTTAGGAACAGGTGCTATTGTATCAACAAGGGGACTTAGGACTCTGCGAGTATGGCTGGCGTGCACCCAGTGTGGGAGACCGCTGCACTTCACAGTGGTATCAGTGACTAGGATCACCTGGAACGGCCCCCTCCTTCGAGATTTCAAACACGTTTGGAGCACATGTTTCTTAATCATTACCTAGTCACCCAGACTAAGGTATAGCACTGCTCCTGTTGGACTACATGGGGAGCTTCTAAAACCTGGTGCGAGACAGAAAGTACCACATCAGCGAGGCCCTTGCAGAAGTCCAAAATCATATCATCCGCTATGTTGACTAGAGCATTTACAGGAACAGCTGGCAGCCTCATCACATGTCCCATGATAACCTCGTGCAGAGACAGTCCTTTCCTCCTATCCGGGGTACTTCTCAAACTCATAAACACAAGAGGCAATGCATCTAGCTACTTTAGAAATGTAGAAGCGCATACTTTTGCCAATCTGGATTTCAATGTGCTGTCGATCTGTTTCAGTAACCCAGAAGCCTCTGGCCGGTAACTGCAGTGGAGCTTCTGCTCAGTCTGTAGTGCTGCACATAAGGTTTTAGGACCTCATTATTAAAATGAGTTCTGTGGTCTGACTTAAAAGAATCTGGAAATCTGAACCATGGAATCAGTTCCCTCAGCAGTAATTTTGCCACAGTCAAACTGTCATTCCTATGAGTAGGATAGTTTTCAACCCATTTTGAAAAAATGCACACAATGACCAAAACATATCTTAGTCCATTGCAAAGGGGCATCTCTATGAAGTCCATTTGCATCTTGTTGTTATGAGTACCTTTAGAGTTACCAATGTGACTCATCATCATCATAATCTTTATTCGATTTTACAAATAAAATCATAAAAGTCAAGTCATTAAAAATAGTACACAAATTATTATTACCGTACTCATGCTTATTTTAAAACCCCCATGAGAAAGCGTACAAGAAAAAAGCAAACTGTGGAAGAATTTAGCAGCTGTAAATACAGTAAGGCAGGCCTAACTTGTGTAAAATTCATTATTTTTAAAATTGGGCGTAAAAACTTATGTTGCAGATTATAAAATTTTGGGCAGAGCATGACAATATGCAAAGTGTCGTTGATCGATGTATAATCACAATCACAAAGGGGCTGGTCCGAGTACGTAAAACATCCATGATTAAAAGGGACTAGACGGGGAAATAAATTCAACCTGAAATAAGTCAACAGGCGGCGTTGATGACGTGTCATATTCCAGGTCAAATAAGGTTCTATGTTGCTGACAGTTTTCACTAAAATCGCGTGACGCATAGAGTGTTTCATTAATGTGAAGTCCTCACGTTCTGATGCCAACTTGTCCCTGAAGGCGGTTTCAACCCATTTGCCATCAGAGCGACTCATGACAACTTGTCTTCTTCCTCCTGGGTTTTGTTGCTGGCACACTACACAACGATGATATGGCGTTTCTGCAGTTACTCTGAATCTAGGATTCTACCACACCTGTTGGAAATGGTGCATCATTGCATCTCTCCCAAAAATTCATGAGGCAAAATACTACCTCCTGGTGGCCTAGTGAGAATTGCGGAGTGAGATTATTTTGAGACACCACCGATTGCATGACCAAGAGCACACTTAGGCAGTATAGAGTTTCACAATACCACACCCTAATGTAACATCTACACCATGGCGATGGCCTGAGCACTCCTACTGCTGATCTTCACGACATGTGTCATTGGGCAACTGGCACCAGGTGACCCTAATCGGAAAAGAACATAGAGCTGGCAACATTCATGAGGGCAGGCAAAAGGAAGTGCTGCTAAACAGTCCTGGTCCTTTTTGGTGACTGTAGTGGAGTGAGGGGATTATCACGATGGAACCAGCCCTGCCTATACACATTGACATCCTCACATTGGGCCTCCGTTGTCCTAAATTCATCGAGGTTCTGCAGTACAATACACACCCTGCATAATCATGGCAATGTCACATACCGACTCCTCATCTCTCTCAAGACATTTTTTTAAATCAAGTGTCAATGCTTTTAAGATTACATAACCTCCTAAGCTCTCTACATATTCAAGGACAATCTTGAAATACAAAATCTTGAGAGATTTTCCAGAATCCTTTTTGCAGAGCAATAGCATTTCATGTAGAAAGGAGCCCTTAAAACAGACCTACTTCTATTCACACAACACTGACTAATGGTACATTTACTAACAAAATAATGTTGTGCTGCCTCACTGTCAAACAACCCATTTGAACAAAAAAGGAAAATTACCTCCCCCTTTGGGCTACCCGGTAACCTCATAATTTCCATCTTCGAGAATGGGAAACTCATGTTCCAATCAAATGAAAAGACCCTAGCCTTCGTTGACAATATCTTTCCTGCTCTCAAATCCCTCCCAGCTAATTCACATCCCAACCCTTCAGATCATTCACCCTCTCACCCTACACCCCCTTCCTCGTCTTCTCCCAACATTCAACACTTCACACCTCTGATTTCTCCTCCACTCAACATACCTTCATCCATCGCCAACCCTTCGGGTCACTCACCCTACCCCACCTTCCTCATCTTCCACCAACATTCTACACAACATTCTATACTTCACATCTGTCTTCTCCTTCAGTCCACACACCTTCATCAAACTTCTCCCACTATTCCTCTTCACTTCTTTCACCCTCCTAGTCCCCAGCATCAATCATTAACCCACCAAACACTCCAGGAGGTTCCAGACACCTACTGCTACACCCTGTACCTTAAACCAGAGCCCAAACACCCTCCTATCCATCGCTCAAAATCCGCATTCCCTCTTTCAACTTTCCATCCACACCTCATATAATTCTCACTGACAAATCCCCAGACCATTAACCCAACCCCCCCTCGCTATCTTATTCAACAGGAGCAATCACCTTCCAAAACCTTCTCTTCTTAATTTTCCACTTCTTCCCAGTCCATCTCACACATGTCCAACTCCATGGATCCATGAGCCCTCCACAACACCTACCACAAAAGAGCATCATAAGCCTCATCGCTCCAGAGAACACCACTGCCCCCCTCTCTCTGCACTCCTGTACTCTATATTGTATCTCAAAACAAAAATACACATCCTTACCTAGACCTTCTCTTCTTTCAGGGACTCAATTACTTTTCACATGTCCCTTGGGATAATCATTTCCCCAGACCCAAATGGATTTAGTCCCCACTCAGTACGAAATACAAAATCTTGTAAAAAGCTATGAAAACATAATTGCCTTCAAAATTCAGTTCCCCAGAGACACAGAAAATAGCCTGCCTATCTGCACAATTATTTTTAACTGTATGCAAGATGCATTCCCTATACCTACCCAAAATCACAACTTATCCTCTAGCCTGATCGATCTCACCACCCTTCCCCTTGGGCAAACTGAACATAAACCCTCTAGTTTCTCCTTACTTAAATGCTGCACAACTGTCTCTCTGCAGTCAAACAATGCCTTGAGATCTCAGACACGATCACCAAACACAACATCGACATCCTGATCCTCATCAAAATCTGGACAAACGATATCACAAACAGCATTATTCCACTCCTACTGCCCCCTTCTAATCCATTCTGAGAAGTGACCAGGAAGGTAAACAAGGTGAAGGCCTAGTGGTCATATACAGAAACCCTCTAAGCTGTAGACTACTTCTCAGCACCCGCTTTCAATCCTTAAAGTTTTTATCACTGGAATTCATCTCACAAGCCCCCTCTAACCTCAGGATTGAATGTGATCTACCACCCTCCTGGTCAAACCAACACATCCATTAAAGAGTGGATGGAATTGTTCATAGCACAATTAATCAGCTCTGCCAACACTATCTTTCTCAGTGACTTCAACCTCCATTTAGGATCCGAAGGAAATAAACCACTGGGCCACTCAGCAACTTTTCTAAAAGAAAATGAACCACCAGCACTGCCAGACACCAACATACTGCAAAGGTGCCACTCTCGACCAGACCATTTACAGATCACCTCTCCTTACGACTACCGACCCCATCCTGGTTGGCAAAGTCCAATAAAGAGGGGGGTAGGTAATTAACTCAAGTTATTAACACAAAGGTGCAAGCTATTTAGCTATTAGCACCCAACTTCCATCTTGCATGTAAAATGAGGATCTGGTTATGAAGCAGGAGAATCACTTCAATCTCATGCATTGCTGACATTTTGAAAACTTTACAGGAGATGGATGTGGCCAAAGGCAGATCCTTTCAAGGAGCCGCAGACAGGGTGATGATAGACTGGGGTAACAGAGATCATCTGGATACCTTTCACTACCCTCCACTCCCAAACCTCAACTAAGGCAAAATTCCAGCCATCCACTTTCCATAGCCCAATACATGGTTGAAGCAAGCCCAACACCAAATCCTAGTCATAACCGTCAACTTCTCAGACATTTGTACCCTTTCAAATTAAGCAGAGCAGAGGGTGAGAAAAAAATGGAAGGTTAGATAGCAGTAATGGGGAGACCACTTGGTCCTCAAGCATGAGTCAGCATTTTACAAGGTGTGCTTGAGGCCACAGCAGATCCCTTACACCTTTGTATGATCCTCTATTCCTTTTCATTTTCTATTAGGGCTGAGACTGGGAGTGGGAATTTGCTTTAACTAGGTCTTATGGGCAGATGATTGAAAAGCAGTCTGTTAGACCTGGCATCATTTTGGTGTGGGCAGGGTACAGTGTATTTAAAAGGTAGGACATGTATTGTTGTGTTTTACATGTCCTGGTAGTGAAAAAATGCTAAATTAATTTTTCACTACAGCAAGGCCTATCTCTCCCATTGAGCCAGGGCTGGGAAAGGCAGGGTCTTGTGCACTACTAAACGTTTCTTTGAAGTTTCCCTACTTTAAAGGCTTGAATGTATATTGGTATTGGACCTGTGACTCCATATACTCAGAACACTTCTGGGTTGAGAACATTCTGCCAGGAAGAAGAGCTAGATTGCTGTCAGGAGGGATTGCCACTTTGCTTTGCAGTGTTGACATGCTGCTTGCTGCTTCTTTCCTGGGAGTGAAAGAACTGGACTTCGCTTTCTACATCCTGCTTCCAAGGTTCTCCAAGGACTTGAGTTGGGCTTGCCTCCTGTAAAGAAGTCTCAGGGCCATCAAAGACTACACCTGCAATCACCTGGACTCTGCTGCTGTAAGTCCTACTCTGCCAAGTGGTGCCAAATCCAGTTCTATGGTTATCCTTGGAGCTTTAGAAAAACAGAAGAAATAAGTATTGATAACTCATTTGGCAGATGAGTGTGAAGATTGCTCTTTCATGTCAAGTACCCAATTCGAACCAGAGCGATTTCTTTACTTACACATTTGCACAAAATCTATAAATATAACTTTATTAAAATATGAGGGTTTGCCTGTGATGTGAGTGTTGGTGCTAGTGCACCACATATCCGACAATTCCATAGTAATGAAACATTAAAAACTTTCAGAAATACACATGTGGAGCAGGTTGAGATCATCAGGCCCTTTTTCCTCTTGTTTCTTGTGGTTGTAAATAATGACCACAAAGTCGATTTTCTGATCGCGCTGTTCATATGGGATCCATTAACAATGGCAAACTACATAACCCATGATTCCCAGTTGCAGTTCCTCACACAAGCAACTCATTTTAAATAGATCCATTTGCTGTCTCTTCCGCCTCCTGCCAGCCCCTCATACAGGATGGAACACAGAATCAAACAAAGTATTTTGACCTAACTTATGATATATCATATGAAGCGAGGCAGTTACATTTTTGATACGGTGTTTTGCATATGATCCAGCAGCACCTTATTGGAAAGGCTCTTTTTTGATAGTTGCACGATTGAGCTTGTTATACAATATAGTTGGCCGTGATTTGGCACAATAACTTTGGGATACCACCTTGCTTATGCTATACTCCCATGAGGTTGCAACATGGTGGGAATTCATTCCTCTCGGGGCACGCACAACATCTTGCCTGGGTATTGTGGATGTGAGATACTCACCCAATGTGCTCTTGTGAGTGCGTGGTGTACTACGCATTGACAGTTCAACTCAATATAACCACAGTCCAAGTTGGGACTTGCTACTTTCCCCCAAATGCTGAGGAGGGTCCGGGTGGTTGTTCCAATAGTAATGCCTTCCCTTGTCTATCTATCCAGGAAGGTGCGTCTTGAGAAGGAGGGGTATTAGCAACACTCTGCCACCTCTATTAAGTTATTACAAGTTGATTACGTCCCTTATAACTCATTTGAAAATCAGGACAAGTGGTTACAATATTTTTAAATGTCTGTTTGTTTGGTCTTTCTGTTTGTTATGTATGTACAGCTTTGTATTTGGGTGGGTACTGATAACAGAGACCGGCAATTTTAGACACGCTCAGGGTAAGATTAACCGCATGCCTACTCTCCCTATATTACCCTTTGACACGAGTGCAGGTTTTTGGTGACGGACAATGGGTACACAGATACACCCCTGTACAAGGGCAAGATTGTCGCCTGAATAATTGCTGTTCATTTATCTTTCAGCATTATAGGCGGACCCTACTGCATTAATGGGGCCACACAAATAACCACAAAGTTGAATGTAAGCTTGGTAAAAAAATGATTTTAAATACACAATAGCAGAGTGACATTACTCTTCCAGTCCTGATGAATGCCTTTGAACATTGATTCTTTCTTGGCAGAAGCATGTTGACCACATAAGATAGAGTAGTCTCATTACCACCTGTCCACTCAATTTTCAATTCTATTCAATAGCAGTATCAGAATAAAGGACAATTATCGCCCATCACAAGATAGTTTTAGCTACTCTTTACACCATTTTTGCATTCTGCCCCTCACTTTAGTACATCTACATTGCTCATCTTGAAATACAAAACATCTCTGCTCCTCCCCTTTTGGTCTTTGGGGTGTTGTAGCCCATACTGGGTACCTCGCATTCCTAATGTGAGAAGGGAACCCAATGATGAAGCATGTCACCCTCTAGTAAGTGAAGGTTCTCATCCTAACAGTGAAGTGCTCTCCTGCTCTGTCCGATCAGTGGTCATATTTTCTTTTACACTCATATCACTGATAACCAGGCACTTACCCATACAGTTACTCATAAACCCAGTCACTTAACTATACACCTACTCACACATCTACTCACGCACCCGCATAGCTACTCACACACCCACTCACTCACTCATACAGCTACTTACACACAGCCACTCACTCACCCATACAATCACTGACACACCCAGTCACTCTCCCATGTAACCACTCACATACCCAATCACCCATACAACTAATAACACACTCACTCACCTATACAACTTTTTACATACACATTCACTCACCCAAATAGCCACTTATACATCCACTCACTCACCCATATAGCCACTCATATACCCACTCACTCACCCATACAGACATTCTCACACCAACTACCTCAGCCATACAGTCACTGACACAGCCACTCACCCACCCATAGTGCTACTAACACACCCATTCATTCACACATATAACTACTCACATATATATTACCTCATCCATACAGCCACTCACACACCCACTCACTCACTCACTCATACAGTCACTGATGTACCCTCTTACCCATACAGCCACTGATACACCCACTCATTCAGCCATACAGCCATTCACAGAGCTCACTCACTCATACAGGCATTCACACAGTCACTCACCTACTCATACATCCACTCACACAGCCACATAGATACTCACACAGTCACTCACTCACTTATACAACCATGCACACAGTCATTTGGCTATACAGCCATTCACACACCAACTCATATACCCATACAGTTACTCATGTACCTTCTCACCCATATAGCTACTCCCACTAACGCAATCATACAAACTCTGACACACCTGCTCACTCATCCATACATCTACTAATACACCCATTAATTCACCCATACAGGCACTCACACAATCACTCACACACCCATATACCCACTCACACACCTATTAGCTGAGTCATACAGCCACTCAAACACTCACTCATGGAACCACTCACACAGTTACTCACTCACCCATACAGATACTCACACACTGCCTCATTCATCCTTATAGCCACTCATATACCCTCTCACTCACCAATACAGCCACTCCTATACCCAATTACTCACCCATACAACTACTCACACGCCCACTCACTCACCCATACAGTCACTGACACTGCCACTCACCCACCCATAGTGCTCTAACACACCCACTCATTCACACATATAACTACTCACATATATATTACCTCATCCATATAGCTACTCACACACCCACTCACTCATACAGCCACTCATGTACCCTCTTACTCACCCATACAGCCACTGATATACCCACTCATTCAGCCATACAGCCAATCACAGAGCTCACTCACCCATACAGGCATTAACACAGTCACTCACCTACTCATACATCTACTCACACAGCCACATAGATACTCACACAGTCACTCACTCACTTATACAACCACTCACACAGTCATTTGGCTATACAGCCACTCACACACCAATTCATATACCCATACAGTTACTCATGTACCTTCTCACCCATATAGCCACTCCCACTAACTCAATCATACAAACTCTGACACACCAGCTCACTCATCCATACATCTACTAATATACCCATTAACTCAACCATACAGGCACTCACACACCCATATACCCACTCACACACCTATTAGCTGAGTCATACAGCCACTCAAACACTCACTCATGCAACCACTCACACAGTTACTCACTCACCTGTACAGACACTCACACACTGACTCATTCATCCTTATAGCTACTCATATACCCCCTCACTCACCAATACAGCCATTCATATACCCAATTACTCACCCATACAATTACTCACACACCCACTCACTCACCCATACAGGCACAGACAGAGTCATTCATCCACCCATATACCTACTTGCATACATATTCACTCAGCCATACAACTACTCACACAATCACTCACTCACTCATGAAGGCACTCACACAGTCACTCACCCACACCCATTCAATCAGTCATAGAGACACTCACACAGTCACTCACTCATACAACCACTCACACAGTAACCCACTCACCCATACACACTCACACACAAACTCACTCACCCATACAGCCACTCATGCACCCACTCACTCATTCACCCATACAGCCTTTTATGCACCCTCTCACTCACCCATACAGATATACCCATTCTCTCACCCATACAACCCCTCCAACACCAACTGACTCACCCATACAGCTGCTCACACACCCAATCAGTTGGCTAAACAGGAACTCATACAGTCACTCACCCACCCAGACAGTCACTCACACACACTCCCACAGCTGTACAGCCACTCACAGAGTCACTCACCTACTCATGCAACCACTCACACAGTCACTCACCCACTCACTCACTCATACAGCTACTAACACACAGCCACTCACTCACCCATACAATCACTGACACACCCAGTCATTCTCCCATAGTGCTATTAACACACCCACTCACTCACCTATTTAACTACTTACATACACATTTACTCACCCATACAGCCACTCACACATCTACTCACTCACCCATACAGCCTCTCACATACCCACTGACTCATCTATACAGACACTCTCATACCCACTCCCTCAGCCATACAGTCACTGGCACACCCACTCACACACCCATATACCTATTAACACATGCACTCACTTACCTAAACAGGCACTCACACAGTGAGTTATTCACTCATATAGTCTTTAACACAGCCACTCACTCATCTATAGTGTTACCAATACACCGACTCACTCACTGGTACAACTATTCACATTTAGATTCACTCTCCCATACAGCTACTCACATATCCACTCACTCATACAGCCACTCACATACCCTCTTACTCACCCATATAGCTACTCACACATACATTCACTCAACCACATAGTCACTCACAAAGTCACTCACCCATACAGGCACTCAGTCACTCACCTACCCATACACTCAGTCATACACCCCCTCACTCAGCCACACAGCCACTCACACTGTCATTCACTCACTTATACAATCACTTACACAGTTATCAACTCAGCCATGCAGCCACTCACACACCAACTCACATACCCATATGGCCACTCATGCCCACACTCACTCCCCCATACAGTCACTCATGCACCCTCACACTCACGTATGCAGCCACTCACACACATATTAACTAATTCATACATACTCTGAAATACCACTCACTCACCCATACAGCTCAGCTACTAACACACCCACTACTACAATCACTTACCCATACAGGCAGTCACACAATTACTCACCTACCTATACACCCACTCACACATCTAGTAATTATGCCAAACAGAAACTCACATAATCAGTCACTCATCCATGCAACCGCTCACACAGTTGCTCAGTCTCCCATACAGATACTCACATATTGACTCACTCACCCATACAGCTACTCATGCTCCCACTCATCCATATTATTACTCGTATATCCATTCACTTATCTATACAGGCACTGACAGTCACTTACCTACCCATACATCCATTCGCACACCCACTTGCTCAGCTACATAACCACTCATACAGTCACTCACTCATACAGGCACTCACTCATCTATCTATACACTAACTCACACCCCCACTCAGTCAGCCATAGACACACACAGTCACTCACTCAGACAACCACTCACACAGTAACCTGCTCGTCCATATAGATACTCAAAAACCAATTCACTCACCCATACATCTACTCATGCACCCACTTATTCACCCATACAGCCAAATATGCACCCTCTTAATCACCCATACAGACACACACACTTCCTCACTCACCCATACAGCTCCTCACATACCCCCTCACTCCCATACAGCTACGCATGCACCCACTCACTCAGCCATACAACCACTCACACAGTCACTCACTCACTCATACAGACACTTATACAGTCACTCACCCACCCATACACTCACTCACATACCCACTCAATCAGCTATAGAGACAGTCACACAGTTACTGACTCATACCACCACTCACAGTAACCCAATCACCCATACAGACACTCACACACCAACTTACTCACCCATACAGCCACTCATGCACCAATTCATTCACCCATACAGCTACATATGTGTCTTCTTATTCACCCATACAGACACACATAGCCTTTCACATACCTATATAGCTATGCACACACCCATTCAGTCAGCCATACAGCCACTCACATACCCACTGAATCATATATCCACTCACACAGTCACTCACTCACTCATACAGGCACTCATACAATCACCCACCCATGCATACACTCACTCACATACCCACTCAATCAGCCATAGAGACATTCACACAGTCACTTACTCATACCACCACTCACGGTAACTCATATAACCACACACACAGTTACTCACTCACCCATACAGACACCCACACATTGACTCACTCACCCATACAGCCACTCATGCTCCCACTCACCTAGACACTCATATTCACTCTCACTCACCCATATAGCCACTTATGCATCCACTCACTCACCCACCCATACAGCCACTTATACATCCTCTCACTCACCCATTCAGCCCCTTACATACCCACTCACCTATACAACCATTCACATACCCATTCAGTCAGCCATACAGGTACTCACACAGTCACTCATCCAACCATACAGCCACTCACACACCCACTCACTCAGCCATATAGCTACACAGTCACTCACTCACGCATCCAGCCACCTATGTACCCTCTCACTCACCCATACAGACACATACACCTCACTCAGCCATACAGCCTCTCCCATACTCACCCATGCATCCACTCAAACACCTACTCAGTCAGCCATATAGGCACTTACACAGTCACTCACTCACATATACAGCCACTCACACACCCACTAACTCAGATATACAACCACTTGCATAGTCACTTACCTGCTCATACAACCACTCATCCAGTTATTCACTCACCCATACAGCTATTCACACACCCACTCACTCACTAATATAGCTACTAACACACAGCCAGTCACTAACCCATACAGTCACTGACACACCCAGTCACTCTCCCATGTAACTATTCACACACCCAATCACTCACCCACAAAACTATTAACACAGTTGCTCACTCACTCACTCACTCACCTATAGTGCTACTAACACACCCACTCACTCACCTATACAACTATTTAAATACACATTCACTCACCTATACAGCCACTCACACATCCACTTACTCACCCATACAGCCACTCACACACCCACTCACTCATCCATACAGACATTTTCATAACCACTCTCTCACCATATAGTCACTGACACAGCCCATTCACTCATCCATATAGTTACTAACACATGCATTCACTCACCCAAACAGTCAGTTACTCACTCATATATTCTTTGTCACAGCCACTCATTCACCAATAGGGCTACTAACACACTCACTAATATAACTACTCACATAAACATTCCCTCACCTATACAGCTACTCACACACCCACTCACTCACCCATACAGTTACTCACAGTCATTCACCTACCCATTCATACACCCACTCACTCAGCCACACAGCCATTTACACAGTTACTCATTTATACAAAAACTCACGCACTCATTCACTCAACCATACAACCACTCATTCACCCATTCAGCCACTCATGCACCTTCTTATTCTCCCATATAACCACTCATACACCCACTAACACAACCATACAGACTCTGACATACCCACTCACTCACCCATATAGCTACTAACATACCCACTTACTCACTCACCCATACAGGCATTCCCACAGTCACTCACTCACATAACCACTCATAGTTATTCACTCACCCATATAGACACTCACATACCCACTCACTTACCAATATAGCCACTCACACACCCAGTCACTCACCATACAACTACTCACACACACACCCACTCACTCACCCATACATGCATTGACACATTCACTCACCTACCCATATAGCAATTCGCACACCCACTCGCTCAGCCATACAACCACTCACACAGTCCCTTACTCACTCACTCATACAGGCACTCATACAGTCACTCACCCACTCACATACCCACTAACTGAGTGAGTTATTCACGCAGTCACTCACTCACTAATACAACCACTCACACAGTTACTCACTCCCTCACTCATACAGCCACTCACACACCCACACACTCACAATATAGGCACTAACACAGTCACTCAGCTACCCATACATCAACTTGCACACCAACTCACTCAGCCATGCAACTACTCACACAGTCACTCACTCACTCATATAGGCACTCGCACAGTCACTCCCTTACCCATACACTCACTCACACACCCACTCAGTCAATCAAAGTGACACTCACACAGCCACTCACTCATACAACTACTCACACAGTAACCCACACACCTATACAGATACTCACACACCCATATAGCCACTCATGCACCCACCCATGTATTCTTTCACCCATACAGACACGTATGTACCCTCTCACTCACCCATACAGATATATATCCCCTCTCACTCACCAATATAGCCACTCAAACATCCACTCACTCACCCGTACAGCCACTTACACACCCACTCAGCCATACAGGCACTCACACAGTCACTCACCTGCTCATACAACCACTCACAGTCACTCACTCACCCATACAGACACTCACACATCGACTCACTCACCCATATAGCCACTCGTGCAACTACTCACTCATCTATACTACCACTCACACACCCTTTCTCTTACCCATACAGTCACTCACACACCCACTCACCCATATACAATGACTCAAACACCCCACCCATTTAGACATATATATATATATATATATATATATATCCTGCTCCAGTACGCCGTTCTATCGTGTCACTCTTTAGGCGGGTGCTTTAGCACGGCGGTGCTCCGTGATAAAATTGCAGCTCCAAAGTTCCTCCCCTTCTCGGAAAGGATACCAGCACTCATGGGGTCAAGAATATGTAATAACAATGAGGATCTGAACAGATGCACAGAGGAGGCATATCATAGATTTAGACAAAGGGGCTATAGTGAGAAGACCCTCAAATCTGCCTTAAACAAAACCAAGGAGCGATCTAGGGAATCTTTACTAATAAATAATGCAGAAAAATCAGTTTATGACAACTCTGCCCCGAGGTTGATCACTGCCTTTAGCAAACAAGAGAGGAAAGTACGCGCCATTGTTAAACGTCATTGGCCAATTGTTCTGACAGATGGTGTGTTGTCTGCTAGATTGCCATCTCAACCCACTATTACTTACAGAAAGGGCATTTCAATGCGCACGCAGATGGGGAAAGTTTGGCCAGAACTGGCAGCTGCTAAAACGTGGCTGCAACCGAAGAATGGCTTTACGAAATGCAGCACTTGTAGAGCTTGCAAGTTTGGGAAGAACACTACACATTATTCTTCACCGTTCAGCCCAAACGAAATAGCCATTAGGGGCAATTTCTCATGTAGAACGGAGTTTGCGGTATATATCCTGACATGCACCTGCGGACTAAGATATATGGGTAGCACAAAGCTGCAGGTGCATGTCAGGATATTACAACATCTGCGTGCCATAGTAAACAACGACCCCACGTATCCAGTAGCCCGCCATTTTAAACAAACACATAATAATGATCTGAGTTGTTTGTCTTACTTTGTGGCGGCTGCTATTCCGAAACCTAGACGGGGAGGGGATCGTGAGAAAGCTCTGAGACAACTGGAATCAAGAATGATTTTAGAGCTTGACACCAAATTTCCATATGGTTTGAACAATACAGAAGATCTGCAAACCTTCTTTAGATAACCA
Organism: Calotriton arnoldi; assembly: GCA_963921515.1. NCBI lineage: Eukaryota > Metazoa > Chordata > Amphibia > Caudata > Salamandridae > Calotriton > Calotriton arnoldi. The sequence goes on along the minus strand of CAWUFW010009247.1, from coordinate 214,858 downwards.
GTGGGATGTATCTATGATTATAGAGTATCAATGGCCCCTGTGTATCCATTTTTGTCATTTCTGTGTCTGTTTGTATATAATGTATCTATCTGAGCAGCGGTCTACAGTATGCAGGTGCGGTCAGGATTGGATTTTATTCAGTTTTGTTTGCACTTTAGTACTTGTGACCTATATATTGTAAACGTTTTTAATGTGTTTTAGGATTTTTTTTAAGAATTAGTACACTTTGGGTATTTGCACTTTTACACTACCATTTTGCACTTTAGTATGCATTTGACACTTTGGTCGCATCTTAGGCGTAGTGGGATAGATGATACTGTGGGGTCCAGTATCAATTAGGAGAAGGGTTGGAGTAGGTTCTAGAAGTGGTCGTAAATAATACTGCATTTAAGCAGGAATTAAGTTCAATACTAGTCGCTTTATACCAAGTGGAGGCTTTTTACAATATTCATTTTTGAAGAATTTGCAATTATGCATTGTATTGGCACGATTTTGCACATCTAAATAATGAATTAATTAAGATATTTTAATATATTTATATATTTATAAACTTATTTATGTATTTATATTATATTTAAATTCTCCGGTATTTTAGATGAAAGTGGAATCATCATGTGAAACAATGTATTTATACGACCAATAAGGATGTTTCTGGGACCTATCACCCACACATGGACTGAAATATACACAAGGATCACAGTATCGATCTGATATGGACACCGCAGCCTTTAAAAAGGACAAAAAAGAAAAAATGAAAGAAAAATGTGGAAATAAAAAATCACAACATGAAATGAAAAAGAGAGACTAATTTTAAGATATGAAAGAAAGTCTGGGTGTTTTTGCATATAGGTATGTTTTCTATATCTATTAATTGTGTTCTATCACGTGGTGTAAGCATTGTTTAAAAGAATGGCGTTTCTTACTCGCTGATTGTGTGAACAAGGGCTAGTGGTGCCCGAAACGCGTAGCAAGGAAACAGCAATAAAGATTTGATTTGCCTGCATTTTTGGTGGTTCGCGAGTCCTTTGTGGCGGAAGGAGCGCTGGGAACGCTACAAGCAGACGAGGGACTTCTGGTGATTTGTGTATATATATATATATATATATATATATATATATTCACTGAAAAAACCATAGGTTTTAGGGACAGTTAAAGTTACTTGGACATTGCACTCGTACAAAACCCGTGAAATTCCCCCGTTATAGTTAGTTCAGCTAACTATAACTCGCGCCCCGCAATGCACTGCTTATGACGTCACATATTACATCACTCATGACATGGTCAGTGACATCACTGATGACATCACTGATGACATCTCAAATGACATCACTGATGACATCACTGATGACATCACTGATGACATCATCCAGTGACTGTGTGTTTCTGTAAAGTTTAAATATTTTTAATATATATAGGAAAAGACGTATTGAAGAATGAGTGGGTGTGTAAGTGTCTGTATGGATGATTTAGTAGGTGCGTGACTGACTCTATAAGTGAGTGATTTAACGTATCTTACTGAATGCATGGGTTAGTGACTAAACTGGATGAATGTCTGTATCCGTCTGTCTGTTGCTGTGTAAGTGGCTGCATGTGTTTGTGAATAGCTACATGAGTGTCTATATGAGTTATTGAATGCTTGTCTGAGTATCTGTATGGGTGCCTGAGTGTTTGTGTGGGAGGGGTGTGTGCAACTGTGTGCATAGATGTGTGAGTGGGTGATTCACTGGGTGGATGGTTTCAAGAGTGCATCTGTGATAGACTGTATGGGTGGGTAAGTGTGTGTAAGAGTGTGTTAGTGAGTGAATGTATGTCCCAGTGGTACATGTGTGAGTAACTACATATGTGAAAGGCAGTATATATGTGTGTTGGAGTATATAAATAGCTATAAGCAAGAGTGAGTGATTGTGATAGTGGCTGTATGGATGAGTGTGTGCTTGTATCAGTGATTGTATAAGAGCGTAACAATGTGCTACTATTTGTATGAGTAAGTGAGCTGGTGTGTGTATAACTGTATAGGTGAGTAAATGGCAGTGTGTTTAATTATTTGCATGACTGCCTAGGTGTGTGAGTATCTCTATGGATGAGTGGCGTTGTTTGAGTGTCTATATAGGAGTAAGAGTGCATATGATAGTCCTGTACTGAGTGACCGTAAGTATGAGTGACTGTACGGGTGAGTGAGTGGATGTGTGTGTGTAGACCTAAGAATCAGTGAGTGGGTATGTAGTTATTGGTGTTGGAGTGTCTATGGTTTTGCGAATGGCAGTCTGTAATTTAGAGTGGGTGTATCAAAGGTTATATTAGGGTGTGAGGAGGTGCATCAGATTATCACGTGGATGATGTCATCAGTGATGTCATTTGAGATGTCATCAGTGATGTCATCAGTGATGTCACTGACCATGTCATGAGTGATGTAATATGTGACGTCATCAGCAGTGCATTGCGGGGCGCGAGTTATAGTTAGCTGAACTAACTATAACGGGGGAATTTCACAGGTTTTGTACGAGTGCAATGTCCAAGTAACTATAACTGTCCCTAAAACCTATGGTTTTTTCAGTGAATTTCAAAGGTTTTTTAAATGCTAATTTGTAACTATAACGTGTCTGAAACCTATGGTTTTTTCAGTGAATTTCAAAGGTTTTTTAAATGCTAATTTGTAACTATAACGTGTCTGAAACCTATGGTTTTTTCAGTGAATTTCAAAGGTTTTTTAAATGCTAATTTCTAACTATAACGTGCCTAAAACCTACGGTTTTTTCAGTGAATTTCAAAGGTTTTGTAAATGACAATTTTTAAATGTATTAATTGTTATATTAATTTTTTTCATACTGATTTACTACATTTTTAGAAACAATTTTTTTACATATTTTATTTTTTAAATTACATTGTAATTACATTATACATTACATTACAAAAAATACTTTCTCAGAATGAATTACTTTAGTTTAAATACTTTGCAGATAGGCAATAGACTTTTAAGTACAGTAGTTACAGTTGTTGCAATGGGCAACACATTTTCAAACACAATGCAACATTCAGCTCAATGTGAATTTCTAGTTAAATGCAATTAGTTACTTTATGGATTACTTTTGTAACCACAGGACTGGATCCTAGATTCAGTCCTGGTACATCTCCTGTAAACAGTTGAGTAAAAGCGTTTTGGTTACAGTCGTGATTTTTAAGGAATATTATTGTATTTTAAAAGTTGACACTTAGAAACTTTTTCTCATAGAATCACCAATGTTATCCTATGGAAGGAAATTCACTTAGCAGGTAAAAACTGTTATCGTTACTTTTTCTTACTCAGTGTTGGATCCTGGATCCAGCACTGGTGCATCTCCTGTAAACAGTTGAAAGAATGCGTTTAAGTCATACAGGCGATTTTTAAGGAATATTTGTAGTTTGTGAAAATCAACACTTTGAAACTTTTTTGCTGAAAACCAGTCAATCTTAGCCTATGAAGGAAATTCAAGTTACCGGTAAGTACGGTTAAAATTACTTTTGAGGATCAGTACTGGGCTGAAAGATGCAGCACTGAGGTCTCTCCTGATAACAGGTGAGTAAATTGGAATTCGTATTTCGGCTGATTTTAGAGGAATATTTTTAAGTTCCAAAACTCCACACTTAGAAGAATTTCCAAGTGAAACCAGTCAATGTTAGCCTATGGAAGGAAATTCAAGTTACTGGTAAGTACGGTTAAAATTACTTTTCAGGACCAGTACTGGGCTGAAAGATGCAGCACTGAGGTCTCTCCTGATAACAGGTGAGTAAATCGGAATTCGTATTTCGGCTGATTTTAGAGGAATATTTTAAAGTTCCAAAACTCCACACTTAGAAGAATTTCCAAGTGAAACCAGTCAATGTTAGCCTATGAAGGAAATTCAAGTTACCGGTAAGTACGGTTAAAATTACTTTTCAGGATCAGTACTGGGCTGAAAGATGCAGCACTGAGGTCTCTCCTGATAACAGGTGAGTAAATCAGAATTCGTATTTCGGCTGATTTTAGAGGAATATTTTAAAGTTCCAAAACTCCACACTTAGAAGAATTTCCAAGTGAAACCAGTCAATGTTAGCCTATGAAGGAAATTCAAGTTACCGGTAAGTACGGTTAAAATTACTTTTCAGGACCAGTACTGGGCTGAAAGATGCAGCACTGAGGTCTCTCCTGATAACAGGTGAGTAAATCGGAATTCGTATTTCGGCTGATTTTAGAGGAATATTTTAAAGTTCCAAAACTCCACACTTAGAAGAATTTCCAAGTGAAACCAGTCAATGTTAGCCTATGGAAGGAAATTCAAGTTACTGGTAAGTACGGTTAAAATTACTTTTCAGGACCAGTACTGGGCTGAAAGATACAGCACTGAGGTCTCTCCTTATAACAGGTGAGTAAATCGGAATTCGTATTTTGGCTGATTTTACAGGAATATTTGTATGTTTCAAAAATCAACACTTAGAAACTTTTTCAGCAAAAAGCAGGCAATGATATCCTATGGAAGGAAATTCAAGTTACTGGTAAGTACGGTTAAAATTACTTTTGAGGATCAGTACTGGGCTGAAAGATGCAGCACTGAGGTCTCTCCTGATAACAGGTGAGTAAATCGGAATTCGTATTTCGGCTGATTTTAGAGGAATATTTTAAAGTTCCAAAACTCCACACTTAGAAGAATTTCCAAGTGAAACCAGTCAATGTTAGCCTATGAAGGAAATTCAAGTTACCGGTAAGTACGGTTAAAATTACTTTTCAGGACCAGTACTGTGCTGAAAGATGCAGCACTGAGGTCTCTCCTGATAACAGGTGAGTAAATCGGAATTCATATTTCGGCTGATTTTAGAGGAATATTTTAAAGTTCCAAAACTCCACACTTAGAAGAATTTCCAAGTGAAACCAGTCAATGTTAGCCTATGGAAGGAAATTCAAGTTACTGGTAAGTATGGTTAGAATTACTTTTCAGGACCAGTACTGGGCTGAAAGATACAGCACTGAGGTCTCTCCTGATAACAGGTGAGTAAATCGGAATTCGTATTTCGGCTGATTTTAGAGGAATATTTGCACAATGGTGAAGGGAGGGGGCGGAGCCTGAGGTGACATCTGTGCAAACGCGCCCCGTGGCGCGTTTTAAGTTGGGGGATTAAGTCCCCTTGAATCCTGAGGGTCCCTAGGGGCCAACTAGCCCACCAGGAACCTCCAATATGCGCCAGGGGGCTGCGTTGCAGAGACGTGTAGAGAGGCCACACCCCTTTTTACACCTCTCTGCAACGCGAGGCTCCCGTCCTGCCATAGCAAACTACAGTGTCCTGGGGGTAGGCACCCCGGGACACTGCAGGAGCCGGCCCTGGGGGGTGGCGGTCCCCAGGGCCATCAAGGGCTCCAGGAGGGGGCCGCGCGGCCCCCCTCCCTACATCAGCACAGCCCCGGGGAGGTGGTGGTCCCCGGGCTTCGGGGTCCAAAACGGACCCCCATTTTAATTTGTTAGTGCCCCGGGAGGTGGCGGTCCTCGGGGCATGTGGGGGCTGGAGCCCCCCACACAGGTTGTTAAATTAATTTAAAAAAGCCCCGGGGGTGGCGGTCCCCGGGCTTGGGGGCCCTTTGAGGCCCCCCACACATTAAATTATCCCCCCCACCATGCCCCGGGACTTGGTCCACCCGGGGGCCACTAACATCGAAGCGCGGGAGAACGCGCTTCGATTTTTTTTTCGGCAGGATTCGCGCACCCTGAGCGCATCCTGCCGATTTTTTAAAAAAATTCTTTTTTTTTTTTTTTGCCCAGGGGGTCCTTGTGGGACTTCCTGAGCAAACCTAGGGGGTCAGGGTGTTTCTACCCTGCCCCCTTTGTACCGAGGGACAAAATGGCTGCCAACATTTCCTGAATCGGAATGTTGACAGCCAGCTGACAGCCAATTAACATTCAGCTCGTGATCGGGACGGTGCGCGCAGGGTGCGCTGAGGGTGCGCGAATCCTCCGTGCCCATAGATATCACTATCTTTTTACTTTTCATTTTCTCAGCAACTACTGAACGGATTTACACCATTTAACAAAAAGGGTTCTTTCTGAACCAAGAACTACCTCTTTGCCAAATTTGGTGTAATTCCGTTCAGCAGTTCGGGCTGTAGCCGTGTCTAAAGTTTCCTATGGAAAAATGCATGGGGAAAACGCGTTTTGGGACCCCCTTTTCTCGGCCCCCGCTTGACGAATCCCCCGAGACTTTCAGGGTAGGAGCGGACCGGAGCGGGCCACAAAGTTTGAAAATTTCGCGAAGATACGTCAACCGGCAAGAGAGTTATTTCAAATAGAATGTCGCAGATTTCCTATGGATAATAGGTTGTAACTATAACTATCTACTGGCGACCGCCAGTAGATAATATATATATATATATATATCCTGCTCCAGTACACCGTTCTAGCGTGTCACTCTTTAGGCGGGTGCTTTAGCACGGCGGTGCTCCGTGATAAAATTGCAGCTCCAAAGTTCCTCCCCTTCTCGGAAAGGATACCAGCACTCATGGGGTTAGGTTTTCGCAGTCTTAATTTATTTTCCTTAGCGCAGCAAACACACGCGTTTCGGAAAGGTTCCTTCGTCAGTGTTTACATTTTACACTGAGAGGCGCCATTTTTAAACATCAAGCGATGGGTCATTGAAACAAAAGAGGGATTGCGGGCACCGTTGTATAGGCACCATATTGTCGTGGTATACATTATTATTAAAGAAGCCCATTCGCATACTTATATAAGCATTTACAGAAATCAAACATGCCTCATTGCAATTTGATATTCGAATAATCTCATAATAAAATATTGTGTGATTAAAGCTTACAATTAATCTTTCTCTGTTTCTGACAATTTCAATTACCACTGCTTAAAAATAATCTCGCTGTGGATCGGCATTTGGCAATCCCCATCTGGGGATTGCCATTGATCCCTCTGTTCTCGCTACATACAGCCATGTATCGGCAACCCCCAATAAAATATTAGTCAGATAAGAAGAAGTCACTTTCACCACTAAAATGCGATTACTCATCATTTTTTCTTTCTCTTGAAAAACACATCGTTGCACAGTCTAGGTTCCCAGATGTACTATCAGCTCTTCCCCACTGTTTAACCCATTCGGGGTCTTGGTTTGAAGGTCGATTATATATCGCGACTCCAATCTCCTTAATTTCAACACTCTGTCTCCCCCTCTGATGTTTGCTGGGACACAATCAATACTGAAAAACTGTAATAGATCCCTGTTACTTTTGTGTTTGATAGCAAAGTGTCTGGCGACTGGATAATTCAAATCCTTCTTCGCTATGGCACGCATATGTTCAAGTATCCTTATTTTCACACTATGAATCGTGCTGCCTATATACCTGAGGCCAAACGGGCACCTCAGGCAATAGACAGCATGTGTGATCTGGCAGGTCATAAATTTATTGATTCTCTTGCCTGATTTGATTCCCTTCACTTCATAGGTAATTACCCTTTTGCTGAAAGCACAGGCCTTGCACTTACCACACGGGTAAAAACCTTGCATCTCATTTAGTGTTCCCTTTCTAGATGGAATTGTATCTAAATGACTATGGACCAGACTATCCTTCAGTGAGCGTGCCTTTCTAAAAGTAATCAATGGAGCTGGTGGAATATCTGCCCCAATGATTGTATCGGTCTTTAGCACATGCCAGTTTCTTCTCATGATTTTCTTGAGAGTTTCCGCATCTTCTGAATAAGTTGTAACCATGCGGAACTTTCCCTCACTCTGATTTCTAGTCTTCTCTTGGTCTGTCTTTTTGATTAATCTGTCTCTTGGTAAATTCTCAACTTTCTTTAAAGTGTTCTCTAAAAGATCTATACTGAATCCTCTGGCTAGAAATCTGCTGAAGCTCTCCTTAATTGCTGTATCAAAATCACACTTTCTTGAGCAGTTACGTTTTAACCTGAGGAATTCCCCGTAGGGTATACTGTTCTTCAATTTGGGTGGATGACTACTGGTGGCATGCAACGTACTGTTGCCGGCTGTAGGTTTTCTAAATAGGGCTGTTGACAGTTTTCCATCCTGTATCACCACCCTCAGGTCCAAATAGTTCACTGCCACTGAACTTATCTCCCCTGTGAATCGTAAGTTGACATCGTTCTGATTCATATATTCTATATATTCCTCTGCTTTATTGATTGACCCCTTCCATATCAGAAAAAGGTCATCGATGTATCAATACCAGGTTACTATCTCTTTAGTCCAGATGTCATTGTCTGTGGACCAGGCCACCTGCTCCTCCCACCAGCCTACGAATAAATTCGCATAGCTGGGGGCGAAGCAGGTGCCCATTGCGGTCCCGGATACCTGCCTGTAGAGGTCTCCCTGAAAAAGAAAAATGGTATTTAGCAGACAAAATTCAATCAGTTCCATCAACATACTGTTATGCTCTGCGAGTTTCAATGGTCTCTTCTGTAAAAAATATTTTACCGCATTGAGTCCCTGCATATGGTTAATACAAGTGTACAAGCTTGTGATATCCAGTACAATTAGGCAGTACGATGAATGGCATTGTATTCCCTCGATGTGGTTAATGAAATCCGTAGTGTCCTTAATATAGGACGACAGTTGTAAAACTGATTGAAAAAGAAAGTGGTCTATAAATCTAGAAAGATTCTCCGTCAGACTGCCCAAAGAAGACACTATAGGTCTGCCTGGCGGTCTTACACTGTCTTTGTGAATCTTTGGTAAGTGATAAAACGTTGGAAGTGTGGGATTCATTGTTCTTAAAAAGATATTCGTCCATGTCCAGCATAGATTTTTCATGCCACTTTTTTATTAGCATATGATATTGTAAGATACTGTCCTGATATTCCTCTTTTGTTGTTAATTCATAACAGTCCTCGTTTCTTAACTGCCAAAGAGCCTCTCCCACATATTGTTCTCTGGACATAAGGACAATATTGCCCCCCTTGTCCGAGGGCTTACAGATCTCACTCATACAACCACTCACACACCCATTTACTCACCCATACAACCACTCACATGCCTACTCACTCACCTATACAGCCACCTATACAGATACCTACTGTGCCACTCATACACCTACTTACTTACCCATATACCCACTCAGTCATTTACTCACACATATACCCACTTACACACCTTGTCACTCACCCATAGATCCACTCACAGTCACTCACACACCCACTTATTCACCCATACAGCCACTCAAACACCCATTCATACCCAAATTCACACAGCCACTCACATAAATTATGTTAGAAATAGTATATTAATTTAACTTTTTGTATATTAGTATGTTTGTTTAACACTCATAAATCTTTAGAAAACACTCACAATCAGTGGATGACATCATCAGTGATGTCATCAGTGATGTCACTTACCATGTCATGAGTAATGAATGATATGTTATGTCATAAGCAGTGTATTATAGGAGTGTAAGTTATAGTTAGCTCAGGTGTTAAAAAGTGGATTATTAGTAGTGGTAAATGACTATCTACCACTGGCAATAAGGCCACTACCACAATATAGGGCTCAGAATAGGTCTCAAAAAATTATTCAGATGCTCAACCCTTGGTAGCTTGGCTGCGAGCAGGTAGGCTTAACTTCAAAGACAGGTAAGTAAAGCATTTAAAAACACCAATTCAGTAAATAACTAAGGCACAACTCACAATAAAAATCCAACATTAATTTATAAAAATAGGAAATATTTTTAGCTTTAAAGTGACATGAAAATGAAAAAAATCCAATTTAGGGAACCAGAGATATGTTTTAAAAAATATTTAGCACTGTATAGCACAGAGAATCTTATTGCGCCTTTTGGGACATCTGGTCACGCTAGACAGGGACAAAGTCAAAGTTTCAGGTCCACCGCGATGGAGCCCTGCACCTCTACCCCTCTTGGTAGGTCTCGGTCAAAATTTTTACCTTCTGACTTAGAAACCTTTTTGGAGCTTTTCTTCCTGGGGTCCCTCGTAGCTCTCAGCCAGTCCGGATTCAGTGAGGGTTTGCCAGCTTGCCTTGCAACATGCTCCTGGTCAAACGTATGGAAGTCAGACCTCCAGAGCTTTCCAGCGGTGTGAACCAGAGATACAGGCCGGCTCGCGGTTGAAGGTGGGTGGCTTGACTCTCGCAGTTGGTCCCAGTCACCTTTTCTATGTTCGGACTTAGAAACTTTTACAGAGCTTTTTCTCCCGAGGTCCCTTGATATTCTTCACCAGGCCACATTTGGTGAGAGTTCGCTGGCTTGGGTTTCGACCAGCTCCCTGTCAAACTCTAGATGTCGGACCTCTGGGGCTTTGTACCAGGACGAACCTGAAGGGCAGGCCAGCTTGCCCCTGAGGGTCACAGGATTAGCTGGCCAGGTCGAGTCAGTACTCTTATGGAGCTTTTTCCAAAGTTGTTCAAAACTTCTAGAACTTCTTACTGAACTTCCTTTGAGGGTCCCAGAGTGTCCAAAAATTAATCCAAGGGTCTGGAAGCTGGAAGATAGTCCTTGAAAGTTTTGGACTTTAATTCCCACAATTCACTTGGACAAAACCCTTGCAAATCCACTGGTAGTACTCAAGGCTGGGGATTCTTGGTGGTGATAGTCTAGGTGAGCTCTGTTAACCTGTAGCTTTCAGGGAATCCACTCTTTAGTCCTTTTTAAGCAGATTTGATCCACAGGGCTGTAGTTCCGGATTGTGCAGCAGGCGCAGTCAGTCAGAGTGTAGGGCTTGATTGGTGCAAATCAAACTTCCAGCATGGACCCTTTTTCTTCCTTTAGTTTCAAGCAGCAGATATGAGAGGCACTGCACCTCTCAGATACATATTCAGTGTTCTCTGGGATCACACAGGAAGGCACTCCTGCCCACTGAGGTATAGGACAACTCCCCAGAGCATGACCATTACCTCCAAAGTGTGGCACAATGGTATCCCAGAAACCACTATTTCTCAAGAATTCAATAAGGCTGAAGTCTCAGCAGAGAGGCAAGAGCTGGCTAAACCCACCCTCCAGGATGGCTCATCGCCATATTTTCCCTCACCCTGGTATCTGCACAATCCTTTCTTAAGCATGCCATCTGGCTGGGTTCAAAGAGTAGGGGTGTGACTGAAACTGGTTTCTCCTGGCAGACTCCTCCTTCTATTGAAGATTATTGCTTTCAAAGTCTCCCCCTGGCATTCCTATATAGCCGAAATCTCTCCTCCCAGAATGGCTCCTTTGCCCCTTATTCATTTCAGGTTGGCTTGGATGGTATTTTACCAATCTAAAGCTGTAATGCTGTGCCTGGCGTGGTAAAAGGCTTTTGTCATTTAACAGCTCACCATGGATGGCATTGTGCTAATCCTATGCTTAAAGACGTTGCTGTAGAAATGGCAAAAGACTTTGTCCCTTTCTATCGCAACATGTATGGCAATGTGCTAATCCTATGCTTAAGAACTTTGATAGCAAAGCAGACATTTGAGGTGAGCAACTTTAGAGTGTTGCTGGTATTGTAGGGTGCTCTGTACAGGAGCTGCTCTCCATCTAAACTTGGGAACTACCCCGAGTTCTCTGCTTAATTTTTGTGTATATATATATATATTTTTATATATATATATATATATATATATCAAAACACACAGAGTCGCCCTCACAGAAGGAGCTACACATGAGGAGTTAACGCCTTTTATTCCTGGACAACAGCAGAGGCAGCATGCCCCCACAACTCTAATTCAAAATGCCAGCTTGATGAGTTTCGGACATAAAAAGTCCTTGATCACAGGCTATATGGCAAAGGAATATATATATATATATATATATATATATATATATATATATATATATATATATATATATGTGTGTGTGTGTGTATATATGTGTGTGTATATATATTATATATATATATGTGTGTATATATATATATATATATATATATACATATATATATATATATATATATATATATATATAACTCTACATCGACAAAAATAAGGGACTGCTATGGGCACCTGTTTCGCCCCCAGCCTAGCAAATTTATTCCTGGGCTGGTGGGAGGAACAGGTGCAGAATAATGATAGGTATACTGAACATATACCAATCTGGATCAGGTACATTGACGACCTTTTTCTGATTTGGGATGGACCGGAAAGCCTGGCATTGGAATTCATTAATGTTTTAGAAGAAAATGACTTGAACTTAAGTTTTACACACAAAATCAGTACAAAATACTGTGAATTCCTAGATGTGGCAATTTTCATTAAAGACAACAAATTGACTACCAGTCTGTTTAGGAAAGAAACCGCTGGCAATACCATCTTACATGCCCGTAGCAATCATCCCACCCACTAATCCACAGCATCCCCTATGGGGAATTTTATAGAGCTCGTCGTAATTGCAGATCTGATGCCAATTTTGCCCAAGAACTTAGCAACATGGAGAATAGGTTAAGACAACGATGTTACAACTCTAAAATATTGTGAGAGGCCAAAAAGAAGATTCAAAACATTTCACAAGATGAAGTTTTGTTTGGTGAAAATCGAAACAAAAAATACAATCGGGGTGCCAATATCCCAAGAATGGTTACAACATATAATAAAAGATCTGACCACTTTAAGAGAATTTTGAAACGCTATTGGGGTCTTCTAAAAACTGATGCAGTGATAGGCAAAGACATAGGAAATTCACCCCTGGTTACCTACAAAAAACCGAGATCACTGAGGGACAGGTTAGTCCATAGCTATCAAGAAAAGCCCATTACTGCTTCCTGGCTAGGGGCACAAAAGGGTTTTTTCCAATGTAATTCTTGTAAGGCATGTAAAAATAGTAAAAGTCATGAATGCTATGTTGCCCACAATGGAAAGACCAAACAAATTTGTAAATTCATCACTTGTACCACAGATTTTGCTGTGTACATATTGGAGTGTCTTTGTAGCCTAAGATAAGTGGACAGCACGAGATTGCAATTGAAAACAAGAGTGCTTTAACATCTACGGGCAATAACTAATCGAGATTTTAGTTATCCTGTGGGCAGACACCTTCATGACAAACACAACAGTAACTGTAATCTGATGCAATTTTTCGGTATCGACAGAACTACAACACATACCAGGGGTGGCGATAGAGAGAAACAATTTCGCACTCTGGAATCACGATATATAATTGATCTTAATACAAGGATTCCTAATGGCATGAATAGTGGAGAGGAATTAGCCACATATATGTAGAAAAAAGGGGTACCCCTGAATGAGTTTCCTAAATCAGGGCGAAGAAACAATATTTGCAAATAGGTATTTAGGAAACGGTTAAAAAGGTGGACCTATACTATACAATAACAATATGTGACCAGAAAGGTAATTATTATTCCAAAATATGTTCTTTTATTGCAAAAATATCTGATATATATAATTGTTTATATATATACATTATTTATAGTTTTACTTATAAACAAACAGACAATGAAATGCATACAAAATATGGTATATAACCTATGACCAAATGGGTAACAAATGACAGGTTTGATACTAAATGGTTATGAATAACATACTCAGAATCATGATAAAATACAACATTTCAAATGTTACACAAATGTCCAAAAGAAAAAATATAGCTAACATGATTAGCATCAAAAGAGAAAATGGCTAACATAGTTAGAATCTACGCGCGTTTCGGCGGGACGCCTTCTTCAGGTAGCCAAAAGTCTTAGATACATTCTCTGAAGAACTGTCATGACGATATATAAATGTTTCAAATCCACGTCATGAAAGGGAGCTGTGAATCTGGCTATGTGCCCCCTAGATTCTCTATATAATATAGTGGAAATGATTTCAACTTCACAGGCGCGTTCCAGTTACTAAAAACTCCAGAAGATTTCTGGGTGGCAAACGAAACTTGGATTAAGATGTAACATCTATAGATCACGGGGTGGATCAAGGTGTTACCCTGACAGGTGGCTCGTATATTGATGCCCGATATTAAGGTTAGACGATAAATGATGATATGTCGATCACTGTGCAGCTATGCATATGCTGCGTCCAGGTTAAAATGCCGTGCCAGTGAGCAGTGATGAAGCATTCACTCGTGAGCTTAATGTCTCCTATTTGAATGGACAGGCAGCCGCCCTCTCCACGTCTGCACTCCTTCGGTTGCCGTCCGCTGTGATGAAGAGGAGGGATTAGCCACACACATAGGGTCCTGATGAACCACTTATCGATTCAGTATAATATGTTTCCCATGAATTCTTTTTCATAGTATTACTTATATTATTTTAATGCACATTAGCACTTTTAACATGAGGGAATTGCCTTACCCTGAGGTAAATATGGCTTGAAATAATAGAAAGGCTTTTCACATGTTTTACCATGAGCATTTGCTCCCTATCTTCTGTATCTGATGCCTATTTGTCAAATCTTAGGAATGGCCTTTACAAATATTGGTTGAAACGCTTGACATTTCCTTTTGCCTACAGAACTAGTCCACTACTATTACAAGCACTTGCTTGATATCATTAATGCAGATGCTCGAGACTAAGATTGTTCATGTATTTAATTAGGGCACTTGCCCAATATTTTTTACCTGTAATTTTCACTAAAATTTAGAGATTTTAGAGAGTTGTTGCCAAATAGTTATTGTTTATTTGCAAGCCGGACATTTCTTTCATTGGTGGAGCATGTCTGTCTATCTTATACATTGATTATAGATTAGGACTATGCAATTGGGCAACTCATTATCACTATAGTCCAGGAAATTATGTTATGACTATGATCGATACAGTTGATTGTGGGGTATTTAGCAATTCCTTCTTTACATATTATTTTTTGTTCATTTTTTTTCCATTTCTCCACTGCACTAAACTGCACTTATGTGGTAACAGAGATGACTCATAAGCTGCTGCCAATTCTATTTTTTGACTTATTTTGATAAATAGATATGATGATGAGGATTTAAATAATGAAATCTTCATTGACTATGTAAGATATGCAGAAGAACTGACCAATTTGAATAATGCAAACTTTATTGATTGCCAATGGATCGTTCGCACTAACGTAATTTAGTCTATTCATATTAATGAATTTATGAGGAAAAGTATTTTCATTTGTTTAAAAATTGTCATTAACCAATGCATATAGAACAATGTGAATGAAAAAACGATCAGCAGCCATGATTATGTTAGAGCTCTCTGCGGCCTTTGACACGGTCCATCATGCTCTGTTGATGGACAGGCTGCGAGAGATCGGAGTACATGGTATGGCGTGGAGACTACTTAAATCATTTCTGTCAGATAGACGAAGACAGTCACTCTAGGCGAATTTGCTACCGAACCATACTCTCTTCCTTGTGGGGTCCCCCAGGGATCATCATTAAGTCCGACACTTTTCAACATATATGTGTCGCTTTTGGCCCCACTGATTGAATCATTTGGGTTCAATTTGACATCATATGCAGATGACACCCAAATTGTGGTGTCACTAAGGCCAGGAGAACTGCAGGGAACAGCATCCAGATTTCACGATTGCATGATAGCAGTGGGTAACTGGATGGCCCAAAATTGCCTCAAACTGAATTCTAGTAAGACGGAGGTGGTTTTATTCAGTAATGATGTCAATTTTTGGACCCCAGAATGGTGGCCAGACACACTAGGTCCCCTTCCCACTCCTGTCAAAAAGGCTAAAAATGTGGGAGTCTGGATAGATAACAAACTTAGCCTCAAGGATCAGGTGAATGCAGTGGTCTCTTCCACCTCCTACATCCTAAGAGCCTGTAAGAAAATCTTGCCAATCCTGCCCAAAGAGAGTCATCAGTTAATCATCACGGCTTTAGTAATGTCCAGACTGGATTACTGTAATAGTTTATATGTCAACATCCAGGAAGGACTAATGAACAAATTACAACTTCTGCAGAACGCAGCAGCCAGATTGCTGACTGGCACTCCCAAACATGCCTCTATTTCAGCAGAAATTAGAAGGCTCCACTGGTTGCCAGTGCGGAAACGGGTACAGTTTAAGGCTCTGTGTACAGTACACAAGGCACTTTATAGAACTGGGCCCAATCATCTTAAAAGCAATTTCAATGGTACACACCAACCAGAAGTTTACGCTCTTCAGATGCTAAACTGGTGGTGGTACCTTTGCAAAAAAGTCAACTGGGGGGAAGAAGCTTTGTGGTTGGGGCTTCAAGTTCTAAGGCATGGAACGGCCTTCCGATGTATCTTAGAGCCTTGTCAAGCCTACTGGCCTTTAGAAAGGCTTTGAAGACGTGGCTTTTGCTGGCTAGGCTCATTCTATGTCAAATCTCCCCTTTTCTCGCCTCTGGACACAGGAAGGATTTCAAGCAGCGCCAGGACACCTTCGGGTAGCAGTTCGCGCTTTAGAAATGCCAATAACATTAACATTAACATTAACATTAACATCATTATTATTATTTGTTGAATACGAAGATTAACCGGTATTTTGTCAGGGTCTATCAACTTAGATTTGTATTTCTTGGGGCAGTTGAGCGCATTATACCACTTGACAAAGGCTTTTCGCTGAAACGTGTCACTTGCTTGCACAATAAACTATTGTTCTATCTACTGGTGTGCTGCATCACTTATTTCACATTCGAAATTATATATATATATATATATATATATATATATATATATATATATATATATATATATATATATCCGCAAAGTTACCTTAACAGAGGAGCCCACCACACGGGTAAGTATTTGCTTTACAATTTATTCAAGGCTGTTTGGCAAAGTTGGTAGGATCCGCAAGCAGTCATTACGCCAGACGCGTTTCGGGCCCCTGCCCTTAATCATTGGCTATGAACATCCGTATGCAGGAAAACATCGTGAGCACCTGGTATTTGGGCGCGGCCGCTCACACGGCCTTCTGGTCATTGTAGTGCCCAAGCTTTGTATTACTCCAGTGAGCTGTTAAACCTGCAACAAAAATAAAGTCCAATTATTTCCTCAGTGGGTGGTTTTGCTGTCCTCCATAATTTTGACAAGCACCTCGCTGCCTTGAAATAATGCACCCGTCCTGTTCGTAGTGACTACCGTTTGGCATCACTCAGGTCTGCAGAGAACTCTGGGTAGTTCTCAAATTGAGGTGGAAAGCAGCTCCTGTATAGAGGACCCTCAACACCAGCGACACTCTAGATCTGCTCACCTCAAATGTCTGTATATATATATATATATATGTGATCAAGGCCAGGAATTGACCGAAACGCGTCATGGCGGCATGGTGTTGTACTAATAAACACTATTTGCACTGAAATTGGTCTACTCTCGTTCTTCGAGTAGGAGCATTGGGCGAGCTTTACTGTATATATATATATATATATATATATATATATATATATATATATATATTTTTATTTTTTTTTGCAACAAAGGACGCGGCACTCGAGAACTGATTTTCTGCACAATTTATTCTTGGTTTGAGAAGTTGCCAAGAATAAATTGTGCAAAAATCAGTTCTGGAATGCCGCGTCCTTTGTTGCAAAAATTACTTTGGGCCAGGATCCGGCCCCTTTGCAGAGCACCAGCTGGTGAGCGCGCCAAACTAAAGGATCACATTGGAGGCCATATATATATATATATCCAAAGGAATCAAAATCCGGGGGAACAGATTGCTCGAGCCCACACGATCAATTAAGCAGGTACGTTTATTCACTTTGCAGACAAGGACGACGCGTTTCGACCACGTCCGTGGTCTTGGTCACATGACCTCCGCCTCCATTTACAAGTCTTTTAAAGGTACAGTAACAGATGTGCATTCATAGACATAAAGAAAATAAATGTTTCGTCACATTTGAATCATATAAGTGCAAAATTTTAAAGTTAAAAATAAAAGCAAGTAGCAGACTGAGCAATTGTGTATAGACTTAATATTGTTAAAGTGTCTCGTGATGAGAAGTTAAGGCTCGTGGCACATAGATGTGGTCTATGTAATGAGGTGCAATTTTCGTGCTTGGTTCTGACATCGCTATTGCAGTATTGTAACCTTGTTTTGGAGAACAAAAGGCTTACGGGTCTAGTGCCCCATGAAAAAATGTTTTACAGTGTGGAGTGAGGAATATGTCCTATCAATGTGCTGATCTGGTAAGATCAGCAGGCACGTTTGTGTTGTACATGAGTTCTTGATCAGTAGTGCAAGTGAAGGTATAGTACCCTATTGTCTACGTGAAAACAAGTGACTCGGAGTAGATGGGGGTGTCCGCCCGTGACTCCAGTGCTCATATGATTAACACGAACGTGATGTTCAGGTGACTCTCAGCTGCACTCCCCTGGGAAAATCAAACAAACGAAATGACATTATCGACATTGGTTCGAACCACATACATAGTACCATCTGTGCTCAAGAATGACATCTTGTTGGATAAATAGTACAAGAGCAAATCGTCTGCTGTTACAATGTTAAAAACAAGAAAGAGTGTGAAGTGAGAAGGAAGAGGTGGGAAGTGAGTTGTCCGTCAAGGCAAAGACAGTGACTCTCTCTAAAAATGTACAGGTGGGTATATAACTCCTCGTCCTGATTAAGGCCATCTGGGAATTTGGTGCCTGCTAAGAGGATGAAGCGTGACTCACGTTTGCGAAGGGCTGCTATTCGATTGCCTCCCCTTGGGTTAGGGTTGACTGTATCAAGTCCAAAGAGTCTGCCCCAAAGTGTCTGGCTGTGCTGTAGCTTGGATCGAGATTGGTAATTGCGCGCCAGTGATCTAAAATTCGCTTTTTTACTGCAAACGTTGTGGACCCCACGTACCAAAGGTCACACAGGCATACTATGGCATACACCACCAAATCTGTGTTGCAGGTTATCAGTTTGGGTATCCTCCATTGTGTTTTAGTTCTCTCTAGAGTGATCTCGGTGACATTACTGCTATGTTTGCAGGCTTTGCATTTTCCGCATTTGCGGAAGCCCTTAGCCTGCCTGAGCCAGTTGCTATCTTTCGGCTGGAGGTGACTGTGCACAAGTATGTCTCTCAATGATGCACTTTTCTTGTATGTGATGGATGGAGCTGCACTTATTTCGTTGCGTAAAATCGGGTCCTGTCTAAGGATGTCCTATCTGTTTTTAAGGATTCTGCGTATCTGATTAGATTGGCTGCAATATCTAGTGATGAACCTGGTGGGTTCTTTGGCCATATCATTGTGGGATCTCTTGGTTTTGCTTTTCTCTAAGATCTCTTCCCTGCACTGCTTCTCCACTCGCTTTTCTGCCTGGAGTAGTGCTTTTCTAGAGTACCCTCTCTCTTTGAATCTCTCTTTCATCTCCTGTTTGGTCTGTGTGTAGGATGCCTCTGTACTACAATTTCGTTTAGCTCTAAGGAATTCACTATAAGGAATTCCCCATCTAAAGCTGGGAGGGTGCGAGCTAGCGCAATGCAAAATCGAATTTCCTGCAGTCATTTTTCTGAATAAGCTCCTGTATAGAGCACCCTCAACACCAGCGACACTTTAGATCTGCTCACCTTAAATGTCTGTGAGTGTATATATATATATATATATATATATATATATATATGTATATATGTATATATACACATAGATATAGTTATGAAAGAAAA
This sequence comes from Calotriton arnoldi, assembly GCA_963921515.1. Classification (NCBI taxonomy): domain Eukaryota; kingdom Metazoa; phylum Chordata; class Amphibia; order Caudata; family Salamandridae; genus Calotriton; species Calotriton arnoldi. The sequence continues at coordinate 195,366 of CAWUFW010009247.1, read as the reverse complement.
GAGGTGTCCTCAACGAAGAAGCACTCTGAGACAGGCTGTTTCCTTTATTGAGCAACAGCAAAAACAGGAGCTTCCATTGGATTCCATGCAGTCTAAAGCGTTTTGGACTCAACAGTCCTTCCTCACAGGCCAGAAATGCAGCAAAGCAGAGAGCGACCACCTTCACATCATTAAATATCGTTCCGCCCTCCTGGGCCTCTAGTGAGTTCACAGATGCATGATGGTAAAGATAGTCCCATTTATTTCAAATCACCCCCAGTGGGTCTGACATTGTCTGCATTTTGATAAAAAATGTAAAATCACAACCCCAGTGGGCTAATCCAATGTCTTGTTCCTTAATTCACTGGAAATAATCAGAGCCTGTCAATCCCAAGGTGACAAACAATCACAGTCACTCAGGACCCGCAGTGTCAGCAGTGGTGCTTCCTCATGGCTGGGCAGGCCGTAATATTTGAAAGAAAAGAGGTGTCCTCAACAAAGAAGCACTCTGAGACAGGCTGTTTCCTTTATTTAGCAACAGCAAAAACAGAAACTTCCATTGGATTCCATGCAGCCTAATGCGTTTCGGACTCAACAGTCCTTGCTCACAGGCCAGAAATGCAGCAAAGCAGAGAGTCACATGACGGCCCATCGGGGCGGGACTCTATTAAAAAGGTATTCAGGTTCCTGCAATCATGCTGCTGCCTCTCTGTGCTTTGCCTGTGATCAAGGACTGCTATGTCCGAAACGCGTTAGGCAGATGGAATTTTAAGGCAATGGAAGTTCCTGATTGTGCTGTGTTCCTAATAAAGGTAAGCCTTTTGCGAGTGCGTTCTCGTCGAGGGCACCTCTTTCATTGTATAGGCGCCCCGCTGCGGATGGCAGCTCCAGGACGCGGTGAAGCAGACAGCGTCCAAGGAACGCCGTGACCGTTTTGGCAGGTGCAGTAGCAGGGACTCAGTGTTGCTTCATACAGCTATCTACTATAGGATTTTAACTTGAACTGAGAGGCTTTCCTGCCATCCATTGTGGGTTTCACTTTCACATGACTGCGCACTACAAGGACCACAATTCTGTTGTGGTATACGCCCACTGGGCGGAACTTTATTTCATCGCTGCGAATGCGGCGTAACATTTCTGCAGTTGTACCTCTCTGGACACCAGTGAGCAAGGGCTAGCGAGCCCGAAACATGTTTGGTGATATCTTGTGCTGTGGAGGTGATGCTGTTTATCCCTGCAATCCTGCCAATAAAGAAGGTTTACACGTGCGTGTGTGGCGCCTCAACTGTTGGGCTCTTTCATGTGGATGTATAGCGGCCCTGCCCGGGTCGCGAGGCGCCCCGCTGCGGATGGCAGCTCCAGGACGCGGTGAAGCAGACAGCGTCCAAGGAACGCCGTGACCGTTTTGGCAGGTGCACTAGCAGGGACTCAGTGTTGCTTCATACAGCTATCTACTATAGGATTTTAACTTGAACTGAGAGGCTTTCCTGCCATCCATTGTGGGTTTCACTTTCACATGACTGCGCACTACAAGGACCACAATTCTGTTGTGGTATACGCCCACTGGGCGGAACTTTATTTCATCGCTGCGAGTGCGGCGTAACATTTCTGCAGTTGTGCCTCTCTGAAGACCAGTGAGCAAGGGCTAGCGAGCCCGAAACATGTTTTGTGATATCTTGTGCTGTGGAGGTGATGCTGTTTATCCCTGCAATCCTGCCAATAAAGAAGGTTTACACGTGCGTGTGTGGCGCCTCAACTGTTGGGCTCTTTCATGTGGATGTATAGTGGCCCTGCCCGGGGCGCGAGGCGCCCCGCTGCGGATGGCAGCTCCAGGACGCGGTGAAGCAGACAGCGTCCAAGGAACGCCATGACCGTTTTGGCAGGTGCACTAGCAGGGACTCAGTGTTGCTTCATACAGCTATCTACTATAGGATTTTAACTTGAACTGAGAGGCTTTCCTGCCATCCATTGTGGGTTTCACTTTCACATGACTGCGCACTACAAGGACCACAATTCTGTTGTGGTATACGCCCACTGGGCGGAACTTTATTTCATCGCTGCGAGTGCGGCGTAACATTTCTGCAGTTGTGCCTCTCTGGACACCAGTGAGCAAGGGCTAGCGAGCCCGAAACATGTTTGGTGATATCTTGTGCTGTGGAGGTGATGCTGTTTATCCCTACAATCCTGCCAATAAAGAAGGTTTACACGTGCGTGTGTGGCGCCTCAACTGTTGGGCTCTTTCATGTGGATGTATAGTGGCCCTGCCCGGGTCGCGAGGCGCCCGCTGCGGATGGCAGCTCCAGGACGCGGTGAAGCAGACAGCGTCCAAGGAACGCCGTGACCGTTTTGGCAGGTGCACTAGCAGGGACTCAGTGTTGCTTCATACAGCTATCTACTATAGGATTTTAACTTGAACTGAGAGGCTTTCCTGCCATCCATTGTGGGTTTCACTTTCACATGACTGCGCACTACAAGGACCACAATTCTGTTGTGGTATACGCCCACTGGGCGGAACTTTATTTCATCGCTGCGAGTGCGGCGTAACATTTCTGCAGTTGTGCCTCTCTGGACACCAGTGAGCAAGGGCTAGCGAGCCCGAAACATGTTTGGTGATATCTTGTGCTGTGGAGGTGATGCTGTTTATCCCTGCAATCCTGCCAATAAAGAAGGTTTAAACGTGCGTGTGTGGCGCCTCAACTGTTGGGCTCTTTCATGTGGATATATATATATATATATATATATATATATATATATATATATATATATTTATATTCCAAATGAAAGAGGCTCACGCTAGAGGTGCCACACACAGCGCGTTTAATCACCTTCTCTGTTGGGAGGAATGCAGGGCACAAAGTACACCAAGAACAGCAGTGATATGCACCAAACGCGTTTCGAGGCTTCCATAGCCCTTGCTCACTGGCATCTCGAGAGGGACACAGCTGATGAAATTTACACTGCACTCGCAGTGATGTTTAAGTCCTGCCATCAGTGGGCGTGTTCTGTAAGCATTCTGGTCTCAGTAGTCTTTCATTGTTGTTATCCCCCAAACAGTCTCTAATCCCACTGGGTCGCTGTTCACAGGTAAGTTGGGGCCCCACATCAGTTTCACCTCACAACACTGGTACACGCTGTTTCTTTGTGCTCACCATCATCGGCGAAAGGAGCTGCTAAGTCCGCAGCGGGGCACCTCGCGACCGAGCAGACCGCTAATATTCCAAATGAAAGAGGCTCACTCTAGAGGTGCCACACACAGCGCGTTAAATCACCTTCTCTGTTGGGAGGAATGCAGGGCACAAAGTACACCAAGAACAGCAGTGATATGCGCCAAACGCGTTTTGGGCTTCCATAGCCCTTGCTCACTGGCATCTCGAGAGGGACACGGCTGATGAAATTTACACCACACTCGCAGTGATGTTTAAGTCCTGCCTTCAGTGGGTGTGTGCTGTAAGCATTCTGGTCTCAGTAGTCTTTCATTGTTGTTCTCCCCCAAAAAGGTCTCTAATCCCACTGGGTCACTGTTCACAGGTAAGTTGGGGCCCCGCATCAGTTTCACCTCACAACACTGGTACACGCTGTTCCTTTGTGCTCACCAACATCGGCGAAAGGAGCTGCTAAGTCCGCAGCGGGGCACCTCGCGACCGAGCAGGCCGCTAATATTCCAAATGAAAGAGGCTCACGCTAGAGGTGCCACACACAGCGCGTTTAATCACCTTCTCTGTTGGGAGGAATGCAGGGCACAAAGTACACCAAGAACAGCAGTGATATGCGCCAAACGCGTTTTGGGCTTCCATAGCCCTTGCTCACTGGCATCTCGAGAGGGACTCGGCTGATGAAATTTACACCACACTCGCAGTGATGTTTAAGTCCTGCCTTCAGTGGGCGTGTGCTGTAGGCATTCTGGTCTTTCCTTGTTGTTATCCCCCAAACAGTCTCTAATCCCACTGGGTCGCTGTTCACAGGTAAGTTGGGGCCCCGCATCAGTTTCACCTCACAACACTGAAGGCAGGACTTAAACATCACTGCTGTTTAATTATGATGTTTCATGCTGCTATTTTGAACTTATTTAAAGTTTTTATTATGCCCATTCTGTTTTTTTGATGTAGTGAGTAACCTATTAATAGGTTATTATACTTTGCCTATTTTGCACAGTAAGTCCAATATTTAATGTGCCTTTGTGATTATGGTTGTATTGATTTGCTATTTTCTGTTTCAATCAGTAGACGCATTTGCTTCTGGGGTTACGATAAAAACAATGATTGCTATAACGATGACCCAAATACGATTTTATCTATAAATCGTTTTTTTGAACATTAATATTTTGATGTTACAACTTGAACAGAATATATTTTAGATCAATTTATTTGCACATTTGTATTTTGTATTTTGCACATATATTATAGAGATACTAAACTTACTGACGTAGAATGTAGTCTGTTGTTTATGCACATGAATTGGGTGAGCTTGTTTTTACAGGCAATTGTGCACTTCTGTGGTTTTTAAATGAGTTCCCGGAAAGAAGATGCATCGTGTAAGTTGGCGGAGTACTACTACGCGGAATTCCACCGCTTCCCACTTAATAAAACAGAGACCTCATATACTTTTGGTAAAATAACAAGTATCTTTGTCTTTACATGCTAAAATGCATATAGTCATTTCACAAAAGTGAAAATAAAAGTTTAGCAAGCAGTGAGAGAGGTGATGATTTTGAGATCCTCCTAACCTAGGGAGAAAACCAAGCAGATGCCTTGAAAACAAAGAGCAGATCTTGCTGAACGATTCGGTGGTGGTCCCATCCTCTTAGGACCACCCCAAGCACAGTTATGGGCAAAAATACAATCCCAACCAAAGGCCCTACAAAGCATTATGGGACGAGATTAGCAGTGGGCAGTGGATATTATAGCATCCAATATCAAAATAATTCTGTAAAGAGCTGCAGTTCAACTGGTCAGTTACTAGGTGTCCTCACGAGTCAAATGCAAAAGCATTGAAATTATTACATCAAGCTGCAGTTCCACTAGTCGTTACTAGATGTCCCTCACGAGTCAAATGCAAAAGCATTGAAACCCTTTCATGAAGCTGCAGTTCAGTTCTTTGTAGAATTTATAGTATTAGCTCTCAGCTCAGGGTTTCAATGCTTTGCATTTGACTCGTGAGGGACACCTAGTAACAACTAGTGGAACTGCAGCTTCATGAAAGGGTTTCAATGCTTTTGCATTTGACTCGTGAGGGACATCTAGTAACGAATAGTGGAACTGCAGCTTGATGTAATAATTTCAATGCTTTTGCATTTGACTCGTGAGGGACACCTAGTAACGACGAGTTGAACTGCAGCTCTTTGTAGAATTATTTTGATATTGGATACTATAGTATTCACTGCCCACTGCTAATCTCATTCCATAATGCTTTGCAAAGTCTTTGGTTGGGATTGTATTTTTGCCCATAACTGTGCTTAGGGTGGTCCTAACAGGATGGGACCACCACTGAATCTTTCAGCATGATGTGCTCTTTGTGTTCAATGCATCTGCTTGGTCCTCCCCCGAGGTTAGGGGGATCCCAAGATCATCACCTCTCATTGGCAATTTTAATTTTAATTTCAAAGTTCGGCTGATATTTTAATTTTAATTTCAAAGTTCACTTTTGTGAATTGGTTATATGCTTTTTAGCATGTAAAGTTGCTTTATCAAAGCATTTGTGGGTGCAGTTTAGTAGCTGATTCCACTACGCAGAGGCTGTGTCGAGTGAAACGCGTCATGGCAGGCATTATGCCTGTTTTATTTTGTGGACTATTTATTAATAAATTCACTGCTCTCTCCACCAACATTGCGTTGTAAATCGCAATTTCTTTGGGAGTGTCTGAGGTCCGTGCCTGGTGGTTCTGTCCGATCGAGTGGCAGACAGGAGTTTTCGTGTAAAGTCTCTTCATCCGGAGCGGGCTGTTTCCGGATTCAAGGACCCTCCCATTTGTTTGAGGCACAGCTGATATTCAGCCATCTGCGTTTTTGCGCATAGGTTCTTTTCTCTGAAAGAGATTTGCAAGTGCTGTGCCCCCCGTTGAGGTTATTCAACACAAGTTCCGGATTGTTTTCCTGACGGCGTGAAGCTGTGGAGTCTGTTTGGTCGGAGGACCTGGAGAGCTGCATGAGGAGCGCCGGTAAGGAGACCTTCGGTGTGGTGTTATATACGTTAAATATCAACGGGTTACGGGATTCACCTCATTCTTGTACCTTTTGGAGGAGCAGCTAAATCGATATATTGTTATATCCACAATGTTTTCCAACGATGCAATTCGTGAAAGGGAATCAGTGGCGGAGGCCCTGTTCCAGAATTTACCTAATGTTACCAATGAACACAGAGTTCCCGCTACAGAAACAAATAATAATGATGTGAGGTTTTTACTAAAGACATTAGAGAAACTTCTCAAAAATGAACTATCAAAATGGTGGGAGAAAAAATCATTAGAGAAATACTGTGATGCCAATCGTGTTCCAAGAGGTTTGTGTGTGCTCATTACACCTACATTTGAAAATCCGAACCCCCTAATGTTGCAAGAATGGGCCGAGAACAACTTGCAGGCATCAATGAACATGATTCACATTTTAATCAAATATGCCGAAATCGATCGTAATGCTCTTTTGGTAGAAATAGACCACATTAATGGTTTACTGGATGCTACAGGACAAACGGATTTAATTAACAAAGGAAAGAGTGACATAGAAACACGTATCAAAAAACACGAAGAAACCATCAAAGAACGCAAAATATATAAGTTTGCACATGATCAGAATGATTACGCAACTGGTAGAATTTTTACGTTTGTGCGCAAATATGACAACTATAAGAGACAAGCACTCACCAGTGGGAGTTTAGTTACTAAACAAGGACTCGCTAGAAGTGAAGTCATGGTTAATGAAGGGGACTCTGATACTACCTCCCTAACATCCAACAGTGAATCTGATGATGGTCAACCTAGCACGTCTGGGGCCTCAGCAATAGGGCCCAACAATTTCACACCAGGAGAAGAATTACATTTTCTCAGCGAGGACCGGCGGTATACCTTGCGCCCCCGCAAACCTCAGCAGCAGCAAGGGGAACAGTTAATCGGCGCAGGAGGGAGAGGCGGACAAAACACCGCAAAAACTATCTCGAGAGGGAATGTACGAAGGAATTGGAAAAGATAAACAGTGACAACTACAACACAGTCATCAACCTTACGGACACTGTTTTATCCAAGGCTGAAACCCAACGTTTAGCGCTGGGTCTCTCTTATTGTCCGAAAAATCGTTTTTCATACAACATGACCAGGATTGATGTTTTTAAATTCATTAGAAAAATATAACTAATAAAACATTTCCAACTCAATAAATTCCCCGGAGCAACAACAGAAGACTTTCCTAATGCAAGCAATACAGATGGGATTCTTCAAGTTAAAGATATACCCAATTTGCAACTACTACACGATCTAGCAATAGAGGCAAATGGAGATGACTTACAAACGGCTTCATTAGCTTTAGACATAGGTTCAAATAAATCAGCTCCTAGTCCTTTTCGTCCTGCTTCCACCTTTCTTCCTTTAATGCAGAAAGATGCGGTTGACGTATTTAGTGACAGAGTGATAGCCGAACTAAAGATTTTGAACAGAACTGTGACAACCACCCAACGTCTTAGACTATAGGAATATACAATATCATGCTCTGATTACAAAACTTCAAAAGAATCAAGACCTTATTATTAACAAGTCAGATAAGAGAGCGAATACTGTCCTGTGGTCTAGAACGCAATATTTGGCAGAAGCTGATTGTCATTTGTCAGACATAACATGCTATAAAAAATCGTCCAAATGTGAAATGCGATCAGCTCATGAAATGACACGAAAACGTTTCCATCATTGGAAACTAAATGGCTTACTGACCAGGGAAGAAATGAATTTCCTTAATGTGGAACATCCGGTCACTCCCATGCTTTATTTTCTGCCGAAAGTTCACAAAAAGACCACGCCTATACCAGGAAGCCCGATTATTTCTGCCCAGAGAAGCATGAATGAAAATCATTCTAAATACGTGGATTATTTTTTGCAACCGCATGTAGTCTCTTTACCATCGTATATAAGAGATACGACAGATTTTTTAAATAAGATCAAAGATGTGGTATGGCATTCTAATTATCCGTTAGTGGTTATGGACATTGAATCGCATTATACAAGTATTAATCATGTGAATGGCTTAATTGCAACCAAACATTTTTTAGAGAATAGAGACATCAATATGAGAGAACATAACCGTATGCTTTTGGAAATGATTGAATTGTGTTTATTGAACAACTATTTTTTATTTCAACATGATGTGTACCAACAGGTGAGAGGTATGGCGATGGGGGCATGCTTCTCCCCAAGCTATTCATGTTTACATGTTGGCTGGTGGGAGAGGCATGTCCTCATGACAGAGCACCAACATTGGTATAAACACATAATCCATTATTGGCGTTATATAGATGATATTTGTCTGATTTGGAATGGAACAAGAGAAGCAGCTATAGAATTTGTAGGAGCTATTAACTCCAATGAATTGAATTTAAAGTTCCCTGCTACTATTGATAATTCCAGTGTCGAGTTTCTACATGTTCTTTTGTATATTAATGAAGGGAAATTACACACTAAGCTTCATAGAAAAATCACTGCTGGAAACTCGATATTACATGCAGACAGTTCACATCCACGCCATTTGATTAAAAGCATACCGTATGGCAAATTTATTCGGATTCGCAGAATCTGCAGTTCAGAGGCAGTCTCTATTGAATGTCAACAGGAAGCATTATGCAGATTCTTGGATCAAGGTTATAAAAAAACCACACCTGATCCAAGCTTTAACTAAAGCGAACAGTCTGCCAAGAGAAACATTACTAATGCCCAAAGTAAATAACATTATGGATACAGGATGTAAGTCCCAAAATGAGGTGCACACAATTCGACTGATTACTACCTTCAGTCAACAGGAAGAAAAAATACGCAGGATTATATTCTCAGAATATCACTTTAGGCTCCATCTTACCTACTTTGCCTGCAATCACCTTTAGAAGGGCGCCCTCAATGAGGGATGCCCTAGTTAAGCCTATGCCGGAGGTTAAATCTAAAAGCACTTGGCTTACAAAAACAGGCTTCTTTAAGTGCAATTCTTGTCGCGCTTGCACATTTGCCAAAAATGCGACCCACTACAAGACAGCTTTTAGTGAGAAAGAGATAGATATTAAAGAACATCTCACATGCCGTACTGAGTATGCCATATACAAATTAAGATGCACCTGCGGCCTAGAGTACATTGGCAGCACCCAAGCTCCCAGTACACAAACATATCCTCCAACATGTAAGGGCCATTGTAAATTCCGACCCAAACTATCCGGTCGCCAGGCATTTTAAATTAGTGCATAATAACAAGCTGAAAGACCTGGAATATACAGTTTTAGGGGCTGTTCCCATACCCGGACGGGGAGGGAACCGTGAGAGGCTATTATGGCAACGTGAATCCCATTTTATTCTAGCCCTCGACACTAGAATCCCCAATGGCCTTAACATGAGTGAGGACTTGCATAACTTTCTCTAGTCTGACCTGCTCCACGATGTAAGTACCTACTTGGTCATTCACAATTATTTTCCAATTATTTGGTTAAGATTGGTATTACAATCTATGCATGACTATAGTGGTATAGCATCATATACAGAATATACATTTTTAGCTGGAGTAACTGTGTTCGTGTATGATATTTTAACAATTTGGGATAGTGTATTTTTCTGTGAACTATGCATTGACATTTGCACTTGCACTTTACGATCATTTAGGCCTAAATGATATTATTTTCAAGCTGCTAATGAACCTGTAAGTTGCACAGCACTATTTTGCAATTTACTGTTTACACTTTGCACTTTATGTAGTATGTTATTAATACAGACAGACATGATGATTGTTTTAGGCATTGTTGCTGATATTTGTTTGTAAATCAGAATGGATTTAAGCAGCCGGGATCGCTGACTCTGACTTGATGAGTCTAAGTATAATTGCACTTGCACTTTATGTCTTAAGAACTATTCTATTTATGCCCGAGGCGGAGAGCCCTACAGGAGACGCCTCTACAACCTGCGGGGGGCGGGGTGTGCATTGGGCCTTGCTGCTGGCTTGGTGCGCGCTCTGCCTTCTACCTTCTTCCCGGGGCTGCCCTGCTCGCCCTCTCCGGAGACGGGGGTGCACTGGGGGTGCTATCACCGGTGCTGCCTCGAGTGCATTGCCCCCTGCATGGGCCGGAGGAGGTCTTGGCGATTTACCTGTCCGGGAGCTCTGGTGCACCGGTGGAGCTGTGGGCAGCGGACAGAGCTGGACTAGCCTGTTGGTCTGATTGAGTGCCTCTGGCTCAGGCTTGACGACAGATAACGGCTCTAACATACGCTCCTACGATCATGGGCAAGGCCGATCCCAAGCAGCCTAAGATTCATTTGAAACTAGCGACAGACACGCTAATATGGGAGACATCGGTGAGGCGGGCACTGCCCACGCTCCGGATGACACTATAGATCGCCCAGAAGAGGACATGGGATCAATCTTGCTGGAGGTGCAATCTGGCCTTAAAACCATCGACGGCAAAATCGACGCACTAGCCTCCAGTCTCGACGCGGTCAAGAAAAAAGTAGAACAGCATGAAACACGACTGGATGGCATGGAGAACAGGTTATCGGACACGCAGGACTCACAGGCTGAATCGCGGGCACAACTCATGAGCATGGAAAAGGTGCTAGAAGTCATCAAGGCGAAGAACGAAGACCTGGAAGCGCGGTCTAGACGTAATAACCTCAGAATTCTTGGCCTTCCGGAGTCGAGCGGCCATATCGAAAATGGAACCTTTCATTGAGACTCTCCTGCGCGAGCTGTTTGGGTCCGTGCTCTCCCCGTGTCAATGACTATAGAGAGGGCGCATCGCTCACTGGGCCCTCGTCCGGTGCCGGGTGCCCCACCGCGTCCGATTATAGCATGCTTACTCAATTATGCAGACCGGGATGCTATTCTCCGAGAGGCGAGGGCTAAGAGCCCCATCACTCACAATGGCAATAACCTGTCCTTTTTCCGGATTACACCCCAGCGGTGCAGGCTGCCCGACGAGACTTCGTACCGGTGAAAAGGCTCCCTACAGTCCTCCTCCGTTCCTTACGCCATGCTCTACCCTGCTAAATTGAAAATTTCTCATGACGGGCAAGCTCACTTTTTACAGACCACAAGTCAGCCTTGAAGTTTGCAAAACACATCTGCCCGAGCCGGAATGCCAAGGTCGCCTCTAGCGGGCCCTCTAATTCCCCAGCTTTGAGTGACAATGACTAATGTGGTTCTTCTATATTGCATTGAATTGATGACTATGTATGTCCGCTATTCTCCGGCTAGGCCATAATCTCTATTTTTTGTTTAACATAAATTGCATGAATCCGCTGCACATGGGTGCCAAGTGACTTCTCAAGACAGCATGCCACGGCATTGATATTGGTTGGTTGTTGGTGCACTCTCTTTTTCATGTGAGCATGAGACAGGATGGGGGATTTTTGACATGGTAGCCCGGCCGCCCTGCCGTATGGTAGGTGTATGCCGTCGATTCTTCCCCCCCACGGGAGTTCCCCTATTTGTTGGAAGTTTCACAATGGGATTTGGGGTTTGTAAAGGGAGGGAGGGGGGATCATATTCTCGACCTAATTGGGAGGTTGTAGTGGGAGGGGGGAGGTTTCGGGGATTGGTTTCATGGGCAGTTGCTACCTATTTTAATGTTGTAGTACAGGGGATTGATCAATGTGGTTGGGTTGGCACCAGGATGAGACAGCATATTTTTAATGGAATATATCGGGGTTACCAGGAGAAAGCTCCAATTGTGATGAAAGACGTTCCGGGAGGCCATGGGTGATGGATACAGGTATATGACATGGAACATTAGAGGGTTAAACTCCCCCAAGAAAATTCGTCAAACATTTGCATACTTGAACAGGCATGGTACGCAGATTGCTTTCCTTCAAGAGACCCATTTAACTAAAGCTACAGAGTCTAAGGTGGCGAACAAAAGGGCTGGGTTCAAGTTAGCCTCCTCGTATTCTTCATACGCCAGGGGGGTTCCTCATACTGATTAAAAAGGGTATACCGTTTACTCCACATAGAACACATATAGACGATGGAGGACGCTGCGCCATGGTACAGGGCAAGCTTGGTACGACACTGATCACGTTCATAAACACATACGGTCCCATAGCAGACGGAACCAGAAATATTCCAACGTTATGTATAGCACACTGCGAGACTGGCCGGAGACCACCATAGTGTGGGGGTATCTCAATACTTACCTGAATCCTAACTTAGATAAGTCCAGCCCACAGGGCATTCGCACGCCTAGAGTGGCCCATAGTATTAATAATGCCATCCTGGAATTTGGGCTGGTGGATGTCTGGCGCCTTCGACACGGAGATGCGCGGGAGGGTACTCATGCCACTCCTGCCCACGGCAGTTGGTCCCGGCTGGACTGGCTGCTCAGCGAAAGCGCTGCTGCGTGGGTAACTGATGTCGCCACGCTTCCGCGTACGCTTTCTGATCATAATCCGGTGCAACTGGTACTCACCCCCCCGGCCGCAGCCCGACGGCCGTTCACCTGGCGCTTCCAATCGTCCGCATTACTGGATCCCATATATGCCGACACTATACATAAAGCCATAGTGCAATACTTCGAGATCAATAAGGGCACTGTGGATAGTGCGGCAATCTTGTGGGAAGCATTCAAAGTGACGATTACGTGGGTGTGTATTAGCACTACCGCTGGCATTCTTAAAGACCTCAGGACGCAACTCACTGTAGAATAGAGAGCATACTACAGGGCCTGGAGAGGGCTTATACGGCTCATCCCACCTCTGATACACTGGCACAAATTCATGAACTGATTCTGGAATATGATACACTAGCGGAGTCAGAGATTAAATATTTGTCAAAACGACACATAGCCAGGAAATATGGCGAGAGCGGAAGGCCGGGTCGGGTTTTGGCTGAGAGACTGAGAGTGCGCGCAGAGCACCATTACATAGACAAAATAACGGACACCGCTGGAGTCGAGCACTACAACCCTGTGGACATAGTGGAGCAATTCAGAGGGTACTACGCCACTATATACACCTCCCGGGGAACGCAACAGAAGAGTTCTTAGAGAACATTGCCTGTGCGTGGTTAGCTGATGATCATCGGGATTATTTGAATCATCCAATTGATGCGGATGACATAAAAGCGGCCATCAGAGCTCTACCCAATGCTAAAGCGCCTGGGCCAGATGGGCTCACTGCAGAATTTTATAAGGCATACGCGGATCTTCTCACGCCGCACCTTCTGGAGATGTATGCGGAGGCACATGAAACTGGGACTTTACCCCCATCTCTCCGTCAGGCTCTGATTGTCACTTTGCTAAAAAAGGACAAGCCACCTGATGCATGCGAATCGTATCGTCCACTCTCGCTGATAAATATCGACACTAAAATTTTAGCAAAAATTCTAGCCACAAGGCTCCAACCCCTAATGCCCAGCTTGGTCCTTCCGGACCAATCGGGCTTTATCCCTGAGCGGTCCACGTCCCACAATCTACGGACTATTTTTGCAATGCTCCATGTCCTTAACCCACAATTGCATGCTGCAGAGGTGTTGCTCGACGCCGCTAAAGCGTTCGACTCCATTGAATGGTCTTATATGTTTCGCATATTGCGGCGGATGGGGTTCCCACCTCTCTTTTTGGGCTGGGTGCGGATACTGTATGAGAATCCATCGGCGTGGGTCCGAGTGGGTGGGCTGACGTCTGAGTCCTTCGATATTAAGCGTGGTACCCGACAGGGGTGCCCCCTCTCGCCGTTACTGTTCGCTATCGCATTGGAGCCCCTGGCTTGTGTGATCCGTCAACGGCAGAGGGAAACGGCTCTCAACTTTCATCACAGACCGGTTGGTATCTCATTATATGCTGACGATATGGTGCTCTTCGTGCAGGACCTGGCTCGGTATCTGGCCCCAGTGCTCCGAGAATATATTAGGTTTGGGCTCATCTCGGGACTCACAATTAATTGGGAAAAGTCGGTGGTTATCCCTCTGACGGCAAACACTACCTCTCCAGCCATGGAATTCCCGCTGATCTGGACCACTGATCCGGTCAAATACTTGGGGGTCTGGGTCCATCGTGACCCGGATGTTGTTATGCGGGAAAACTATGGGAGGGCCTGTGTTAAATTGGACGAGCAGATTGGAAGATGGATAGCGCTGCCATTGTCCTTGGCGGACCGCATCACAATTATAAAGATGGTAGTACTGTCGCGTTTTTTATATCTGTTTGCCAATATCCCGATCACACCGACGCAACTTTTTTTAACACATTGCGCGCCTCTCTGCTCAAGTTGATCTGGGGAGGAAACAAGCGAGGTGAGTTGGACTACCCTCACGTTAGATTATGATAAGGGGGATTTAGTGTACCGGATCCCTACCTGTATTACCTGAGCTCAAGCGCAATACGCTTACTTTTGGCTGCATCCACATGCTTACACCCCACACGTGGCAGTGGAAGAGGGAGACGCCTATCCGACACCTTTATATAGTTTATTTACTCATTCACGCCGTGGTACTCCAAAGTCTGAAATCAACACGCTTGACACAACAATCGCAGCCTGGCAGGCTATAGGCCGCCTTGCGGATAAGTTGCCCATTTATGCTCCGGCGTTGCCCCTGGGACATCACGCGGCTATATCTGTAACACAGGAGGTGGGCCCTCTGCGATCGCTTCCGGAGGCAGGCATCACTACAATGCAAGACCTATATCCAAATGGTTCTTTTCTGGACACTGAGGACCTTCAATACATAGCTAATCCTACCGTACTCTTTCAGTTCACGGTTCACAGGTTGAGGCTTGCGATGCGTTCACACTACACTTCCTATCCACTAGAACCCGCTACTCTGCATCCCCTGCAACTGTTGCTGACGACACCGAGAAAATTGGTCACGAAATTGTACAGGGCTATAAGAGCAGAGAGGGTCCACGGGCCAGACAGAAGCCTCAACAGGTGGAATGATGGGCTGTCTGTTCCTGTAACCGAGAAGGAGTGGGAACATGTTTGCACTCTCACCAGTAAACTCACGCCGAATGGGAATCTTCGAATTATTCACCTTAAGTATTTGCATCAGACATATCATACGCCTCTCCGGCTACACAAATATGGACTGCGAGACACTAGCTGCTGTAAGAGATGCGGTCACATCGATGCGGATTTCCTATACCTTGCGTGGGAGTGTGGGAGGGTGGCGCGCTTCTGGGAACGGGTGATACATCACATACACGACATGTCAGGGGTTGAGTTGCAATGCACGCCATTGGTTTGCCTGCTGTGCTACGTCCCACATCTGAGAGGGGCGAGGGGTAAATTCGTACGACTCGCGCTATTAATGGCCAAACGTCGAGTCGCTATTAGGTGGGGGGGTGCCAGCGCCGCGTGTTGATCACTGGCTCAAAGACCTGGTTTACTGTAAGGACAACATGGAACTATATTTAGAGGAACTCCCAACTACATCCAAGCCCAAGGACATATGGGAGCCACTGCGCCAATTTCTGCAGCGACAGACGGTGGCTACTCCCTAACCTGGAACTAATGTACCCAATCCATTGACCGGTCTTTCATTCCTCATGTACGTGGATGTATCTGTTATGATAAGTAATGGTTGTGTCTTCTGGTGCTGATCAATCATATGATGTTTAATTTTTGTAGATCCGTATCTGTACTGTCTTATATAGCAACATTGTAGAGCATTTTGCTTGAAAATCAATAAATAAAATGTAAAAAAAAAAAAAAAAAAACTATTCTATTTATGGCTCATCCTTATTTATGTAGGTTTTAGATCCTGTTGATAGTAGTCACTCTCAGCCCCCATCATTCGACGATTACAATTTACTGTTTAATTATGATGTTTCATGCTGCTATTATGAACTTATTTAAAGTTTTTATTATGCCCATTCTGTTTTTTGATGTAGTGAGTGCCTATTTTGCACAGTAAGTCCAATATTTAATGTGCCTTTGTGATAATGATAGTATTAATTTGCTATTTTCTGTTTCAATCAGTAGACGCATTTGCTTCTGGGGTTACGATAAAAACAATGATTGCTATAACGATGACCCAAATACGATTTTATCTATAAATCGTTTTTTTGAACATTAATATTTTGATGTTACAACTTGAACAGAATATATTTTAGATCAATTTATTTGCACATTTGTATTTTTGCACATATATTATAGAGATACTAAACTTACTGACGTAGAATGTAATCTGTTTATGCACATGAATTGGGTGAGCTTGTTTTTACAGGCAATTGTGCACTTCTGTGGTTTTTAAATGAGTTCCTCGGAAAGGAGACGCATCATGTGACCAAGCTCGCTGTGTCAGTGAAGCAGCGTCATGGCAGGCATTATGCCTGTTTCATTTTGTGGACTATTTATTAATAAATTCACTGCTCTCTCCACCAACATTGCGTTGTAAATCGCAATTTCTTTGGGAGGATGTGAGGTCCGTGCCTGGTGGTTCTGTCCGATCGAGTGGCAGACAGGAGTTTTCGTGTAAAGTGTATATACTGCCCAACAATGCAGAAAAATCACATAATCAGTACAACATCCACATATGAGAATGAGAGGGATAAAAACATTGAATAAAATAAGCAAAGAACGTTGGTGACTAACATGTGAACTACATGTCCCACAATGCTTCATGATGGGCAGTAGTGGGTGATGACTATATAAGTGGAAAAAAAAGATGGACTCACATGACCGTGAACAAGACCCGTGGAGGTTGAAACGTGTCGGTGGTGGTAATGGGTGAAATTTGCACATTTGCAAATAAAGTGTTGAAAGTTTGAACAAACAAATCTCCTCGTGTGCGGTGAAGCCTTATGGAAGTTTTTGGTTGGAAATCTGAATACGAGGGTCGGTCCACCCTTGACACCAGCACCCCCTGTGGAAGAGAGTGCACTACCAAGGATCAATTGGTGGAAAAAAAATTTTGGGCATAAAATAATAATGTACTTTACATTTTTATGACGTGTTCTCAGAATGAAAACTACAACAATCTTTACGATGTTCTAAAAATTTCAAAAACAAACCTTGTACTCACTCTTAAAACTCCTGCACTATTTGCACATTGTTATATGAATTCATATGTTACTGCTCTAGCCAGAACTGAAATTGTTTGTAAATATTTGCACAAAGTTTTTTAGTCAGGATTGACGCAAGCCTAGTCTTTCTTCTTATAGAAAGAAATGTGGGAAAATGCACTGAGCACTTTAAATGAGACATTCTAGGCTCTGGGACTCTATGGTCCAGTAGAAGGCTGGGAGCCGAAACGCGTAGACCGTCCTCTACCGTTTTGTAATTGCACTATGGTTTAATAAAAATACACATACTTGAACATCTTCTGAGCGTGGTGCTGTGATCCTTCACCGAATCCAACTGGAACGGAGGAACGGAGGAATTCAGAATATATATATATATATATATATATTTGTTTTTTTTAAATTTATTTCCTGACAGCGATAACAATAAGCTGGATTACAGAGACAAATATGCATTCTTGAATTTATCATTTTGTCTTTTGCTTAAAGAACTACACGAGTTACTTAATAATACACATTTACCAATCTGCACATTACATATACCAACAAAAAGCGGATCCAGATAAGCAGCCAACGTAAGGCCTGGAATATGAACAGTGCTCAGCAATCAAGCCATTACACCATTCAAAAGAGTGCAACAGGCATGTGCGTTTCTACTTAGTGTGGTTACCAGTGTCGCAAAAATATTCTGATGAAACTCCTTGTTTTGTGGCACAGGAACTGATGGAAGAAGGCAATTGCTGGGTACTAAAATTTCATATTCAACCCCTACTGTTTCATTTAATCTGCTTCTGAAAAGCTTTAAATTCATTTAGAGGTTTAACACTTACTGTGTATTTTTATCAAGTTCTTACAGTTTCATTACACTCTAAGGCTGTGTGACATTATTTATTGTGAATTGGTAGGGATGAAAATGGTGAAATGACACCAGTGTAAGCATTTACTTCCTTCAACTACTGGGATTATCGCTAGAAAACTAACTACCCACAATAAAGCAAGGAAATATGCAGTCTTTAGAACCCACCTTCATATTCAGCAAGACACTTCATTCAGCACTTACCAACCAAGTCATAGAATCTAATCCAAAGTGGCAGTGTACCTCCAACTTACTCTTTCATGTACTCTAATGAACACCACACATATGTTTAACAAATATTTTTCACATAGAGGTTTGTTCTATATTGTTTCAAATAAGATGTGAAAATGCTGAAAAGTACATTTAAAACTCTGTGAAATGTTGCATTTTTAGAAAAAGCAAAAAGATCAACAGTGTAGCAGCTGTGTTTTGATTTGAACATCTTGACATGAGATGAACAGTAGGATAGAGAAGCAGATGGATGCAGAGGCAGAAAGACAGTTAGACACCTGGGGCCATATCATGAATGGGTGTGCTTATGCAGAGCAAAGCTGTGCCCCTATTTTTAAGACATTGAAATTTCTAAAGGAAATACACTTCATTCAGAAATTCTCAGAATTAGGCCCCTTTGAATCAAAGATATGAATTCCATACGAATAAAATCTATTTACGAATACACTATATTTGAAATTTACCTGGCCACCATTTTGTTTACTTTACACCCGAGAGGCATGTTGGCTGAATGTAAGAAACCCCAATATAATAAACCCCAAATCGGCCAAAACTGATCTGTGGTTGCCTGGGTTCATGTTAGAGGGTACCAGACCTCGACTGGCATTTCAGACTGGGCTGTTCTTATTGGGGCAGGACCGAGGCAGAATTGCATATGACTGGAATCTATCTAAGGTGGACAAAAATAATAGATTGGAATGCACCCTGAGTAATTATTAGTGGCTGAGATCAATTCAAGCATTCCACCCATCACTTTTTTTTTTTCTTCACCGTGAAGCTGAAATTTTGATGGGTTTGCTCTCACTTGGGTTCCATGCCACTGGTCTTAAGCTTTATCCTACTGACAAGGCTTGAATAGGCCCAAACCCATGGCTGGGTTGTTTGTCTTCTCATTCAGAGAAGACCCATTTGGGCCAGACAGTTCCCATTTGAGCAGGACAACAGCTGATTTGCATATGGCTGTTTGAAGTGGCATAGTGGGCAAAAGCAATGGAGTACATTGAAGTCCAGAACAATTATCAGTGGCTGAGATGAATTCAAGCAGTCCACCCATCATATATTTGGTTTCCTTAGTGTGATGGGTATGTCCACTCGTGAGTCCCATCCTCACTGTGCCATAGGACTCAAGTTGTGCCCAACTGATGAGGTTCAGATTGGATGAAATCATTGTGATGTTGCTTGTGTTGGAATAAAGAAGGGACCTGGCTTGGCAGTTAATGCTGGTGTATTCCTATTGGAGCAGGACTATTGCTGATTTGCATATGGCTGGTTTCCTTTTGATATTGCATGGTGAGCAAAGAAACAATGGACACAATTGCAGCCCAGAACAATTATCAGTGGCTTATATTAATTTAGCAAAACCAAAGGGGATGATGGACGGAGTGTTGAACATTGCAAGCACTCACCCCCAGTCAACTGATCTGGGTTTAATCCATCATCATTCTTTAGCTCACTCCGCCACCCCAGTTCAGACATGGCCATATGCAAATCAGTCTGACCCTGTGCCTCATGGGAACAGTCCAGCCCGAACTGCCAAGCCATGTCTTCCCTGGACCGGAAACAAGCATCCTGGGACCGGTTTCTAGCTTACAGCCGTCATCAGCCAGGCTATCTTGAATCCAGTGGCAAAGTGAGCAAAGGACCCACGTCTGGGCATACCCTGCCAACTTAGGGCAAACATAGCAAAACCAAAGGGGATGATGGACGGAGTGTTGAACATTGCAAGCACTCACCCCCAGTCAACTAATCTGGGTTTAATCCATCATCATTCTTTACCTCACTCCGCCACCCCAGTTCAGACATGGCCATATGCAAATCAGTCTGACCCTGTGCCTCATGGGAACAGTCCAGCCCGAACTGCCAAGCCATGTCTTCCCTGGACTGTTCCCATGAGGCACAGGGTCAGACTGATTGCAATGTTCAACACTCCGTCCACCATCCCCTTTGGTTTTGCTCTTTTTTTTAATATTAATTTAAACAATCCATCCATCATTTTTATTATTTTCCTATGTGTGACTGCAATGCCCAGACAAGTATCCCATTCTTACTATGCCATTAGACTCAAGCTATGCCCTACTGCCGAGGCACAAATAGGCCAAAACTGTCCGGGTTTGCTTGTATTGCTGTTTTAGAGGAGACTTGGTCTAGCAGTTTTAGCTGGATTTTCCTATTAGGGCAAGGCTGATTTGCTCATGGCCGGTCCCTGCCTGAGGAGGAAGGGTGGATAAAGAAAGGAAGGACTCCACTGCGGCCCGGGGTAGGTACCAGTGATTAGGATTTATTCAAGCAATCAATCTATAACTAGGTCTGCTCAGACATTAGTCCCATGCTCACACTTGCCATAGTACTCAAGCTGTACCTTACTGACAAGGCTCAAATAGACTGAAACTAGTTTGGGGTTGCTTGTGTTTCCATTCAGAGGGGACTTGCCTGACAGTTCAAGCTGCAAAGATCTTATTGGATCAGGACCCAGGCTGATTTGCTTAAGACTGGTTCTTGTCTGAGGTGGCATGGTGGGAAAACAAACAATGGACTGGATTGTGGCTTAGAGTAATTAGCAGTGACTGACATTAATGTAAGCTATCCATCCATCCTTTTTTCTCACCTTTTAGTCCTGGCATGTCTCCCTAGTTTGCTTTCCGCACTTGAGAATCTGCCCATTACTGTACCTCCCATCATCTACACACCAATGAACTAGCAAAAGAGCCATGGGCCTTAATGCAAGCAAGAAAAATATATAACACTGCCCCCTGAGCATATATCCATGAAGGAGGGATCCCTGCTTGGGGGTTACCTCAGGACCACTATCCCCAAGAGGGGATTCAACCCACCTGGACACCAGGGAAGGAATCTGTGGGGGTAGAAGAGCTGGGGGTCATTTTCTGATGTAACTCTAATGAAGCTGGTACCATAAATAGATGTCAACAATGCTAAATGTTAGGCTTTTTTTTTCATTACCGCATTTGCTTCAAGGTTGAAAATGATCACAAGTGCAAACTAAACATTACATGAAAACCTTTGCAAATATTTAAACCGCCGGTGAAAATATTATCTCAAAGCCATCCTTATTCATGGCGATGGTACACATTACATAAAACAGCTACAAGTATTTAGGGACATGGTAACAACATTAGTCAGGTTTTAGATTTTTGATTTGTAGAAACTAACATTTTCGAGTTTGTTTCTTAAAAATAAAACAAACCTTTTGGTGAATTGCTGCCTTAAAAACGGTGGCTGTCCGCCAAACGTGGTGTCCCTTCAGAGGAACCGCTGTGATTGCAGTTCCTCTGAAGGAATAGAGATTACCGATCGGCTGGCAGTGATCCCTAAATTTGGCTTCCAGTAAATGGTCAGGCTGGCAGATGTAATGTCATCGGGCACCCTGACGAGCGGGGGTCCCGACTGGAAAATAAAGCAAGCCCTATATCCTAAGGTAAAGACTTTGATCTATGTGATGTACTTTCCTTACTCAACCCCTGCTCCATCGTCGTTGGCCTGAAATGTCACTTAAGTCTTGGTCAACCGTAAACTGAACATTTACATTAGGGCTTTCTTGATGCTTTTGGTCTCAAAACTTAAAAAATTATATACATCTAGATCCCCTGATTTGATTTTGACCTTTGTGTTGTTTATGTGCTTAATAAAGTGATTTCTATTTTCTGATTTGTTTTGGAAATTTGATTGGGTTGTTTTTTGACTTAAAAATGTTTGGTACTGTCTGAACTTAACTTGCATTTCTCTGAGGATTGGACTTCTGCTTGTGCCACAGCTAACAGAGGTTGAGCAGAGTTTCTCTTCGAACTGAGTTTAGACCTTAACAGGGTGTTTATTAAGTTGTTCAGGGTACCCTCTTCCCAAATAATAACCGATTCTCTGACATCTGTTTTGCAGTATTGAGAAGTATATTCCTTTTAAGTTTACCACTTCCAACTCAAATCAAACCTCATCTTCTGACTCCTTTACGTAGCACTCTTCTTTGAGTGTACAGCTTATCTCTTCTAATGCAGTCTGTCCAGTGAAGAAGCAAAGCTCCCAGCCTCCATACTGCTGTACCCCAAGATGTTGCTTCTTTATGGGAGATTCTATTTGCCCTAATAAAAAGCGAGACTTGTTGGCTTTGCCAATGCTTGTTCTTCATTCTGGTGTACTGTTGTCAAAACAATAAATTCGTTTGGCAAATGAAGTGTTATGTTGTGTGTGCTATTGTGCACCTCTGCAAGTATTATGGCCTTGAAGCCCTGTGGGTTCGTTTGTCTGCCTTTCTATTTGGAGAAGGATTTTTCTAGAATAAAGTATGGTTGGGTGCAAGTAAAACACATCTTTTGAGCTTCAGAGTTCAGCATGAGAGGTAGTGTAATATCCAGAGTTGGGGTAATTGTTTATCAGTGAGGAGAATTCTCCATACAGGGCGTCATAGCATGGTAAGTAAAATGTAGTCGAGTGTCATGCCTTTACGCAAATGCCAGTGGCAATAAAGTCACTCCAACAGACAAAAGACCTTGTAGCCTTTCCCTTTCCCTCACGCCATCCTTTCCTTCATGCATCATTCAGTGGATGTCCTTTAAAATATTGGAAAATAATTGCCTTGAGCCAACCAGAATGAGGAGCCCGGTGTGTCACCCGGCCAGGCTGCTCTATCACCAGGGAAGAGAATACATTGATTTTGTTGCACACGTTTGCATGTCACAGTGATCTATCTTTCTGCATCTCTGTGTTTCCATTCAGATGGTGAAGCCTGTTGTTGGCTCATTAAAGAGATTGATAGGGTGCAGTCTGCAGTAGTGGATGGTCCGTCTTCATTTCCCTAACAGTAACTGTTCTTCAGGAACAGGCCTGGCACCAAGCTCTGGTTTGATAAGGAATGATCATGTCCACAAAGTTTATGCTTGATCTGTGAAAACTATGAATCACAAATAAACCCCAAACCCTTGGATACAGTACCGTTTTCTTTTTATTGCAAACAGACCTTGAATTATGATAGAATGTTACTTAATTTGTTTATTAGCATTTGGTGGTTTATGTGATCTCACCAAATGGCTTTAAAAGTATCAGCTAAAGTGTAAATCGGAGATCAAGATCTTGTTTTTATATTCTCATGGGCACATAGTCTGATTAAATTACCCAAGCCTGCACACAACTCAGATAATACGTTTGTTACATCGCAGCTCTCCACCGAAGGCCAGGGCCATTTGTACACCCTCCAACTGATTCACAAACATTCTCTGAACACATAAATTACACTTAATTGTCAATTCTACATCCTGATTCTTGGGCCTTTACGATCACTAATGATCAGAAATCTGTCAGTATTGTGGATTCTCCACCATTATAGTTTAGTTTGTGGGGCACAGTGTACTTCTGGGTAGGCCATTGCAAAAATAGATAAACAACCACAAAAGTACAAAAAAAAACCATTTAGGAATATTCACAAATCTCATTTAGGTAGATTCCCACATAGAAAACACACGTAAAAGTACCTTGGAAAGAGAAGGGAACACTCCCATAGTAAGTTGGCTAGTATGGGAACTAGTTTTTCTAGAGGGAACATAATTCTCACTTTGTAGAAAACAAGTGAAATGTGCAAATGTACAACGTTCCTTGATTTACTCATGCAGATTCAGCAGCTCGTAAACAACTGTGAATTTCGCAGATTAGAGTGCTCCTGGAAATGTATGAGAACTATTAGAACTGAGGGTTTCGAACTGGCAGAGGTAGGTACCTTTGTCCAAGTAGGAACCCTTGCTTCTAGTGAGGTAAGGGGGATACATACTTTAGATGACCCCTGCTCACCTCCTTGTTTGCTTGGCACGGGCAGACAGGCTTATCTCAAAGGCAATGTGTAAAGTATTTGTACTCCAAACAGATAGTAATACAGTGAAAACACCTCAAATGGACATCACACCAGTTTTGAAAAATAAGGTATCTTTATCTAAACCAAACAAGACCAAAACGACAAAAATCCAACATATAGGTAGTAAAATACAACTTTAGAACAGTTATTTCAAAAATGAAGTTTGTAGAAAACAAATAGCTCCACCTGGGGCTATTACAATGTCGTGACAGGCAATAATCCAAAGTACGGCACCGACCACGAGGTGCGCAGCGTCGGGCGCGGAGTCACACGGACACCCAAACAACAGTCTTTGGAGGATGCAAGGCGTTGTGGAGGTGAGGCGTTGGTGCAGAGGTCGAGTCTGGCTCCCTGGCTGCCACGGGGGAAGAGAGGCGTTGTTTCCACAAGAAGGTGACGTGTCGAGTCCAGGACAGGGGAAGTTGGTTGCGTCAGCGGTGAGGCGTCGGTTCCAGTGAGGCAATGCTAATTCGAAGACTTGTGGAGTCACCCTCATCGGTTATCAGCTCCACAATAAAGGGATGCAGGCGGTGGCAGTGACAGCATCAGTGCGAGCGCTGGCGTTGGGAAGGGTGATAACTGCAGGGCATTGAAGCTGCGGTGCAGGCAGGGCGGTGCGTCATGCACTACACAAGCGATGCCCCTGGCCTCGGTGCAGGTTGCAGCATCAATGCGGCGTCGCTGACGGCGTCAGAGATTGCTTTTCTTGCTTCTTTTAAGTTACTGCAAGCTCCCAACAGCAGGAACAACCTCCAGAGGCCCAAAACTGGAATAGGCATCTCCTGACAGGTCAGAACTCCCAGCAATGGAGTTCAGGGAAGCTGGTGGTGAAGTCTTTGTGTCCCTGAGACTTCAGAACAGGAGGCCTGCACACACAAGCCCTTGAAGATTCTTCTTCAAGCAGGTTTCTTAGCAAAGTTCTAGTCTTTATCCTTTCCTCGCCAGAAGCAGCAACTGCAGGACAACACCACAGAGCACACAGCACACAGCAAAGGGGCAGTACTCCTCCTCACAACTCTCCAGCTCGAAACAAAAGCCAGCACAGCATCAAAAATAAAGGAGGTAGAGGCAAAATGTCAGGGGAAACCACGCCAAAGATGCCAAGTCTAACAACAACCTTATATTTCTAATTCTGCGATTATTTATAAGCCTATACATTTAGCTATCTACTCCAACCATAGACGTCCACCTACAAAGGCAATCTAGGACTCTGCTCACAAAGATATTTTTGGCTATAAACCTGTGTTTAGTCAAAGATACCTCATTGATGTCTGCCAAAATTCACAAAATGATTTCTGACAGGCCTAAATGAATTTACAGCTGTGGATTCCTCCGCCAGTAGTGAAATATTGTGCAAAAATAAATCCCCCACAGGGGGTGGAATGTAGGAGTTTCAAGGTGTGGTTAGTGTGCGTTTATACGTTTGTGAACTCTCAAGAGTGTATTTGTGAGCACCCACAAACTGAAATACAACCCCTTCCCATCCTGGAAATGGTCTAAAAGTTACCTTAGGCTCTGCTCCATAGACAGACGGGTTTAGAAGGCAGCGGACCCGTAGTGAGCCTGGCCCATGTCTCTCTAAATGTGTAGGCGAGTTGAGACTGACATACCCAAATATTGCGGATATTGACTATCCTGGTCAAGCCAAAATTGTGTGAAGGAAGCGTTTGTAATTGTCACTTGATTTTCTGCAGAGTGAGAATGTCTTTCAATGTAGGTCCTGATGAATGTCGTACAACTTGTTGTAGGGTTATTAGAAACTGCAGAAACATGTTGACCTCATTATCACTTAAAGGGTGAAGTTGCATCCCCTGGCTTTGTTTTTTCAGTTATGCCCATCGGGCACAGTGATGAAAGTTTGAAAATCGTTCACTAAGAGACATTTTTAATTCACTTTTGCTCACTTTTTTCACTACACTCTGCTAACCATTACATACACAATACAGCTCACATTGGGATATCCATTTAGGTACCACCTAAGAGCTCCTCCCAAAATCTGAGAGTTGTAGCCCACACCACTAACGTGCTTGTAAGTGGTGTGAGGAGGAACCCGATGATGAAGCATGCCACCTTTGGTTCAGTGAGTGTTTTCGTCCTGAATACAGAGATTTTATTCCCCTTTGTTTGTTTCTTTATTTCTTTCAGAGGCTTATAGAGGATTATTGTGTCCCTGCAGAGTATTGTCTCATACAGACCCGTTGAAAATGTTGTTTGATGTCTTAAAGTTAGTCCAGCCAGAGGTTGGATTAACTCCCCTTCCAGGGGAACAGCTCACCCCAGATTTGCTGATGATGTAGGGGAAGTGCATTCTCCACGGGGAAAAATATTTTCCCTGCAGAGATAAAAATGTGCTTTGACACAGAGTGCTCCATTCCCCCTTGTGTAATTCTGCACTATGGAGATATATGAACAGTGGGAAAAGGAGCCTGTGGGCGACGTTAGAATACATTTCCAGTAGTATACCTGGAAATCTATGCCTAGCGCAGCTGTCCAGGCATACCTGTAAATGGGTTTGTGCACTGAAAAAAAACCTAAGAGTACAGTCAGGCGAAAATGCAAATCTCTGCCTTTTCATTTCTGCGTATTTGTTTGTGAAATGGGACTTTAGTGATTTTGGAAACTTGAGCGTTTTGATTCTGGCCTCCTGTTATATGTAGTGCACCTCAAACAGCCTTTATCACTGAGTTAATTGAGTGAAATTATATGTTGTAAGTAAGGGAGATCTCTTTTGTCAGCAAGGGCTGGAATCTTTGTAATTTACACAGATAAAGATGCAATTGTATTCAATTGAAAACATCTTAAAGAGTTCTGATGTGTGTCCAATATATTTTTGCTGCAGTGCACTGACTGTCCTGTTTGTATGCGCCTGTGCACATACAGCGTCATCTAAAATAGGCCGTGCTGCCTCTGAATTTCCAAGAGTTGTCTCATCATCTTGTACGTATCGAATGCACTTGGTTTGCTCTACACGTCGAAATACTTTCATGGATCCCATTGGGACTCATTAGCTTAGGGCTAACTGTCACAGTTGCTGTGAGACAATTTTGCTTTGCATGAAAGAGTGCCCGGATACGAAACATTTGTTGAATTGTAAGTGGTAAGCTAAACCAGGAAATTTGTGTCACAATTTACAAATATGCCCGAGGGTGTTCCGGTATGCCTGCAAAATATAACTTAAAGCAAACATCCGTAATGATAACACAAGCGAAAAAACCAGAAGCATCCACAGTTATATGACATAGAAAATGAACACCAACATTTTAGCTTCAATACCACCAAGCAAAAAGCTCAAGGTGGTTTCATTTTAACTGCAGCCTGGAGACTGCTACTTTTTCCACTTTTCAGGGACTCAGAGTCTCAGGCACACTCTTCGCTCACTCTACAGAGTGCACTTGCCTCTTGATTTCACCTAAGCTCTCTGCAGCCGTCGACCCTCAAGCTCTAACCGTAGAACCTGTCATGGTCCTGAAATGGAACATCAATTTTGCCAACTGTCTTCCACGTGTCCTGATAGGTGCTTCAGTATTCCAGAAACTGTATGTATCCTCTGGAGTAAAACAAGGATCCATCCGCCTCTCTCCCACCCTGTAATTGTCAACATGTTCATGGGACACTGTGAAAACTAATGTCTGCAACATGAAGATCGCACATTGTGCTTATGACAAACAACTTTAATTGAAAATATTCATCGCTCACTACATACAACAACTCAAAACCTGCTTCGATCTCATCCAGTACCAGATGTCATGCACCCACACAATCAAGACAAAATCTTGACTTGGCAAGATGGCCGCGGGGAAGGAGCTCTAAGACCGAGCTCCTGAGCACCGGGATCACACCCTCGGTGGAAATCCCTGCTGCGCCCCCCCCCCACGCACCCGTACGAAAACCTCGACTCACCGGTACATACCCCAAGGGGGGCAAGACAGAATCGCGTTGTACTCTCCACAAGAAACGACGATCTGCGCCTCGATACCTCCAGGACTGCAACTGACGCCTTGGAGGGATCGTCACGGCGGACTCATCACCAGGCGATTCCTGGACAGCCCCGCACTGGACCCGCAAGGAAAGGAGGAAACAGATGACCACAGCCAGGCACGGTAACCTCCAGGAACAAGGAGAAGCAAGCACCGAACAACTCCGCTCATCGTTACAAAAAAAACCTCAATTGCCTGACCTCAGGATGGCCGGCTGAAGCGCCCACACGGAACTCTCCCTGATGACAACACAGGCGCTGGGGATCACCGGAACAAGCCCAGAGAAGTGCTCTCCCCAATAGACCACCGCAACACTTCGCCCCTGACACGCCGACCACAACAGCGAAGAGACGCGGGCCCTTCAGGAAAAACCGGATGCCTGACCCCGGAATGGCAGCTCCGTGAGGGCATCCAAAGACTAACCCAGTTTGGGTCTGCACAGACTCTGCGGCCCTGACGACCAGATGACCGGGAGATTCCCGACGGCACCCCCGAGGGGACATACGACCTGCGAGGGAATCGTGCCTTGTCGCCGCTGCCCCCCCCCGACACATCACGGTATCCTGGCCTGGATGCGGCCCCTAAATAAATGCGGTAAGACCGTTCACCTGGCTGAAAGGGGGGCAGAGGCAGCCATAATTGTACCGATGCGGTGGGGCAGACCGGGGGCCGCAAATTAGCCAAAAGAAAGAAAGAAAGGTTCACTGGTCCTAGCGGAAGCGCAATTGGACTGTTTTTGACCCACCCCCCCGGGGAAATACTTGATAGAGCTGGAGGGGCCTAAATTGATGCAGGGACATATTTAACGTTGCGGCTCGACCCTAAGATGGCGGCCGTTTGAGGGACTTTCGGCGAGCGTCTCATCCTTTGCCTAAGGAACCGTGCGGCAATACTTTAACATTTGATCACTCATTATTATTTTAGCGGCCGCTGGGGGCACGGAGCGTCCTTATGCACAACTGTTTATTTCACCATGCATAATTTCACTACATGTGGCCTGACCCCAAGATGGTGCCCAAGTCAAATTAGAACTTTAGTGCTTTTGCATTGCTCCGGCGCCCACTTCACTCTAATGGCACCCAAGTCATTCTCCAGCATTCAGCAACAGTAACTAAGCACTAGCGGTGGTCTGCCGCGGGGAAGCGGCACGACTGACCGCCCCATCAGCTTCCAATGACCCGGACAATACTGGGGGCCATTAAGTGAAGCCTCCCACAAGTTTAAGAGAGATTGGAGGCGCAAGGGATCGCTCCAGGGTTGCCTGACCCTACGATGGCGCTCTATCCTGAGGAAACGTTGTTATCTATGGGACTTGTCGGTGCCTACGGGGAGAAAATCGAAATACCGGAGTCCGAGGCGAGGGGCCGTGAGACCACTCCCTAAAAGGTTGGACCGGAGTCTGTGTGCTCTTAGCGCAGAGTGAGCTTCGACCAGCTGAAGAGAGACGAGTGCCGGAGAGATGGAGGTTTGAGGCGGACGGCGCCTCCCGGCGCCTCCCAGTAACACCGGGACTAGTGCGGCCGATGGATCTATGGACGATGCCCCCTAGGTGAAAACCTTCTATGTTGTCCTGACCGCTGAGCCCGAGCAACATGGCTGATGCCCGGTGGAGCTGTTTAGTCAGCTATAGAGGAGATTGACTTCGGTTTTACCCCCTTGGCCGTCACCTACCCAGCCGGACATTGGACATTGTTTTTCCTCGTCTCTCTGCTGTGTCTCCTTTCCTTCCCCTACTTCCTCCCTCCGTGATCCTGTAGCTGCCTCCTCACCCTTCCAGCCCTGCCTGACTTTGTCTGTTTTGCTTTTTTCCCCTACACCCTTGTCTCATTCCTCCCCCCACCCATCCTCATGCTCCTATTGATTCGTATCTGTTTCTATTGTATGCTATTGTAACTGATGTAACTATATACAATCTGTTCTCATGTAAAGCGCTCTGATACCTCCGGGTCTAGCCAGCGCTATATAAAACTCTTCAAATAAAAAATTCCTGCTGTTCACCAACTGCTCCAGACAACCACCGACTCAAAGCTGGCATCTGAAAAGAACCCTAACAATTTCACCCCAACTAATAGCCACATCAAAATCATTTGGATTCATCCTTTCTTCACATGCACCTTTCCTTCAAAGAACACATCACTAAGAAAACCAACACAGCATGATATCACCTCTTCCTCGTGAAGCCAGGGAAACACAATACCAGTTTCCTAACTTCAGGCTGATGCCAAGTGTTCTCTCGCCTGTATGGATGAAACACTGTGCTCAGCCATCTCCCTGACACCAAATTGGCCTGCATGAATGGTATCCGACATGCAGCAGCCTTTCTAAATATGTTTGAAGAAGTTCAACCACATCAACACTGTAAGAACTGCAATTGGCTCCACCTCCAAACCCACATTATGACCTAGACTAGCTCAATCACACAGTAAATGACTAAAAATGGCCCCACTGCATTCCTAGCTGAGAACATAACTAGCACCGTGCCAGAAGCCAGAATAATGCCAGACTGAAAATAAAGACATCCAGAAAAGAAAAGATGAGACTCAGGATCTGAAAAATCCTCTCCTCAAGATCAGGACAGCACTGCCATGCTTCAGGTCTGTAAGGAAATGAAGACACTTCTCTTCTGAGAACGTTGTGCCACCACTCAAAAGAAACTTACATCCATTTGAAAATGTGGTCCCATTCGAAATTATCATGAATCTTAGCCCAAGACTTAAGTACCTAGTTCAGCTTTCTGCAGCTCTCTGTCCAGATTCATACTTTACATATAATATTACAAACGTTAATTTATACTTGCATTAGCTAAGGCAAGTACATCCTTACATGTGACTTTGTCTCGTGAGTCTGAAAAAGCCACTAACTTAGGGGGTGATTAGGATGGCGATCCACCCGCCATCCCAACCCGAATTACCCCCGCCATATTATAATGGCGGGGGTATCGCGGCGGACGTTTGCATCCGCCGCTTTTCCGCAGGTCGGCAATCGTTCCATTTGCCGGCCGGGCGGACTTGGGCCTCAATATGGTGGCGGTGCCTAGCAGGCACCGCCATCCATATTAGGATGCTGGGTTTTAAAGGCCGCTGGGTTTTAAAGGCCTTTCCATGGCGGCTTTGCCGCCATGGAAAAACTGGCGAGGATCTGCAATGGGGGCCCATTGCGGGCCCCGGGGTGTGTGGGGGGACACTTGGGGGGTACCCATGGTACCCCCCTATGGGTACCCCCCTCCATTCCCATGCACAAGGTAGCAGGCACCCCGCGGTGCCTGCCACGTTGTGCATGGGAATGCACAACATGGCAATTTGGCATTGAGCACCAGCCGCAATGTCAGAGATGCGGAATGCGACCGCGAGGGTGGCGGTCGCATCCTAATTAGCGGTGTGGGACCGCCGCACGTCTGGCAGCCGGTCCCAGCACCACGAGGATGGCTGGCGGAATTTAGTCCGCCCGCCATCCTAATCACCCCTTAGTCCTGCAATTCACAAAGTGTCAATCCAATGATTGGAACATCTTGGAAAACATTTTACGATATTGTTTCTCTTACACATGTTTATATAGGGTATGCCAATGTAAATGCATATAATACAAAATAATAAATTATTAAATACCCCAAAGCTCAGAAAATGTTAATATCACACATGCCATGGGGGCTGTGCAACATACATTTTGCAGTCACATCCGCCAGATGGAATCACCTTAACTTTCCAAGAATGCATGCTAATCAGATGCAAGGAAATATGTGCAATCCAATGCTTAATGTGAGCCAGTGATGGCAGGTACGGCTCACCAGCCCTTATTTTTGGACACTTGAACTTAATTTTCATTATCAGAATTTGACCCAATGGTAGATTGTCAGGTGCATCTGTTTTGCCAAAGTGCCATGCCAAGATGTTTATCATTAACTGGTCAGTGCAATGTGGAATGTTATAGCTAGTTTCTACCATAGAAAGTCCACCTGGAAATTGATAAGTATGTCAGTGGCCAATAGAATGATTATATGACCCTTGAGTGACAAACTGGCAGTAGGTGGTCAGAGAGGGGCAGTACGTGTAAATTAAGGTGAAATAAGAAGCTACTGAGGGAGGCTTTTGGAATCATGCGGCAAGCTACTAGAATGACCCTCATTTCTCGATTCCACTTCTGCTGGTGGATAACAGGCCTAGCAAGACCAGTTCTCGGTTATCTGAGTTTGATCATATGTCAAGCCTACGAAGAAATCGAAATTGGTCCTGCACTGCTGCTCAGAATCGATTAAATGTTGTGCCTTATTCAGAAGGCCTTTCATGGCCTTACAACAGATTAATTTGCTAATTGTATTACATTTCCTCATGAACAGTGAGTGATCCACTTTTCACTCGATCACAAAGTTTGACATTAAGGGGCTTATTTATGAGAGACCTGTGTCACTTTTGCACCACGTAAAGTGGTTCATGCATGATGTAGGGTGCTTGTTTCAATTTATGAAGTCACGCAAAGCCACTCTGCGTGGCTTTGAGTGGCCTCATATAAATCACGAGTAAGGCGACGCAGCTCAAATTACTGCGTCACCTTACTCTGTGTCCAGGAGGCATTCCATGGGTGTTGCAGTGGATTTTCCCACCCAACACCCATTGAATTTGATTCTGTCCCAGAATTACAAAGTGATGTAAACCTGTGGAAGCGAGCGAATCCATACGCCTCCCAAGGTGAGGCGTAATGAGGAGAAATATGTCTCTTTCTCCTCATTTTTCCTTTTTCCATCTGTGCTGCATTCTACAGCACGTGTAGGAAGAGGAAAACGCCTTTAGGGCTGATTTTGTGTAGGAAGCGCCCCTTCCTGCACAAAAACAATACTGCATGCAATAGAGGCACCCTTGCACCATGGTGAAAAAAAGAAAAGTATTGTCTAGTGCTTGCCTTTTCTATTCATTTTTGCACTGTTTATTTTGCCTCCTTGCTAGTATTTATGTTTTATGCCTTGAATGCATCTATGTTAATTTGATTCCTTGTGTTTTGGCGCCTAGAAACGTTTTTTTCCTGCCGTTCTGAAATGGCGTTTTTCCAGGCTTCTGAAATAATGTTTGAAGTCGAAGAGTCTACAGTAAACAAAAGATAGCATGTTGATGCAAAAATTTGAAATATATATAATCAATATATAATCAATAATGGCTATTTGTTACTTCTTTGTTATTCTGCAGCACACATAGAAGTAGCAAATCGTCATTATTTAATGATTGTTTATGTGCAGGAAGGGACACCTTCCTGCACATAAACAAGCATTAATGGTGTTTTACTCTTTCTATGTGAGAATGCAGCACACATAGAAAAAGCAAAAACTAGGAGAAATAAAAGTACTTCTCCTTGTTGTGCCATTCGAATGCGTGCACTTGCATGGCGTTAGTTTTTGCCACAGCCTCAGATTTACACATCCTTGTAAATCTGGGGTAGCATCAAAATGCAATGGGTGTTGCGGTGGAACACACCCAGCAAGACCCATTGCACGCCCCATTCGCACAAAGTAATGCGTGTAAAGGGGCTGTATTTTCAAGGCGGCGTTAAGCAACTCAAAGTGGCTTAGCGCCGCTTTGTAAGTATATGTAGAAGGGCATAGCGCCCCAGAACGTAGCTAAAAGTGACGTTCTGGTGGAGCTGTCCCCTTGTAAATATACTTCATAGTGTTGTATAATCCTCCACTCACTGCACGAAAAAGGAATGAATATTCTAAACTTGAAAAGCATCAAACAGCTTGAAGAGCTTGAGAACCTAGCAAGCAAGATAATCGAATAAAGGAGCACATTGTCAAAGCCCTACAAAAGACCGCATATTACAATAACAGAAAATGCTAATAGGAATGTAAGTGCACTTTACAGTTTTGACATTCTATACTGTATATGCTTACCTTCTGATTTTGACAGCTTAAAGTGTGAAATCCATTTGCACATGTGTGACTAAATTGGACAATCCTTCATTCGGAGGATTGATAATAAGAACTATTTAAAATCTTACAATGTGGTGTCCATTAAGTTTCAAAAGAAAAAACATTCTTTTCGGGTTGTTACGGTGTATTCTGGGCCATTTTTGCCAAAGAGCAAAGTGTATATGAGTGTTCTGAGTGGCATTCATGTGATTGTATGACACAATATCGACCACCAAAATACTGTGGCACAAAACTATTGCTGTCAAAATATTGACATCCAAAATATCAACTTCAAATCACATATAATGTAAAGTGCAAAAATTAACTACAAAATATTGTGGTAAAAAATACTGACACTTTATTGGTAAGTATTTATTTGCAATTAACATTATTGTAAATTTGTTTTTAAATAGTTGATATGTTTAAAAATATGCAACATATAGACATTCATTTATGATATTTAACATCTTAAAATACACATTACTTTAAAATAATGTACATTTCTCAGTTAATTAAAATGTTTGTACAATTATTAATAAGTAAAATTATTTACATTAAAATGTACTAAACCATTACACATCGGGCCCAATTCACAAAGGTAAACTTAGACCTGAAGTCTAAATTTAGACCTGCAGTCCAACTTTAGACCTGGGGGCATATTTACGAGGGCTTTGTGTCATGCACCACGCAACATGGTACATGCAAGACACAACGCTTCAAGTCAAATTTATGAAGCCAGGCAAAGCGACTTTATATGGATTTGAATGGCTTCATAAATTTGGAATAATGCAATACAGCGCAAATCGCTGTGTTGCATTACTTTGCAAAGGGAGGCATTCCATAGGCATTGCAGTGGGTGTTCACTAGCAAATTCCATGGTTTTTGATACATTCCCAGATTTAACATTCTACAGCACACACCGAAAGTGAAAAATGCCTCCATGGATAGTTTTTGTCCAAGACGATGCCCCTTCCTGCACAAAACAATCCTGCCTTATGCACAGGCACCATGGTGCAAGGTGCCTGTATTGGCGCTAGGCTGCTAAAACTGTGCCAGGGCAGGAGTAAAGGAGAGGAATGCACCATATTAGATAAATACACTGCATTCCGGCCCTTTACTTGTGACGCAGGGCAGCGCAGCAAGGTAACTTGCTGCACCACAATTCCCATCAATATACCCTCTGAAGACTAACTTTAAACCTGAAGTCTAACTTTAGACTCCAGGTGTAAAGTTAACTTCAGGTTTAAGCTTAGACTTCACGTGTAATCCTAGGGCCTCATTTGCAAGAAAATGACGCAGCTCAGCGCCACAAGCCATTTTGCTGTGCCGAGCTGCGTCCTTTTAAAGCACATGGATGCGTCGTATTAACAACAATACAACACATCTGTGTGCTTTCCCCTGCGCTGGAGCACAATTGACTGCCATGCACCAGAGCAGGCACCCTTTGCATCATTTCGCAAGGGTGCCTGCGTTGCAGGAGGATTGTTTTTGTGCAGGAAGGGACACCTTCCTGCACAAAAACAATAATTGTTGGCAGTTTCCTCTTTCTATGTGTGCTGCAGAATGCAGCATACATGGAAAGAAGAAAATATTATGAGAAATAAAAGTATTTCTCCTTGTTGTGCACTCCTACGTCTCATCTGGGGAGGCATAGGATTCTGACACATTACCAGGTTTACATAATGTTGCAAATCTGGGAGTGTGGCAGGCTCCATGGATGTTGCATGGGAACACCCACAGCAACAACCATGGAATGCCCCTTTCATGCACAGGAATGCATTTTACAAGGCCATGAAAAGTCAAGCAGGGTGACTTTACGTGGCCTTGTAATTATGGACAAACCTATTGTGCTGCAGGTAAATCAAAAAAGTGACACACCGGCAACACAATGGGCTTGTAAACCCTGGGTATTCCCAAGTTTAGGTGGAGAGCAGCTCCTGTATAGACCACTCTACAACACCAGTGACACTCCGAAGCTGCTGACCTCAAGTGTCTGTATTTCCTAGCAAAGATTTTAAGCATAGGATTAGTAAAGTGCTATCCACGCCAAGCTGTAAAATGACAAAAGCCTTTTACCACTCATGGCACAGTAGTACAGCATTGTATTGCTACAATACCATCCAAGCCAACCTGGAATGAATAAAAGCAACCCCTGACATTTGTTTCACTATCATTATAGCTCTTCAGAGGCATAGCTTTGTCCAGATACAAGGGAGCACCCAGTATAAGTCGAAACAATACCCTTTCAGGGTTAGAGTACTTCAGAAAATATGCAAGAAAGAAGCAGAGAACTCTGGGTATTCCTAAATTTAGGTGGAGAGCAGCTCCTGTATAGAGCACCCTACAACCCCAGCAACACTCTGAAGCTGCTCACCTCAAGTGTGTGTTTGTCTAGCAAAGTTTTTAAGTATAGGATTAGCACAGTGCCATCCACGCTGAGCTTCCAAGGAACAAAATCTTTTGTCATTTTTACAGCAAAGTCTTTAAGCATAAGATTAGAAAAGTGCCATCCACGCCGAACTGTAAAATGACAAAACACTGTTACCACTCCAGGCACAGTACTACAGTCGGTATTGATATAATACTATCCAAGTCAACCTGGAATGATTAAAAGCATCACCTGACCTGTTTTGCTATCATTCTTGCTCTTCAGAGAGGCTTAGCTCTGTCCAGACACATGGGAGAACCCAGTATAAGTCAAAACAATACGCTTTCAGGGTTAGAGTTCAGCATTAAATATGCAAAAAAGAAGCAGAGAACTCTGGTAGTTCCCAAGTTTAGATGGAGAGCAGCTCCTGTATAGAGCACCCTACAACACCAGCGACACTCTGAATCTGCTCACCTCAAATGTCTGTTTTTATAGCAAAGTTTTTAAGCACAGGATTAGCACAGTGACATCCACGCCGAGCTAAAAAGGGACAACGTCTTTTGCCATTTTTATAACAAAGTCTTTAAGCATAGGATTAGTCAAATGCCATCAATGCCGAGGTGTAAAAGGCAAAAGCCTTTTACCACTCTAGGCACAGTATTACAGCCTTGTATTGATTAAATTCTATCCAAGCCAACCTGAAATGAATTAAAGCAACCCCTGACGTGCTCTGCTATCATTATATCATTTCAGAGAGGCTTAGCTTTGTCCAGACACAAGGGAGCAACCAGTATAAGTCAAAACAATACCATTTCAGGGTTAGAGTGCAGCATAAAATATGCAAAAAAGAAGCAGAGAACGCTGGGTAGTTCCCAAGTTTAGTTGGAGAGCAGCTCCTGTATAGAGCACCCTACAATGCCTGCAACACTGAATCTGTGCTCCTCAAATTAATTTTTTTTCTAACAAAGTTTTTAAGCACAGGAGTAGCACAGTGGCATCCACGCCGAGCTAGAAAGGGACAAAGTCTTTGCCATTTCTACAGTAAAGTTTACGCATAGGGTTAACAAAGTGCCATATACACCAAGCTGTAAAATGACAAAAGCCTTTTATCTCTCCAGATATATAAAATCAAAATAAAAAATTAACAACTATGTCAGAATTGTAAAAAATCTGGTCAGATGTTTAAATAAATAATTTTGCCCATAAACTGTATCTCTCAACACCCCATAAAATACACAAACCTAAAAGAAAACAATAAAATGTATTACAATAATGATTTTTTTAAATAGATTTTTAATTTTTTTTACCGAATTATTTTAATAAATAGTATTTAACTTTTGTTTTTAAAAAACACCACATACCAATTACGTGAAAATTTCCCACAACCCACAATAAAAATTTAACAAATGTTTTTAAAATGAAACATATAATTACATAATTTAATGACTTAAAAAAAATATATAAAATAAAAAAATCATTTACAAAATTTTACATAAATAAATTAACAAATTTTTAAAAATTATTATAATGATTCCTTGCTCAAATAAATCATTGTGAAAGTATAAAACATGTAAACAAATAAGTGCCAATGTCAAATGCAAATATTGTTATACTTTGTTAAATATAATTTGCCATATAACAAATCCAATTAACAAATTGCTTAATTTGTACATGAATCAAATATATATATATATATATATATATTCACTGAAAAAACCATAGGTTTTAGGGACAGTTATAGTTAGTTGGACATTGCACTCGTACAAAACCCGTGAAATTCCCCCGTTATAGTTAGTCCAGCTAACTATAACTCGCGCCCGCAATGCACTGCTGATGACGTCACATATTACATCACTCATGACATGGTCAGTGACATCACTGATGACATCACTGATGACATCTCAAATGACATCACTGATGACATCACTGATGACATCATCCAGTGTCTGTGTGTTTCTGTAAAGTTTAAATATTTTTAATATATATAGGAAAAGACGTATTGAAGAATGAGTGGGTGTGTAAGTGTCTGTATGGATGATTTAGTAGGTGCGTGACTGACTCTATAAGTGAGTGATTTAACGTATCTTGCTGAATGCATGGGTTAGTGACTAAACTGGGTGAATGTCTGTATCCGTCTGTATGTTGCTGTGTAAGTAGCTGCATGTGTTTGTGAATAGCTACATGAGTGTCTATATGAGTTATTGAATGCTTGTCTGAGTATCTGTATGGGTGCTTGAGTGTTTGTGTGGGAGGGGTGTGTGCAACTCTGTGCATAGATGTGTGAGTGGGTGATTCACTGGGTGGATGGTTTCAAGAGTGCAACTGTGATAGACTGTATGGGTGGGTAAGTGTGTGTAAGAGTGTGTTAGTGAGTGAATGTATGTCCCAGTGGTACATGTGTGAGTAACTACATATGTGAAAGGCAGTATATATGTGTGTTGGAGTATATAAATAGCTATAAGCGAGAGTGAGTGATTGTGATAGTGGCTGTATGGATGAGTGTGTGCTTGTATCAGTGATTGTATAAGAGCGTAAGAATGTGCTACTATTTGTATGAGTAAGTGAGCTGGTGTGTGTATAACTGTATAGGTGAGTAAATGGTAGTGTGTTTAATTATTTGCATGACTGACTAGGTGTGTGAGTACCTCTATGGATGAGTGGCGGTGTTTGAGTGTCTATATAGGAGTATGAGTGCATATGATAGTCCTGTACTGAGTGACCGTAAGTATGAGTGACTGTACGGGTGAGTGAGTGGATGTGTGCGTAGACCTAAGAATCAGTGAGTGGGTATGTAGTTATTGGTGTTGGAGTGTCTATGGTTTTGCGAATGGCAGTCTGTAATTTAGAGTGGGTGTATCAAAGGTTATATTAGAGTGTGAGGAGGTGCATCAGATTATCACGTGGATGATGTCATCAGTGATGTCATTTGAGATGTCATCAGTGATGTCATCAGTGATGTCACTGACCATGTCATGAGTGATGTAATATGTGACGTCATCAGCAGTGCATTGCGGGGCGCGAGTTATAGTTAGCTGGACTAACTATAACGGGGAATTTCACGGGTTTTGTACGAGTGCAATGTCCAACTAACTATAACTGTCCCTAAAACCTATGGTTTTTTCAGTGAATTTCAAAGGTTTTTTAAATGCTAATTTGTAACTATAACGTCCCTGAAACCTATGGTTTTTTCAGTGAATTTCAAAGGTTTTTTAAATGCTAATTTGTAACTATAACATGTCTGAAACCTACAGTTTTTTCAGTGAATTTCAAAGGTTTTGTAAATGACAATTTTTAAATGTATTAATTGTTATATAAATTTTTTTCATACTGTTTCCAAATTTTTTAGAAACAATTTTTTTTTACATATTTTATTTTTTAAATTACATTGTAATTACATTATACATTACATTACAAAAATACTTTCTCAGAATGAATTACTTTAGTTTAATTACTTTGCACATAGGCAATAGACTTTTAAGTACAGTAGTTACAGTTGTTGCAATGGGCAACACATTTTCAAACACAATGCAACATTCAGCTCAATGTGAATTTCTAGTTAAATGCAATTAGTTACTTTATGGATTACTTTTCTAACCACATTACTGGATCCTAGATTCAGTCCTGGGACATCTCCTGTAAACAGTTGAGTAAAAGCGTTTTGGTTACAGTCGTGATTTTTAAGGAATATTATTGTACTTTAAAAGTTCACACTTCGAAACTTTTTCTCATAGAATCACCAATGTTATCCTATGGAAGGAAATTCACTTAGAAGTTAAAAACTGTTATCGTTACTTTTTCTTACTCAGTGTTGGATCCTGGATCCAGCACTGGTGCATCTCCTGTAAACAGTTGAAAGAATGCGTTTAAGTCATACAGGCGATTTTTTAGGAATATTTGTAGTTTGTGAAAATCGACACTTTGAAACTTTTCTGCTGAAAACCAGACAATGGATTCATATGGAAGGAAATTCAAGTTACTGGTAAGTACGGTTAAAATTACTTTTGAGGATCAGTAATGGGCTGAAAGATGCAGCACTGAGGTCTCTCCTGATAACAGGTGAGTAAATCGGAATTCGTATTTCGGCTGATTTTAGAGGAATATTTTAAAGTTCCAAAACTCCACACTTAGAAGAATTTCCAAGTGAAACCAGTCAATGTTAGCCTATGGAAGGAAATTCAAGTTACTGGTAAGTACGGTTAAAATTACTTTTCAGGACCAGTACTGGGCTGAAAGATGCAGCACTGAGGTCTCTCCTGATAACAGGTGAGTAAATCAGAATTCAGATTTCGGCTGATTTTAGAGGAATATTTGTATGTTTCAAAAATCAACACTTAGAAACTTTTTCAGCAAAAAGCAGGCAATGATATCCTATGGAAGGAAATTCAAGTTACTGGTAAGTACGGTTAAAATTACTTTTGAGGATCAGTACTGGGCTAAAAGATGCAGCACTGGGTTCTCTCCTGATAACAGGTGAGTAAATCGGAATTCGTATTTCGGCTGATTTTAGAGGAATATTTTAAAGTTCCAAAACTCCACACTTAGAAGAATTTCCAAGTGAAACCAGTCAATGTTAGCCTATGAAGGAAATTCAAGTTACCGGTAAGTACGGTTAAAATTACTTTTCAGGACCAGTACTGGGCTGAAAGATGCAGCACTGAGGTCTCTCCTGATAACATGTGAGTAAATCGGAATTCGTATTTCGGCTGATTTTAGAGGAATATTTTAAAGTTCCAAAACTCCACACTTAGAAGAATTTCCAAGTGAAACTAGTCAATGTTAGCCTATGAAGAAAATTCAAGTTACCGGTAAGTACGGTTAAAATTACTTTTCAGGACCAGTACTGGGCTGAAAGATGCAGCACTGAAGTCTCTCCTGATAACAGGTGAGTAAATCAGAATTCGGATTTCGGCTGATTTTAGAGGAATATTTGTATGTTTCAAAAATCAACACTTAGAAACTTTTTCAGCAAAAAGCAGGCAATGATATCCTATGGAAGGAAATTCAAGTTACTGGTAAGTACGGTTAAAATTACTTTTGAGGATCAGTACTGGGCTGAAAGATGCAGCACTGAGGTCTCTCCTGATAACAGGTGAGTAAATCGGAATTCGTAGTTCGGCTGATTTTAGAGGAATATTTTAAAGTTCCAAAACTCCACACTTAGAAGAATTTCCAAGTGAAACCAGTCTATGTTAGCCTATGAAGGAAATTCAAGTTACCGGTAAGTACGGTTAAAATTACTTTTGAGGATCAGTACTGGGTTGAAAGATGCAGCACTGAGGTCTCTCCTGATAACAGGTGAGTAAATCGGAATTCGTATTTCGGCTGATTTTAGAGGAATATTTTAAAGTTCCAAAACTCAACACTTAGAAGAATTTCCAAGTGAAACCAGTCAATGTTAGCCTATGAAGGAAATTCAAGTTACCGGTAAGTACGGTTAAAATTACTTTTCAGGACCAGTACTGGGCTGAAAGATGCAGCACTGAGGTCTCTCCTGATAACATGTGAGTAAATCGGAATTCGTATTTCGGCTGATTTTAGAGGAATATTTTAAAGTTCCAAAACTCCACACTTAGAAGAATTTCCAAGTGAAACTAGTCAATGTTAGCCTATGAAGGAAATTCAAGTTACCGGTAAGTACGGTTAAAATTACTTTTGAGGATCAGTACTGGGCTGAAAGATGCAGCACTGAGGTCTCTCCTGATAACAGGTGAGTAAATCGGAATTCGTATTTCGGCTGATTTTAGAGGAATATTTTAAAGTTCCAAAACTCCACACTTAGAAGAATTTCCAAGTGAAACCAGTCAATGTTAGCCTATGAGGGAAATTCAAGTTACCGGTAAGTACGGTTAAAATTACTTTTGAGGATCAGTACTGGGCTGAAAGATGCAGCACTGAGGTCTCTCCTGATAACAGGTGAGTAAATCGGAATTCGTATTTCGGCAGATTTTAGAGGAATATTTGCACAATGGTGAAGGGAGGGGGCGGGGCCTGAGGTGGCATCTGTGCAAACGCGCCCCGTGGCGCGTTTTAAGTTGGGGGATTAAGTCCCCTTGAATCATGAGGGTCCCTACGGGCCAACTAGCCCACCAGGAACCTCCAGTATGCGCCAGGGGCTGCGTTGCAGAGACATGTACAGAGGCCACACCCCTTTTACACCTCTCTGCAACGCAGCTCTGTGGCGCTTTCTGGACGTACCTGTTGGGCTAGTTGGCCCCAGGGACCCTCAGGATTGAAGAGGATTTAATTCCCCATCTTAAAACGCGCCACGGGGCCTGTTTGCACACATGTCACCTGAAGCCCCGCCCCCTCCCTTCACCACTGTGCAAACGCGCCCCGTGGCGCGTTTTAAGTCGGGGGATTAACTCCCCTTGAATCCTGAGGGTCCCTGGAGTCCAACTAGCCCACCATGTTCCTCCAAAAAGCGCCACAGAGCTGCGTTGCAGAGAGGTGTAAAAAGGGGCGTGGCCTCTGTACACCTCTCTGCAAGGCAGCCCCCTGGCGCATACTGGAGGTTCCTGGTGGGCTAGTTGGCCCCCAGGGACCCCCAGTATTCAAGGGGAATTCGTTCCCCCTCTGCAAACGCGCCAGGGGGCGCGTTTGCAGAGTGGTGAAGGAAGGGGGCGGGGCCTGCGGGCCCGATCGTTTTTTTTTTTTTTTTTGTTTTTTTCCCCCTGAAGGGGGGCCGTGTGGCCCCCCTTCCTTTTCCTATTTTTAGGCCCCGGGGACCCCATCCCCGGGGCCTGGCCTCTCGTTGGGGACTGTGGGGGGTCCCCAAACCCCCACAGTCCCGCCGGCTCCCCGTGTCCTACGGGAGCCGGCATTGCTTACACATGGGGAGCTGCTAAGATGCTGCTCCCCATGTGGAAAAGCAATCGGCTTTGGATATTGGAAGAGAGAGCAGGTTGGCTCTCTCTTCCAATATCCAAAGCAAGTTTGCAATGACAGGACGGGAGCCGCGAGGCTCCCGTCCTGTCATTGCAAACAGCAGTGTCCCGGGGGTAGGCACCCCAGGACACTGCAGGAGCCGGCCCTGGGGGGTGGTGGTCCCCAGGGCCATCAAGGGCTCCAGGAGGGGGGCCGCGCGGCCCCCCTCCCTACATTTTGAAAGCCCCGGGGAGGTGGTGGTCCCCGGGGCTCTGGGAGTCCAAAACGGACCCCCATTTTAATTTTCTTAGTGCCCCGGGGAGGTGGTGGTCCCCGGGGCGTGTGGGGGCTGGAGCCCCCACACAGGTTTTTAATTTTAAAAAAGAAGCCCCGGGAGGTGGTGGTCCCCGGGGCTGCGGGAGGGCTCAGAGCCCTCCCGCTTCATTATACATAAAGCCCCGGGGGTGGTGGTCCCCGGGGCTTGGGGGCCCTTAGAGGCCCCCACACATAAAATTAACCCCCCCCAGCATGCCCCGGGACTTGGCCCACCCGGGGGCCAATTGACTATCGAGCGCGGAGACCACGCTTCGATTTTTTTCGGCAGGTTTCGCGCTCCCTGAGCGCATCCTGCCGATTTTTTTTTACATTTTTTTTTTTTTGCCCAGGGGTCCTTGTGGGACCCCCTGAGCAGACCTAGGGGTCAGGGTGTTTCTACCCTGCCCCCTTTGTGCGCTTTGCGCACTTGTTTCTGTCCT
This sequence comes from Calotriton arnoldi, assembly GCA_963921515.1. NCBI lineage: Eukaryota > Metazoa > Chordata > Amphibia > Caudata > Salamandridae > Calotriton > Calotriton arnoldi. Next base: position 151,414 of record CAWUFW010009247.1, on the reverse strand, counting down.
CGGTTCTACCGAGGGACAAAATGGCTGCCAACACTTCCTGATTTGGAGTGTTGACAGCCAATTAACATAAAGCTCGTGCTCGGGAGGATCCGCGGCCCTAGATATACCTATCTTTTTTTCTTTTGATTTTCTCAGCAACTACTGAACGGATTTACACCATTTAACAAAAAGGGTTCTTTCTGAACCAAGAACTACCTCTTTGCCAAATTTGGTGTAATTCCGTTCAGCAGTTCGGGCTGTAGCCGTGTCTAAAGTTTCCTATGGAAAATTGCATGGGGAAAACGCGTTTTGGGACCCCCCTTTTTCTCGGCCCCCGCTTGACGAATCCCCCGAGACTTTCAGGGTAGGAGCAGACCGGAGCGCCCCACAAAGTTTGAAAATTTTGCGAAGATACGTCAACCGGCAAGAGAGTTATTTCAAATAGAATGTCGCGGATTTCCTATGGATAATAGGTTGTAACTATAACTATCTACTGGCGACCGCCAGTAGATAATATATATATATATATATATATATATATATATATATATATATATATATATATATTATCTACTGGCGGTCGCCAGTAGATAGTTATAGTTAGGACCTATTTTCCATAGGAAATTCGCAACATTCTATTTCCAATACCTTTGGCGCCGGTTGACGAATCTTCGCGAAATTCTCAAAATGTATGGCCCGCTCCGGTCCGCTCCTATCCTGAACGTTTCGGGGTGATTGGTCAAGTGGGGGCCGAGAAAAAAGGGGGGTCCCAAAACATGTTTTCCCCATGCAATTTTCCATAGGAACATTTAGTCGCAGCTACAGCCCGAACTGCTGAACGGAATTACACCAAATTTGGCAAAAAGGTAGCCCTTGGTTCAGAGTCGTGCCTTTTGGTTAAATGGTGTAAATCCGTTCAGTAGTTCCTGAGAAATTTGAAAAAGAAAACACATATATATCTGGGCGGAGCCTAACCACACATGTCATCGTGAGATCTGATTGGCTGTCAGCACTTCATCCTGGAATTGCTGGCAGCCATCTTGGGACCAATATAAATGATAGTACCCCATTGAAATGCATTGTAGTGAATCGAAGATTTTGAGGGTTACCAAAAGGAGAACTATAAAAGGTGATAACAGACTTTAGTTACATTAGAATTCATTTGTTGATGGTACCATACTAATTTCAGGAATTGTGGTGTGTTCTAAGGTGATTTTACCCTGTGAAAAACCTTCTGCTGGGATATTATGAATCATGTTTGAGAGAACTATTTTCACATGCTTGTCCCATACAGTTTTGGAAGGTGCTCCAGAAGCTAAAATGAGAGCATATTTTCTGTAAATTCACATTATCTTTCTCAGTCATGTGAGAATGAAGTCTGACATTCTCAGTAAAACATGTACATCCAACAAGGGCAGAGACTGTCAGTTGATTCCTTTGTGTTCTACTGCAGCTTCCCAGAGTGTTCTAAAGAACAACTAGAGTGCTAACAGCCTTACTTATGACAAAAGTATGGCACACCTGAAGCCATCTTGATTGGAATAAACTGGTAACACTTAAAACATTTAATTTAAAAAGGAACAAAATGATGGGGTTCATTTTGTCATAGAAATTATGGTTAGTGCTGTAGAAAGAAAAATTAGGACATGTTTCAAGTGTGATCTAAAATATCTTCCTGTTATATTTCAACAGGAGCAGCCTGTCAGTTGATGCCTTTGTGTTCTACTGCAGCTTCCCAGAGTGTTCTAAAAAACAACTAGAGCGCTAACAGTCTTACTTATGACAAAATTATGGCACACCTGAAGCCATCTTGATTGGAATAAACTGGTAACTCTTAAAACATTTAATTTAAAAAGGAACAAAATGAGGGGGTTCATTTTGTCATAGAAATTATGGTTAGTGCTGTAGAAAGAAAAATTCGGACATGTTTCAAGTGTGATCTCAAATATCTTCCTGTTATATTTCAACAGGAGCAGCCTGTCAGTTGATGCTTTGTGTTCTACTGCAGCTTCCCAGAGTGTTCTAAAGAACAACTAGAGCGCTAACAGTCTTACTTATGACAAAATTATGGCACACCTGAAGCCATCTTGATTGGAATAAACTGGTAACTCTTAAAACATTTAATTTAAAAAGGAACAAAATGAGGGGGTTCATTTTGTCATAGAAATTATGATTAGTGCTGTAGAAAGAAAAATGAGGACATGTTTTAAGTGAGATCTCAAATATCTTCCTGTTATATTTCAACAGGAGCAGCCTGTCAGTTGATGCCTTTGTGTTCTACTGCAGCTTCCCAGAGTGTTCTAAAGAACAACTAGAGCGCTAACAGTCTTACTTATGACAAAAGTATGGCACACCTGAAGCCATCTTGATTGGAATAAACTGGTAACACTTAAAACATTTAATTTAAAAAGGAACAAAATGAGGGGGTTCATTTTGCCATAGAAATTATGGTTAGTGCTGCAGAAAGAAAATTTAGGGCATGTTTTAAGTGAGATCTCAAATCCTCTTCTATTTCATTAGAAAATTCTGACATGCAGACTGAAACAATCACTTTCAATACCAGCAGTAGACTTCCAGTTAACTCCCTGGTGAGCAGTAGCTTTACTACAGTGATCTAATGAACAACTAGAGTGCTAACATTCTGAATTTATGGCAAATGTGTGACACATCTGAAGGCCTTCTTGATGGAATCAAAGTAAAAAACTGAAAGCATTTCCTACTGAGGAGACTGCAGTAAATGACGAAATTAGGAAACTTCATAACAAATAAGTCTCCCAAGATGGCCACCAGAGAAAAAAGAGCCCAAATGTAGCACAAATATCACCCAGATGTAGCCCACATATAGCCCAATGACAGAAGTGTGCAAAACACTTTTTATTTTTTGTTTTTCTGCAGTTTTATATAGTGCAAACTGGTCAGGTATTGGAGCGTTACATCTTACTTGGACCCCTTATTGCGTATTTTGCACGAAGTACATGAGATTGATCTTGCGAAACATTGAACTTTACGATTCTGTTAACCTGAAGTTGCTCTGAACCGGGCTTTGTAACACCCGTTTTTACCTACTGGTTTTAATTAATTCTCACTGTATTGTATTGGATTTACTGTTTTTATGTACACTTTTATGATCTATGTTTCTAAATCAGATCAAATAAAGTTTAATGAATTCTATGGCAGGACGGAGGTGAGGATTATGCATATCTTTCCTCACTTTATTTGCATAGCAGTTCAAAGAAAACGTAACACAACAATCATTAAACAAAAGACTACACAACCCATCAACCATTAGGGGGGTAGTCTCCAAGGCAACTATAGTCCAATCATATCACAGTCCATCGTATATAATATCGTGACGTCCCTTCCGCTTCCTCTTTCTTCACTGCTCGTCAGTTAAGTCCATTCCTTACATTCTTGGCTTAATCTGATGTTGTTGCTGTTTGTATAGCGGTTTCTTGTGCACGTTATTAGCATTATTGCCTTGGTATTGTTTCATATTCCCTGCGCAGCAGGCTCTTGCCCGAGCGCGTTCTCCCCTCGCAGTTTCTCCCGCTGTGTGCTCTGCGCGCGGTGAGATCCTGTCAGGCGCGTCTGGTCCGAGCGAGGCAGCTCCGTCGAGCGCTCCCGCTGGTCTTTACGCGCGTTTGGGAATCCGGTCACTCCTTTAGTGTCCGCTTGATTCCCGACCAACCTCGCCTAATTTTGACACCGCTACGCGATGATTTCCCCACACGGCCACGTTAGTGACCAGCGCCACCTGGTGGTGGTAATTGGTATTGCGCCTCAGTCTATTCTTATAACAGCTTCGGGAAAGCCCAGCTGTTGGAGCACCGTTGAGGGGGCTGTCTTAAGGATTTTAAGGGCATTTGTTCTGTGCTCACACCCTCTGCTATCATGTCTTCTCCAGAAGACCATTTTTACTCCTCCTACCAGGAAGTGGAGGAGGATTGGCCCCCCAACTTCTCCCTCCAGCAGTGGACCAAGCCCTCTCTCTGGCTATTTCTAGGGCGCTGGCTCCTCTTAGGGATCAGGTTGATAAGCTGGCGAAAAGCATCCCTGGGGTGTTCAGTGACCCAGATCTGGTGGTGGCGGGTCCAAGTAGCTCCCAGATGGGGAATAAAAGGGCCGTTAAGCATAACGCGGGGCACTTGGAAGGATTTGATAAACTTACGGAGACCTTCCTCAAGAGTGCGCGAACGCTAAAACATGCACCCTGCCGGGAGGAGGAGGGCCCCCGAGAAAATTGCTACACTGTCACCACTATTGTAGACCCCGACGGCGGGTTTCCCTTAGAGGGAGAGGGTGTATCGGAGGACGATTTCTCCTCCGATGAGGATAAGGACTCGGGGCGTCCCTGGCGTCCAGAGTCCCACTCCTCTCAGTCCCCGGTTGGGGACGGTGTCCACTCGGACATGTTCGAACCTACCCAAATTTACCATCCTAGGTCGGCCGAGTGGACACCTGACGCCAAAGTGGCAGAGTATGTGGTGGGGAAAATCCATCAACCCCTTGAAAGGGAGGTCAGGAATAGGATGAGGGGAGAATGCCCCAGGCCCTCACTGAAGGGGAAGGTGGCACACACGCCTGAAATTGATGAGAAACTATGTACCTTTTTCTCCAAGTATATGAGGGATCCCAAGAAAGGAATTGATAGGTCTTGGACGTGGTAGGGCCCTTGACCCAAATTATTCAATTGACGGAGCGTTCCAAAGAGTCAGGATCCCCTTTGTCCACGGATATTGTGGCTGGTTGGGCACACTACCCTAAACCCTAAAACACTACCCCCTCCACTACCCAAACACCACTGCACTACCCTAAACCCTAAAACACTACCCCCAGCACAACACCCTACACTACCCAAACATAACTGCACTACCCTAAACCCTAAAACACTACCACCAGCACGACTCACTACACTACCCAAACACCACTGCACTACCCTAAACCCTAAAACACTACCCCCAGCACGACTCCCTACACTACCCAAACACCACTGCACTACACTAAACCCTAAATATACCCCCAGCATGACCTCCCACACTACACAAACACCACTGCACTACCCTAAACCCTAAAACACTACCCCCAGCACGACCCCTACACTACCCAAACACCACTGCACTACCCTAAACCCTAAAACAATACCCCCAGCACGACCCCCTACACTACCCAAACACAACTGCACTACCCTATACCCTAAAACACGACCTCCTACACTACACAAACAAGACTGCACTACCCTAAACCCTAAAACACTACCCACAGCATGACCCCTTCACTACACAAACACCACTGCACTGCCCTAAACCCTAAAACACTACCCCAGCACTACCCCCTACACTACCCAAACACCACTGCACTAACATCAACCCTAAAACACTACCCCCAGCACAACCCCTACACTACACAAACACCACTGCACTACCCTAAACCCTAAAACACTACCCCCAGCACGACTCCCTACACTACCCAAACACCACTGCACTACCCTAAACCCTAAATCTAACCCCAGCACGACCCCCTACACTACCCAAACACCACTGCACTACCCTAAACCATAAAACACTACCCCCAGCATGACCCCTACACTACACAAACACCACTGCACTACCCTAAACCCTAAAACACTACCACCAGCATGACCCCCTACATTACCCATACACCACTGCACTACCCTAAACCCTAAAACACTACCCCCAGCATGACCCCCTACACTACTGCACTACCCTAAACCCTAAAACACTACCCCCAGCACGACCCCCTACACTACCCAAACACCACTGCACTACCCTAAACCCTAAAACACTACCCCCAGCACGACCCCCTACACCACCCAAACACCACTGCACTACCCTAAACCCTAGAAAGAAACCCCCACCCATGCCCAATCCCCCTTACCTCTCACTCCTCATGGTTCCTCTCTCGTGGTTCCTGCTTCACGTCATCTCTGAGGTGCGGTGCACGTCGTTGTGAGGAAACGGAACAGCCTCTGTTTCCTTACAACGACATGGATCGTCTACATGTTTTTTAGAACGCATGGTCATTTACCATACATACCTTTACAACAAAATTCGTTGCAAAGGCATGCGTGGTAAATGACCATGCGTTCTAAAAAAATGCGTAGTAATGACTTCGTGATGTACAACGCATGCGTGGTAATGCATGTGTTGTAATGGTATCGCAAAGTAAAAAACCAATTGAAGCTGGCCCCTGTTCTTCAGTGAGACGTTTATTTGATTAATTTGGAGGAAGGAATGTGGTTTTTTACCGAAAAGTGCATTCCCGGCTGTTGTACTGTGAAAGTGTCCGCGTGGCCTGGTTTCACTTCTGGTGAGAGAGTGGAAGAGTCTGTTTGGGTCTAAAGGAGTTATGTTGTTGGACGGGGCCGGCGCGACGTGTCATCAGAAAACATAGCTAATGGAAAGCGTCCTCCCTGAAGTGTGGAGCAGTGCCATGAGAGGTCAACGAGTGTGCGTCCCACCGCAGTATGACCGTACCGCGTGACCCATGTGCCGCCTCCAGGGTACGGGAGGCAGAAGCGGCATCGCAGGTCCTCTTGAAGACCGTTGTAGCACTAATTCTACATTTTGGTACTAGGGCATTTTAACTTTGTTGTTCCTGCCAGATACAAAGAGAAGATCCTGTGTTATTCAGTGCCCTCGCTACCTTTTTTGTAGGTTGTGGTGCTTGTCACTTCGCTGCCCTGCCGGTGCACACGACTGGGCACCCCACCTCGTGTGCCATCTGCAGGGCCTCTGCCCTCGGATCACTGGTTTCGGTTTCTGGAGTGGCAACATAAACAGTTGCTCCCAAAGGGCTAGCCTGAACACTTAGGTGAATATCCCCTGCACCAGCATTCCACGGAAATTCTTTCCTAGCTCTCCCACGTCAATGAGCACGGCTCCGCTCGCGACACCGTATGACGTCATCGGAGCCATAAGAGGACCTCGTCGGTGTGCAGACGTCAGTTCCACCTATTTTTTCCGTGCCACCGAGGCAAACAGGGGACCAAGACATTTTCACATGTATACATAGTATAATAAATATATATATATTCAATGAAAAAAACCATAGGTTTCAGGCACGTTATAGTTAGAAATTAGCATTTAAAAAACCTTAGAAATTCACTGAAAAAAACCATAGGTTTCAGGCACGTTATAGTTAGAAATTAGCATTTAAAAAACCTTAGAAATTCACTGAAAAAACCATAGGTTTCAGGGGCGTTATAGTTAGTTGAACATTTCACTCGTACAAAACCATAGAAATTCCCCCGTTATAGTTAGTTCAGCTAACTATAACTCGCGCGCCCGCAATGCACTGCTGATGACGTCACATATTACATCACTCATGACATGGTCAGTGACATCACTCATGACATCACTGATGACATCTCAAATGTCACTGACCATGTCATGAGTGATGTAATATGTGACGTCATCAGCAGTGCATTGCGGGCGCGCGAGTTATAGTTAGCTGAACTAACTATAACGGGGAATTTCTATGGTTTTGTACGAGTGAAATGTCCAACTAACTATAACGCCCCTGAAACCTATGGTTTTTCAGTGAATATATATATATATATATATATATATATATATATATATATATATATATTATCTACTGGCGGTCGCCAGTAGATAGTTATAGTTAGGACCTATTATCCATAGGAAATTCATAACATTCTATTCCCAATAAGTTTGGCGTCGTTTGACGAATCTTCGCGAAAGTTTCAAAACTTATGGCCCGCTCCGGTCCACTCCTATCTTGAAAGTTTCGGGGTGATTCATCAAGCGGGGGCCGAGAAAAAAGGGGGGTCCCAAAATGTGTTTTCTCCATGTTAATTGCCCCAGGAAATTTTAGCCACGGCTACAGCCCGAACTGCTGAACGGAATTACACCAAATTTTGCAAAAAGGTAGCGCTTGGTTCAGAAAGTGACCTTTTTTTTAAATGGTGTAAATCCGTTCAGTAGTTGCGGAGAAATTCAAAAAATAAGAGTGAAAAAATCAATTTCCCATAGGAAACTTTATGCAAGGCTACAGCCAAAACTGCTGAACGGAATTACACCAAATTTAGCAAAAAGGTAGTGCTTGGTTCAGAAAGCACCCTTTTTAAAAATGGTGTAAATCCGTTCAGTAGTTGCTGAGAAAATCCAAAATAAAAGTTTCGATATCTATGGCCGCGGTGGATCCGCGCACCCTTCCGATCACGAGCTGCATGCTAATTGGCTGTCAACACTCCAAACCAGGAAGTGTTGGCAGCCATCAAGAAAGCAGTAAAAAAAACTGCGCAAAACGCAAAAAGGGGGCAGGGTAGAAACACCCTGACCCCCTAGGCCTGCTCAGGGGGTCCTACAAGGACCCCCAGGGCAAAAAAAATGTTTTTTTTTTAAAATCGGCAAAAAACGCGCTGGGTGCGCGGATCCTGCCGATAAAAAAAAAAAAAAAAATGAAGCGCGGGCTCCCGCGCTTTGTGGTTAATTGGCCCCCGGGTGGGCCAAGTCCTGGGGGCATGCGGGGGATCATTAATAATTATATGGGGGGCCTCTAAGGCCCCCCCAAGCCCCGGGGACCACCACCCCCCGGGGCTTTAAACAAAATGGTGCGGGAGGGCTCTGAGCCCTCCCGCAGCCCCGGGGACCGCCACCCCCCGGGGCTTCTTTTTTAAAAATTATAATTAGTTGTGTGGGGGGGCTCCAACCCCCCCACACGCCCCGGGGACCGCCACCTCCCCGGGGCACTAAATCGTTAAATATGGGGGTCCGTTACGGACCCCCAGAGGCCCGGGGACCACCACCTCCCCGGGGCTTTCAACCTGTTGGGAGGGGGGCCGCGCGGCCCCCCTCCTGGAGCCCATGATGGCCCTGGGGACCACCACCCCCCAGGGCCGGCTCCTGCAGTGTCCCGGGGTGCCTACCCCCGGGACACTGTAGTTTGCTATGGCAGGGCGGGAGCCTCGCGGCTCCCGTCCTGTCATAGCAAACTGCTTTGAATTTTGGAAGAGAGAGCAGGAAACCTGCTCTCTCTTCCAAAATTCAAAGCAAATAGCTTTTCCACACGGGGAGCTGCATCTTAGCAGCTCCCCATGTGGAAAAGCAATGCCGGCTCCCGCAGGATGCGGGGAGCCGGCGGGACTGTGGGGGAGTTGGGGTCCCCCCACGGTCCCCAAAGGATAGGGCCAGCCCCGGGGGATGGGGTCCTTGGGGCAAGTAGTGGCCTGGGAGGGGGGCCACGCAGCCACGGGGCGTGTTTGCACAGTGGTGAAGGGAGGGGGCGGGGCTTCAGGTGACATGTGTGCAAACAGGCCCCATGGCGCGTTTTAAGATGGGGAATTAAATCCCCTTCAATCCTGAGGGTGCCTGGGGGCCAACTAGCCCACCAGGTACGTCCAGAAAGCGCCACAGAGCTGCGTTGCAGAGTGTTGTAAAAAGGGGCGTGGCCTCTGAACACCTCTCTGCAATGCAGCCCTGTGGCGCATACTGGAGGTATCTGGTGGGCTAGTTGGCCCCTAGGGACCCTCGGGATTGAGGAGGAATTAATTCTCCAACTTAAATCGCGCCACAGGGCGTGTTTGCAGACATGTCACCTCAGGCCCCACCCCCTTCCTTCACCATTGTGCATTGTGGAGAGGTGTGGTGCAGCGGCCAGGGCAGCTGACTTCGGAGCACAGGGTTCACGGTTCGATCCCCGGCTCCGGTGGCAGCTCAGCTCAGCACCATGTGACTCTGGGCAATAGCTCACTTAATTTCCACTACGGCCCCCAGCGCCTTGAGACCCGTAAGGGTGAGTAGCTGCGCTATATAAAAACGGACTTACATTTTTTTTTTTACTTCCTTAGGATATCATTGCCTGCTTTTTGCTGAAAAAGTTTCCAAGTGTCGATTTTTGAAACTTACAAATATTCCTCTAAAATCAACAGAACTACGAATTCCGATTTACTCACCTGTTATCAGGAGAGACCTCAGTGCTGCATCTTTGAGCCCAGTACAGATCCTGAAGAGTAATTCTAACCGTACTTACCAGTAACTTGAATTTCCTTCCATAGGCTAACATTGACTGGTTTCACTTGGAAATTCTTCTAAGTGTGGAGTTTTGGAACTTTATAATAGTCCTCTAAAATCAGCCGAACTACGAATTCCGATTTACTCACCTGTTATCAGGAGAGAACCCAGTGCTGCATCTTTTAGCCCAGCACTGACCCTGAAAAGTAATTCTAACCATACTTACCAGTAACTTGTATTTCCTTCCATAGGAATCCATTGTCTGGTTTTCAGCAGAAAAGTTTCAAAGTGTCGATTTTCACAAACTACAAATATTCCTTAAATATTCGCCTGTATGACTTAAACTCATTCTTTCAACTGTTTACAGGAGATGCACCAGTGCTGGATCCAGGATCCACCACTGAGTAAGAAAAAGTAACTATAACACTACTTACCTGCTAAGTGAATTTCCTCCCATAGGATAACATTGGTGATTCTATGTGAAAAAGTTTCTAAGTGTCAACTTTTAAAATACAATAATATCCCTTAAAAATCACTACTGTAACCAAAACGCTTTTACTCAATTGTTTACAGGAGATGTCCCAGGACTGAATCTAGGATCCAGTCCTGTGGTTAGAAAAGTAATCCATAAAGTAACTAATTGCATTTAACTAGAAATTCACATTGAGCTCAATGTTGCATTGTGTTTGAAATTGTGTTGCCCATTGCAACAACTGTAACTACTGTACTTAAAAGTCTATTGCCTATTTGCAAAGTATTTAAACTAAAGTAATTCATTCTGAGAAAGTATATTTTGTAATGTAATGTATAATGTAATTACAATGTAATTTAAAAAATAAAATATCTAAAAATAAATAGTTTTAAAAAATGTAGTAAATCAGTATCAAAAAAATAAATATAACAATTAATACATTTAAAAATTGTCATTTACAAAACCTTTGAAATTCACTGAAAAAAACATAGGTTTTAGGGCGTTATAGTTAGAAATTAGCATTTAAAAACCTTTGAAATTCACTGAAAAAACCATAGGTTTCAGGCACGTTATAGTTAGAAATTAGCATTTAAAAAACCTTGGAAATTCACTGAAAAAACCATAGGTTTCAGACACGTTATAGTTAGAAATTAGGATTTAAAAAACCTTTGAAATTCACTGAAAAAACCATAGGTTTTAGGGACAGTTATAGTTAGTTGGACATTTCACTCGTACAAAACCCGTGAAATTCCCCCATTATAGTTAGTTCAGCTAACTATAACTCGCGCCCCCGCAATGCACTGCTGATGACGTCACATATTATATCACTCATGACATGGTCAGTGACATCACTGATGACATCACTGATGACATCTCAAATGACATCACTGATGACATCATCCACGTGATAATCTGATGCACCTCCTCACACCCTAATATAACCTTTGATACACCCAATCTAAATTACAGACTGCCATTCGCAAAACCATAGACACTCCAACACCAATAACTACATACCCACTCACTGATTCTTAGGTCTACACACACACATCCACTCACTCACCCATACAGTCACTCATACTTACGGTCACTCAGTACAGGACTATCATATGCACTCATACTCCTATATAGACACTCAAACACCGCCACTCATCCATAGAGGTACTCACACACCTAGTCAGTCATGCAAATAATTAAACACACTGCCATTTACTCACCTATACAGTTATACACACACCAGCTCACTTACTCATACAAATACTAGCACATTCTTACGCTCTTATACAATCACTGATACAAGCACACACTCATCCATACAGTCACTCTCACAATCACACACTCTCGCTTATAGCTATTTATATACTCCAACACACATATATACTGCCTTTCACATATGTAGTTACTCACACATGTACCACTGGGACATACATTCACTCACTAACACACTCTTACACACACTTACCCACCCATACAGTCTATCACAGATGCACTCTTGAAACCATCCACCCAGTGAATCGCCCACTCACACATCTATGCACAGAGTCGCACACACCCCACCCACACAAACACTCAGGCACCCATACAGATACTCAGACAACCAATCAATAACTCATATAGACACTCATGAAGCTATTCACAAACCCATGCAGCCACTTACACAGCAACAGACAGACGGATTCAGACATTCACCCAGTTTAGTCACTAACCCATGCATTCAGTAAGATACGTTTAATCACTCACTTATAGAGTTAGTCACGCACCTACTAAATCATCCATACAGACACTTATACACCCACTCATTCTTCAATACTCCTTTCCCTATATATATTAAAAATATTTAAACTTTACAGAAACACACAGTCACTGCATGATGTCATCAGTGATGTCATTTGAGATGTCATCAGTGATGTCATCAGTGATGTCACTGACCATGTCATGAGTGATGTAATATGTGACGTCATCAGCAGTGCATTGCGGGGCGCGAGTTATAGTTAGCTGAACTAACTATAACGGGGAATTTCACGGGTTTTGTACGAGTGATATGTCCAACTAACTATAACTGTCCCTAAAACCTATGGTTTTTTCAGTGAATATATATATATATATATATATATCTATATATATATATATATATATATATATATATATATTATCTACTGGCGGTCGCCAGTAGATAGTTATAGTTACAACCTATTATCCATAGGAAATCCGCGACATTCTATTTGAAATAACTCTCTTGCCGGTTGACGTATCTTCGCAAAATTTTCAAACTTTGTGGGGCGCTCCGGTCCGCTCCTACCCTGAAAGTCTCGGGGGATTCGTCAAGCGGGGGCCGAGAAAAAGGGGGGTCCCAAAACGTGTTTTCCCCATGCAATTTTCCATAGGAAACTTTAGACACGGCTACAGCTCGAACTGCTGAACGGAATTACACCAAATTTGGCAAAGAGGTAGTTCTTGGTTCAGAAAGAACCCTTTTTGTTAAATGGTGTAAATCCGTTCAGTAGTTGCTGAGAAAATCAAAAGTAAAAAGATAGATATATCTATGGCCGCGTCGGATTCGCGCACCCTCCCGATCACGAGCTGCATGCTAATTGGCTGTCAACACTCCAAATCAGGAAGTGTTGGCAGCCATTTTGTCCCTCGGTAGAACCGAGGGACAGAAACAAGTGCGCAAAGCGCACAAAGGGGGCAGGGTAGAAACACCCTGACCCCCTAGGTCTGCTCAGGGGGTCCCACAAGGACCCCCTGGGCAAAAAAAAAGATTTTTTTTTTTTTTTTAAATCGGCAGGATGCGCTCAGGGTGCGCGAATCCTGCCGAAAAAATCGAAGCGCGGTCTCCCGCGCTTCGATAGTCACTTGGCCCCCGGGTGGGCCAAGTCCCGGGGGCATGCTGGGGGGGGGAATTTTATGTGTGGGGGCCTCTAAGGGCCTCCCAAGCCCCGGGGACCACCACCCCGGGGCTTTATGTATAATGGTGCGGGAGGGCTCTGAGCCCTCCCGCAGCCCCGGGGACCGCCACCTCCCGGGGCTTCTTTTTTATTTTTGAAAAACCTGTGTGGGGGCTCCAGCCCCCACACGCCCCGGGACCACCACCTCCCCGGGGCACTAAGAAAAATTACAATGGGGGTCCGTTTTGGACCCCCAAGCCCCGGGGACCACCACCTCCCCGGGGCTTTCAAAATGTAAGGAGGGGGCCGCGCGGCCCCCTCCTGGAGCCTGTGGTGGCCCTGGGGACCGCCACCCCCAGGGCCGGCTCCTGCAGTGTCCCGGGGTGCCTACCCCCGGGACACTGCTGTTTGCAATGACAGGACGGGAGCCTCGCGGCTCCCGTCCTGTCATTGCAAACTGCTTTGGATATTGGAAGAGAGAGCAGGAAACCTGCTCTCTCTTCCAATATCCAAAGCTGATTGCTTTCCACATGGGGAGCAGCATGTTAGCTGCTCCCCATGTGTAAAGCAATGCCGGCTCCCGTAGGACACGGGGAGCCGGCGGGACTGTGGGGGTTTGGGGACCCCCCACAGTCCCCAACGAGAGGCCAGGCCCCGGGGATGGGGTCCCCGGGGCCATAAGTGGCCACGGAGGGGGCCACGCAGCCCCCTCCCCAAAGGTAAAAAAGTAAAAGAGTGCAAGGCCGGCCCCGGGGATGGGGTCCCCGGGGCCTTAAATGGCCTGAGGAGGGGGGCCACGCAGCCCCCCTCCAAATAAAAAAAAAGAGGCCATGCCCCGGGGATGGGGTCCCCGGGGCCAATACAGGCCCAGGGAAGGGGGCCACGCGGCCCTCTTCCCGTTTTTTTTTAAATTTTAATTTAAAAAAAGGGATAAGGCCCTGGGGGATGGGGTCCACAGGGCCTAAAAATAGGAAAAAGGAAGGGGGCCACACAGCCCCCTTCAGGGGAAAAAAAAAAACGATCCGGCCCGCAGGACCCGCCCCCTTCCTTCACCACTCTGCAAACGAGCCCCTGGCGCGTTTGCAGAGGGGAACGATTCCCCTTGAATACTGGGGTCCTTGGGGCCAACTAGCCCACCAGGAACCTCCAGTATGCGCCAGGGGCTGCCTTGCAGAGAGGTGTACAGAGGCCACGCCCCTTTTACACCTCTCTGCAACGCAGCTCTGTGGCGCTTTTGGAGGTATATGGTGGGCTAGTTGCACCCCAGGGACCCTCAGGATTCAAGGGGAGTTAATCCCCGACTTAAAACGCGCCACGGGGCGCGTTTGCACAGTGGTGAAGGGAGGGGCGGGGCTTCAGGTGACATGTGTGCAAACAGGCCCCGTGGCGCGTTTTAAGATGGGGAATTAAATCCCCTTCAATCCTGAGGGTCCCTGAGGGCCAACTAGCCCAACAGGTACGTCCAGAAAGCGCCACAGAGCTGCGTTGCAGAGAGGTGTAAAAAGGGGTGTGGCCTCTGTACATGTCTCTGCAACGCAGCCCCTGGCGCATACTGGAGGTTCCTGGTGGGCTAGTTGGCCCGTAGGGACCCTCATGATTCAAGGGGACTTAATCCCCCAACTTAAAACGCGCCACGGGGCACGTTTGCACAGATGTCACCTCAGGCCCCGCCCCCTCCCTTCACCATTGTGCAAATATTCCTCTAAAATCAGCCGAAATACGAATTCTGATTTACTCACCTGTTATCAGGAGAGACCTCAGTGCTGCATCTTTCAGCCCAGTACTAATCCTGAAAAGTAATTTTAACCGTACTTACCAGTAACTTGAATTTCCTTCCATAGGCTAACATTGACTGGTTTCACTTGGAAATTCTTCTAAATGTGGAGTTTTGGAACTTTAAAATATTCCTCTAAAATCAGCCGAAATACGAATTCCGATTTACTCACCTGTTATCAGGAGAGACCTCAGTGCTGTATCTTTCAGCCCAGTACTGGTCCTGAAAAGTAATTTTAACCGTACTTACCAGTAACTTGAATTTCCTTCCATAGGCTAACATTGACTGGTTTCACTTGGAAATTCTTCTAAGTGTGGAGTTTTGGAACTTTAAAATATTCCTCTAAAATCAGCCGAAATACGAATTCCGATTTACTCACCTGTTATCAGGAGAGACCTCAGTGCTGCATCTTTCAGCCCAGTACTGATCCTCAAAAGTAATTTTAACCGTACTTACCAGTAACTTGAATTTCCTTCCATAGGATATAATTGCCTGCTTTTTGCTGAAAAAGTTTCTGTGTTGATTTTTGAAACATACAAATATTCCTCTAAAATCAGCCGAAATACGAATTCCGATTTACTCACCTGTTATAAGGAGAGACCTCAGTGCTGTATCTTTCAGCCCAGTACTGGTCCTGAAAAGTAATTTTAACCGTACTTACCAGTAACTTGAATTTCCTTCCATAGGCTAACATTGACTGGTTTCACTTGGAAATTCTTCTAAGTGTGGAGTTTTGGAACTTTAAAATATTCCTCTAAAATCAGCCGAAATACGAATTCCGATTTACTCACCTGTTATCAGGAGAGACCTCAGTGCTGCATCTTTCAGCCCAGTACTGATCCTCAAAAGTAATTTTAACCGTACTTACCAGTAACTTGAATTTCCTTCCATAGGATATCATTGCCTGCTTTTTGCTGAAAAAGTTTCTAAGTGTTGATTTTTGAAACATACAAATATTCCTCTAAAATCAGCCGAAATACGAATTTCGATTTACTCACCTGTTATCAGGAGAGACCTCAGTGTTGCATCTTTCAGCCCAGTACTGGTCCTGAAAAGTAATTTTAACCGTACTTACCAGTAACTTATATTTTCTTCCATAGGAATCCATTGTCTGGTTTTCAGCAGAAAAGTTTCAAAGTGTCGATTTTCACAAACTACAAATATTCCTTAAAAATCGCCTGTATGACAGGATGATGTCATCAGTGATGTCATTTGAGATGTCATCAGTGATGTCATCAGTGATGTCACTGACCATGTCATGAGTGATGTAATATGTGATGTCATCAGCAGTGCATTGCGAGGCGCGAGTTATAGTTAGCTGAACTAACTATAACGGGGAATTTCACGGGTTTTGTACGAGTGCAATGTCCAACTAACTATAACTGTCCCTAAAACCTATGGTTTTTTCAGTGAATTTCAAAGGTTTTTTAAATGCTAATTTCTAACTATAACTTATCTGAAACCTATGGTTTTTTCAGTGAATATATATATATATATATATATATATATATATATATATATATATATATTCTGCTACAAAGGTTGTCCACCTGGTGAGTAGCACTCGATCAGCAGCTTTGTTTATGATAGGCAGGGACGAGGATCCGCTTGTAGAAGCTGCTCCGTAATGGAAATGCCTGATGCATTTCAAAGCTCCATATGCTTCTCTTCAGAGGCTTGACCGGAGACATTGTGTGCAAACGCTGAACCTACTTCGCCATTTTCATATTGCACACCCACCAATGGGAAGCTCGAATGAGACTGTGCATTGTGGGAAACGTGGTCCGGATAGCACACAAATATTGTCCTGTATGGACCCTGCAAGTGGACTCGTCCTCAATCCTGTTTGCGGCTGCTGGCCCACATGGCCCCCAAAACATTACGGGGTGGTGCACACTCCGCGGCAGGACGGCCGCATATTACATTGTGCTCCAAAGGTTGTCCACCTGGTGAGTAGCACTCGATCAGCAGCTTTGTTTATGATAGGCAGGGACGAGGATCCGCTTGTAGAAGCTGCTCAGTAATGGAAATGCCTGACGCGTTTCGAAGCTCCATATGCTTCTCTTCAGAGGCTTGAACGGAGACAGTGTGTGCAAAAGCTGAACCCACTTTGCCATTTTCATATTGCACACCCACCAATGGGAAGCTCGAATGAGACTGTGCATTGTGGGAAATGTGGTCCGGATAGCACACAAATCTTGTCCTGTATGGACCTGCAAATGGACTCGTCCTCAATCCTGTTTGCGGCTGCTGGCCCACGTGGCCCCCATAACATTACGGGGTGGAGCACACTCCGCGGCAGGACGGCCGTGTATTACATTCTGCTCCAAAGGTTGTCCACCTGGTGAGTAGCACTCGATCAGCAGCTTTGTTTATGATAGGCAGAGACGAGGATCCGCTTGTAGAAGCTGCTCCGTAATGGAAATGCCTGACGCGTTTCGAAGCTCCATATGCTTCTCTTCAGAGGCTTGAACGGAGACAGTGTGTGCAAACGCTGAACCCATTTCGCCATTTTCATATTGCACACCCACCAATGGGAAGCTCGAATGAGACTGTGCATTGTGGGAAATGTGGTCCGGATAGCACACAAATCTTGTCCTGTATGGACCCTGCAAGTGGACTCGTCCTCAATCCTGTTTGCGGCTGCTGGCCCACGTGGCCCCCATAACATTACGGGGTGGTGCACACTCCGCGGCAGGACTGCCGCGTATTACATTCTGCTCCAAAGGTTGTCCACCTGGTGAGTAGCACTCGATCAGCAGCTTTGTTTATGATAGGCAGGGACGAGGATCCGCTTGTAGAAGCTGCTCCGTAATGGAAATGCCTGGCGCGTTTCGAAGCTCCATATGCTTCTCTTCAGAGGCTTGAACGGAGACAGTGTGTGCAAACGCTGAACCCACTTCGCCATTTTCATATTGCACACCCACCAATGGGAAGCTCGAATGAGACTGTGCATTGTGGGAAATGTGTTCCGGATAGCACACAAATCTTGTCCTGTATGGACCCTGCAAGTGGACTCGTCCTCAATCCTGTTTGCAGCTGCTGGCCCATGTGGCCCCCATAGCATTACGGGGTGGTGCACACTCCGCGGCATGGGGGCTACGTGGGTCAGCAGCCGCAAAAAAACAACTTTGTAATACAGTGAACTACAGATCCCATAATGCCTCATGGCGGGTCACATGGGCAATCATGTATAAATAGACATAGAAAATGGATTACCGCTAACCGTGATCAAAACCAATCTGGTCGGTGGTGAAAATATATATATATTGGGTTCTGTCTGGGATATTGTCCCAGTAATGGTGTATGCTGGGAGTTGTAGTTGTGCCATCTAGGACTACAGCCAAACCCGAAAGCATCAAACTT
This sequence comes from Calotriton arnoldi, assembly GCA_963921515.1. Taxonomy (NCBI): domain Eukaryota; kingdom Metazoa; phylum Chordata; class Amphibia; order Caudata; family Salamandridae; genus Calotriton; species Calotriton arnoldi. Next base: position 132,940 of record CAWUFW010009247.1, on the reverse strand, counting down.
GGGCCAGCTGAATTCCCACCAATGGGAATGTTGCAGCATATTCAAAGGAGGGGTGTGGCATTTTCCCAGCCCCAGCGGCATCAGATGAAGGCACACCTCGCCGAAACGCGTCATGCCATAAGCTGTCAATAAAAGTGGACTTCCTTTAACTCCCCGCTGTCTCCTCTAAATACTTGCAACTCAAGTGTTCTTCTTTTTGGATATTTTTCGCGCTGGCCAGTAGCGCAAACATAGGACCCGCCCTACAAGTGGACGGGGCTTTGCTGGCAACAAGCTTCTCACTGTTTTCCAAGGTATTGGAATACCTCGGCCCGCCACGGAAGCATGTTCAAGCAAAGGGCCGCTGTCAAGTGCAGCCCGTGATTACACGGGTTGGCGCGATTACTGTATCAGCGTCGCATGGCCCGGCTGATTCGTGCTATTGCGGCTGGGGCGTCTGGAGACCCGAGGAAGTTCAAGAAACAACTATAGAAGCGGGATTTACCACCAACACACAGCCTCCCTTTGCCAGACACATCTACGCTCATTATGGGCTTAATTGGGTCCTGTCGGGGATATTGTCCCAGTAATGGTGTATGCTGGGAGTTGTAGTTGTGCCATCTAGGACTACAGCCAAACCCGAAAACATCAAACGTGGACCAGCTGAATTCCCACTAATGGGAATGTTGCAGCATATTCAAAGGAGGGGTGTGGCATTTTCCCAGCAACAGCAGCATCAGATGAAGGCACACCTCGCCGAAACGCGTCATGCCATAAGCTGTCAATAAAAGTGGACTTCCTTTAACTCCCCGCTGTGTCCTCTAAATACTTGCAACTCAAGTGTTCTTCTTTTTGGATATTTTTCGCGCTGGCCAGTAGCGCGAACAGAGGACCCGCCCTACAAGTGGCCGGGGCTTTGCTGGCAACAAGCTTCTCACTGTTTTCCAAGGTATTGGAATACCTCGGCCCGCCACGGAAGCATGTTCAAGCAAAGGGCCGCTGTCAAGTGCAGTCCGTGATTACACGGGGTGGCGCAATTACTGTATAAGTGTCGCACGGCCCGGCTGATTCGTGCTATTGCGGCTGGGGCGTCTGGGGACCCAAGGAAGTTCAAGAAACAACTATAGAAGCAGGATTTACCACCAACACACAGCCTCCCTTTGCCAGACACATCTACGCTCATTATGGGCTTAATTGGGTCCTGTCGGGGATATTGTCCCAGTAATGGTGTATGCTGGGAGTTGTAGTTGTGCCATCTAGGTCTACAGCCAAACCCGAAAACATCAAACTTGGACCAGCTGAATTCCCTTCAATGGGAATGTTGCAGCATATTCAAAGGAGGGGTGTGGCAATTTCCCAGCACCAGCGGCATCAGATGAAGGCACACCTCGCCGAAACGCGTCAGGCCATAAGCTGTCAATAAAAGTGGACTTCCTTTAACTCCCCGCTGTGTCCTCTAAATACTTGCAACTCAAGTGTTCTTCTTTTTGGATATATATACATATATATATATATATATATATATATAGAGAGAGAGAGAGAGAGAGAGTGAGAGAGAAAGAGAATGGACAGATATATAGATATATTATTTAAAACAGTACCCACTGAATGCCCTAATAAACCCCACAAAAAATAGCACATAGAAATTTTTTAATAATTAATATATTAATCAATTACATTTCATTATTGTATAATTAAAATCACTACCCACCCAGTCTCCAAACAAGCCCAGGAACCCAACATTACTATAATATATTTAAAAAAAGAAATAATACTAAAACATAGATAATAAAATAAAAAAATACAGTACAATGAAACAATGTAATGAAAGGAATATTATAGTAGACAATATTTATATCTTTGGTATTATTCTAAAAAAGTTTTAAAAAAAACAAGATGCCTGCCTTCTATATTTTTCTCTGTGATATTACTGTCATCACAATATTTTGACCATAATATTATGTAAAAACAATATTGTGTAGTCGATATTCCGGTTAAATATCTTCCACCCCATGCATGACCATCCAAAAGCCCCCTTCTAATGATTTCTCAATATACCAAAGTTATTTGCATTTTAATACCTGTTTGGTGTCAGAAAGAAATTGTGTTGTTTAAAGGAAATAGCATGCAGTCTTCTTAGTTTGTCTGAAGTTGCAAAAACTAAACAAAACAGCATTAGTACTGTTAGGACTATTAGGAATGAGGTTTAGAAAAACAAGTTCATCCATCAACAATCACATTTAAAAGCCTGATTCACAGACTTTTTCTATGAGTATTTGTGCCTTTTTTCCTGTCTTAGGTTTGAATGTCCAATCCTGAATCCCAAAGCATTTGCTTTGTGTAATTGTTTCTTACTCCAGGCTCAGGCATGACTTACCCATGAATTTATGGACGTTAGATATGCTTGCTCACGTAAAATAAGATTTCTGAGTCAAAGCCTTTTTTCTTTGAGTGAGCGGCTCACTCTGGGAAAACCATGAGCAAGTCACACCTCAGCTTGGAGTAAGACACAACTACTCATAGGAATTGTTTTGTGAATTGACTCACATGTATGATACCCCTGACTTAGATGTGACATCCCTCTGAAGTGAGTTTTGTTTTGCTGCTTGACTTAAAGTAAGGCTGGAATGTCATACTAGTTAACTCCATCCTTGTAATTATCTGTATATTGAGAAGCATTGGTCTCAGAGGCATTTGTGACGGCACAGTAGGCTGTTTCACACTGTCACTGCTCTCCCCAGTAGACATTTGGTCTGTTTGTGACACTGGGAACAGGTCACTGTTGTTTTATGTGCAAATATTTATAGCGAACTGTATGTGAGAAGAAATAGAGCACGCTTTATTTAGTATTCATTAAGGGACTGATTACAAGTTTGGAGGTGCAGGAGCGGAACAGCCCCGCTCCCGCACTGCGAAAACCATGGTTGAACCACCCGCAGATTAAGAGTTTTCACCTGGTCTGGCAGGTGGTTCTTTGGCGTTCCTGCAGCAGTGCCTGTGAAATAGGCACCGCAATTGGAACGTCAAAATCAGTACCTGCATGGCATGGACTGCTGCAGTACATGCTGTGCAGGTACTGGGGTGCATGCACACATGGGGGCACAACATGTGCCCCCTGCATGCATCCCCAGGCCCAGAGGCCTCTCTGCCATGGTTTTCATGGCAGTGGAACCGCCATGAAAACTGAGGTGGAGAGCCAACTCGTAATATGCTTGGCGCGACCGCGTCACTCCCGCCAAGCATATTGCGGCCTCAAGACCGCGCCGTGCCAACGCCAATGATCTCTGAACCATGGCAGTCCCAGGGCTGCCCGACTGCCTTAGTTGTAATAGGGTGGTCTGAAGACCGCCGTGCCCCCGCTAGTCTGGCTGTCCATGGACTGCCAGACTCGTAATAAGCCCCTTAATGTACTTGATCGAAGTGTTATCTCGTGTTGGATATATCAATTTCTTCCAGTCAGCAGTCTTTTTGTAGAGTGTTAGGATTGCTTTTGTTGCCTTTCGGACATTAGAACAAAGCATTTCTACATATGAGGCTATGAATTGCTTGGAGCAGCTTGTTGTGAAAAGTTTTTTTGTGTTTCACATGTTGATTAGTGTTCTTTCATACAAATATTAGGGATCGCTTGGGATTCAGCATGAAAAAACAGGTTTGTGTAGTCTTATTTGTATTCTTATTGTCTGATGGGAACACTAAAGCTTGCAGGCTTGGGCTGAGATGGAGCAGCCATCTAATATTGGTGAGTACATGGGCAGCACTTTGATTTGTAACAGCTTGCTGGAACAGAAGCTGTTTTTATGGTTGTCAGTCTTGAAGGGGCATATTAGCAAGACCGGCGATAAAATTATCGCCGTTTTAGCGGCAGGAAACTGCCGCTAAAACGGCGATAATGGGCTTGCTAATATGCGTTATGGAATTCCAATAGAAGCCCAGGTTAGATGTCCTGCACATCTAACCTGGGCTTCTATTGAATTCTATAACGCATATTAGCAAGCCCATTATCGCCGTTTTAGCGGCAGTTTCCTGTCGCTAAAACGGCGATAATTTTATCGCCGGTCTTGCTAATATGCCCCAATGTTTGTTGCAGGAACCTTGGCTGATTTCTTGGAATGCTCGGCGCATTTTGCGAACTGCCTTAAAAGACACCAAGAATTGGAAGTCAGTGCAGAGCCATGAGGGCTGGGATAATGTTATCTCGGTGTTAAAAATCAACCAGTTTGGCTGAGGACTTTTGGAATTCTGTGACTTGTTTAGGAAGACTTTTTGTGTTTCTATGTATAGCCCATTTCTGTAGGCAAAAGATTACAGGGGTGTCTAGTTTGAGCTCTGTGGGAAAACTGAGCATATCCAAAGAAGATTTAACAATGGAATTTAAAAGAGTTTCTAAAGATATGTCCACAATCAAGAGGAAGACTTGGCATTTTATTATCTAATAAAAAGGCCTCCTACTCTTAATCTGCAGGCCAGGCTGATATCTTTCGTGGAGGTGGCCAATCTCCAGATCAGAGACTTTCTGGTTGGGGTTGAATTTAAGTTTCCTAGGGTAGGCCAGCAATCTTTGAAAAGAGCAAAACACCTATAAATTGTGATCACGTGCAGGCAAAAATTGTGAATGAAGTTTTTTTAAAGTATTATTGTGAATCCACTAATCATTTTAATCAGACAAATTGGAGACAAAATTGTCTTCATTTCCTGTTTTTAGCAAGACTGAATAAGAGACGCGAACCTAGATAACTGTTATTGCTTCTTTCCCGGGGATGTGAGGATTTTTCCAGTATCATTTTACCATCTGGACTCAAATTAACAATTACTTTGTTCTGGCTTGAAGCCAAGCAATATCATTAATTTTCTACAACTCATTTATGAATTCCCAAAACGTATGTTAGGAACTACGTTTTTATGCAAGAAATAACAGCATTTAGAGAAGGCATTCAGGAGAGACGGTGGTGCGGCTACCAATGCGTCCTTTTGATTCCTTTGGATATTTCTACGTTTATCTGCAAATGGTTATTCTTACTGTGATAATGAATAATTAATACCACTCCTGCTTATCATGCTTAAGAATTCAATTGCATCTCAGATCTAATAAGCATCATAACAAAATGGCCATTTCATTTTGCCAGAAATTGTATTTTTGTTAAATAGCAGATCATTTCAGGTGATAGATGCGTGATTGGCATATTTGGTTGCCATCTTAGAAAGAATATTTAAACAATCCCAATCTTATTATATCTCATGTATGCAAGAGCAGGATGGGAGGGGAACAGAGAAAATAACTAATGTAAAAGAGAGCGAGTAAATATATTTCCTATTATCAATATAATTTACAAGCTGTCTTTGGCCCTTAATATGACTTTGTCGGTCCTACAGCGGACGGTGCAATGCACAGTCCGCTGTAGGACTATCAATACAGTAGTGCTGCCGCCTGCCCGATTAGGACTTCAATCCTGGTCTGGCGGGTGGTCCTGCGGCAGTCTGACCGCGGTGGTCGGTTAGGCTCATAGAAGAGCCTAACATGCAGACCACCACTGTCAGAGAGCTGACTGCACCTTCCTGCACGGTGTGGCATACATGCTACACCGTGCAGGAAATAAAGGTGCAAATCCAAGGGGGCACTACATGTGCCCCCCACATGCACCCCCAGGCCCAGAAGCGACAGGGGGCCTTATTAGGGCCCCCTTAGTTGCCTCACTGCCACCCTTTTCATGGCAGGCTAACCGCCAAGGAAAGCGTGGTGGTTTGACAACTCATAATATGCTCAGCATGCCTCAGCGGCACTACCAGCATATTACTATGCTTGACTGCCACCGCCACGCCATGGGAACCTGGATCCCGGAGGAGGTGGCAGTCGTGTGGCAGTCCGACCGCCACACTAGTAATGTGGTGCATGGTGCCGCAGATTGGCGGTGGTCGAACCGCCACCACCAGTACGGCAGTCCTGTGGACTGCCGTACTTGTAATAAGGCCCTTACTGTAAGCAAGCTATCCTTTAATCAGCTTTTGCCTGTTTGTGTGAGGAGCATGAATCCCATATTCATTTTATTGTATTTTATTTTATTCTATTTCTAGGTCTGGCCTTTGAGACAGCTTTATTTATCTCACCAGGCTATTTTTCCCAAAAAATGCATACATAATATATATACATGATGGGGATTTTCATCAGCGGGTTTCATCCATTGGTCTTTAAGTATTGGCCTTGACATTTTGCAACTGCCCTCCAATGCATATAGTCAGGCACTGAGTCAGCTCACTTTGCCCATTGACTACCTTTATTTAGACCAACTGCACAACGCCTATGCACTGTGCACATCAACCTGAAATTGTTCCTTTCTCTTCAATAACAAAATTGTTTTCAAAGTGTGTGTCTTAAGCAGCAACCGCAATCATGTCCAGGGTGAAACACAAGCAAACCCCAAATTAACCTGTGCTTAAACCTCTGATAGCTTGGCGCAAACCAGATAGACTTAACTGAGAGGCAATATGTAAATTATTTATGCAGCACACAAACATAGTAAAATGAAAACACAACACAAGAAAAGTCCTGGACCAATTTAGGAAAATAGAATAACTTTTAATAAATTATTTGACACCAAATTTACAAGAACCCAATTAGTAGAACCAGAGGTATGAATTTTTAAAGTTTAAGCTAAAAACATGCGCCTAAAAGATCAAAGCACCAACCGTGGACATCTAGTTGCAAGAGATCGGGTAAAAGTCGAAAAATATGGCAATGATGTAGGGCGAGTCGGATATAAGAAGCGGACTGGATCTGGTCGGTGCTCTTCTTCGGACTTAGAAGAAATGTAAAAAAAAAAGTCTTTGAGAAGGGAACGTTCAGCAGGGCAAGGCTGCAGGCAGAATCCGAGGAGAAAGTGGCATCATCGGGGAGCAGCTGGATGAAGTTGCAGTAAAGATTTCTATGCTTGAACTTAGTGCCTTATTACGAGTTTGGCTCTCTGACCGCTGAAGGACCACGTCTGCAACCGTTAGGAGACTGCGGCACCTGTGACCTTCCGACCGCCGTATTACGAGTTTCCCGAGGGGCCGGCGGTGTGGCTGCGGCAGTCTTACGGCAGTGGGAAATGTATTTCCATATATATCGATGCCTGTGTGTACATTCCGACTGCATATGTATTGAATGCACGCATGCATGATATATGTGGAAAAATACCACCTACCCATTGCCCGAGTCTGACCCATATGTGGGCAGTCCCGGTAATAGGTACATGGTCCCAAAGCACGTACCTGTATTTCGCCAATGATGGGGTTGTATTCCTTGGTGTGAAGATGCTTCTGTGTAGGGGGGACCTGGAGAAAGGATCCATGTCAAAATCTGCTGGGAAGAACAGGAAATGGATGAGTATGCACCCCAAATCATTTGTGTCCACCACCCTTGTAATACGGACGGCAGTGTTGCATCTCTGTACTGCTCAATGGAGGCTGCCTTCCCCGACCACGAACCCCGGCGGCCAGCAGTGTGCTGGCTGTGCCGGAGGTCCAGCCTCGGTCTTCGCGAAGTCTATCTGCCCACCTCGTAATACAGCGGATGGCTCACCGCCATCAGACAGCCACCACTAGGACAGCGGTCCATGGACATCCACACTCATAATAAGGCCCTTAGTCTCTTTTTTGAAGTAAAAAAACTCCAGCGGGACAAAGCTGGAGGCTGTAGCCGATGAGAGTTCCACAAGGCCAGATACCCCTTTGATGAAGGCCCGCTGAACAGGATTTGCTGCTCTGAGAAGAACATAGCATGAACAGCCATGAAGCCAGGCCAACCGACGATAACCCTTGGGCGGATAGACTAACTGGTTGGTCTCCATCTTCTCTCAGTTCTAATAGAAGTTTTAGGCTAAAACCTTTTTAAGTCCAAAGTTTTGGATTTTGGCTTTCTAGGCACAATTAACACCACCACTAAGGGTCCAGGACTGGAAGGGCACCACTCTAAGTTAAGCCTGACTGCTTTTGTGACAAGTTAATAGAAGGTTAAGCAGGGGTTAATTTAGTGACTTTAGTGGTTTACACTGACAGGGATTATGGCTGTTTGCTTGAGCAAGGTTAACACCCCACTCAACCAACAACCCAATTTCTCACAATAATAGTGAAATGTATGGCACAACTGAACAGAAAGACAAATTTTTCAAAAATATCACTAGGATAACTGTCGCATAAGAGAATGGTTTATTTGTTATTGCAAGCATGTGGTTTAGGTAGCGGCAAATTTTCTCTTTTTCATTTTTGCAATAAACAAATAAGACAAACTTAAGTATAGCACCAGCTTGCCAAGAAGAGACTTATTGGCTTTTTCAATGTTTTTTATGGTTTGGTTTTATTCAGTGTGAACTAGATCAGAGTGCGGTACAGTGATGAGACCAAGGGGCTGTTCACAAAGGCATTTTGGAAATCATAAAGTAGTACTCCTACAGTACTATTTTACATAATCTTACATTTACTTGCCTTTGTGAATTGGCCCTAACACATCTAAAATGTGAATTAAATGTGATTAAGTGGGGATATGCATTGAATGGTCACATACAATTAGGTCAAATTGAAAAGAATATGTGTTCTCTTTGTACTTTCACTAATAGGAAGTTTAATGTTTCGGGGCAAATTCGCGAAAGCATGTAAGAGTACAGAAGAGAGTACTTCTTTAGTACTACTTTGGGTACTCATAAATGCATTACAAAATGGGCCCCATACTATGCACTTACAATATAATCGCAGTTACAAAAGGTAGTACATGAGAGAGCATTACAAAGACAATCTTTTGAAGCAGAAGAAACAGCTAGTGGGTGGACGAGGACACATATTCCATTGAAATAAAATGAGATGAAATTGCGGAATAGAATGCAGTACTGATGTGTACCATCCACAAAGTGTCATATTGAATGTACCACTGAATATATGCAGATTTATTTTAAGTGTGACAGTCCATGCTGGAAAAACTGTGGGAACCAAAGTATACAGTGCCTTTTGGCTAATGAGGTGAAGACAAGCTGGCAAAACAGACGGGGCTTCATTCTTAAGGAAATAGATTAGTCTATACCTTGAGGTTTACTAAATTACATTGGAGTAGATTTACTCATTTTAGTAATGCACAAAACGTTTCTAGTTTACATCTTGAAACCAGTGCCATTAGCAACATTCCATACTCAATCCTGGGAGAGATTTGTGAACTCTAGCAACAGCATGGAAGGTTGCTTTGATGAGTAATCAAAGCTGATGGTGAGTTTTGCTGTTAAAAGTCTATGGATGGAGATGAATAGGCTGGCTTTTTTGAAAGAAAAAACTCTTGATTTGGTGCTATGAATGAATTTTGAAGCAACACAAGTACAGTAAGCACAGTTATCTATGACTGTAAAGGATAACTGGAGGTCTTGATGAAATAGCATCATAGTTCATATTTTGAGAAATTGAGTTGTAGATGATGTAAAGTAAGGACCGTCAAGTGCAGGGAGTGGCAGGCCTAGGAACATTACGCCCCAGGTCTGTCTTATTTCAGGGCCCTGATCTCCTTTAGTAACATTTATTCTTAGATTTTTAATTGCAAGCAAGCTTGTCATCTTCATTAATAATATGGTAGCTTGTGTGGCCAGACCACTAGATGGTTCCAGATGATATCGCTTCTGCTCCCCTGAAGCACCTTTTTGAAAACTTAAGAACAGGTACTTTTGCAGGCGGGGCTTGGTTGTGAATGAAGATGGCCTATAACTAATGACTTTCTGCCACAACTAGCCATTTCATGCAAAATTCTGGACACATTTGGTTCAAATGTTCATAACACACTGTAGCACTAGGTCTCCAAAGTCCAGCTGAGTCTGTTGAGAAAACCAGTTTGTAGTGAACTCCCAGAACACTGGTCGAAAATGTGCTGCATATGAAGACCCATAGATCCTTGACTCTGCCCTTTACCTTGCAATCAGCCCAGAAGGTATTGAGGAGTGAACACTACTAACAGAAGAGACTATGGGGCACATGTACAAAGAAGTGGCGGAGTGAGGCGTTAGACGTCATGGCTTAACGCCTCACTCTGCCACTTCAGAAACGCAAGGCTGCACCATATTTACAAGAATATGGTGCAGCCTTGCGTTTCCCCCTGCGCTGGCGCTACACTTAGCTGCCTAGCGCTAACGCAGGAACCCTTGCAAGGGTTTCTGCGTGCACAGGAAGATTGTTTATGTCCCAGAAGGTGTCCCTTCCTGCACATAAACAATCTTTAAATGCCGTTTTTTCACTTCTATGTGTGCTGCTTAATGCAGCACACATGGAAGTTACAAAATGTCATTTATTTTTAAAGATTGTTTATGTACAGGAAGGAACACCTTCCGAGACATAAACAATCCAAGGCGCTTTGCTTTTTCCATGTGTACTGCACAAGACAGCACACATGGAAAAAGCAAAAATGAGGAGAAATAAAGCCTTTCTCCTCGTTTCGCCAAGTTAATACCAGGTTTTCCCTTGTCTTAATTTTGGCGCTGCCTCCTACTTACGCCACCCTTGTAAATAGCAGGCAGCATCAAAATCAATGGGTGTTGCGGTGGAACGCCCACGGAAACACCCACTGACCACCCCTTTCACGCTAAGCATAGTGTGAAAGGGGCCTTATTTACAAGGCAGCGTTAAGCCACGTTAAGTGGCTTAACGCTGCCTTGTAAATAAGGCAAAGCCCCTATCGCCACAGGAACGTCCTAAAAAAGTGACATTCCTGTGGCGATAGGGGCTTGTACACATACCCCTATGTTTGGCCAAACATGACAACAGGGCTAGAGATGAGGGGTGCTGGTGCTGCCACAAATCTCCAGACTGTCACAGTAGGCCACCGGTGTCTACTGACTAATCCACACTGACAGGGGCAAGTGATTCCAGTTGGAGGTGATTCCCTGCAATCACAGCTGGTGTTTCAGACAGCTTGTGGTTGCATACTTCCCAAGGCAACCTATTCAACACCAGTGCAATCCTGATGGCCTAGTGCTTACCATTGGCTTTGTGGTTTGTTACTCGCATATACTGGCTTTCTATTTGCTGGCTTTATTTGTTTTAGTTTAGGCCGTCTTCATCCCTTGCTCCTTATATTCTTCCACGAGTCCTCACTTTCTGTAAACAAGCCTTTAAATTTGTTCTTATCTTGTCACATTTACTCAGCATTCGAAGACAAGGAGTCAAATGTCAGGCTCTGTCTTCCAAGGGAGCTTGGTATTTACGCTTCTTTCTCTGACTTCAAACTGAGAGAGTTTATGTGACAATCTTGCTGGTATTGGGAAAGAAAAGGTTTTTTTCTAGCACACACCAAAATTTAAATGTCTGTAAATAAACTCTGCAAATATTTCAAAATATATCAGAATCAGGAAAACACAAATGAAGCAAACTTTTTTTGTAATTGGGAAGTTTGGTCGAAACAATATGCTAATACGATAAAAAAGATCAGTACACTAGATATGCAATTTCCATACATCATCATTTGTGCACGAAAAGTTTTATCAGTAAAACTGTATGTGTAATGTAATGGCCATTTCAATTGAAAATGTGTTGTCTATAACTGCAGTGTGATACCACACCACACATACTCCAAAGTCCTTCACTCCACTGTACACCACTCCACTCTACAACACACTTCTCCACTCTATCACACTCCACACTATGACACAACACTCCATTACGCTCCACTCCACAACACTCTATGCCACTCTGCTCCACTCCACTCCTTGACACTCCGTGAGACTCCAGTCCATGACGCTCCACTCTTCTCCACTCTACTCCACTCCTTGACTCTCTACTCCACTCTATGCCACTATACGCTACTCCACTCTATGCCACTTTACTCTAGGCCACTCTACTCCACTCTTTGCTACGTATTACACTCTTTGCCACTCTACTCCACTCTTCCCCACTCTACTCCACTCTTCGCCACTCTACTCCACTCTTTGTCACTCCACTTTATGATACTCCACTCTATGACAATCCACAACATACCACTCTATGCACTCCACTCTACACCATTCCACTTTATACCACTCCATGACACTCTATGCCACTTTACTCCATGCTATGACATTTCATGCCACTTTACTCCACTCTGTGCCACTTCATGCTACACCACTCCCTTCTATGATACTTTACTCCACTCTACGCTATGCCACTCCACTCTACATCACTCCACTTCCCTCTACGGCACTCCACTCTACTTCACTCTTTACTCTACTCTAAGCCCCTCAACTCTACGTTCCTCTACTCTATGACACTTTACTTTATCTTACTCCAATCTACTCCACGTTATGCCACTCCACTCGACACCACTCCACTCTACAACTCTACTCCACTCTATGACTCACCGACACGCTATGACTCTACTACACTTTATGCCATTCCACAACACTCTACTCTATGCAACTGTATGACACTTCACTCTACAACAATCCACTCTACACCCTCCACTATATGACACTCCACTCCTTGACAGTTCTTGACACTCCAGTCCATGACACTCCACTCTTCACCACTCTACTCATCTTTTTGTCACTCTAGTCTATTCTATGCCACTATGTGCCACTCCACTCTACGCCACTTTACTCTATGCCACTCTACTCCACTCTATGCCACTCCACTCAATGATTCTAATCCACTCTATGACTCTACTACACTCTGCTCCACTCCTCGACACTCCACGACATTCCAGTCCTTGACACTCAACTCTACTCCACTCTTTGCCACTCTACTCCATTCTTTGCCACTCTACTCTACTCTTTGCCACTCTACTCCACTATTTGTCACTCCACTCAATGGCACTCCACTCTATTCCACTCTCCTCTATGCCACTAACATTTAGCCATGCTGAACAGCAGCCACTCTGATGTGCAATATGGCTAAAACACATTGGCAAAGCTTTTAGCTCTTGCATAGGCAAGACCAATTGGTATTGTCAATTCTTATTTTTGTTTACCGCCTATGGAGGGAACCTCTTGGTCTAGGGGCCCCATTCCTACACCATTGATCTTGGACAGTCAGACCCAGGTTTAAGGCAACAAAGAGCCTCTCCTGACTGGACTCACCAACCCTGCAACCCTGCAGCCCTGACTAGCTGAAGTATCCTTTCTCACTGCTGTCTACTTGGTTGAACACAGAAACAGAGCTATGATGAGCCACTAATTACATTCTGCTGCACCACTATTGAACCACACTACTTATCTGTTCCCTTATTGATTAGAAATAGCAAACGTCCCAGGTCCACCCTAATGACAGCTCCCAAACCAACATGCGAGCTGCTTTTTTCACTCGCTTTGTCCTATAACGCTAAAAGCATAAGTGGTTCCTTTTTGATTGGCTGCCCCTAATACCAAGCAGGGTTCACTCCTTTCAGGACTGAAAGCTATTTAACTATCAGCGGATCCGTGGGCACAGTCAAACTAACCACTGTGGAAACCAACAAAGAGTTTAAGCCTTTGTGCTCTGTCCTCACTAGCTTTAAGAAAAAACTTGAGAACACCAACTAGTTAGATGAGATGAGATTGATGGCAATCTTCTAGCCACCATGGACTAGACCAACAAAATGTGGAGCCTTCATAAAAGAATAGTGGACCTGGAAGATCGCAGCAGGAGCTTAATCATTGCATTTTTGGGGGTCCTGTAAAAGAAGGAGATAATATGCTCTCCTTTCTGAAAAGATTAATTATAGACATTCTAGGAGAGACGTTTATTCCAATCATTGAATTTCAGTTGGTCCACAGATTATGGTCCAGCGTCCAAATGAAACCTAATTCACTCAGACCCCTTATAGAATGCCTACTCTGGCACAGACAGAGCAGACAAATTGTAATGAAGGCCAGAAATTACAGTCTATATTAGATAGGTGTCCAGAAATCTAATTTGAAGACAGTTTTTCAAATAAACCTAATATGCTCCTTAAGAAGCTGCTGGCACTAAGACTAGCTCTTAAGAAGAGGAGCATACGGTTTAACTCCTTCAACCTGCCACAGTGTTAATAACAATCTATGGCCAGATATGTGAATATTATGATTCAAATGCTCTTGAACACTTCCAAGGTGCTTTGAGTGATGTTGCGATGGAGATAAATGTATCCTCACACAGTCCTATTCCAACTATTGTAGACAAACGTTTGGAAAAACAGAGCCCTGCAGAGACTAATCAATGATCCCATTCAAGAGGAGAGATATGACACCGACAGGTTGCATGAATGAGACTCCGATTCTAGGAGCACTTATATAGCACATGGCTACCCGTAGGCCTCCCAGCACTCTTAGTGCGGCCAAACAGGAATTTAGAGAGCAAAATTGTAAAAGAGCAAGGTTTTCAGTGATTTGCGGAATAAGAGCTCATTATCAGCAGAACGAAGAGAGAGGGAATGCTATTTCACAGCTTTGCTGCATTGTAAGAAAAAGATCTCCCTCTGAATTATTGTCTCCTGATGATGAGAATTTCGGGCAGGCAGGCATTAGAGGAGTGCAGTGATCTTCGGGGTTTGTGGGGGCAGAGCAAGGACCGAGAGATCGGCGGTCCTTTATCTATAAGTGTCCTGCGGGCAGTACAGAAGGATTTACATTTAATTCTCTCTGTCACCAGGAGTCATTGGAGAGAATGAAGAGTATGTTGCGCAGATTAATTTCTCGGTATATTAAACAGGATTTGTGCAGCTGAATTCTGTGCTGCCTATAATTTCTTTACTGTGGCTTTGAGTGCTCCCAGGTAAACTAAATTACCGTAGTCCAGGTGAGAGAGGATCAGCACCTGGACTACCATTCTTTTTGAGGTAAAAGGGAGAAGGGGAGAACTTTGTGCAACATTCTCAACAGACCGTAACAAACAGCCAATTTTATGGCTTGAGAATCAAATTTGAGAGACTCATCCAGCCACATCCCTAGGCTCTTTATAGTTGGTTTTGGAGTTGGTAGAGGACTTAAGTGGTATGGCAAAACCCAGATGAAAAGAGGGATCAGGGTTGCTACCCAGAAACATAAGCTCTGTTTTGTCCCTATTTAGTTTAAGACATGAATTCGCCATCCATTGGCCACATTCTCTATGCAGGGACCTACGAAGGGGAATACCGAGCTGTCTGTCTGGGTTAGCAAAAAGGCCTGCTGCGTGTCGTCCGCATATGAGATTATTGAAAACCCACAAGAGGTCTCATATATAAATTAAAAAGAGTAGAGCTTAACAATGAGCCCTGAGGTACTCCACATTTGACGTGGAAGCTCTCAGAAGTACAGTCTCCCTAAAAAATATGGAAGGTCCTACCTTCCAGGAAGGACTTAAGCCAGGCTAAGGCAGAGCCAACCTTTCCAGCACTTGATAATCTCTCTACAAGAATATTGTGGCTATCGGTACCAAAAGCTGAACTGAGATCTAGGAGGATAATTGCTGCTGAACCTCCTTGATTCAGTTGCCTTTTAACCTCTTCCACCACCTCCTCCCAAGAAAAGGGATAAATCTGGATCTCTGCTAAAAGTGACTGCAGATTTTGAGGACGGTTTTGACACAAGTACTTATCCATGACAATTCTTCGAGGAACACACTGCACATGAGCAATACTTTTCAAAACGTAACCCCATTATACAAGAAAGAGTGATGGATCGGGCACTGGATGTGAAGCCCATTTGTATAAATATAATAGTGTAGTGTCAACTATTCTGTCAGCAGTCTTATTTTTTCTTTTTTTCAAACTTATTTAGTCTCTGTCCCGTGATCCTTGTTCATCTACTAACAGTGATATGCCTATGGCTCTAAGGGATTTCAACAACAAACAAGAGTTGAACACAATCCCGATGGATACCTATAGGTCCCATAGATATGTAAATACACTGTCATATCTATCCAATTGAAGGATCTCACCATTTGGTCTTTGAATTTGTATGGCCTTCCAAACTATGTTAACAAATGCCCAGAGGTTGTCCTAACTCAAGACACTCACCTTTCAGGCTTAGAATGAAAGAAACTGTAACGAGATTGTGTAAGTAGGGTGGTATCCTCCTCTGGCCCTGCTTGTTCTTAGAGTTACTACAAAGAAGGAAGAGTAGCCATTGTCTTTCATAAAAATTGGGGATACACATCTTGAAGACATGGAAAGACACAAAAGGCAGGTATGTGTTCGCAAACCTTCAGACAAATAATATGTCATTGATTATAGACTATGTTTATACTCCTTATGGTACTAAAAGAGATTTCTTCCCTGCTTTACAGAAGTGTAGACTTTCGCTCCTCAGACTGATATTTGGAGGATATTAGAACTTTGTCCTATACCCAATATTGGATAAAATGGGTTTGGTTCAGTGGAGGAAAAACAAGTAATAGGGGGTTAGTCCTATATATAACCCTGCTCTCATAGAGACATTGAGACTGTTAAATTCTACAACTAGAGAATTACAATTTGTTTCTCACATTCATGGAACAGAATCCAGAATAGACTACTTCCTTGTAAACCAGTGCATATTTCCAAAGACGTAGCATTACACCAAACTTGGAATAGATCTGGCGAAAGCAACGTCCATCAGTAGAAGATGTAAAATGAAAAGACTGAAAGACAAGTTGCTAGAACAACAACTAAAGTTAAGGCAATGCTTAAAAAACTACCTAGAAATGGATGAACACTCAGTTTCCTCACCACAAGCCTATGGACAGCTGCTAAACCTATATCGCAGTTTCTACAATGAAGGATTGAGCGGCATAAAACAGAAGACTGAAAAGCTGCAAGTACTTCTGGAGGAGAAGATCCTATCTCTCATGAACTAATACTGTATCACAAAAATCCAGAAAACCTCAGGAGCTTGACCAAAGCCCAATATGCTCTGAACGCTCTTTTCTTCACCGGAGCCGACAATGTCCTAACCAGACTCAACATGACACACTATGAACAAGAAGAGAAGGAAAAACACTTACTAATGTATAATGTATAATAGCTAGAACCCACACTCATGATCCCATCACTGATAACCTATTCAGGCCAAATCATAATACATTCTATGGAGATATCAAAAGGGTTCATCTCCTCCTTTTTGAAATTATACAATGCCACAGTTGACCAACTACCAAAAAAGAATAGAAATTTCTGGGCTCTTTATGGTTACCCTGACTGATGATGGGTCAGAGCAAATCCTTAAATGGAGATGTAATGACTGAGGAAGTAAAAGAGGTCATCAAATGTATGCATTCTGGCAACGCTTCCGGGGAAGATGGCTTCACAAGATCATATTGATCACAACTGCACCACTATAATTCAAGGTATTCAAAGATTTGATTGACAGTGGAGGTCCTCACACTGAGTTCAACAGAGTCATGATACCTAAATCTGACAAAGACCCCTTGAGTTGTGCCAGTTACATGCCTATTTCTCTCATAAACACAGGCTTCAAAATGCTAACCATAGTCCTAGTAATGAGACCACAGAAATGTCTCCATGTTCTTGAACATATTATTCAAGTGGGATTTGTCATACGTTGGGCCTAAAAGTATCATATAAGAACCCTGCTACATCTCATGTGGCAAGGACATTCTGAAGAACGTGAAAGAGTGGCCCTCTCTCTAGATGCCAAAACACATTGGTTGGCTGGAGTTGGGTTGACTTTTCAGGATGCTTCAGAAGAATAGTCTGGGCCCAAGCTTGGAGAAGGTCCAATAATGTATAATTTCTTCAGGGCCTCCATTCTTTGTACTGGAATTACATCATGTTCTTTTTAGACCGGCAGAGTAACCCACCAGTGATGTCCATTCTCTCCACTATTTCTGCTTCTAGGCTTGTAACATTTTGCAACTACTATCATATAATTGGGAGAGAATTGCTTCTCCAGCTGGAGAATTGAAGCTCCTACTTTATGATGATGATATAATACTTAGTTTAACCTATCCTTTGACCTCCATCCTGGAACTACTGAATCAGGTCACTGACTTTTTCAGTTTCTCTTGATATAAAATACACTTTGGTATAAAAAGTGAATCAATGCCTCTGACTCCTGCTACTATGAAACACTCCCTGGGTGGACAAATTTATTAATCACTTCCCAGGAAAATGAAATATTTGGGTATATTTCTGAGTCACCACTTTGCAGACATTGTCCTGAACAATGTTATGGACCTACTGAACAAAACACCCAACCACTTTGCTGGGTCGGAGAAGCTGCAAATATTACTGTGGGTCAGAGTCCAAATAAGATGGTAGAAGGACCTAGGATTAATTATGTGTTTGGAATGCTACCATATGTGTGACATGGACCCTTTTATGCAGCATCGACAGGGAAGTGAAAGCCATATATACGGGGCAATACCCAAGCAAGACTATCAAAATCAGGAGAATTACAAATACCACACATCACCTCTTATTATGATGTACATCATTTGTCCCTCCTGGCATACTACTTCTCATCAAGTCTGGAAACCCCAGGCAAGGTCTGCATGGAAAGGACATTGATGGGTGCCCTTATGGGACAATCTGTCCTCTATCAAGGGAGATACCTGTCGTGTTACCTAGATAATCCCGTCCTCAAAGAGATAAAGAGAATTTGGGATCAGACTCATAACTTAGTAAAAGTGGGCAGCTCCCTGCTTGCGGTGTCTCCAGTCTGACACAATGCAGCAATACAAATAGGCAGCACCCAATTCATTTGGTGAAATGGTTGAGCAACCATAGAGCAATTGCTAGATGATGGAGCATCGAAATCATTTGAGAAACCAAGGGAAGGTTTGGCACTTGAAAACTGGCGTATTGGCATGAGGCTCATGGTTACTTATGATTTTACAGTTTATAATCTAAGTTGCGAGTTTCAGATCTTTAATGCTGTAAGGGAAGTTTTATGGCCATCTGGGCACTTGATTTTTGAACTCCTGTATGAATTATATTTAGCTGTTGCTCATAGATTTTATAGGTAACATCAACATTACTATGTTGAGACTTCCTTCCTGTATGACTCTACTTGACAGATATGATATTATGAAACTGTTGATTTCGCATATTTTCTTGTTTCCATTTCATATTACGTTCTCATTATTTGCCTATAAACATTGGGGCAGATTTACAAGCCCCTTGCGCCACTTTTGCGTCACTTTTCCCATGTTAAAAATGACGCAAAAGTGGCGCAAGGGCCTTGTAAATAAGCCCCATTCTTTCTTAGAATGTCATTGAATCCATGAAGTGGACACGCAAGGATGAATAAAAGTAGAAGTTGTTTTGGTGTGGGCATCACACTCTGTTGTAGGTTTTGAAAATTAAATAAAGTATATAAAAAAGAAACAGGCATTGCTCATTGCACATGGACAAAATGGAAGAAGCATCCGCAGGGCCCCTCATTGAATGTTGACTTTAGGCCTCACACTAACGTCCGACAAGCCTGTGCAAAGTCATCCAAGTTTAATGTCTTTCCTAAGTAAGAGACAGTTTATTATGGTCAGATTCAATGGCTTCCTACAAGTATGGTTGCTTATTATGGGTTTGGTGCCATGCTATACATAGGTTGCTCAGTTTACCAAGTTGCTTCAAATGGAGATGAAATCAGGTAGCAGTAAAAATAGAGATTTGGTAAAATTCAATGTGCTACTTGATGGGAAAGATAGAGAAAATGTTCACTCCTAAAATGTAGAGAGCGATTGGCCAGCTGGGATGTGGACCTTTTTAGAGGTTGACCCTTATAATCTAGATGATACATTGGAGCAGATGCAGCCTAAGCGACCTGAGTGAAAGCCACGATGCCGGTGTTTGTTCTGTTTTACATATTGAATGACCTTTTAGTGAGATCAGGATTACGCTCACTAGGTATTGATGCCTTCTCTAGAATCTGGCACACATTGGTAGAGGTAAAGTCAACAGAAGCAAGCATTATGCTTGTGTCTGCTCCCGATGTTGCAACTGACAATGCAACTGATGTTGGTAAGTGACCAGGCAATCTGGCACAAACGATTCCAGATGAACGGATGTCTGCTCCTTGGCAAATCTGTTGGGAAGACTTGGCCAGACTCAGCTAGCAAAGCACTTGTTAAGATGATTTATACAATTATGAAGAAGGTTCATTTTTTTAAGTTTAAATTGTTGCATTATTTTCTGGCCAACTTTTGAAGGAGTCCAAGAATGTGTTCCAGGTGTACTATACTGCAAGGCTGATGCTATGTTTGTTAAATAAACAATAATCTTCTGAAGCTTTTTAAATAAATATTTCTAATAATAATATGAATGTAGACCAACTCTTCCTATTATTGTGGAATTATGGAATACCAAGGCACATATGTTTGAGAATAGATAAAAGGTAATCTGATTGTTGGGGAAGCATGTAATGGTTCTGGATAAGGTGTATGTACACACTGAGCCTCAAATGTAGAATGGGAACTCAACCACCGAGGAGTGGGATATCATTAACAATACAGTAAGAGAAAACACGACTCCAGGCAATTTTCCAATGTTTAAATCAGATTGATCCCAAACCTGAACTTCCCTTTTTCATAATTAGCACCAGCATTGTAAACAAACGATTTTATTCCACAAACTGAGCCAAAGGTATGCATTAACTGTACATAAATTAAATATTCATGAATATTTGTTAAGAAAATGATCTTTGTTTATAATTACATCTATGTATAACAAGAAGTTAACATTATAATTAAGGCTCCCAGTTTTCCGTTTTTACAGATTTTTACAGATAAATACAGAGAGAAACAATGTGTTTCCTGTCTGTATTTAATTTTAAAAGTGGAAAAATATGGAAAATGATGATTCTTGTGGGTGACTTTCCATGCTGTCTTTCGTGCTTTCTAGGACAACAACTGAGCAGATACACAGAATGGGAAGTTAAAAAACAGGTTCAGATTTCCCTGAATACAGGCATGTGTTAGCATATATTTGTATTATAATACTGATATTTACCTGTGGGTGTAAGGTTTTGCTTTATTTGGCTGCTTAGTTTGCTGAAACGCGACAGGCAGCAAAGTATGAGTGCATGTTTATCAGTTAAATAAATGTGGAAATTTACCTTGTTATGACTATTTATTCTCAAACACAAAATAAATATGGATAAATACCAATAAGATGGTCAAAAAATAAATATGGATAAATACAGACGGAAATGTTAAACAAATAAATACCATAAAACCGGGAGCCCTAATTATAATACATTCAAATTTGAGCCAACACGACTTCCTACACCACAAAACGTTATATTGTTACATGCCAAGCAAGCTTAGTCTAATAGCCCCGTTCACACCCACTAAACAGCTCAGTAAAAGTACATTTCTAAGCACATCCCCAAAGAGCTTTGAATGGAGCGCCATCTATTAACGGTACCCAAATCCAAGTCAAAATATGGCGACGACAATCTTTCTAAGTCCAGTGTTCCCTACAACAGAGCAATATTTATAGTACAATCGCAACGAGCCCTGACTTCTGAAGTTCTGCAAGATATTGAAAACGTGGCTATTTTCAGTGTCCCTCTTGTAAATAGATATTTGTTACAGTGCTGGGATTCCCATTCAGAAAGCAGGTGGCACTTAACCAAATATCCTAAACATAAATACATACATTAAAAATATAGGCCAGCAGTGTTTGTTGTGCGCAGAAGTGTAAAACATAGTTTTTGAGATGCCATGTATACAGATTAATTTACACGTTTTTTTGGCTGGACTGCTCTGAACAGCCTTTACCGGTTTATAAATAATGTTTCATTTAATGTCTAAAGCAAGAGTTTTCCCAACCTTATTAGCCTTTTTTGCTTCGTCCCACTTATACCATGAGAATAAGGCGTTCTTACAGAATTGTGAAAAATTTGAGAACCCACCAATCCAGAATACTTTATGCCCTACTTTAATCATTAGAAAGCTGATCCCGTTAGATAAATGTATATTAGATTGCAATAGGCCAGGCAATATTGTCTATTAAATGGGCCAAGCTCACAAAATATGGTCGCACATTGGTGAATGGAAAGTGACCCTTCCCAAAGGTCAGCCGCGGTTTCATGGTCACCAGCTTCTCTACCATCGCACAGTGACCAGAGGGTGGGTGGAGATCCAGGCTGCAAGCACTGATGCAGCACTTGAATTTCTTATCTGGCCCACATTGCATACCACAGCAGCAGACATGTACCCATTACTACACTATGCTCTTTCTCAACTGAGCCCCATGTGTACAGGGATGGGGTCTACTAATGACAGTAATGTCTTGCTCCTTCACCTACCCCAGCATTGAAATGCAGAGGTCCTTCAGGATTCGTTCATGTAAAGACATTTATACCCCTGGCACTGTAAATCCGTATTCTGCTTCTGATGGCCTACAAGAGCAATAGCACACAAGGCACTCATAATGATAGCAGAAGCCTTTCTGCTCCATGCCCTCATTTCAGAGCCTCCAGTGCCATCCATACCTCATAGTAAAGTGGCATCTGTGGTATGCTCACCCGATATTCCTCTTTGGGACTCAGGAATGCAACAAATTCCGCATTTGCCCAACTTCTGGTCTCACCCCCACTTGCACCTGTGTTGTTGGGGCACTTGCATAAAAATGTTATTTTAAACTGCTGATCTGCATCACATTCAGTCCTTGCAAAGATCTGATTGTGAATCGGCACATAAAAAATTGCACATACCTAATTTTTCGTATTACACGAGATAAATTGGCATAGATCACGATTACTGAGTTTCCTGATTTTCTTAAAATTTGACCTGTCAACTGTCAATATTTGCAGGTGGATGCTGTTTGGCGATAACAATGAATTTGCCTTTTTCTCATGAATTAACATTATAGCCATTTTCCTTGCTCCAATAAAATTAGATGGACATAGGCGAACTTTTCTTTCTCGCAACAACTTGAAGAGGACAAAAGCGCAGCTTTCAGGTGGTTAGCCATTTGCAAATATCTTTTCGATTGGTTAAAAAATAAAAAAATATTTCGCTAGATATAATGGGCTTTCCTCAGATAAATGGTTTTGCTCCTGAAGTCACTTGTGCATGTTAATTATAGAATAAGCACTGGATAAACAGTCATCCAAACAGCAGCAGCCCCCCCTTTAGGTTGGAGGAGTGTCACTCCCCTGCTTCCAGGGCAGCAAATGTTGAAAATAAAATGGTAATAACATGAATCACCATTTTATTTGTCACTGCTCCCAGCCTGAGCAGTGTTTGAGGGCAGGGCTATTGCTGCTGACTGGCAGCAGGGGAGTGGTGTTCACTCCATTTGGCTGTCTTGTGTCGGCCAGCCTGACATTCACACTTTAAACCTCTTCACCTAGATGTCTTAGACAGCTGGGTGGAGAGCAGGCACAGGCCCCCAGTGCCTGCTGGAGTATCGAGGTAGCCTGCTCCAGAAAACCTGGCGCTGCTCTCATGCTGCTCATTTGCAGCATGAGAGCAGCATCTGAATTTGGAGAGGGGAGTTGGCTGAGGCTCCATGAGGTGCCGTCGCGCTGAAGGCATTCGCGAAGAAAACACAGAGGATGAGGAAGCTTGGATAAGTACATTTTTGATTTTGTTATTATCTTTTTGGCCCACTGAGAGGCACTGTGAGAAACTCGCATTGCCTTGAGCCTCAACTCCAGAGCTCTCAGTCACAGCCCATTATAAACAGCAATCTGTTAATGAGCCATGATTGAGAGTTTTGGTATTTGAGTCTAAGGGCATTGTGATTTATTACAATGCCTGTCACCGGGTTTGGCTCTCGGTCCGCTCGACGCCCTTCCACTGTTGAGGATCACCACCCCCCACTGCGCGGCAGTTTGTATTTTCTTTTATTTGCAACTTCGTGATATTTAATTAAGCCACATAGTATTCAGACTTTTGACTTAGCCTCAGTTTAAGTAATGTTCAGTATGCCATGTTAGGTATATACATCTGCTCTGACCGTTGAGAGTTATTACTACTAGTTTGATATAACTGCCAGCGCAGAAATCTCTCATAAATTTCCACAAATGATGTTACCTTAAACTTACTTAGAGAACCTGGAAGTTCTGCGCCCTTCTCGGCCTATGGATCTATGCCACCGTTTTCAAATGGAGCATTACACATCAAAAGACATCAATAATTACATTTGATGTTCAGTCAATGAAGAGAGTGTTCGTGAAGTTTCAAACGTTTATTCTCTCATTTAGTAGGTTAGTCAATATTTTTGCTCTTTTATTCAAATTAGTGGCAAATTAATGACAGAAATAATAAGAAATAGGTTGGTTAGAACAAGCATAGAAAATAAAACAACAAGTCCCTATTCTTAACTAAGGGACCTATTCTACCCTAACAAGAAGCCATGAAGACTTCTGTCTGGAAAAGAGCAAGTAGATTTCTAGCAGATTCAAATAGCTAAATGGAAGGACAAACTCCCCTTAGAGGATTGTTCTGGAGACCCAGCCGAGTTCTCCAGACAATTACAGTAGAAATCGTCTAAAAGAGAGAGAAGAAAAGAATCACAACAGTAACTATGATCCGCATAAACAGGAAAATTCTCCTCACAAAGCGTAAGGAAAACAAAAAGAATCACTGTAAGCAGTAGCTTATGGCAAGTCGGGCTAGCACAACAAAGTGCCAAGGGACATGGTAGGATAGGGATGCATGGGAAGAGTCTTATTCTCTCTAGCTAGGAACTCATACTATATAGAAAGCAGCTAAACATGTTGAAAAAACAGGTGTATTTCATCATCATCATCATCGTCCAGTGGTAAGAAGTCTTCCGATGGTCCGTCGTCTTCACCTTCGTTTCCCACGGTAAACGTTCGTACCAGCATGAAGTCAGTTAGAAATGGCTACAACGTACTACAAGAAGTTACAACTATGAAGGTTCTCATGAGAACCTTTCGCATGCCTACTCTGTTAGCTGTCTGGTTTCTCACTGTATAACAATGAGCTGTTCTATGAAAATGAAACATTCAAATTCCGGTATGTTCTAGTTAGATCACAAATGTAAGCTGCAGCAAGCATTTTCCTTTAATTTAATAGTTGTTCATTATGCATATGTGGCAAAGAAAACAATCTAAGTACAGTGAAATCATGCGGT
Source organism: Calotriton arnoldi (assembly GCA_963921515.1). Lineage (NCBI taxonomy): Eukaryota > Metazoa > Chordata > Amphibia > Caudata > Salamandridae > Calotriton > Calotriton arnoldi. The sequence continues at coordinate 108,009 of CAWUFW010009247.1, read as the reverse complement.
GTGAGGAAAGAAAGAATACATTTTCTCGGAACACAGCACATTTCACAAAAAGTCAAGTCCTAGAGTGCGATTTCAACTTTAAATCACTATTTTATTGAAAGCATTATTTTTCTTAAAGGGACAGTGTTGTACAAATGAGCAGTGTGGCCTAGCACGTGAAGAATGACAAAAAAGTAGAGCTTTCTGCAGAAAATAAACAGCATTTTTCACGTTTGTATGTTAAATAAAGACACATTTTCTAACATTTAACTTATTACGCATTTTCAGGATTAATATTTGGTGCTTTTCTTTATTATTGTGAGGTAGAATTTGAGTAAACGTTTCAGCTTTATCATAACTTAGGTGGTCATTAAGACCTCAGTAAACTGTCCACCAGCCTGCCAGGTAAGCGATGACCATTGCCTCTGCTCCCCTGGAAGAGGACTTTCTGCCATAATATGAGATCCCTGTCTGCTTGGCAGGAATGTCACTAATATGGCAGCTTCACTGAAGGTAGGCCAGATTGCCAAGCCAGCGCCATGATGTTTCACCTTGTTCTGCAAGTTTTTTGTATTTCAGAAGTAAAAGGCCCTGATGGACAGTCCTCTCCCAGCATTGATTCCTCTTCAGGAACACTATGCTTTTTTGACAGGAAAAAGGTGTGTTGGAAAGGTTGCCCTATATGAGGTGGGATTTCTGATGTACATTGACTGTCAGCCCTGCGGTAGGCATGCCACTGGTCAAACGTTTCTGTTACTGAAGCCAGCTGATGCTTGGTGCTTCATCCACCTCTAAATGAGGTGGGGAGACCTAGAGTTACGGCAGTGCTCCCTCTTCAACAAGCTCCAAATGAGTACCCTAGTCTCCTCCTTCTTACCATACCAAGAATCCAATCAATGTGGGGATTTTAAAAAATTTGAATACATCAAAATGGAAAATTTTGTCTTGCCCAATTGTTTGTTTCTTTTGTTTGTGCCAGTAGTTTACAATAGTTTATCATAATGAAAGGTTTTAGGTATGCTGAATCTCCAATTCACTGTTACTAAGTTATTTTTTTCTTGCCCAACTGAGTGTTCAGAGTAATATCACCTATCATGTTTTAGTTATTTTTTACTTGGATACATATCCATACTTCAGTGTAATATTAGTTGTAGCTACCAAAGGTGATTCAAGGTTTGACGTAGATAGCACATAGGTCCTCGTCACTTAATTTCATCTTATTTTATTTATGAAGTGTTTGTGGCTATGTGCCACAGAGAGCAAAAAAAATAACAAAAACAGTACATAACTATTGTACTTGGCCCTTTCTGTAGGGGCACCCCCAGACATTTTGCCTTCACCCTCCTGCTTTCAAAAACCGTTTTGTTGGCTTTAGGACTTGGTGCACTTTATCACTGCTAACCAGTGCTAAAGTGCCTGTGCCCACTGCTTTAATCATGGTGAAAATGGCTTACAGTTGGCACATTTCATTTACTTGTAAGTCCCTAGTAAAGTGGTACTACATGTACCAAGGGCCTGTAAACTAAATGCTACTGTGAGTCTCCAGCACTAATTGTGCCACCGAGTTAAGCAGCCTTTTTAACATCTCAGGCCTGTCATTGCAGCCTGTGCGTGCAGTTTGAAATTTTCATTTTGGCCTGGCAAAAGAAACCTTTTGCCAAGCCCAAACCTTCCTTTTTATTAATACATAGAAGTCTCCCCTAGGGTAGGCCCTAAACTGCCCAAAGGGCAGGGTGCAGTGTATTTAAATTTTTTGACATGTACTGTTAACTTTTACATGCCCTGGTAGTGAAGAAACTCTTAAATTTGTTTTTGTCTACTGCAAAACCTACCTCTCCCATAGGATAACATTGGGTTACCTTATTACATTTAATAAGTGATAACTTTCAGTTGAGAGCAGATAAATGTTGAGTTTGGTATCTAAAGAATTGTAATTTAAAACCCTCTTTAATGGTAAAGTTTGATTTTAAGTCACCATTCTGAAAATGGCACTTTTAGAAAGTCACCAACCAAAAAGGGTGCGTCGTCACGCACCCAACTGTTGCACTGCCGAATGGGGAATCATCCCTCAAGATAAACCATATTCAGTAAACCATGTTTTCACTATTTTCATAGTAATCTTCCACATGTCGTCAATCTTCCTGCATATAAATCATCACGGAGACAGCAGCATTGCCCTTCAGTTCTTTTATTAAACAGTTTCAAATGCCTCCTGCTGCCCATCCAGGCTTTTCACAGTGGCACGTGAGGTCAACCATACTTTAGAATAGACTCATTTGTTTACCCAATGCATTTCGAGCCAATCGGCTCTTCTTCAGGGGTTACTGCAACAAATAGAGACACAGTTTTAACTCACTATTCAGCGCCACCATGTTAGGTGCGACAGTGCTCACTAACCCAAAACCTCTGACCTAAACAACCCACGATCCCTGTCCCCTCCTCATCATTAAACAACAATCAAATCACCAAGCTTAAACTGCTTCCCCTTATTAATCCATCCCCAAAAATGCATCTATATATAAAATAATGCTGATACTAATCACCAAACCCATTACAGAATTCTCCATTTACTAATGCGCACCTCACTACCCTCGGTCAGTTTCCCCTGTGACCCCAATAACTCAACCCGATCTGCCTGCATCGTGACCCAAACAAAATTCAAAGTTACACCCCAATTACCTCTCAAAAGCCTTGACCGGCAGCCTGACCTCCTTCTCCAGCTCACTTCAAGTTTATGTTCTTTCCCTGCCGCTCCGACCGTAATTTCAAATGTGCTCACCCACGTGTACCCAATCACTCGTGGTGATTCATTAATTCATACTGCCCCCGTGACCTGTGCCTCCTCAAAATGTGCTCCTCCTTCAGAAATGAATGCAAAACTCTAACTCCCACAATGCAATGCACTGTCATGCAAGAAACCCAAACTGCATGATTGTTTTGGGTGCAGCATGAATTAATGAATCACCACGAGTGATTGGGTACACGTGGGTGAGCACATTTGAAATAACGGTCCGAGCGGCAGGGAAAGAACATAAACTTGAAGTGAGCTGAGAAGGAGGTCAGGCTGCCGGTCAAGGCTTTGAGAGGTAATTGGGGTGTAACTTTACATTTTGTTTGGGTCACGATGCAGGCAGATCGGTTGAGTTATTGGGGTCACAGGAAACTGACCGAGGTAGTGAGGATGTATTAGTAAATGGAGAATTCTGTAATGGGTTTGGAGATTAGTATCAGCATTATTTTATATATAGATGCATTTTTGGGGATGGATTAATAGGGAAGCAGTTTAAGCTTGGTGATTTTATTGTTGTTTAATGATGAGGAGGGACAGGGATCGTGGGTTGTTTAGGTCAGAGGTTTTGGGTTAGTGAGCACTGTCGCACGTAACATGGTGGCGCTGAATAGTGAGTTAAAACTGTGTCTCTATTTGTTGCAGTAACCCCTGAAGAAGAGCTGATTGGCTCGAAATGCATTGGGTAAACAAATGAGTCTATTCTAAAGTATGGTTGACCTCACGTGCCACTGTGAAAAGCCTGGATGGGCAGCAGGAGGCATTTGAAACTGTTTAATAAAAGAACTGAAGGGCAATGCTGCTGTCTCCGTGATGATTTATATGCAGGAAGATTGACGACATGTGGAAGATTACTATGAAAATAGTGAAAACATGGTTTACTGAATATGGTTTATCTTGAGGGATGATTCCCCATTCGGCAGTGCAACAGTTGGGTGCGTGACGACGCACTCTTTGATTGGTGTTTTAACATGAGCTGTGATTTGGGACGTTTCACAGATACTGTTTGCACGCATTACAAGGAAAATATCTTTGGATATTAAAGATTAAACAATTATAAGGGAAGGAGTGCATTTTCATATTCACTTGTTACTTTTAGAAAGTCAGCATTTTCTTGTTCCAACCATTTGGTGCTTGCAGCCTGTATCCTGGGTCACATGACTAGGTGTGGCTGGCAGTTGGTCCTTGTGTACTGCTTCCAGGCACTGAGACAAAGGGGAATAGGTGCTGACAGGATGGGCCATCTCTTACTTGATAGGGGTGTGGACCTGTCCCCTACCACACATACACATCACAAAGACTCAGACTCAGCACACTCACATAGGTTTTGACACTAGTCTTTTGTGTCCCCAGAGATGCTGGGGCCAGAGAGGCAGGAGATTCCAAACACCTCTGGGGGTGGAAATCTCTTGAATCTTCTCCTACTTCTAAGTGGTCACCAGGTATAAATAATGGACCCTCAGACCCAACTCTTCAGTACACCTCTGGACCTGTGGAAGACTCAGAAGTACTGCTACTCTGCAGCCCTGCTGTCCTGCCGCTTAGGTGAGAAGGACTGGACCTGCATCTTGAACCCAGAACCACCACAGTGACTCAAAGTGCTAGTTGTCTGGCCTCCTGTCAGAGCATCAGGGACAGACATGGCCCCAGCTTCCTTGAGCCCAGCACCTGGACTCTAGCTGCAGTGAGTCTTGCCCCCAGCTGTGCCACCCTGGTTCTGGACCCTTGGAAGTGGGCCTGAAGATGCTCTGCCAGATCAGCTGTGGTCCTATGAGCAGAACCGATGCAGTGCGATACATCGCCTCACAGCCGTATTAGAACCTCCACTGTGCAACACATCCTCGACACAATACCTCGTATCGCAGTCCACAGCTTCCTTGGAACTGCCACTGTGTGACACATCGTCGATGGAGGACTTCGCATTGCAAGGCTATTGACGCCCTCCTCGTTGGTTATGCAGGGCTTTGCATCGCAGACCCACAGCTAACTCAGAAATGGCACTGCGCAACGTATCAGGATTTAAGGTACTCTGTTCAGCAGGGCCTAACTTGGTCCCAGTATCCTACCAGCGCACCTTCGTGGTCGGCCTTTACTGGTGACTTTGTCCAGGTCCAGTGCGACCAGATAACCACAGTTGACGCTTTGTGCTTTGAGCACTATTTTCACTTCATTCTTTAAAACTGTAAATCTGTGGTTCTAATGATTGGATTTTTGTCATGTTGGTCTAAATTAATTAACTCTGTGTTACTAAATGGGTGTGGGCTTTTCCTTGTGTTGTGTTTTCACTTTATTACTGTTTGAAGTCCTGCATAAATACACACTGCCTCTAATTTAAACCTGAATGGTTTTGTGCCAAGCTACCAGAGGGTTAAGCAAAGGTTAATTTGGGGTTTACTTGTGTCTTTGCCCTGATAGGAACTGTGGTTGCTGCTTGAGTACAGTTACACCTCCTCGACCAATAACCTAAATTTCCTACAATAACAATCAGTGATAATGACCAAGGTTCACATAATAGAGATGTTTCAGGTGTGATTTGCTTAGCAAAAGTAGAAACTGTCAGGGATGGCTTCGAGGAGCATGTGAGCTTCCAAAGAAGTGCAGAAGATGTGCCAGGAAGAAGATGAGAGTACAGACAACAGGAGAGAGTTCCAATATTTAAGGGTTGTAAGAGTGAATGGGGGTGCTGCAGCCTTTCATGCGGTCCTCATTCAGCCCAAGGCTGATGAATATCTGTTAGATATAGGTGACTAAAGGGCCCCTCATCCTATTTTGCTGGGGGCGGGGGGGCATCATTTTGCGGTCCACCACTGACACCTTGGCAGGTTAATTGTAGGAAATACGTACCAAGCATTTGCATACGTGCTGTGTCAAAAGCAAAGTAAGGCCAGGAGTCTTCAATTCACAACAAAAGGATGACTTCAAATTATGCCGGAATTAGAGAGTAGTGGTGGACTCTGGATGCCCTTGATTCAACGTTAAAGCTAGAAGACTTGAGCCCTAATCTTATCTTCCCTTCTTGAGCAAAATGGGTGACTCTGACCTAATCACTTTACTCTCCTGCTAATTATCTACCAAGTAGGGGAAGCTTAGAATAATGCAAGTTAAGTTCCCTCTTCCTCTCTCTCAACAGATAGTGTTGTATTCAATTGTAGCACAACTGGGACTTACAGGGAGTACATTTATCGCACTCCCTCTGTAGCTTCCTTGCATGATTCCATCTAAAAAATATGCTTAAGTCGTAACACTGAAGCGCTTAGGGTACATTTGGTTTTCGCTGTGCGCTACACAAAACTAAATGCATTGGGGCATATTAGCAAGAAGAGGCGATAATCATCGCTAACCCTGCTTAGCGTGATTTTTTTTATCGCCGGCTATCGCTGGAATATATCGCCACGCTAACGCTGTATTAGCAACGATTAGCGCTATGGCGATGAATATTCCAGCGATAGCGAGGAAATGGGCCAACATCGCTGAAAAACCAGCGATGTTGCATGGAGAAAGGAGAACACCTTGCTGATACGACCCTGTGGTCGTATCAGCATAATCCACCCCCATGTTAGGTATGGCTAACACCTGCTAATTGCAGGTGTTAAATAAATGGCGATGACCCCGGTTAGCGCGACTTTTCACGTCGCTAACTGGGGCCATGGCCACCTTGCTAAAAGGCGATAGGCCTGTTAGCGAGTGTTTCCCAGGTTTGTTCGTCGGGAACGCCCACTTTGCATGTCATTAGCGATAAATATCGCTGACATGCAAAGCGATAAAAACGGGCGCTAATGCCCGCAAACTGTCGCTAACTGCTGTTAGAGACAGTTTGCTGATAGGGCGATATAAATATCGCCGCTTTAGCGGCAAAAGTGCCGCTAAAGCGGCGATAGTGCCCTTGCTAATATGCCCCCTAGTTTTTATTTTACAATTCCTAAGGCCATTGCTAGGCTTGTGAACTGGACATCCTGGTAATAAATAACGCACCTCATGAGAATGCAATTGTTACAAACATGTTATTTTGCAGGCGCATAAGGAAACTATTGCGACACAACTTCTCACAATAACAGCGAATTTCACGCAATGCAATAATATTGAAACATATCTTAATAAAAAAGGAACATCATGCAACTCTCTACATAAATTAATGCACAAAAGGAAAATATCTATATGGAGGATAAAAAGAATACTGTTGGTGCTAAATAGTGAAGCATCTTAGACAAAAACGTAAGCAAACAAACACCAATTAAAATCATAATTAACTACAGCGTGCGTAACGTACCTTTTCACCTTTGTCTGTTTAGGAAGTCTAAAGAAAGAGAAAGTTCATTATGTAAATTAAACGGGAAAAAATGTAAAAGAAATTCAAGAGCCAAAATTCTCCTTTGAAACACGGACCCACAACCGGTATCATAGTTTACAAAGCATGCCATTCTGCTAGAGGCTTACAAAATACCAAACAACACCCGGGAATCACAAGCAGGGCTCTCCTAATGTCTCAGTTGTACCTACCGGTTGTCACATCCCAGCCTGGCAACAATACGCAATGCTATTCTGTGACTGCTGCCGGTGCCGGTGTCCATCCTGAAGAATGAACAGCCAACACGTAGCGTACGAAAGCAAATGATGGACGGAATGTTGAGTAAATCATACATTCGCCCCCAGTCAATATATCTGGGTTAAATCCATCATTCTTTTGCTCACCATGCCACCCCAGTTTAGACCCAGCCATATGCAAATCAGTCTTGACCGTGCTCCTCATGGGAACAGTTGAGCCCAAACTGCCTGGAAGTTCGGGCTGGACTGTTCCCATGGGGAACAGGGTCAAGACTGTTTTGCATATGGCTGGGTCTGAACTGCAAAGGCATGGGTAGCAAACAGACGATGGATTTAGGCCCAGATATCTGTACTGGGGTGAATGTTTGACATTGTGCAGCATTCTGTCCATCAATTGTTCTTTTTGCATTTGTTACCCCAAGTGGGACAGGTATGCCCAGACGTCGGTCCCGTGCTCTCCATGCCACTGGAGTAAAGCTAGCCTGGCTGATGAGGGGTGATGCCCCGAAACCGGTCCCAGGATGCTTGTTTCAAGTCCGGGGAGGACCTGGCCAGGCAGTTCGGGCTGGACTGTTCCCAAGGGGAACAGGGTCAAGACGGATTTGCATATGGCTGGGTCTGAACTGGAAAGGCATGGGTAGCAAACAGACGATGGATTTAGGCCCAGATATCTGTACTGTGGTGAATGTTGGACATTGTGCAGCATTCTGTCCATCAATTGTTCTTTTTGCATTTGTCACCCCAAGTGGGACGGGTATGCCCAGACATCGGTCCCGCGCTCTCCATGCCACTGGAGTAAAGCTAGCCTGGCTGATGAGGGGTGATGCCCCGAAACCGGTCCCAGGATGCTTGTTTCAAGTCCGGGGAGGACCTGGCCAGGCAGTTCGGGCTGGTCTGTTCCCACAAGACTGATTTGCATATGGCTGGGTCTGAACTGAAAAGGCATGGTGAGCGAAAAAACGATGGATTTAGGCCCAGATCTCTGTACTGGGGTGAATGTTTGTTATTGTGCAGTATTCGGTCAATCAATTGTTCTTTTTGAACACTTAGAATACAGCGCACCTGCTGTGTGCTGATTATTCCTGAAATAGGAGCTTCACAGCCGATCTCTTCCACAGCCCACTCCCCAGGGTTCCATTATTCAATCAGGAGGCCTAAACAGTAGTGCAAAGGAAGTGCTTCAATTGTTGCCACCCACTCCACTGTGTTGATATAGGCCAGCCTTGCCCCTTACCGATTATTTGAATAGCGCTCTGCTGATACTGCCTGGGACACAGCATAAGCGCCTCATTCAAAATCTAACCATTGCTACTTCTCCAGCCACTCCAATCAGGCTGACATCACCCTCATCGCTTGTGCTTTGAGGGTGAGCAATAGTCCTCGCCCAGCCAGAACATGCTCAGGAGGACTCTGACCTCTCCCCTTCCTAAAACAAAACAGAATTTGTAATCAGCACGAAGCAGTAGCACTTCATTTGAAGGTGCTCCATGGTGTACCTTCTCTCCCTTTTATCTCCTTCCCGATGCTAGTAGGGCAACGCACCTGTCACCCATTACCACCTATTGCTCCTGCTTATGCTATATGTGGGTACCCCTTGATTTTTTTTAGGTCTTGCCTTAGCCAAGATCTTTTGATTTTAAAAACATTACATGTATAATATACTTACAAAAATGGCTTTTAGCCAGCTGTCGTCATCCACTGGTCAGTTGTTGTGCCATTCACACTTTCCTTCTGCCTACGACAGCATACAACATGGGGCTGGGGTTAGACCACTTCAGATAGTGGTTAACTGCACTTTGAGTGACTGTATTTTGCTATTCCACAAAAAGCACATCCACGTACAAGGTAGTTCTCTTCAGTATCAATGCTTTTTTTTTAGTCTTATGTGATAGCAATCTCCTGCTAATCTATCTATCTATCTATCTATCTATCTATCTATCTATCTATCTATCTGACTTACCAGAACCAAAAGGCTGGCGGCCAATGCCAGACCTATTGGCTCTGCCAATGCATGTTTCCTTTTGTCTCCTCCGTCTCTGTTTCCCTTCACCATTTCTCATTTCACAACTCCCCATACTTGTCTCTTCCTCACTTGTAATTCTGATCTACCTTTGCCCTTATGTTCGCCCTTTTCTACCTTTTTCCTTGTCTCTCCCACCCCTCACCATGCAGCAGAGGATTCTGCCAGCTTTTTGTATATCTCTCAGGGTTCCTTTATTTTTTTCCTGTGTGACCACTTCATATCTCTGCTATCTGAAATAGAAGACAGATTCCTTTCCCAGTTCCATTTGACCTTTCTTAACCTCCCCCCCCCCCCCAAGACTTCATTTGTTTTTCTCCATCAGGTCCATGATTTTATTTGTGTACTACTTGACTTCTACTGCCAATACATCAAATTGGTTTCATGATTTGACAAATGAGTTAAATCATGGATAACTCAGAACATTAGTGCTTCTAATAATCCCTCCAATAACTAATGTCTGTCAGTAAAAGTAAATATCATGAACTATTGCAGCATTAAAGTTATGATTATACAGCAATATGATGGTAATTTGTCTTCCGTTTACCATGCAAGCCTTCTACATCAGGTATTACATTTTAGTGAGAGACTTTACTGCCTTTTAACTCTAGAAGACTACTACTTTTGTACAAAAACAATTGCTGAGAAACTTCTCTTCTCCAACCTAATGATCTGTGCCAATGGTCTGCTTCATTTCTGTTCAGATGGGACTCATGGTGAAATAGTATGTTTAGGCTTCGAAACAAAAGATACTGTAAGAAATATTTTTCCTTGGAATTATTTTGTGATCATTTAGCCTACTTCATAATACAGTTTTATTGAGAGTTTTTGCATTCATGCCATTTTATGACGTGTACTCATTGTGAAAGGTAAAATAATTATTTGGCTGAATAGTAAAATGCATCTATCCCTACCTCCCTTGCTATACTTTGCATGTAACTCTTTCATTTTATTCTTATTAAAATTATCATAATAATTAATTGTATTACTATTAGTTGTATCCTATTGGGATTACTCTACTTCTCTTATATATATTCAATAAAATAAGCGTGTCTGAGGAGCAAGAAATCAGTTTATCTAATCTCAATTTTCAGGTGGTCCCAGCTCTCTATTATTCAATATCTGAACAATGAATATTTTGTGAAACATATTCATATTATTCTTATATGTCAATTATAGGTGAGACGGAACTTGAATTTTGAAAACGATGTCTCAAATTGTTTCATAAAACATGTATATTTCCAATACCTTGTGCCTATGTGTTTGGGTATGTCCAAATTCATCATTAATGAGACATCTTCTTTCTGATGTTGTTTTGTCAAATGGTCTAGAGAAAAATGTGTTTCACCAGTTTAAATTCATAAAGTTCACCAAATATGTTGTAGGTTTTCACTTTTCCATGGCATCCAATGGCAGTGGTCACATGTTTTGGGATGCCTCTCACCAGTTCTAATCATCAATATCTTGCAAAATAGTATTGTTACAAGAGTTTTGTTCTTCAGTGCAGCACGCTTATTCATAATAGCCACCCTATCTGGAAATATGTTACAATTGCCATCTTCCCATACACATGTGTAATTGAGATTACAGAGCACATTAAACAGAGGTCGTACAATTTCTTAACACTAATTAGCATTTCAACTGAAACTAGTAATTTTAGAAGTCCCTATATGGAGGATGATGCCTGTTTAGCATGTTCAAGGTCCAGCTTATCATAAATGATACACATAAAATTGAGGTTAAAATGGAGAGGGGAATCCGGGCAGAGCTGGCCCGACCACTTCTTGCTTGCAATATTTACTAAAGCCATGGCTATTCAAATAATAGGCAAAAAAACGATTCGGGGTGCATTCCAGAAATTAGTTTCCTATGCAGATGATGCTGCATTGCTTTAGAAGGCTAATATTCAAAATGTTCAGAATGCCATGCACCAGAATAAAGCAGCCATGATCAAAATGCATCAAAGAGCTAATGTGAAATTCTGATTACTTATCAGTCAATAATTTGTAATCCTTGATTGATACAGTTACCAAACAGTTATACTAATTACTTGGAAAAGAATTACACTAACCGTGGATGATTTATTTACTCTTAGTTAAACTGATATTTCTCAGTGCCTATTGTCATTCCACGACACCCCTTGATCCTCAGTATCTAAATGCATAAAAAATAAACCACATCTTGTATCTTCCTGGTGGAGGCAAACAGTCTCTGGAAAGTTGTATTGTGAGTTGCAAGTTGGCTGGTGATCTCTCTGATATAGACTTTTTTCTTAAGTGAAGAACGTTTTTACCTTCAAGGACTAATCAATTAGAGCAATCTTAAAGCATTATATTTTTCTGTATTAAAATTCTGATTGTTTTAAGTTGAATGAAATGGATTCATATTTAGGTTCTTCAATCTAATGTATTTTTAAAACTCAATGAAAACTTACAAAAGAGTTTGTTTTATCGGCTGCTGCTTCAATAATATTTTATGCCTGCTGTTCTCCGTAAAATTATGCAGATGTGGAACAATGTTAGTTTGTCTCCTGTGATTTTTAAAGTGGAACATACAATTTGGGAAACCAGGAAACTGGTCACCTTGTGAATATTATACATAGATTATCATTTGAACAGCTTCTGCTGCAACTGGGTATTCCTAATTGCTGTTTCTGGTACTTACAGCTGCACAGTTATTTTCAAGAAACAAAAATATTTAGTGATTACTCCTTGGAAATTTATGGTAGGCTTTGTAAATCTAATGGAATCGATGGTGTATCTCATGCATGCCCCAGTCTAAACCAGGCCAGGGACAAGAAAGGACATTTGGACAATTTAAAAGACAAAAGTAGATATAAATATTGATGCATTCAATTGACAGAATTATATAAATTAACACATTTGGAATGCTAGACACATTCAATAATTTACATGTGCTGCTCAGAAGATTGCATAATTTCTGTAGCATAGTGAGACTCAGCTAATCCGGAGAGGGAAGATTTGAAGTTATGGGTCTTCCTGTAGTGAGATTGACAGCTGTTAGGGAGCTTTCCTGCCATACTATTAATTATCTTGATATGATGCTAGTCAACCCAATAGTAGCTTCCTCCCAGATCAACAATCTGTCACTGTTTGCTGCATTAGTTAGTTGGATGTATTTTCTAGGCAGTTGAATAGATCTTTGCACTTGTATGATATACATGTCATGTATCCTCTCCTGCACTTCATATACGAAGTCCCATAGAGATCACATGTTAACAGTGCATATCTGAAAACAGAGAGTGGGTGTTTTATGTTTATTGGCCACTCATGTAGGTTTACTTCACTTCATGTCATGATGGACTTGGTTTCTACTCCTGGATCTTCATGTCATGATGGACTTGGTTTCTACTCCTGGATCTTTACCATACAGGTCCTTGGTATCCTTGGTGCGTTAGTCTAATTGGTTCAGTGGAATAAAACTAATACTACAACAGAAAGAAGGCATTACCCTGTCACATGAAAGCCCATGTCTGGAAACTGTGCTCATGATGACATGGAGTGAGGTGGCCACCCTACACAAATGTAACAAGGTGATACTACATCTTTGTACTGGGGTATAGAAATTCAATTGCAAGGCATTCCTGCATGTAAAATGCTCCTGTATGCATTCATATGTGTTGGGAAATTGGAAGCGTAGACATTCTTCTTGTATGTACCCTTGAATGGATTTTTGACTTCATGTAATAAGGCTGCAGACTCCTTTTATATGCAGCACTAGTGAGGTGAGGAATTAGCTTCTTCTGGTACAGTGCAGTGCTCTGGTCTTATGTATGCAATCAAACCCTGTTATGGGAGATGTGGATGCTTCATGGTTATTGGCTTAGAAGGATAGCAATTATTTGATAACATTTTTCTGTAGCGTACTAAGTGGTGTCTGTACCTTGAAACTTCGGCTGGATAATTGGAATTAAGATCTCCTAGTGTTTGGCATCATATACCTTGTTGATGTTACTTAATATTAATGAATACTGTATTTATTTGATTATGCGCATACACACAATCTACCAATTCAAGTTGATTCTTACATGTTGGAAATAAATGCCGATCGCTCTACACTGGTTTCTTGTTCAACAGAACCTACTCCTTATTAGACCCTGCACAGTCTAAATACGGTTTTTAAGATCATACAAAATGCCTATATAGTTTATGAGATTATTGCTGTATTATGGGGCATATTCTCAAGAACGTGTGATAACCACCGCAAGTTTAGCTTAAAGCAACTTTGCACATCACAATCTATCGTGGGAAAACAACGCCGTGTTAACGTAGTATTCCCAACCTGGGGGCACCATGCGATAGCCCCACGATAACGCGTCAAATAACCGCGTTAAAATTAACACGACGCCGCAAAAATGCGAAACACGAACGCGATGAGGCCAACCGCGATACAAAAATCATCGATGACCAGCGACAGGCCTGCAATCCCCACGCGTCATGTGGGAAAATGCACTATAAAAGCTGAACAAGAAAAACACACCATAAACAAAATAAACTGCGTAGCAACATGGAGGCACCCGGAACGAGTGCCCAGTTCAATGCGAACCCCACAAGCCCCACAGACCACCAGTAAGGAACCTCGGGGTCGGGGAAGGCCAAGGAGAAGAGGAAGAGGAAGACGGGGTACAGTCCGCATGACAATCGGATCGTTGTCATGGAGGTGACAGAGCACCAACAACACTGTCCGTCACCTCCACCGTGTCATTGGCAACACAGACGGAAAAATGGCATTCCATTGTGAATGCAGCCGGAGTGTCGAGGAGGCCAAGATGCGCTGGCACGATGTGAAAAGCCAAACCAAGCAGAAACCCGCTGCCAACAGGAAGGCAGCAACGGCGAATGGAGGTGGGAGTCCTGCGCCACAGGAGGAGCTGGAGCAAATGGCGGCCACAGTCATCAGTGTGGAGACTGTGCAAGGAGTCGGGAGTCCGGCCACTGCTCGGCGTGACCTGACACAACAGCAACAGGGTGAGTAACGAACAGGGACTGTGGGACGGGCACAATGGCACACATGCACAACTCCGTGTAGCACACCGCACACCCACAATGACCCTGGGTCATATCCCTGATCCCCGTGGCACACTGCAGCACACATACAAACATCAAGTAGGCCCCCGTTCACCATGTGCCCACACATCACCTATTACACAACACACACATGCACCGTGCGAAACACAGCAAAGATGCGTATGTGAGAGCCACACTGACAATGCAAGTGACACCACATGACCAGCAGCATGGCTGGAGTACAATCACCATGACACTGTGCACGTCACGAGACTGAGGTGGCTGAGTGTGGACCACATCCGGAAAGGAACAGGTCACACTCTGACACATCCACTTGCACAAACAACCACTGATGTCAACAACACATCTGCAGACAAACAATGCACAAGAGTACAAAAACCGTCCAAGAGCACAAATGACCCAAGTCGCCAACATCACAGCACCTCAAAAGCACAAAAGCCAAAGGCACACCGCCTCCGAGGGATAAGGGGCAGCAAAATCACAGCTGCAGGTGCGACTCCCACACAATGCAGCACACACACATAGCAATGACAGCACACACACAAGGACAACAATGTGGTACACAGTCCAACACCTACACTGCAGAACAGAGGACACAACTGGGTCCGCCTGTGCGTAGAAAATGGCCAATCACATCTGACATAGCAGGAAACTGTGAGATGCAAATGTAAGTGTACAACCTCACCTACGTCATGTAGTCCAAATGTCCACTGTCCCGCATCAAATAGTCTGCCCTCCCAAACAGTCACAATGTACATTGTCATGAAGTCTGTATGTAAACTTGAACAATGCGGCAACATACATGCCAACACAATGTTAACAAGCATCTCCCCTACACATTGCAGAGGGACAAACACCTCCAGCAGAGCAGACCAGACAACTCTACAGTGATGCTGAAGAGGACCACCACACTTCCGACACCTACGCCCCACAACAGTCCATGGACATCTTAGGCAATCGACCTCCAGGAGCAGGGCAGCACCGCTGCATCAAGGATACCCCACCCCCTGCACAGACAACACAGCTGGACGCACCCACCACCCCGGCTGGCTCCCAGCAGCCCACCGAAGCACACATCGCATTCCAAGGCCAGGTGTCAGACTGCCAGAAGGGGATGGCCGAACATGTGCGGGTGGGGCACTACCTCATGGAAGCCGAACTAGATCACATACGTGGGTGTCTAAGTCCCATCAGGGCCCACCTACACTCCCCAACGGAGACCCACACTGCGACAGAGACACATGCCTTTGCACATTCCCAGTACTGAACCACACCCAGAGCCACGGGATGATCATCCACACCCCCACGCTGGACTGGCGTACGCCAGCCCAGTCCACTCCCCTTACGTATTGAGTAGGGGACGACAAAGCTACATGTGCAATGTCCCACCCGCTGCCTGCGGTGACATGGCTGCGTCCTCTGTACAAGGCACAATGTAATGTTGTAGTGCCCGGGGCACAAATGCATACATCATGAGCCCACGGACACACTCAGATAGTTCGTTGAACTGGCTACGGGCACGTGCGCTCGACACCTTTATTGGCATGGTCACATGTACAGTGACGCATGTGCTGGATGTGTGTGGGGTGAGTGTAAGCCAGCCCTCATGGAGTCGTTGGTGCTGGCAAAAACTTGAACAGTGATCACAATGAAAGCGGAAACAGAAAACACCAGCATAACGGAAACAACTGTGAAGCATCATGGTGGTTGCCGGAGAAAGTACAGTGTTCACCCAACATGCACGCAGAATGGTCCATGATTTGTGGTGCACTGAGTTAGTGGCACCTGAAAAGCTGAGCAGGGAACAAGCTGATGATGGCACCCACGACTGGTGTGAGCAACTCTGATAGTCTGGCAGTAAGACACTTACGACTCTGGCACCTGTTGTTTGGAGTTGGTCCTGGCGGTGGTGGCGGGTGCATCCTGCGGTGATGCGACGTCCAGGCAGGCCAGGACTCGATTTGATGTGTGAGCCCAGGTGGGCCGCAGTTGAGGCCGGAGGCAGCGGACAGCGCTGGGCCACAGACACATGGCCTTGATGACCCCCAGTCCATCGACCCAGAGGCCATCCAATATGCTATCAGACAGGGGACATGACTTGAGCTGCACAGAGTTAGTGGCCCCGGATACACTGCGGCCGGCACAGGCACACCGCCACGGGACGGTGACTTGCGGTGCAGTGAGATAGGGCCACGCGAGGTGAGCGGGTCCTCGTCGATGTCGAAGGTGAATGTAGCGGAGGTTTGCGGGGGACAGTGGAAGGTGTCCTCCAGGGCATGATGCAGAGGGCAGGAGCCGGCCGGAAGCGGCAAATGGAGTAGTGGAATGCTACAGCCTCGTTTTTGCCACAAAAGTCAGTATCACCAACATGATAATGAAGACAAGCCCCAGTCCATAGACTCAGTCGCCACCAAAGTTCAATCAGAAAGTGTCCATGGATGTCGGGGAACAGACTTAGTGGCACCGGAGCTGAAAGGGGATGCAGTCTGCGATGAGGCCAGTACAATGATGTCAAGTCTGCCATAAATGATTCATGACTGAATTCCCAATGTGTGACCTACTCGACCGCAGTGTAGGCCGAATGCGTAGTCATCAAGGGCCCACAGACACGTGTGGTTGGGATGCCATGCACATACTTTGTGTCACCACATCGAAGGGAGTATAGTGATATAAACTCAGCCATAAAGTGTGTACTCGGCCATTGTGTAATCAAGACTCAGTTCCAAATGTGTGACCTACTTGACCGCAGTGTAGGCCTGAGGCAGCGGTCAGCAGGGGCCCACAGCCACGTGTCGTTGGCCCGCGATGCACAGAGTTAGTGACACCAGAGCAGTTGTCGGCAGTGTTCGATCACCTCCGTAATGATGATCATTTTCTCCTCTGGACTGAACAGCGTCTTCCTCTTACTTGTCTCCTTGCGTACAATGATATGAACTCCGCCATGTAGAAATCAAGACTCAGTTCCACATGTGTGACCTACTCGACCGTAGTGTAGGCCCGAGGCAGCGGTGGAGGAAGTCAACGAAAAAGGAGTAAAGCGGGCCTGTGTCGCGGAGGCCGTGATGGTCTGAGGAGGCTGCCAAGGTCGCGGGCTTTGGGCTTGGAGCTTGCGCCGGCACGTGGTGGGCCCTCTTTGACACAAGCCGGTGTCGGCAGGTGAGCAGTGAGGGGTGGGCATGATGGGTTCGGGGACCAGTGGCCCGGGATGCAGCAGGCGCACAGGATCGCAGGCCACACCGCTCAAGGCAACGGCGTCGGCCTCATGGCGGGTGTGGGAGGCGCCGCCCTGGCAGACACATTGGGCATTCCGGAAGAGAACCAAGCCCAGAGCTACATGCTTTTTATTCACACCCCTACGCTGGCCTGGCGTACGCCGGGCCAGCCCACTCCGCACACGCTTACAGGGGGGGATGTCACAAGCTACATTTCCTTGGGCTTCCCCACTGGCTGGGGTGACATGGTTGCGTCCACTGTCCACTACACTCCAGACACCAGCAGTGCATGCAGACATGGATATGTCTGTGGTCTGCATACTGCAGTCTGTCCAGCACATCTCCACCACACTTGGCATTGTGTACATTCTCATTCATGGGTGACTTGCCTCCTTCGTACATGCCTGGTTCGCACCTCTCCCCACATTCCAGTATTGTGTGGCTGAGGTGCTATGCCGTTGATGGCTCATGTACATGGCTGACCAAGGTTGCCACAGTAAGTTGTGCTGTCGTGTCTGGTGGGTGGGCATGTTGTTTGGCATGTTGTATGTGATTTTGTGACGTGTGCAGTGCCAGAGTTGTGAGTTGCATGATTGTGGAGTTGAGGGGTGTGGTGTGTTCATTTGGTACTTGCCAACGTGCAGTGCATTTCCATAGGTGCCATCCTGGAAGCGCTGGTTGATGTTGGACTGTCGGAAGAGGAAGGGATCATGCACACTGCCTGGGTAGTTGGCTACGACATTGGTGAAGAGTCCCCTGTGGTCCACTATTGCCTGCACGTTGATGGGATGCGTGTGCTTTCTGTTGCGGTACTTGTGTGCGGTGTCGGCAGGGGGCACAAGTAGGACATGTGTGCAGTCGATTGCCCCCAATGCATGCGGGAATCCAGCTATGGCGTATGGTCCTTGCTTGGTCTCCAGCTGTTCCTGCGCATTGTGGGGGACATATAGGTACTGGGGTACCTAGCTGATAATGGCATCCAGGACAGGTGTGGGGAACTTGGATGGGGCTGGCTGTGCGACTCCTCCGACTCTGGCGGTTGTTGGTTGGGAGGTACCAGAGGCCAACAGGTGCAGCACAGCCAGCAGCTTTGTCTGCGGAGGGATGTTGTTTGTCCGCTGTGTTGGTACTGTCAGCCTGTGGGCAATGATGTTCAGGATGCGGAGGATGGTTATCCTTTTCAGCCTTTAGTGGGCATTGACGTTGTCTGGTGTTAGGTCTGTGAGGCTGGTGCATTTCCTGAAGGTCCGCTGTCTTTGTCTGCGCTGCCTCTGTGGTGGTCCAAAGGGGTATCCGGGGGGGGGGGCAGTCGTGGTGGCGGTGGGTGTTGTTGCCCTCTCTGGGCTCCGGGATGCATGGTGAGTGGCTCCATGGCATCTGTTCTTCATGTGTGGCTCTGGGCTGGGCTCCCTTTGATGGTGCAGGTTGTCGTCCGACTTTACACCAGTTCGGAGCAGGTGTTAATTTCCTGCTGCTAACGCACCTTATCGCCTGTTTTGTGGTCTTACCGCCGATGTGGCTGGTCGTTGAGAATGTTGAGGTGTGGTGTTGTCGCAGCTTTTTGCTCGGGAACGCCTACTTTGCATCTCATTAGCGATAGTTGCCGGGGTCATCTGTGGCGATGTTTTTTGCGGATGCTTTCGCAAGTAAACTGGTGGTATCGGCTGTTAGCACCAGCTTGTGAATGGGGTGATCATTTTATCGTGACTTTGGCTGAGATAAAGTGCCGTTAACTCGGCGATAGTTCCTTGAGAATATGCCCCTCTGTGTACTATGTATTGGTTTCAGTTATCTTATGGTTTAAGAAGTATATTGTTTTGTCTGATGATTTTGTTTGATTTGTTTGAACATAAAACCTTTTATTTATGGTTATATGGAAAGTTGCTCTTCTCATCTTGTTAGCACTAGAAAGTTAAAAATTGAGTTGCTAATGCATAGTACTTTATCATCTTGAGTCAGTTCAATTTTCTTATGCACAAAAGTGTCACAAAGGTCTGATAGATAAATTAATCATACAAATGTGTGGGATATTCAGGTAAGGTTTTTGAGTTAAAATTATGGAATATTTAAAATTCTTACAGTACATTTAAAATCATGATATATAGTTCTTTACAATTTGGCAGTGATGGAAGCCGTAGCGGAATCTTTGTCAGGAGGACACCTCCATAAGCTATAAAAATAAAGACATTTGGAGTTCATGTTTAAAACAGACTCAGGGCTTATTTCACAAAGGTAAGTTTGCATGTGTAGATCTACTTATGTGTAGATGAACTCCAGCACCTAGGTGTAAATCTCCTCTTTTTTGTTATTCACCATTTCCAAGTGTAGATTTACACCTAGATGTAAACTTAAGGGTGTGTATTCTCTCAAATGATGAGCTGAATTAACGATTGTAAAATTACTAATAGTAGCTAGTTTCCACCTGTTTGTCAAGATCTCTGCTACTGGGGTAGAGATCTACAGACAGAAAGTATAGGAGACTTGGAAGGAGAACTCATCCATAGGTTTGTGAGTTGTATTTTGTAGTACATAAAGTAGCATTACTAAAGTCCTACTTTACGTACTCCAAAATGCCTTTAGTGAAGCAAACCCTCAGTTTCTACTTGATGAAAATAATTGTAATTCTTCTTAACATGCATTCATTGCATATGATTTGTCATGGTACGGTGATACTGTATGAGCTTGGTTGCTGTAATGAGGGCTCACTTGAAATGTTCAGGTTTTCCTTGCAACCTTCATTGAAAAATTGGGTTTTATTTTCTTCATATTTTTGTTATTTACTCTCTAATGTCATGCATGATATCTGCTTGAATATTAACCCGACAAAAAGCTCTCCCAATATTTTAAATATTTTTGGGGTTTCTAGACAAAACTGGATATGAACTATTTTCAATATCTTTTGTGAATTTGTTGGGTTATGCACATGAAATATGTTCCTGAATTTTCATGTAATGTCTGATATTTGTGGATACTTGCTTTTAAAATGGAAGCATTTCAGAGGAGGTGTGTCTATATTTACCAGAGGATTGTGTGCTCACACCCACTTTATTGTTAACCAACTTTACATGTTCAAACCTTTTAGTATTTACATGTTAAATGCCAGAATAGCCACCACGTAAGCTGGAAAATGAATGCACAAGACAATGTGGTTCCTGGAACTCAATAGAACAGTACGGTGGCATGCAACACACTGAAGTTAACAATGGTGCCAACTCGACTGCAGAAAAGAAAGCCAACAAACACAGTTCATGAATAATTGTATAATAGGTCTTCCACCTTTGACATAAATAGTAAATAGTAAATATTAAATAACCCCTCGTCACTGGTCGTATGGACCTTTGTTCTTCGACGAAGAGAGTTGAAAAGGAGCAATCGTTTACATCAACCCTTTAGTATCAGCAATTCTTTTGACATTTGTAAAGTAAAAAAAGAAAATGTGTGTGAGTTAAAGGGTTTTATTAATAATTCAAATTAATTTATTTTGAGCTTATTAATCTTCCGTCATTGTTATTACAAATTCAAATACTCCTTTAGTCGATATTTAAATACAAGATAAAACACAATATTAGTAAAAATTATTGTAAAAGGAATAATGCAACAAGCGTGCTCCATAAAGGAATTTCCCTATTCTAAATTAATTTAAGAATAGAATAAGGTGTCAGTTCAGAAACCCAATGAAGAGTTCTGATGAGAGATTAAAATGCGTAAGCATGAAGCCTTTATACTTCAAATAAAAGAATTGTTAAGCTGGAAAGTATTCTCAGCTATAAATCATCAGTCATCTAGTAAATGAGAATAGGTTCAAAAAGTAATCTCTCTTGAAGAGAGATATGATCTCAAGAAACCCAGGCAAGGATCTCCAGTATGCGACAACCTACTTTAGGATCAAACGTTAATATAAACACAGTGAATTATGAAACGAAACATGTGCCACATTCTCCCTTAACAGCATCCAATAGGATTTCAGTAGGCTCCTGCGAGTAGGTAAATTCCCCAGTTTCTCACGTCTTAACAACAGTCCACAGAAATAAATCCTTAAAAAGTTACTTCGGCCACATTTTGTGGTTCAGACGGTTCTTCCCATGATTCATCCTTCCTGTTGTCTTCTCTCCTTCCCAGTGAGAACTTCAGTATCAGTTGTCTAATTCAAAACAAATGGCTATTCACTAACTAACAGAAGGTTCATGGAAAGTTACAGCATCTGCAGTGAAAGAGAAAAACGTCATGTTCAAAATAACAATTCAACTTGGAGAACAGGCTTTTCAAAGCTAATCCATATATTTCTGTTAATATGGCAGCAATAGTTAGGTTTACTTAAGTCAGCGCATTATTATTTCTTTCATATAATTATAATGCCCAATTATGATTACCTACTACAAAATTACATTCATAATACCTGTGTTATTTAACATAGACTTTTACACTTTAATTTTAAGTGCATTTTTGTTTGCAATATGAAGAAATTCACTCCATCACTCTCATGCCCAAAACTGGCACAACCCCACAAGACTACAACGTGCAAAACACAAAGATGGAGAAATCACATGGTGAACATACATTCTTCGTAACACTGTGGCCGTTATAGCAATGCAAAAGTGTAATTTCAAACTGTAGAGTCCAGCTGGCACAATAAATCAACAACCCTACATCTTCATCATTCTCATGAGAACAAGAGAAACACATGAGGCATGTGCACATTCCACATGTTCATTAATGATGTACATCTGGCAGCTACATCGCACCTCAGTCATTTTGGCATTGAAGGTGCAGGTGACTTTCAGACCACATATTGGAGACATTGCACCATAGCAATTTTAGACAAATGTCATCCTACTAAATGGAAATCTTTGTTCTCAAGTGAGCTGGGGACACAAAGGGAAAACAATTGAGCAGACCTCATTTTCTCCACAACAACAAAGAAGCCTTGCCAACCACAGTCTCCAGGCAGAGAGAGGGCACACAATTGAACCAACAACGACGGGAAACATAGACACACCTTGCACAGAAGTGGTAATCATCCACACATACCTCTTGGATCCAAGTTGCTCTTGCTGCTTTTTTTCCTACGCAAACATTACTGATGACGTACCCGGATTGAGCAGATTGTGACAATATACTTTAAAATCATTCTCTCTAGACTGTATATATTTCTGACATTACTTGTCTTAATATAGGAGCCAGTACAGTAATAACAATTCACTTTGACATACTCACTCACACCATAGGAATTGCACATTAAAGTGCCAGTGTTGCCAAGCTATCTGCTGAAGAGACTGGCAAGCCACCAATTGTCCAAACTCTTCGCCCCTTCTTTAGTAGGAAAGTATATCATGATTACATACAATCAATCATTAAGAAACTGCACTCGTATGGCATGTCCCTTGCATGCAATCTGACACACACTTGAAGGGCCACAACCAACTGAAGGACGGAGTCCAACAGAACACACTTACAGCAATGTATTTTGAAGAATCAATTAGCACCTTAAGAGAACACCATGTGAGAGTACTAGGTGCATCAGATAAGAGCGTGTGCCAATCCAGCCTTCTGCCATCTATTTTGAAGCTAGATCAGAGCACCCATAAAAAGATATACTATGGAACTCTGAATATGGCAGTGACAGCAGGTCAAGAGGTGCACAACTCAGCACAAGCTGTCAATGCTGAAAAAAAACATTAAACCAACTTCACATATTAATCAATACCGTGCTACATTGCCACGCTGATGAATCTGTAAAAGAGCAGGCATGAACAAAAATGATGATTATGCAAGGCAGTGGTGGTCACACAGGTGAGAAAGGTAAAACACCACATGGTGCTTCACAACTAATTTATAAAAACACAGGTATCACAACAGAAATGACAATTGGTATCAATTTGCATGCACACCTACACTTTGAAACCACATGCTATAACTTTTGCAAAACTCAGGATTGTGTAGAGCGATTGTGTTGGACCTGGCCCTTTCTGCAGGGTTATCCTCAAGCTTTCTGCCCTCCTCTGCCTATTTTCTGACCTTATTTTGTTGGCTTTAGGACTCTGGGCACTTTTCCGCTTTTAATCAGTGCTTAAGTGCATATGCTCTCTCCTCTAAAACATGGTATGAATGGTTTCTCCATGACTGGCATATTTGATTTACTACTAAGTCCCTAGTACAGTGCACTACATGTGCCCAGTGCCTGTAAATCAAATGCTCTTACTGGGCCTGCAACACTGATTGTACCACCCACATGAGTAGCCTTTCAAACCTGTCTCAGGCCTGCCACTGCAAAGCCTGTGAGCGCAGTTTTAAACTGCCATGTCGAGCTGGCATGTTCACCTACTTGCTGAGCCCAAACGTTTTACTACAAGTAAGGTACCTCTAAGGTATGCCCTAGGTAGCCCCATGGACAGGGTGCAATGTATTTAAAAGGTAGGGCAGGTATTTTTGAGTTTTACATGTCCTGGTAGTGAAAAACCGCTAACTTCATTTTTCACTACAGCAAGGCCTATCTCTACCATAGGTTAACATTGGAGCTTCTTTGTAACACTTTACAAGTGTATCTTTCAATTAGGAGCAGATAGAAAATTGGAGTTTGGTGTCTCTGGACTCACAATTTAAAAACACATCTTTTAGTATAATTAGTTTTTAAATTGCAGGTCTGAAAATGCCACTTTGAGAAAAGTTAGCATTTTCTTACTTTTGCCATTCTGTGCCTCTGGCTGTCCCTAAAATACACGTCTGGGTCAGGGTGACAGCTGGGCTTATGAATTCACTCTATTTTTTAACAATGATTTTTATTCAGTTTTCAATAACAAAAGAACAGCACGTGCCAAGTGCAGTGGTACATATACAAAACTTATCAGGCAAATAAGAAGTAAAGCGACCTAAACGGAGAAAAAAGACAACAGTAACACAACAAACATCACAATTGCCTTAATAATGCGTGATTTGTAGAATTAAAGAGTAAATAAGAGACCAAGATCTTATAATACTTAGCAAAAAAATAGGTGGGGGAGAACATTGTGGAAGACAAATGGGCCTACAAAACTAAGTGGACCACTCCTGAGGAGCAGCCACCTCTGCCAGCCAGCCCCGCACAGGATCCCAGATCTGACCTAACAGTTTCCTCTGAGGATCGTTCTCAGTTAACACCATCTCAAACTGACTTAAATTAAAAAATTCCCATGACCAGATCCATACATTGGGAGCCTAGTTAGAAAGCCAGAATCTTGACAGAACCAGTCTAGCTAACGCTATAGAAAAAAGTATAGCCCAGATAAGTAGGAAGGAATAGCTGGCACCACAACCGCCATCTTAGAGATGCCCCCTAATTTGCCGAAGACGAATTCCCAAAATAAGCGTAAGGCTGAGCAAGACGATGCAGGGTGCTATACCAGTCGTTAATACATTTGATTTGATGTACCTTAATACGGGATACATTCAAAGCTGAATGAAACAAAAGATCACTAATCCGAAGGTCCGCCATGTTGCTACCATGTTAAGCCGAGTACTCCACTTACTAGCCCTCGCCTGAAACAGGTCGTCTTCCTGATTATGAGATGGCAAATAAATTGACTTGGAGACCAGCCCAATATTTCTCTTAAATTGAGCATTCCTAATAAGGTCAATGTAGGGGTTGTCCATGCTACTCAAGTCCTCTTCCTTAAGGCCAGAGATAAAATGCTGCATCTGCAAATAAGAAGACTGTTGTCAGAAGAGGAACGAGGATCCAGATGCACTATTCCTGATGGAAACCTGGTTAAACAGTGCATCAGAACCTGACCTGGTACAAACTTTGCCCCTTGGCTTTACCATAAAGCGGAATGACCATAATATAAAGAAAGGAGGGGTATTGGCATAATTCATAAAAATTCTATTAAGTGCAAGGTTGAATCTAATATTATTTTGGATTGTGAAAGCCTTTCGTTCAACATGGCACTCTCCCCAACCCACTCCTTTGGTGGAGTCCTTATTTACCGCAGCCCAGGAGGATGTGGGCGATTCATCAAATCCCTCCCGGAAGTCGCTGCATCACTAGTTGCCACCTCCCCCAACACCACGCTTATGGGGGACTTCAACCTCCACTTTGATGAGCCCAATAAGGTGGACGCAGTAGAGCTCACTCATGATCTTTCGGCGATCCAACTTTCTCGAAAAGTGTCTGGCCCCACACACAAAAAGGGCCATACTTTAGATCCTATTTTTAGCAATTACCCTGGAATACTGGTCAGCGAGCCTAAACCCATCCCTTGGTCTGCCCACTTTCTGATCCCTTTCCATATAACATCCGGAGCGCAAACTCCCAGTATTAAAATAAAGGAAAGGAAAGTACGACCCTGGGCTCAACTTCCGATAGAATCCTGGACCTTAGCTCTTAATACACTCAAACCTGAATCCAACTCAAACCTGGTCGAAGCCTCGGAAAACTTTACACAATGGATTGAGTCTTCATTGGACACGGTCATCCCAACTAAATCCAGCCAGAAAGCCAGAGATAAAAAAAAACCATGGTATTCTCCCGAATTGAGAGGATTAAAACAGACATGTAAAAAACTCGAGAGGGAATGGAGGAAGGACTTCCAGGATATGAGTAAATGCAGATATAAAGAAGCTGTAAAAATCTATCAAAAAGAAATAAAAGTAGTGCAAGCGACCTACTATGAAAAGATTATTACATCAGCCAATAATACTCCCAGGGAAATTTTCTGGGTCGCACAGGATCTCCTAGAGCTCCCAACAAATGATATATCCCTTGAGGCCACCCCAGAACGGTGTAATGCACTGGCAGAGTTCTTCCAGGGAAAAGTCAATAACCTTTATAACACATTCCCTAAGCCCCCTTGTCCTTCTGATCTCACAGACACTGAGACGCCCATATACCAAACAGAGCACGTACTTAAAGAATTTGCAGCTATGAATTTGAACAAGCTGACAAATCTTTTCACAAATTAAATCAGGCTCCCCTTTAGAGCCCGCTCCTCCACATATCTTACATAAGGTAGGGAAGGTGATTCTTCCAAGTCTCCTGGAAATGATAAATCTTTCCTTGTCCACAGGATCTGTTCCGGGTCCCTGGAAGCATGCGATGGTCAAGGCCTTATTGAAAAAACGTAGCCTAGACCCAAGTGACCTAGGAAACTACCGCCCAATTTCACTGCTGCCGGTAACTGTACAAATTTTGGAGAAATAGGTGAACACTCTGCTTTCCAATTTTTTAGAAACCCACGATCTTCTACATGCTACCCAGACGGGGTTTCGTCCTAACCATGGTACCGAGACTGCCCTTCTCACTGTGGTGGAGGACGCTAAGCAGATCCTGGATCAGGGAGGAGCAGTTGCTAGCATCCTCCTTGATCTAAGCTCTGCCTTTGACACGGTTAACCTCTCCATTCTAGTAGAGAGACTTGGGAGACTGGGGATCCAAGATAATGCTATCTCCTGGATACAATCTTATCTAGACAAAAGAACCTTCCAAGTCTTTTCAGGGGACGCCACCTCTCAGACTCGAGCTCAACTGTGGAGTCCCGCAGGGATCCTCGTTGGGCCCTACTCTTTTTAATGTGTACATGCGGCCATTGGCCGATATCATTCTGCCTCATAGAATTAAGATTGTGACCTATGCGGATGACACACAGCTGGACATAACTCTTAATGGGGCCGGCAACCTCCCATCGGAATTCGAATTATGCGTAGAGAAAGTTGCCTCATGGATGGAGCACTCATGCCTCAGACTCAACGGAGGCAAAACTGAGTTGATGTTCCTAGGTAACCACCCTAGTGTAGGCCCCAGCCAAACCTGGCCTAAGTGCCTAGGACCGCCCCCTACTCCCAAAACCAAGATAAAGTGTCTGGGTGTTTGGTTAGACAACTCGCTCAAGTTTGACCATCAAGCAATGAAGGTGACAGAGGCCTGCTTTGGTACCCTTAGATCTCTCCGGAAAATCCTCCCACTGCTCCCAATGGCCGCAAGGAGAATTCTCATCCAGGCGTTGGTTTTGTCACGTCTGGATTATGGTAACTCCCTTTATTTAGGAGCACCCATAGCAACATTAAGGAAGCTTCAAGTCGCCCAAAATTGTGCAGCAAGGATGCTACTTGGAATCCCAAAACCCAGTCAGCCAAATCCTTCATTGGCTGCCAATTATTGAAAGAATAACATTTAAGGCTCTATGCATTGCCCACAAGAATATGTGGGAACAGGCCCGGCAATCAACAAACCTCTTATCACTCCATATCTCCCTAAGAGGAATCTGCGATCGTTTAACCTTAACCTCGCAGTTGTTCCCAAAATCAGGAGGACAAGAAGTGGAAGAAAATCCTTTACCTACAATGTGGCGAAACTGTGGAACACGCTACCATTACACCTCCGCGCTGAAATGCACATCCTACCATTCCGGAAGCTTTTAAAAACATGGCTATTCCAACAAGTAGCTTCTTAAATTGATCGGTTTTCTACTCAGCTGTTTAGCGCTGGGATGCCCGAGGGTAGCCATGCGCTTTATAAATGTTTAATAATAATAATAATAATGTTGCTGTAGATTACCAAATAAGGAGAAAACCATGCTCCCAAATAGTTAGCCTAAAGTCAGAAGTTTAGCCTTTCCCCAGATCTCCCTGAAACCTTCATGAATACAATTCAGAAAGTGGGGTTACAGCCCAAATATGTGAGCTGATGGAAAGGGGTAGTGCCAGGGAATATTCTCTCTTTTTTTTTTTTTACTTTATTGACATTTTTATCAAAACAAAGAGACATGACCCCCTTCAGCATAATGACAGGTTTGTACAAAAAGAAATCTAAACACAATATAGCGGTGAACAGTCAGTCATATCCGTGGTTATCGTACTTGAACATTGTCAGCCTATACCTTCCAAGGTAGCAACAGTTCGAGTAACGTGAGTCGTAGGATAGGCAATTCTCATCTGGATAAATGGATTTCTGGACCTTATTCTGTCTTATCTCCGTAATATCTAGCGGTCTAGCAACACAGTCCCCCACTACCCTTTTATTGCCCTTCTAAAGTTAGTGCTCTGCCTCCTCCCCCCGCACACGTGCAATTGCAACATCACCACCACTAGTCTCATCTTTAGTCAACAGGTATGTCTGGTATAACGCCCAGAACTTTTTTGGATGACTGCGCAGGGGGAGAAGCTCGCTATAAGTCTCTGTTTGCGTGCTGCAGTACACCATGTCCCTGCTCCAATCTGTAATAGTGGGGATCGGGCCCTTTGACCAGCGCCTTGCCACGCTTCGTCTAGCAATTAACAAACCCATGTCTACTAACCTGCGAATTGCCTTTGGGAGTGGCTTAGAGTACCCCAATAAAGCCAGCATGGGGTCTGGCATAATTTGCGTGTCTATGACATCACTTAATTCTTTAAACACCAAGACCCAAAAGTTGCTAATCCCAGGACATATCCAAGCTAAGTGGCAAAAGTCCGCCCGGGTTTCTTCACAGCGATCACATTTAGCTGTGTCTCGCAGTCCATATCGACACAGTCTCTCCGGCGTATAGTACACCCTTTTTAGGAACTTAAAATGAATGAGCCTGTGTCTCCCATTCAGCGAGATCCGCTTCAAGTTTTCACAGCAATATCTCCAAGTAACATCGTCCATCTCTCTACCCAAGTCCGTTTGCCAAGCGAGTCTCGCCTTGGTGTAGAAGTTTTCCCGATACCCCAGTGTTAGTTTGTAAATTTTGGACACAATTTTGGTTGGGGAGACAGCTTTTATAACATATGTGAGTGGTGTAACTTCGGGCGGTTCATCTAGATCGCTGCCTAGTATGTCTGCCATCTTGTGCCTCATTCTGTGAAACTGAAATCTATGTAGTTGTGTTGTATTGGTATCAGGCCCCTCAAGCTGTTTCCACGTCATGACTTTCTCTTCCAGGAACATATTCCCAATAGTCTTCGCCCCCATAGAGCTGAGCGCTCTGGTCACTCCAATGTCTCTACAGGAGGGTATCCAATGGCACCACTCTAATGGATCCAATGGGGAGTATAATATCTCTCCAGAATGTAACTTCAGCAGGTGATGCCAGGAATGTCTCGTCGCATTTATGGAGTCTAGGATCCCCGTCCTGCAGTCAGGGGGTGTAAACAACATGGTAGGTAACGGGAGAGAAGAGGCCGCCACCCGTTCTATCTGTAAGTGCGGCGTATCTGGTGTGCCATATATCCACTGGTGAGCATGTGCACTTTGTGCCGCTCTGTAGTATAAGTCAAAATCCAGGGCCCCCAGCCCCCCAAACGGTGAGGGAGTGTGAGTACATCCCATCTAACCCTAGCTTGTTTACCTGCCCATGCTAGTTTAATCAGCATCGTGGTAAGTGTACGGAAAAAAATCCCGGGACGACCATAGGGATATTGGAGAACAGGAACAAAAAGCGTGATAGAATTACCATTTTCATGATTGAGATTCGCCCCATTAGTGACAGCGGTAGTCGGAGCCATCTCTCAATGTCGTCCCCCAGCTTATTTACAGCCACCCCATAATTCTCATGGAACACCACCTCCGAATCAGTATGTATCTTAATTCCTAGGTATCGGACTGGCTCCGTTGTCCACTGTAGCGGGTATTCAGGCTGGAAGGGTACAGTAGTCAGGGTAAGGGGAAAGATTAGAGATTTAGCCCAGTTTACTCTTAGGCCCGAAATTGCACCAAATTTCACTACTTCTCTCAGAGTAGGAGACAGATTATTCTCAGGGTCTCTAACGTAAAGAAGCGTGTCGTTGGCATACGTGGAAACTATTAGCTGGTAGTTCGGGAAACGTATACCCCTATGATTGTGATACTCATGTAAGGCGCAGGCCAACGGTTCCGCCACCAGCGCATATAAAATCGGGGATAAAGGACATCCTTGCCGTGTACCTCTAGTAATGTATATCTGGTCTGTAACTAAAGTGCCGATTTTTATTCTAGCAGTTGGTGAGTTATACAAGACCCCCATCATTTGTAGGAACATATTACCCAATCCCATCCTTGTCAACACAATCTTCATGAACTGCCACTCAACTCAATCGAAGGCCTTTTCCATATCCAAAAAGACTGCCACTGCCTGTACGTCCTGTCTGGTGTGCTGTATCGCCCCAAAGACCGTTCTCAAATTATAGGTCAAGTTCCTACCCGGAATAAATCCCGCCTGTTCTGGGGCCACTAAGTACCGAACTAACAGTGTCAGTCGGGTAGCAAGGATTTTGGAATAAAGCTTCATGTCAACATTTAGTAATGACAGGGGACGGTACGAAGAACATTCGTTTGGGGATTTGTCCGGTTTCAGTATCGCTACAATGACCGCCTCTCTCATCGACGGTGGCATGATACCGTCAACCACCATATCTTCAAACAGTGTGACCAAGTGTGGGATCAATAGGTCTTGGAATTCTTTGTAAAAATTGACCGTGAGTCCATCCACCCCAGGGGCACTACCCGATTTCATCCCTGCTAGCGCAGAGAGAATTTCCTCTTTCTCCAGTGGACGCATTAGGTACTCACAGTGTTCGTTAGTTAGCCAGGGCAACTTCACGTGGGTCAAATAGACTAACATTTCCGACTCCACGCCTTCGTGCCGGGAGCGGTACAATGTAGAATAGTACTGACGGAATCGCTCCAATATCTCCGTATCTCCCGTTATTACCTCCCCC
The DNA here is from genome assembly GCA_963921515.1 of Calotriton arnoldi. Taxonomy (NCBI): domain Eukaryota; kingdom Metazoa; phylum Chordata; class Amphibia; order Caudata; family Salamandridae; genus Calotriton; species Calotriton arnoldi. The sequence continues at coordinate 76,794 of CAWUFW010009247.1, read as the reverse complement.
TGTTCGTCCCTAATTTCCGAGAGCACCGTAGTTTCCCTCCGTTTCTTCAGGAGGGAGGCCAGGACCGCGCCCGGGCACTCCCCCTCCCGTTCGTGCATGCTGTCGCATATTTGCCTAGGTGCTTGAGCTCCGCATCTGCCGTTTCATGGTATTCGTCCAATATAGTTTTGAACGTTACTGTATCAGCGTCGGGCGCGCCATCTATCAATTGGCGTTCGAGCGATTTAAGGGAGCCCTCCAAGTCAGAGAGTCTCCTTCGGAGTGTCCGAAGTACCCCGGAGTGGTTCGACATGGCTATCTCGCGAATATAAACTTTAAACGCTTCCCAGACCATTGCAAATGTGTCCACCGAGCCAATATTGCAGGTGGAAAAGGTGTCTATCGCTTCAGCAATCTCAGACCTAAAAGCGGTATCCAGCAGCGAGTATGGGGGGAAGCGCCAGGTAAAAGGGGGGATCCGTTTCTCCGGGGTGGTTACCACTAAAAGTATAGGGGAGTGATCCGAGTAAGTACGTGGGAGCACAGTACAATCCTTGACTCCCGTGTATATGTGGTGAGAAGCTAGCCAATAATCAATCCTTGTATGCAAATTGTGGAACGCCGAGTAGTGTGTATACCCACCCGACTCGGATTCCGCAGCCGCCAAACATCCGTTAGATCTAATTGCGTCATCGCATCCGCACTGGCGCGGGCAGCAGCCGAAATACGCCTGTCCGGGATCCCGATGTATCTAGAGTCGGGTTCAAGACACAGTTAAGATCGCCCCCCCAGAGTTGAGGTCTCCCTGCATAGGCACGCATCTTGTCTGTGAGAGAGGTGTAGAACCCCGGGTTATCATAGTTAGGGCCATAGACATTAACCAAAATCAAGTCTAAACCCTTCCCCGTGCATCATGAAACCACGTATCTACCCTCAGGATCCGAATGCAGGGGGTCGAGTTTAAGGTGAGATTTAGGATTCACCCAAGTGATCACCCCTCTCGCATGGGTAGTGAAGCCCGCCCCATGGGTGTTCCCTTGTAAACTTCTGCTGCGGAGCATGATACTACTCAGGGGTAGGTGTGATTCCTGTAACAGGGCGATATCTATTCTGTGTCTCGTCAAGTAAGCTATGACCTTCCTTAGCTTTCTATGGTCATTGAGGCCCATAACATTCCAGGTTAGGGTCCTCAGCACGTTATGTGTATCCAAATCTCGCCCACTACAGCTCATCATCAACATAGGAAGGCATCAGTATGTAGCTTGGGCTGTTGTGTGTGACTGAAATCAAAGGTATAACTGGTCGTCCAAACTTTGTGTTTCTAAAAACTCTGCAATGTGTCTGTCTCAGTTCCCCCCTCCCCCCACCCACGCCAAGCTGTGCCCAACTGTGCATTGGCGGAATCCCCCCGCAAAACCCCTAACTATCATAACAAATTCACATCAAACAGCTCTGTTATCGCAATTACTGAGGTAATACTCAAGGTGTGGCGCACACACGTAGGCGGATGTTGCTTGCCCATGTAGTAATTAAACTACTGTAGGTTAACTATCCATTACCGTCCACCATCAAAGCTATTAGTTGCATGAGGTATCTAATCAAGTATCTCAGCCATTCCCCCTGTCTTCTTGTGAGGTACAGGGCTCGCCCCTGAACTAATTGTACAACCTGGCCGCATTCTTAAGGCAACCTGAACAACCCCAACCCTCGAACGAGCCACAACACAGCGCTCGATAACAGTCCCGCAACAGACCATGCTACAACAGCTTCTTTATCAAACCACCCTCCAATTGTCCCCATCATATCTGGCAGAAAGGAGGGGACCTTCGCTAGTCCTGTTCATCCAAACTTCCTCCAGCCGCACCCTCCACCGCAGTGTGCTCCGGGCTCCTCCGTCGTTCTTTTGCCCACTCCTTCAGGGCTTCCTGCAGCACCTTGGGGTCAGTGAAGATCCTGGATTGACCCTGCTTGTTAACTTGTAGCCTCGCCGGATATAACATGGCGTAGTCCACATTCTGTTCTCGCAATTGCCTCTTGAGTGGTGCAAATTGTTTGCGAGCTTCCTGCACTCGGGCTGTAAAGTCCGGATAAAGCGAGATCGTCGAACCCTCAAACTGTAAGGACTGTTTCTCTCTCGCTAGTCTCAAGGCTGTGTCTCGATCCCTGTAGTTCAGGAGCTTAGCGATGATGGGTCGCGGTGGAGCACCCGGGCCAGGTCTCAGTCCCAGCGAACGGTGAGCTCTCTCAACCACAAACATGGAAGAAAACTTGTCGGAGCCCAGCAAAGTATGGAGCAGTTTTTCCACGAAGAGCTCCATGTTCCCCACCTGCGTGGATTCTGGCAGGCCCGTAATGCGTATGTTGCATCTCCGGGAGCGGGCTTCGAGGTCTTCCGCCTTATCCTGCAGGGTTTGCAACGCTTTGTTCATCTGTTTCTGCATTGTATCTATTTCTGTCTGCGTCTCTTCCACTTCAGTCACTCTGCACTCCGCCATATCTATCCTCTCAACTTGCTTGTCCATACGTTCTGTCATCCTGTCCATCCGGTACGACAGGGAGTCCAATTTAGAGTCTATGGCTGACAGACTGGCCTGTAGGCTTTTCTGCATGGCTGCAAGCATGGCCCGGATATCTCCTTCCATCTGCTCCGGGCTTTCCTCTTGCGCGACGTGGCCCCCCTCCGGGGTATTTTCTCTGGTCCTGGACTTCCGCTGGTCAAAGGTGAGCTTCGGTTTGGTTTTATCGACTTTCCCCATTATGGGAGCGTGAGGTGTGCAGCCGCAATGCACCTCGCCGCCGGGCAAACGTTAGCAGGCTAAGGGTCCCGTCGCCGGGTTCCGAGAAGCAGTTCTGTCCACTTGCCTCAATACCACAGGACGCTGCAGCCATAATGTCCCAGTTCTCCCAAAGGCAGGATGACCCGCCGCCCAGCCAATGCAGCGCTGAGATGAGCGTTGTTTGCTACGCACCCACGCCAAGAGACTCACCCCAGTTGTACGTCGGTGAATGTCCAACTGTATTGCTTGCTCCGCAGTAGGTCGTAATCAGGGCTGGAGCACCCTTCTTCATGTGCACACACACGGCTTCGACTGGCGCAATCCGCTCCTGCGCTCCTGGTGTCCCGCTGTTCAATGGTGGTCCCTTTCCCAGCAGGAGGGGAAAACAGCTGGCGCCTCGTCCCCCCAGGTCCGACTCAATGACTTACAGAGTCCCGGGAGAACTAGGATTTCTCAGATCCCACCGATGGGCTGTATGATAAATAATGTCCAGGGGCCCGTCGCGGCACCATCATGGGCGCGGCTGGGCCATGATGAGCTGAGTGCTCACCGCCTCTGCCTGGGTTTGCATCTAACAGGCAGCCGATGGTGCCGATGTGCCTTGAGGAGCACCCAAGGTCAGTGAGGGATAGTGCAGCACTGACTGCCACTTCTAGGTGCCGCTCCGGTCCGAGTCCGGAGGTCTCAGCAGTCAGACCGGCTCCCCGCAGCCAGCCAGGCCCAGGCGTCCAGGAGACGGCAGGCGTCGTCCAGGGGCGGCTCCGCCAGGCCCCGAACGTCCGGCGCTAGCTTCCCGCCGAGCTGTGCTCGATTCCCCACACTTCACCCCCGCAGGGAGCGGCAGCGCTCTCAGCTGTGCCTCGCCAACTGCGCGCTCTACGGCAGCTCCGGTTTAGCGCCTCCGGGCGGGGTCTCTCTCCCAGCATCGCCACAGGCCTTGTTGCGTAGCTCCCGGTCCCGGAGCTCGCGTCGTATAACTTCTGAGCCTGGTCACCTCCTATGTGTGGGGCCGTCCGTCCGACGCACAGGGTAGTGAAATTACAGCAACTAGTGCAACTCTAACGCAGGATTCCTGACGAATTATTAGATGGCGTGACGGAGCTCAAGGCTTAAGCGGCCATCTTCGGTGCAGGCAAGCTCCGCCCCCCGTGCCAGGGAATATTCTCTTGAAGGAACCCCAAATAGGATGGAAGACTTTTAGAATCTTGAACCGGGTTCACTTGAAGTATATTATATCCACGATGCCCATACCGAGGACTATCGATTCTTCCAGTGGAAGAAACTCACTAAATATGCGACCCAAAGGCAATTGCCCCATCCCAATACCAACCGGAGTCATGAAAAGAATGACACCAGAAAATATAAACCTGAGAACCTGAAGTGAGACCCCACCCTCTTCCTTAGACTGCTGTAGAAACTGGATCTTACACCGAGGCTTCCAATAAGACCAAATGAACTTCTGTCGTAATACCTTCACTATTGTAAAAAAGGCAACTGGAAAAAAAAGTGGTATACAACAGAAAAAATAAAGATATAGAGTGACAATTATCATCTTGATGAGATTACAGTGGCCAATTAGCCCCAACTGAAAACAGTTCCACTTAAGAAACACTTCTGCTGAATGTTGAAACAGCTTGCCATAGTTGTTTTCCAAAATCTCAATTGTATTAATCATTAAGATGACCCCAAGATAAACCAAGGACTGCACCCACCTACTGTCCTGGCCAGGAGAAGCCACCATGGATTGGATTTGAGTCTTATCCTGGTTTAACTTATAACTGGCGACTTCTCCAAAAGATTGGGCTGCTGCCACTACCACATATAGACCACTAATTGGAGCAGGGGTCAACACGGCAATGTCATCCGCATATGCAAGGATTTTTACTTAAAATGGTGTCGTCTCAGGGGTTGTATTTCTTTTGTCTGTTTAAGACATTGAATAAACGGTTCGATGTAGAGAGCAAATAGCTGAGGGGAAAGAGGACACCCCTTCCTGGTACCGCGTAGTATGGAAATAGGATCTGATAGTTCCCCCATGCTACATATCCTTGCCTTAAGGCCCGAGTAAAGATGGCTGACTCTAGGGATAAAGACTGAGCCTAAGCCTACAGTCTCCATAACCCCCCAAAGGAAGGGCCAGGAGACCCTATCAAAGGCCTTCTCTGTGTCCAAACAGATCTTACCGATTGGACCACCCCGATCAAGGCTGCCTCCAGAGCCGTAATAACTGTATTGACATGCAATGTTGTCTACAGGCCAGGGATGAAACTATGCCAGTTCGGATCCACCAATTCCGGGATGATTACAGAAAACAGATTAGTGAGAACGCAAGTATAGATCTTTGAGTTGGCACTCATCAGCGAAATTGGGCGGTATGACCCGCAGAGTGTAGGATCTTTCCTATTTTTAGGAAAGATAACAATGTTTGTCTCACTCCAAGGCTCAAGAACCCTATTCAACAGATCAAAAGAATTAAACAAGTCCCTCAACACCGGCGCCAGATACTGCGAGAAGGTACCATAGAACTCTAAAGGTATCTGATCATGATCAGAAGACTTCCCCCTAGCCAAAGACCTAATGGCATCTTTAACCTCCAAAAGAGTAATGGGTGCCTCCAACTTAGAACACTGAGTAAAGGTTGTCATATGATCTAGATGTTGCTGGTTGAATCAAGATATATCCTCGGTGGAAGATAAGCAGTCCTCCCTATATGGGTTCTATGTCCTGATAGAAACTATGAAAAACTTCACAGTTTAAGACTGAATTGGTAACTAAAGACCCATTCTCCTCCCTGATCTGCTGAATGCTATTTGAACTGGATCTATCACTTACCCTAAACCATCTTCCAACAGAAGCCTGCGTTCAAATGTCCACCTCCGAGGGCCTGATGCCTGCGTAGAGTTGTGGTCCAACAGAACCCTCAGGTTGCGTGTAATACTTGAAGAGGAAACCAAAGAACTACTCACCAGGAACATGTCAAGCCTTGACACAGCTTTATGGGACACAGAATAAAACGTAAACCCCGGAGCCTTAGGATGCTTGAACGACCAAATCGACCAGAACATATGAGGAAAGTAACTGATTGATAGCCTCCCGGAGCTGATACTTGGTCCGTCAAGCCAGTCGTCGGAAAGCTGGTCAGAGGATACACATTGAGATGACGTGTCATTTTTGAGGCACATCACCACATTGAAGTTGCCATACACAATATAAGGTGGAGCCCACAGATGCAGTTATGATAAAAGGAAATCAAAGACCTTCAGGTCATCCGTGTTCTGACCATATAAGACACAAATAGTGAACAGATCCCTAGCCTTCTGAATTGTGGCATCAACAAGCACCCCTCAAGGTCTGCCTTTTGTCGCAATACCCCCCACCTACTATCCCGAGCCAGAAGTGGGCGGAAGTATAACAATAAACTGATAAAGTCTAATAGCCTAGCTCTTTTAGCAATCAGCCTTCTGTCTGAGACAGATGGGTCTTATTGAGAGATAGGATTTGTGGCCAAAGATTGTTAAGTTCTTCCTGTACAAGTTTATGCTTATATAGTGAATTAACCCGATTGATATTCCATTAAAGAATATGCAGCTGCTGAACAGGACCGCCGCCATTGCCAGCTGTTACCATTATCACATAAACTCCATGAGCTACTCCTCCACCTTACAACTTGAGATACACCATGTATATAAATGTTCTGCCTAACCACGATATACAGGTTTTTCTCGCTGCAGACAGCCTTACTTCAAATTGCATTGTGTAGATTACTGCCCCAATGCTCAATGAGACAAACAAGTGGTCCCCCTCCACCACCCCTCTCCCCCCTAGCCCACCCAACTCCCACTATTCGCTCCCATAGCGGCAAGCCACGCCCCCGCAATGCTCTGCCCTATATACTAAGGGCTGGTACCCTGACTCCTGGGGTTTGTTTGATGATGGGGTCCATTGCTAGATCAGCCCAAGGCCTGGCCTCCCCACCCGCCCAGAAGGTCTACCATAAAATGAAGAGCATGTCCAAAAATATACCATATAGCGCAATAAAACAAAAAAAGTGTAAGAAATAAGAAAAAGAGAAGAAGATTCCCACAGAGGGGAGAAAGACCAACCCGTAGACCCACCAACCCCACCATGACTGCCCTTAGCCATCCCAACTCCGGAAGAATCAATCCCTCACCAATGAACCCAGTAACGAATTTCCCCCCAAACTAAATTAAACAAAGTGGTGGGTTGAAAAATATAGAGCCTTTTACACCAAACCCTCAAATGAAACAATAACAGAACATCCTCAACCCCCCGGTTGCCACTTAATTAACAGTTCCTGGACTTTTAAACTGTCATAGTAATAAAGTGTCAGGCCATCCTTGCGAATCCGCAGAGTTGCAGGCTCCATGAGAGACACAAAGGTCCCAAGCTTCTGAAGTGCCGGAACGGACTCCCAGAGCTGCCACCACTTCACAATTGTTTGGTGGCAAAAATCTGATTGAACAAAAAAGTTAATTCCACTAGCTTTAAACAGCTGCTTAGGAGTTGCTGTCTGGAAGATCTCTTACCGGAGAAAGAAATTACCAATGTAGATTAGTATGGCCCGAGAGTACCGGGAGGGCGTGCTGGGAAGTCGAAATGGAAAACGATGTGTGTGTTGTATCATACTCTCCATATCTCAAACACTCAATGCTGGAAAGGCCTCTCAGAACAGGCGTACAACAAAGCCTCGGGGATCATCCCGTCTGCCCCCTCAGGGACACCCAGGACGAACACATATATTCCAACGCGACCTCTTCTCCAAGTCTTCCACCCTTGAAGATAGAGATTGTAATCTGCCTTTCATGCTGAGTAATCCCAGAGCTATTGGCTTTTACTATCTTTTGGAGAAGCTTCCACTACTCCAAGTCGTGACTGAACAATATTCATGTTTTTAGACAGCTTACGGAGAACCACTTGAGCCTTAAGGTGTGCAGCCTTCAGAGCAAGGGAATCCTTGTGATAGTCTTCTCTATGCTGTAAAATAGGATGATAAATAGTCCCCAGCTTGGAAGAATCCTGTGCCGGACCATCTGGAAGATACCCAGAGGAGGATGGGGGCTCCCTCCCTGCATCCTGATCGGGAAGTGAAGATGGTATAGCTGGGGGGGCCACCCCCAGGGGAGAGCAATTTGTTGGAGTCAGCTGAGTTCCATCAGGATCCCAAAACAACTCGTCTTCCGCCTTCAATGAGGCAGCAGGACTGATTACACCTAGATCAAATGCTACCAACAAAAGGCCCTCTGCTTGATCCACTGTCAGGCTACCTCACCTGCCCCTCCGTTGAGATGAAGTAGCTGAGGAGTCGGAGCCCCTTGATATTTTGCTTAAAAGATCAGAACGGCTACAGCCGGAATTGGAGGCCAGAACTGATTGAGCTGTCTGGTCAAGGCCATCATCCCAGTCACTGTCAGAGAGATCTGAAAAGGAGAAAAAAGCCTCTTGACCACCCCCCGTCACAGCCTGCTCTAAGCTGCCAGAGCACAGGAGCTGGGAAGCTTCAAGAGATTGTGGCATGCATTGAGAGCTCAGAGCCATAGAGGGCCCTACTTCAGGATGAGAAGAGTGCCCAGAGGTTGCAGGCACCTCAGGCAAATCCAGTTGAGGTGTCAAGATGGAAACAGAGGGAGTCGCCTCCTTACTAAAAGATGTGACTTCCTTTGGGCCAGAAGGATAGAGTGCAGCTGTTGATGTGTCAATCAGGCCCAAGTCCTTGCCTGGCTCCTTGGACACCGCAGTCAAAGGCAGGCCTGTCATTAGAAACGCATCCATTGTGCATTGAGTGCGGGGTACACAGTGTACCTTCCAGATCCAGATGGGCCTGTCAGGATGATATCCCCAGATGCATTCTTATTCCAGGTGTTTTCTGAGGTGGTTAAAACAGATGAAATCTTTGCTCTTTCTTGAATATTGTGGGGGGGCAGGAGGGCATGTGAAGACTTTATCCCCTTGCGGCCCACTACCGGTGCTCATACAGCCGCCCCTCCCAACAGGCATTAAACGCTTTTTCTCCGTCAGGGAGGCATCCATGCCTTCTGGATCCATCTTCGTTGGCCCTCATTTGAAAGGCATCCTGCTCAAAAACCTTGTTTTGCCTCTGCAGCGTCCCCAAAAATGGACCCAGAGCCTTCCTCCTCCTCTGTACCACCTCTGCTTTAGCCATCAGCAGGCTATGCATTCGCCTCCCAGCCAGCAACAATGTATCCAGCAGAGCGGCTGCCCCATGGCGGAACTGAGAGTCCAGCAGTTGAAGATATAGTACTGCAACTAAATTGCACCACAAACTGGTGGAAGCACTCCTCCCCCCTGACTTGGGAAGGACACCAACAGCCGATTTCCCATAGGGCTGCAGAGCCAGGATTCCATGCCCCCTCCTCACCCAACATGCAGGGCAAAGCAGTCGTTTACGGCCGGCCGGCTGGGACCCAATAGCATGCTACTGTGCTCTGCCAAGCGAGCTCCAGAAGGAGCCACTCACCACTCCTGATGCTGCTGACTTCGATCCTCAAGGACATTCTGCCAGGAAGAAGAGCTGTTGTGTTGCCAGGAGGGACTGCCACTTTGCTGCTTGCTTTGCTATGTTAGACTGCTGCCTGCTGCTTCTGTCCTGGGAGTGAGAGGACTGAACTTTGCTCTCTGCATCCTCCTGTCTAAAGTTTCTCCAAGGGCTGGAGTTGACCTTGTCCCCTGTTCAAAGTCTCAGGGCCCTCAAAGACTTCACCTGCAGTGCATGGGCTCCTCTGCTGAGAGCCCTACTCTGCCAAGTGATGCCAAATCAAGTTCCTGGGCCCTTGGACGTATGTTTCTGTGCTAAAAAGAAGAAACCAACACACGAGTTTGAGCGCCACTTCGGAACTGGTGTCGCTGTGCACTTTGACACCACGCTGCTGCCTGCACTGAAGCCAGGGTCCCGCTCAACGCAATGACCGCAACTTACCATGCAAGCTCTGATTTCGCTGTGGCAACTCTGAAGAACCGCCACCACATGAGTGTTGAGTACTTTGTCACCGAAGTCCGTGACGCCTGCCTCCGACTCCACCGCAGCAACTGTGGCCCCGTGATGTGACATTGATGCTGCAAAATCGACTCCTCACTGCTTGACCCTCGACACTTCATCGACATCGCACTGCCATTGGAACCGACACCTCGCCGCAAATACCGTATCACCTCCCCTGTGCCTCGCATCGTCCCCGGACGTTAGTGGCTCAATGACTCTGCACCGCCTCCAGGAGCCGACATCTCACTTGCTTCAGTGAAGCCTCACCTCCTTTGTGCAATGCACTGTCCCTGAGCACTGACGTGCCAACGACCTGCATAGGAGTAAGGAACTAACGCCGCAACTGCCTCTGCGATGCCTCACCTCCCCGGCGCCTCACATCATCTTTGATTCTTGACATCTTCAAGATACTGTAACGGGGGTCTGCGCGACTCTGTAGCTGGCCCGCGCTCCATTGCAGTCGGCCTGAATTTGTGGATTTGTCCCCGTCAAGCATACCCCCAGCTAGAGTAATTGTTTTACTAAGCGCTTTAAATTTATTTAACATTTAACATTGAAAAATTAATTTCTTGACTTGTATATGTTAAGTTTAGTCGTTTTAGTCTTGTTTTACTCAGATAAATATTGGCTATTTTTCTAAACTGGTGTGGAGTACTTGTGTGGTGTTTACACTGTGTTACTGTGTCTGTGTGCACAAATTCTATACACATTGCCTCTTTAGTTTAGCATGAGTGCTCTGAGCCAAGCTACCAGAGGGTGAGCACAGGTAAACCTAGTGTGTACTACATTTAACCTGACTAGAGAGTGGGTCCCTACTTGGACAGGGTGCAAGCCACTGCCAACTAGAGACCCCATTTTTAACAGGTTGTATATAAAGAGGTCCCCTATTTACATACATCCTTGGACAAGACTGTAATATAGGCCTGGCACTCATGCAAGTGTTTCATGGGCTGACTCTGTGGTGCAAGCAAACAAGGTATGAGCAACTTTGCCATCTCAAATTTGTGAGGCAACGAGTGACTGGATGGAAAGTGAAACAATTCTGAACGAAATTAGCACACAATAAAACATAGGTACGTACTAGTGGGCTGCACAACGAGTGCAGGGATTTTTTTTTAGCTTGATGCGTGCATTGATAAAATAGTGGCACAGAATGCTTGTATTAAAAGCCCCATTGAGATCCTGGACCTATAACGCATGTGCATATCTGTAACATGGTGTGAATTTTGTTTCTCACCTCGTCCTTTGATATGAAAAATTCATTACAGACAGTTAGGTGTTTGGGCAATATAAAATGCCTGTCAGGGGACCTGATGTACTTCACAAACACTCGACCTTCTATCTTCTGTTTTATCTTGTCACCGGGATCTCTCTATTGCAGAATACTTCAAAAATACACAGGAGATATAGTGATAATTGCGTACGTGGGTGTCTAATCCCTTTCTGCTTCACACCCCTACCTAAAATAAACCTTTTTAATGCTTTTATATTAAAAACAAAGTAATACAAAAGCTCTTTAACTACTTATATTATGGTATGATTAATAAAAATATTGTCAGCCTTCATAAAACCTCAGACAATGAAAAAATGTCATTCGAACATACATACTTCCAGTATAATGTAGCTACACAAATGACATATAAGAATCTGATTAGGGCTGGACCGGTCTTACTATATTAATTTCAAAGATAGATGGAAACGTCCCATTTTTTGCCTAATTAAATCGGGAAGTGGACTTGAGAAATCAACGTGATCATTAAATGAAATGAGACATGAATTTCGCTATTGGGAAATAGAGTTTGAATGATAATCATTCCACAGTACAGCATTTACCTGCTAGTGTAATTGGTGGCGCGTGCCATCAGCCATTCCTAGGTGTGCTAATTAACTTACCACAAAGTTAAAGGTTAATAAAGGAAAAGCAGCTGGCCGCAAGCACTGTGTCAGTTCGAAGTCACTGAATATAACGTTTCAGCACTCTAGAGTAGATGGTTCTATATGCAAAGATTAACCAGTTACGACACACGAGCAGCACTGGGTTGATAAGGTGAATTTAAGTGCTGATAACAAATCAAATCATTAAATAAAATAATGTAAAGTTTACTTCGCAATTTTAATAATTTTCAAGCAGGTTGCTTAAAAGTGGAGAATTAATATTAGAACTTGTAAAAAACGGTTTAATTAAAAATGTGATTTTGTTCACACCTGATAAATACCAAATTAGAATGTTTAATCTGATAAGAAAAATTATAGAAGTATTCATTATTGTTTATGATCCCTAATACCCATTGAAAATGTGCATTGATGGAGCTATATGCATACTTAACAGGCGTGCCATGTCAAAGTTGTTTTGCATATAATTCAAAATGTTGTCACCCAGTTAATCTATCTATTCATAACATGGAAAGCAAAGCAACTTTCTTAACACTAAGAACTAACAGACAAACTTTTTGAACTTTCTGAAGCATACAAAATACCTTTCATCGTTTCAACTTCCACTTAGAGTTTATTACAACGCATTCTACATTTTAAAAACTCACAGAACTTTTTTAAGTGATTTCAATTTGTTGTACTTTTTGTTGTGTTGTGCTGTATAAAATCTCATAAAATGTCAATCTTTTTTAATTTGTTTTTTATTTTCAGGTCAGAGTTTAGTCATACATAGACTCATTGCAATACATACATTGGGGCAGATTTACGTTTCCTGGCGCATCCCTGCAAATCAGCAGGGATGCGCCAGGAAAGATGCATGACGCAAGTTTACCCTTGCGCCACCACAGATGCGCTGCATTTACAATGCGGCGCATCATGGCGCAAGGATAAACAGATGCGTGTCGCATCTGCCGGCGTAGAGTTGGCGCAGCGCTGGTGTTTTGTCGCGGGCGCGACGCAACTCCAGCACTGATCCAACCCTGCCTATGTACAACATGGTGCGTCAAGCCTTACGCCTGCTTCAAGCAGGCGCAAGGTTTTGACGCTGCGGCGTGGAAAAGTGACTAGGTGAAATCTTGTAAATTTCAGTCAGGTACTTTTCCGAGGCGTTTCTGCGACGGAACGCCCCCCCTGCGCCAGAACGCCCACATGAAACCTGACGCAGGTTTCATGTGGCGCAGGGCTTTACAACGTGACACATCTCCCTAGATGCGTCACGTTGTAAATCCCCCGCAGCATGGCGCTAGCTTTACGCCGCCGCTGCGTCACAGAAGTGACGCAACGACGGCGCAAAAGTGGCGCACGGGGCTTGTAAATCTGCCCCATTGTATATAAAAAGAGGTATGAAGGAGGGAGGAACAACCAATAAGAGGCAAAGAAACAGAGAAGCAGAAGAAAAAAAGAATCATACATAAAATATACAAAACTTTGAGCAATCTTTCCGGATCAGAAAATATCCTACAGCATATTTAATCAGAATTAACACTGGAGCAGTAGCGGCCCGTGGTGGGAGTGCTGCCGGGCGGTGACGCAGGGCGGGGGAGGGGCAGGGTGGGGGGTAGTAAACTACAGAATACGGCTGCACAGAGGTAAGTAAACAAACAAATAAATAAAACGAATTTTGTTGCGCGCGCTGCATCGCATTTTGCGATGCAGCGCGTGCAACGAAATTCGTTTTATTCATTTGTTTGTTTACTTACCTCTGTGCGGCTGCATTCCGTAGTTTACTACCCCTCCCGCGCCATCGCCCGGCAGCACTCCCACCACGGGCCGCTACTGCACTGGAGGGAACCCAACGGAATTTATTCCAGGTCCTTTCGAGCTTTTTCAGCAAGGTCATAAAATGTCAAGCAACTTTGAAAAAATATCACAGAACAAGTTATCAAATTTCTGCTATTTAAATTACATTTTAACATATAGCATTTTTCAGATATCTCTATAACATTTTTAGCAAAGTAAATGTTTAAAAATGTCCAAAGTTTCAGAAATATTCTCAAGTAGAGTCATCCTAAAATGCTAAATCATTTTAAACAATCATAAAAAATTTAAATATCATTATTAGGGCCTGATTACAAGTTTTGCGGATGGCATACTCTGTCACAAACGTGATAGACATTCCGTCTGCCTTATTACAAGTTCCATACGAAATAATTGAATTGTAATAGGACGAATGGAATATCCCTCACGTTTGTGATGGAGTAACCCTGTCCGCCAAACTCGTAATCAGGCCCTTAGTTTTAGATAGTGTTAACTGGCAAATGTAACATACAAAAATATCAAACACACAAAAGGTGATGGGAGAAATGCTTGCAATTTATCTAACCACTGGCAATCACTCGGGTAGCATCTCGACCCCTCATTCGTTTGCCCATCATGCCATTTCAGTTTGGACCCAGCCATGTGCAAATCAGCCTAGAGGCTGCTCCTCATGGGAACAGTCCAGCCCAAAGACAGGTTTCACCCTGATAAGGGCTCATCAGCCAGGTATAGTTTGGTTCCAGTGGCCCAGTGAGTGCTGGACCCACGTATGGGCATACCCTTGCCACTTAGGGCAGTACATCAAACACACAAGAGGTGATGGGAGGAAGGCTTACAATTTGTGTAACCACTGATGATCGCTCAGGGTACCATCCCAAACCATTGTTCTTTTGCTCACCATGCCACCTCATCTTGGACCCAGTCATAAGCAAATCAGCCTTGACCCTGTTTCTCATAGGAACAGTCCGGCCCAAACTGCATAGCCGGATCTTCACCGAACAGGAACACAAGCAATCTAGGTCAAGGATGGGGTGCATATGGCTGCAATTTCAACTTGTAGTTTGAAAATAATTCTAACTTTTTGAAACAATCTGAAAAGAATTGCACATATTTTCAAGTAACTTTTCAGAAAACCATTAAGTTAATTCTCAAATAAATTTGAACATCTACACCTCTAGATTAAGAAAAACCCTACCCACCCCAATGAGTAAATTTAAATTTTTGGGGGATTCCCCCCAAAATACTGGTATATTCCTGGCAAACTGTATGCTACAGCTTTCCAAAAGTATGCGCATACAAAATTCACCTATACCCTCCTGATTCCATCCTTATTACCAGTCTGAAAGCAGATTTACTGCCCTGAGAAGGAGTGCAGCTCTCTCCCAGCCACTTCCTGCATCTGAGTGTAGATTTACAAGTGTAAATTTATGTTTTATGACTTGTAAGCTACTAGCAATAATGTGGACTCACAGATCATGGCATTTGTGGATGTAGGTTGAGCGTAGGTACTGAAGTGGCTTGGGCAATAGGGCACATTTTGTCTTTATCATATACAATATTTAAAAATGTTTAAGAACCATTTTTATAATACATTTTCTATTGTGATCAACATACAATGGCAACAACTGATTAAATGGTTGCACATCAAGTTTCTTGTAACAACATACATTAAAAGCACATAGAAAAAAAACACTATGGCCCTCATTAGGATGTCGGGCGGACACCATTTTGGTGAGGGAACCACTCACCGAATTAGGATGTGACCGCAGATGGTGTGGTCGCAAACTTCCATTTTTCAGTGGGAGCTTGTGCGGCGGGCCTAAACCACCCGCAGCACAAGTTCCCATTGAAAACTGGAAGTTATTGCACATCCCTGCACCGTGTGGCAGGCACCTTGTGCCTGCCATATGGTGCTGGGATGTGCCCCTCAGGGCCATAACCTGAGGGAAAGGGGGGAAGGGGCCCACAAAGGCACTTTCCAACAGGAGTTCCATTTCGGAAAGGCCTCCATGGAACTGCTGTCGGAAAGTGCCATCATAATCCCGACGGCGGAAAAGCCATCCGTTAGGGATTATAATGCTCTTCCGACTGGCCGACGGGCTCCTTGAGCCCATCGGAACAAAGTCGGATTGACCGTCTGGTGTCCGGTTTACACTCCGACTGCCCACATTGTAATTCGGCGGTAGGAATGTAAACTTACCATGTCGGTCGGTAAGCCTCAGACGAGCAGTCGGCGTCTTACTGACAGACATCATAATTAAGCCCTATATGTTTTAAAGAAATATGAGAAAAACACAAAAAGCTGTATTGGAATGGAAAGAAGGACCACCACAGAGGTTTAATAAACAACAAGAGTGCTAACATTCTGTTATCATAACAAATGTGAGGCCCACCTAAATGCCATGTATCTGGAATCAGAGCTGTAGAATTGAAAGCATTTCCTACAGAGGAGATTGCAGTAAATGAACAACACAAGGGTTTTCATTTTGTCATAGAAATTATGTCTAGTACTCTACAGAGCTAAAAAGAGGAAACACTCTCAATAATATCGCAAATTATTTCCTCATCCATCTCATCAATAACGTTTGCCATGCTGAGTGAAACATGGACTTCCAACACCAGCAGAAGTCGGAAAGTTCCTCCTTAGTGGTCTACTGTTGATTTACCACAGACATGTTTTAAACAACTAGAGTGCTAACATTCTGTTTCAAGACAAAAGTGAGGCACCACTGAATGCCATTTTGTAGATAAAGGAGCTGTTGAATGTAAAGCCTTTGAGGTGCAGCAGGCTGAAGCCTCAGGTTGCAAAAATTGGTAGAAACTCTATTTGAGTTCCAGTCAGTTCAAAATGTGGAAACCTAAATTTGGCTACTTTTTGGAGAGAATTTTTTAAAGATTTAAGTAGTTTTAGAGTTCATTACATAGTAAGATTTAGGATTTGCTCAGCTCTTTGAAGGAGAACAGATGGTTGTGACGTAGCCTGCATAAGTAGAGGATGCAATGGTAAATCCTGTTTTGCCAATCAATTTCTTTCTTCCTAATGTTGATGAGCAAGCGGTCCCTTCTATGGATAGATTTATCCATGCAATCTTATGGTGGATATGCTCTAATGTCTACACATCTATTTGTCAGTCTTCATTTTTTTTTAAAACACAGTATGACAAATTTTCTGTTCAATGGTGCTTTCGTAGCACGTAATAACCACCCACCTTAGGTATAAATCTACTATGCTGCACAGCAATGCAGTCTAGTATAGGTAATTATACAATGCACCAAAGCACACACAATCCTGTTACTATTATACAAACAAATGTCTCTTTAGTCAGCAACAATTTCTTTACAGTCGTTGATTAAAGTTCGAACAGATGACAGTACACAAGATCTTTTTTATTTCAGAAACATTCCTTAATGAACACAAAGACAGCAGCCAACACGTGTTTCGTCCTCCAGGACTTTTTCAAGGCTGCAAAATTACATATGATAATAATTTGTTCCATTTTATATATAAAAATCACGTTATAAAATCGTGCCCACACTATGTGGGAAATTCCTCACTAGGTAACCGTAGAGATCACCACAATGCACACAGACAATAGAAGATGCACCTCAAGTGAAATAGTGCGTATTAGCGGATTGGTGGAAAAAAAAGATAAGAGTAAAATTGAACTGTAATGTGTGTCAAAGCACAGTCTCATGCAGATTTAGCAGTGTCATCGCATATCACCACAAAATCCACGACAAAGAAAGAAGAAGCGCCCATTGTGTTGTGATTCAACTGTGCATATGGACTAATTATGCCCATGTATTAGAAAAGTCATCCTCAGAGAGATTTTCTAACCTGATAAAAGTAACACGGAACAATCGTCACTAATTAGCTGCAGGTCAGCATGGACTTAATGTTTCTAAAACCAATGTTCCCGAAGTGTGTCGTAACTACATAAAAAGATGGGTATAAAGACCGCTGGTGTCACTGTCATTATATTGCTATAGAAAGTATTCAAACTCGTGTCGCAAAAACTTTAATGGATACCGTGACCCAGGGAATCCCTCACTTACCACCCAGACAAGGTTCATTAGATTTCATCAGTAGCATGTAAAAAGTAGTCCGGTAGAGAAAAACTCAATCCTACTTGTTGGCATTCCCAAAACCAGTGTAATTGTGGGTTGCTGTAGTGTATGGTGCAAAGCTGCAGTTATTAAAAATGTTAGGTACATAAGCAGATTGATAATTATGATGGGATACATAGGTGAGGATAACAGAAAGCTAATATTGTTAAATCACGCTTAATTCAATCTCTTACATATACTTCCAAAACATATTAATTTAGAATAAAATAACTCCTAAATCTGTACATTGACTATTCTATTTGCAAAACCACCAGATGTAATTTCATCTTCAGTTATTTGTGGACTGGCCATTAACATATACTTTACTTGTCAGGAATGATGAATAACACTTATACCTAGCGCAAGTTTTATAAATGTTACAAATGGATATGTGTTGCTTGCACTTGCCAAACATCATAAGCTGTAACTTTCACAAATTCACATTCATACACAGACCTAAAGTAATTGATACACATTCCCAAGTTAAAATGAGGACAAGCAAAATAATTAATCATCATAGAAAATATATAATCTTTCTAAAAAGAATTAATAAAACCGATGATCAAAACATCAAGTATTTCTTGTTAATCACAAACAATCACACACAATACTAGTTAAACTAACAAATTCAACATACCCCAATTAAACCCAGAACTCCTTCCCAAAACAACACACCACCCACCCTCATACCAACATAACCCAAGAGCAACAAAATAAAGATAAATAATGTTTTAAAATAAAATTATGGACTACATGGTAACAGGGGATTGATTAATGTTCCAGAGGTTTAATAAAATGTGCATCATATGCCACCTTATGCCACTGAGGCCACACTGTTGTCGCAGAGGCATGATCAAAGCAGTGTTTGCTCTCCAGCTCTAACACCATCTGGCAGCCTAGCCTGAAGCTCGCCCATCTATTGCTTTTGGAGGGGGAGGAGATGGTGGTAATGGTACCATTTCATGTCTTATCCATCTTTCCTCTCACATGCCTATGTAGGCATTCCATGCATCAGACTCCCATAGCCAGTGCTTTCTTAAAATGGTATTTGGCCTGCCACAGCACCTGGGCCTGCTTTGAAGAATCACTCACATCACTCACATAAGTTGTACATGTTTTACAAATTCACAGAAATAACTTCCTCTTAAGAATGTAGTCATCAAATTGGCACAGATGTATGAGACAGTCATGAGGAACAATTTACAGGAAATTGCAGTTGTATAGCCTATGGAAATCATTGCATGGTCTATGACAGACCTTTCTGATTTCACAACCTAAGCAGTAATCAGGCATCAGCAGGACCTGGTGCCCAGACTTATTATAGCACACTCTCTTACCAGTTAGTCTTCAGTGTGACAGAATTATCTGTGTCCAAAAAGCGGTGCTCAGTTAAGGAGGGGCAGCAGACACTCAAACACTTCCCAAATCAGATCAAAAGTCCCAAAACTTGTAGGAAGATCTGTAAGCACTGGAAAGGAATCATCAAACATCAAGAGGATCAAAGTGGATCTTTTTTATTGGTATATTTTCTCAATCTTTGATCAGGATCTAGCCAACATGTTTCGCCACATGGGTATAACCAATGACTTCATCAGGGCATTTAATAAAGATCATATTTTTTTATTTTTATTTTAGAAAATTATAGTGCAAAAAGCAGCATAGATTACCTGTACATACATTCCAAACATAAATTATAAATTTTTTCCATTTGGTCAACAGAAGACAATCAAATAATGCATTATACACAATAACATAAAGAGAAGTCATAAATTAGAACGCAGCCGAATATGACAAATCATTTTTAAGGCTTGGCTTTAGGAAGAAACTTTAGTTTGAAAAAAAAGATGCGATCCAGGAGGAGACGGGGCCCCAGATCCTTTTCCCTTTAATTCTACCTTTCCTGCCTCTCCTTTCATAAAGTGCCTTTTCTAAATTATATATGTGTAGAAATCGTCCCTTCCACTGCTGGAAGGTTGGAGGTTGAGGATCGAGCCAAGCTGAAGCAACACATAACCTTAGTACTGCCATGGCTATAAAAATTAATTCTACCCCTTCATTGCCTGCTGAGTCATATACCCCTAATAACATCAACTGTGGTGTCAAAGGAACATCAACATTAAGAATCTGTTGTAAGAAGCTTATAATTTTGCGACCAATAGATTCTATACAGGTACAGGTGGCAAAAATATGCACTAAATCAGCCCCAAATGTTGAACATCTGAAACAAGACGTCCCCACGGTACCACCCCATTTAACAATTTTCGCAGGTGTGATATATAAGTCAAATAAAGTCTTGAAATGTTGAGCCCGCAAATTGGCAGAGCACAATACAGTGTCCCACAGTTCTAATGATCTCATAAAGCAAGAATCCTCAACTCCCAACCTAGCCTGCCATTTCAGACTATGTTTATTCAGGTCATCTGGCACGCCTTCCAGCAAACAACTATATATTTGTGTAATTGAGAGTCTGATATTGCAAGTTAGTAATTCCATCAAAGGTACTTGTCCAAACCCTACCGCCCCTCCTGCTTTCTTAAGTATAAAATCTCTCAGCTGTAGAAATTTAAAAAAATCCTGTGGGGCCGACACCAAACCTTTCTCTAACAACTTCAAACGATGTTATATGATCCCCAGCTAACAGATCCCCTATCCTGTATATACCGCACTGACCCCATCTTACCAGACATGTATCTTGCAATGCCCTGGGTAATTGGTCATTCCGGATTATCGGGGAATAACGATTGAGCCTGCCTACACCAAGTTTCTTCCTTATGCTTGCCCAGTTGCGGAAGGCAGCAATCAATACCTTGAAGCGCGTTTTCTTAAAGTAACTTGCTTCATAGAATTTCAGGAGACAGCCATTAGCCCGAGCGCCTATCAATAATTCATATATCGTTGGTACTTGTCCAGGATCCCCCCTATCCATTTCCTTGACTCCAAAGAGAAGCCAGTAGTATTGGAATGAAGCCGCTAAATAGTATAGCTTAAAAGACGGGAGCCCCCATCCTCCTCTATCCCTGGGAAGGGAGAGGTATACATTTGCTCTCCTAGTCCTCTGATAGCACCAAATAAACCTAGCTACCTCCTTCTCTATTTGCTTAAACCAAAATAATTTAATTTCCAAAGGAATTGCACGAAAGATATATAGAAGTTTTGGCAGAATCATCTTTTTAATGACATTACATCTCCCTACTATAGACAATTTCAGATTGTCCCAACGTTGAAGATCATTTCTAATTTTCCCCATTATAGGGGTAATATTTAGGTCCACTATATCATCCACCTTAGCCGTGATGGTAATGCCTAGGTAAACCGCTTTTTCAACAGTTCTATTCTCCATACCTATGACGAATCTATTTGTCACGATCTGCGTTTTAGCTTTGTTTAATAAAAAGCCCGATTGGGTCCCAAAGCCTTCAGTGATACTTTCAACCGCTGTCATTGCGCGGTCTGGATCAGATGTTATGATAGCCACGTCATCGGCGTAAGCCAATAGCTTAGTGTCGCCGCCTTGCAGACTGACCGGAATAATTTCTGAGGAAACCTCCAGGCGCCTAAGAAGGGGGTCTAAATACAGGGCAAACAAAGGGGAAGCAGGGCAGCCCTGTCTTGTTCCCCTACCGATTGAGAAAGGAGCCGTTTCTTCCCCCATGATTCGTAATCTTGCTCCTGGGTTAAAGTATAAGACCTGTATTGCTTTCACAAACGATTCCCCTAGACCGTAAGCCTTCAGGGTCTGCCATAAAAAATTCCATGACACCCTGTCGAAGGCCTTCTCTGCGTCTAAAAAAGCTACCCCCATAGGTTTAGCAGCAATCTCAGTAGCATCAAAGAGGGTGATTAACCTCCTAACGTGATCTACAGTCCCTCTTCCTTGTATAAAACCGTGCTGCCATGCTGAGACAAGATGGTGCATCACAGAATTCAAGCGTGAGGCAAAGATCCTAGAATAAAGCTTAGCATCACTGATTAACAGCGTTATAGGCCTATATGAGCCTAGGTTCGTTGGATCTTTACCCTTTTTTAAAAAGATGACAATGTTCGCGATCCCCCAGGAGCCCGGTGGTGTAGCCCCTTCCTTGATCTCCTGAAATAAACTAAGCATAGGGGGGTATATCTCACTGAAAAAAACTTTATAAAACTCTATAGGAATGCAGTCTGTTCCCGATGCCTTGCCCGTGGGGAGGGCTTGTAAGGCACTATATAACTCCTCCTGTGTAATTTCTGCCCCAAGTCGGGCTACCTCCTCCTGTGGGACCCTTCCAGTCGGTACAAACTCCTGTACTTCCAAATTTAATAAGTGACCTTCACCTGATGAAGCTGAATACAGGTCTTCATAGAATTCTCTAAAAGCCTTTCTGATCTCCGCAGGCTCTGTCACAACTTTACCCTGCATATTTCTGATCCGGTCAATAAATCCTGCTGAAGCCCGCTGTCTAGCCCTGATTGCCAATAATCTGCCCACTGTCTCGCTATATTCATAGCATTCCTGCTTCTTAGCTAAATATTTTCCCGCGAGTCTCTCCATATTAAAATCATTCAGGCAAGCTTTAGTTATGTTAATAGAACTCAGAATTCTTGATACTTCCCCACCACGTGACACGGTGCTAATCAATTCTGTTTCTAATTGGGCAAGCTTTTGATAAAACTGTTTAATCTGTTCTGCCTCTTTTTTTCGCTCACTTAAACAGAATTGCAAGATCTCACCTCTCGCTGCCGCTTTAAAAGCATCCCAGACCATACCTGGGGGGGCACTACCACTATTGATATCGAAAAACTCCCTGATCCAATCCTTCATATATCCAATAAATTTTGGATCTGTAAGCAGAGCCCTCTCAAAAGTCCATCTAGAATATTCCTTTCTTATGCCTTTTACTGAAGCCTCGAGGACTACTGGGTTATGATCAGACATAACTCTGGGGAAGAGTTCTATTCGTGCCTCTTGGAGTATACATGGCGAGGTTAAAAAGTAGTCCAGTCTGGCAAACTTGCCATGTGGGGCTGAATAAAAAGTATAACCGGGCTCAGGAGCTCTAAGTTTAGGCCATACATCTACCAAACCGATATCCATTACAAGATTTTTAAACGCCCTCATCGAATGTGGCTTCCGCTCTTTGCTAGTAGTCCCGCCTGTTCCAAGAATGTCTCTAGACCCATTGAGATTCAGGTCCCCACACACCACAAACGGGGCTGGCCAGGATGGTAGTTCATTGGCCAAAAAACAGAGTAACCCAGGGTCATCTAGAACAGGAGCGTAAACTGTACATAATGTGAAGGAACCGGTTATGTGCCTACATTCCAATAATACCCATCTACCATTCCTATCAACCGCTTTCCTACCAGGATTAATAACACTACCTTTAATAAGAACTGCAACTCCCTTAGTCTTCACATCTTGTGTAGTGTATGCAGCAACCTTCAGCCCCAGTGAATTAAGTAAATTGCTATCGTTCCTGGCAATGTGGGTCTCCTGTAAACAATAAATATCTGCCTTTAATACCTTGAGATCTTCCTGTATCCTCCTCCTCTTAGCCCCATCATTGAGCCCACATATGTTAATAGACGCAATACGAACTTTAGCCATGGTTCCCCAGAAAAATTGCTTCCAGCTATTCTACCATATCTAAATTATCTGCATTAATACATATGTTGTACTGTTCCTGCAGACCGCCTTGTATAGCCTTCCTACCGAACTGCTCTCTGACCGTTAATAACCATATTAAATCATTCCCATAATATGCTTCTGCTGCCATTTACACTTCATGCTGTCAACATATCCCCCCCTGTCCCATCCCCCCCACCACCCCTTCTCAACCCCCCCCTCCCTCCCCTACCCTTAGAGGCAGCCAGACCAAGGAAGGTCTGCGTGATGGAGACAGAAAAACAAAAGCATCACAGCGCTCCTCTCCCCTGAACTCCCTCCGCACCTTGTTAAACCCAAAGTGTCAATAAAAGAGAGGGAAGAAAGAGAAAGAAACAAAGGGGAGAAAAAAAAAAGAAAAAAAAAGAAACACATAGTAGGTGAAATGCATATATGACCTTTACTAATGTGAAAAAAAAGGAGATAACATTTTCCTTTAAGTTAACCCCACAGTTACATTAAGATCTCAGACATTTCATTTATCTGACCGAATTTGATCTAGATACTCTCTAGCCTGGATTTCTGAGGTGAAAAACTTAACCGCCCCTCTTACGATCGTCTTCAGTCTAGCAGGGGAAAGTAAAAAGGCCTCGAACCCAGCATCTGAAAGGGCTTAATCATTTGCCGGAGTCGCCATCTGCGCTCTACGGTAACATGGCAAAAATCCGGGCATACAAAAAAAGAAGACTCTTTATATTGCCGTCTGGCCTCGGGTCGGGCTTTTTCAAAAATGGCCTGCCTAAGCATATAATTACCAAAAAAGACTAATATGGCCCTTGGATGGATTGTATCTCTACCAGAGTTTGTACGTCTGGTGAAGGGGAACCTGTGGACCCTCTGGACTTCCCGCTCCCACTCCCACCCTGTAAGCTCAGGGAAGGATTCTTTAAGAAGATTTACTATGAAGAAACGTATGTCCTCCCCTTCCAGGCCTTCTTTTATCCCTAGGAAGCGGAGGTTATTCCTCCTCATACGATTCTCCATATCCTCCAGCTTCCACATAGCATCGGTGAGCTGGGCATCATGGGTTTTAGTATCCTCTTTAATGTCAGACAACTCCTTTTCGACCATCGTTGTTCTCTCTTCCAGGAAGTTCATCCGCTCGCCGATCTCTACACAGGTTTTTCCAACTTTACGTATTGCCCCCTCCAGTTTTTTAGAGGCCTGCCTTGCTTTTTTTCCGTCTGCCCGAGTCTCAGCACGATGTTCTTTTATAGTATCCAATATCATACTCAATGCAGAGTTCATTTCTGTTATCCCCTTTGCCTAAGATGCATCAATGGGGGATACCGTCTGTTCAGTTGTCGGTGCCATTGGGCCAGTTATCCTTGTGTGTGAATAGTCTCACTTCAAACCAGGGCCGCCTGAGCGCCTTCCTTTATTTTTCCCCTGGGTCTCAGTACCCCCTTTAGGATTCGTCCGAGATTTCTGTCGTTTCTGTGCTGTTTCTGGTGCTTACAAAGTGCTGGAGCCGGCCGAAGACAAGCTATCGTCAAGTTCACTGTGATCTGAGTCGGTTACACCTGAAAGTGACTCCTCGGTAAGGGAATAAACCTTATCTGTTCCATCAGAGATGATATCTCCTACTGCCTGGAGCAGATCTTCGGGATCTATAACAGCGCCCATCACTCCGGAAGCCTCGTCGATTGTTGGCCCACAGGTTTGGGGGTCAATCGTAGCCTCATTATCATCCCTGTTGTCAACAAGTTCTGTGTCTTTTTCTGTTTCTTTTCCTGTTTCTTTTTCTATGTTATTCCTGACAATCTCATCCTGTGTTTCCATATTTACAAAATTTTCACCCATAACGTCCACGGGATCAGTGCTCAGGTTGTGGAGGACCATTTCTGAGTCTAAATTGTCAAGGGGTTCCGTTATATGTTCCAACATACCATCTCCCGTTTTTTTGAAGAATTCAGTAATAGTACGTTGAGGTGGTATAGAAAGTGTAATTATCTTATCCCCTACAGGGGCAGCCCCCACTTCTTCTGAAACTTTTGTATTCATCCCTTTCCGCCCCGCGGTGCGCTCGGTCTGAATCCTCCGTCTCCCTACCCCTCCGCTCTCTGCTTGTTTTTTAACGTTACGAGGCTCATTTGGTTTGCCTGCCAAAGCACCAGTGCTTGAGGGGGAGTCCAGACTGTTATCTTGGGACAGATGTATTTGTGGTGAGTTTCTAATCACCGCTTCTTTCACTTGTTTTGCCGATTTGGGTGGCATCCTTCCTGAAACCAAATTATATGTTGTTATGATGCAGGAGCTCTGTAATGACAGCCTTTGTCCCACTTTGACTGCAATTCTGGCTAGCGCCCACCAGGTGGAGCACAGTGATCTTACGGCTCTCACCAGAGCGTCTACCGGTCTCTCCTAGCCGCCTCTATGCACACAGGAGCCTGAAATCCCGGCCGGCGCTACAGCTCCATATCGCCTGATCGGTCCCAGTCCCAACCAGGACATCCGTACAAGCCCTGGGGCTGACGAGGCAAATCAGGGAGAAACCCCCAAACGGAATCCCAAGTCCGCAAAACCGAAGTGAGTGCACGGGGCCCAAAAACGCGGAACAGAAGAGAGGAGCTGCTGCTGCTGCAATCACACTGTCGCCATCTTGCCTCAACTTTAGAGAGCAAACTTAATAAAGATCATAATAGTTCCTCCAAATTACGTAGTGAGTTACAGAGGTATCTGTGTAAACTTTGAGTCAATATCCCTGTTGTTTTGGCAAGATTAAGTGTTCCTGTTTGCAGAGATTTAATGTTACATCGCTAATTGTCCGAATGTGAAGTGCATTTTGGCAAGGTTTATATTAAACCAGGCATTGTTAGGTTTAGGCCTCATAATGCTTGAAGCATGAACATGAAGGTTGACATACTGAAAGGTGGTGTTGAAGGCTAAAATCAAATTCTAATATATACTATGATGTGAATTTTGCTGGCGTACCTTGTAATTTCCACAGAGTTGGCCTTTACACTTGTAAAGTAGACATTATGACTTGAAATTACAATCTTGCCTATTGCATGGTGGGCCATTACCTGCATAAGAGTGAATGCTTCTACATATATATCTTGCAAAGGTTACAGGCTGGAAGTGGCATATAAACACAAGCTAATATTATCCTTTGAGTCAGCCTACATTCATGGACAACAAAATCACAAGAAGTGTGTGGAAATATGCACCATTTGACTTTTAGCATAATGATGGTTCACTTAGGTTCTCATAAATTCGGCCAAAGAATAAGTGATTGCTTTACAAATAAGAAGATATGTGTTTGGTTATATCTTCTAAGTGTTCAATTCTCATCTATTAGATATTCCTGACACTGAATGCATGAACTGTTTGTATCAACAGCAGTGTTTCCTAAACTAACAGTCAAGCCCACTCTCCAGGCAATTTCTGGTGGATCCCAAAGGAGCAATACATAAATATACCTTTAGATTTTGTATTTATCTGTCAGTTTTGCTTTGTTTCAAAGAAAGAGGTCAAACTCCAGGTCATGTCTTCGGACAAATTGCTGTTTATCCCTTTAACAGGGGATTGATGTTTACTTTTCTTTCTGTGACTGCAAAGTGAGAGCAGATTTTAAAGTGAACTATGTGACTATCTTACTCATGAAGCGTGAAAGGAAAGGCTCTAGGATGT
Source organism: Calotriton arnoldi (assembly GCA_963921515.1). Classification (NCBI taxonomy): domain Eukaryota; kingdom Metazoa; phylum Chordata; class Amphibia; order Caudata; family Salamandridae; genus Calotriton; species Calotriton arnoldi. The sequence goes on along the minus strand of CAWUFW010009247.1, from coordinate 49,952 downwards.
AATTTTTTTGTAATGTGCAACAAAATTTGAATACCTGTAAATGAAATGTATATCAGCAGTTAGGAAAGCAAAAATAAAGAACATTTTTGTAATTCTGACGTGTGATGGAAACTAATATTTAAAAAAAAATCAAAACAAATTCAGATCTTTTATTTAGCGTTGTATAAATGATATAAATTATAACTGAAACCCAATTTCCAGACATTATTTGTGTGCTTTATAGTTTTATCAGTACAACTGTATGCCTGTGCAAGTTTAGTGGCCATTTCAATGGAAAATGTTATATCTGTAAATGACAGTTGTAAGAAATTGGGTTACTAGTTGGGGGGGGTGAAACCCTACTCAAGCAGCAACCACAATCCTGGGCAGGGTGAGGCACAAGCAAACCTTAAATTAACCTGTGCTCAACCCTCTGGTAGCTTGGCACAGACTTAACTAAGAGAAAATGTGTAAAGTATTTGTGCAGCACTTCAAACAGTAATAAATTGAAAACATAACACAAGAAAAGACCAGACCAATTTAGAAAAATAGAGCAAAATGTAATAAATAAGTCAAGACCAAAACAACAAAAATTCAATCAATAGAACCGTAGATATGCAATTTTAAATATTTAAGTGAAAATAGCTCCAAAAAGGCCAAAGTGGCATTCGCAGCTATCTGGCTGGCTGTGCAAGACTGGAGAGACTGAGAGAAAGTCACAAGTTCAGGCCATCGGCGCTGGAGTGCAGGTTGGATACAAGGACCAGGTTAGTTCTGATGAAAAGTTACCTTCTCAGTCCAGTGCAGAGTCCTGGTCGCGGTGGAGGGAGTCTCAAGGATCAGGAAATCGCCACGGACGGTTGTCGATGTAGCAAGAAGAGCTAGGTTGGCACCGTGGACAGTTGTCGCTGTAGCATGTAGCACGAAGATCCTGTTGTCATCACAGGTGGTCAGGTTGGAGCTTCGCGATGGCGCTGCCTGTGAGTGGTTGATGCTGTAGCGTAAAGGATCGGGCTGACCAGAGGCGGCTGCCACTGAGTAACACGGGTGGAGCAGGGGCAGGAGGGCCAAGAACAATAAATAAAAAAGTTACTTACCTTGCTGCTGGTCCGCCGCCTTGCCTCATGTCGTCCTCTTCACACACAGGCTCCCCAAAGCCAAATCACAATGCTGCAATGCAGCGTTGTGATTGGTCTGAGCGCAGTAGTTCGGTGCTCAGACGGGGACTATGAGCCTCTGTATTTTCCTCACCAGGCTGTGTATTACAGCCTGGTGGGGAACATGCAAAGTATGCATGACTGTTTGGCTGGCCCAAGATAGCCGTCCAAACCGTCATGCGCACTTAAGTGTGCCAACCACTCCTCCCCTGCTGGCTGTGATGACAGCAAAGCCAAACCCCGCCCTACCCCATAAACCTGCCTAACAACAGAAAAATAAAATGATAATAACATAGTGTTATTATCATTTTATTTTTCCTTTTTCTACTGCTCAAAATGCAGTGGGGCGGAGCTCCTCCGTCTTAGCAGCGGAACTGCCGCTGGGGTTGGCAGAACTTCGCATTGGCGGGCAGTGCTAGCGACAAGGTTTTGGCATCAACACGTCCATTTGCAGTCATGAAGTGTCAAAAATGTCAGTTCAGCTCCACTGAGGCTGCACCAAGGTTCCAGGATCTGAGGAGCACCACTTTGGGGTCAGGGGCTTAAACCAGCTGGATCTGGTTGTTTGCTCAGGTGGCTCGGAGCCTGTTATGTCCCTGTGGCTCTGAACAAAAGGCCAGCAGTCTAGCTCATGAAGTCACCCTGGGAGCCCTGGTTGCATGTGCAGGTCCAATCCCTCAGACTCAGGAGGGCAGGAGGCCAGCAGGGCAGCAAACGGCAAGCCAGCAGTCCAGCAAGGCAGTAGTCCAACACGTCAGAAGTCCAGTAGAGTGGCAGTCCTTTCAGCTGCACAGCAGTCCTTCTTCCTGCCAGAGTCTCCACTGGTCCAGAAATGTACTGAAGAGTTGGTGTCTGAGGTCCAATATTTATATCTGGTGCCTCCTTTGAAGTGGGAGAAGCTTCTAGAGGTATCCCTTTGAAGTGCACAGGTTTCTGCCTCCCCTGGCTCCAGACTAAGTACTAGGGGTATACAATTCTTTGTGTGGATTGAGGACACAGCCTATTCAGGTGTAAGTGGGGTTGTGACTAAATGCGATGCAGCGCGCGCAACGAAATTCGTTTTATTTATTTATATGTTTACTTACCTCTAATCGGCCGTAATCCGTAGTTTACTGCCCCTCCCCCGCCCCACGTCAGCGCCCGGCAGCACTCCTACCACGGGCCACTACTGGACTGGATTGCAACTAAACAGGCATACCTCGCTGCACTCAGAGCTCATACCTTATTACAAAACTGTGAAGAGATTATGGCAGACATTCGTAATACAGTTAGCGGAGCGCAAGAGGTTCTCACAAGCACAAGGAAAAACAGCCAGCCATCTTGCCCCCAATAAACTCCAAGGAACTTGTCTGCAGTAAACGACAAGTCCTGCGAGCCCTGGCGGTTCACAAATGAGCATAAACACAGATTTGCACTAGAGGTCAGGACAAGCAGAGCATTTTATAGAAAGACAGTATGGCAACTGAAACGAAAGAAAGCTGAGGAAGAATTAATTAAGATCTTTGCACTGCTACAAGAGAGAAATCAATTCTGTTTCTGGGAGTACCTAAACAAACTAAGCAACTTCTCTCAGACCAGGGAAAATGGAGTGACAGAGAGGGACTGGATAACTTATTCAAAAAACTATGCACAGACGAACAAGGAGGTGGCCAAAATATCAATCAGGTTGCGGTTGCCTCAGGCCCTCCAGACCAGTTAACCGATTTAATCAGCAAAGCCGACAGCACAAAAGCAATAGGGAAATGAGGAACGCCACGCCCGGCCCTAATGGCCTACCCACTGAATATTCGAGTCCGCGCAAAACTTCTGAGCAAGCCTATTTGTCCTGCTTTACAACCTCTCATTTGCAACAATAATGATCTCAGATTCTTGGAGGTGTTCCATTCTCTTTCCAATACATAAAAAGGGAGGCCGTTCAAGTCCACCAGCCATCGGTTCTTTGCCCTATTAGATCTGGGAGCCAAGGCCTATGCTCGGATACTGCTTGAGGAATTGGAGTCCTTGGTGAAAGAGAATGGCATCCTCCATTTCTTCCAATCAGGGTTGAGGGCTGCTGCTTCAACTGGTGACAACATCACAAAGCTTGCTTACTTGACACACCACGCCACCAGAAAAAATACAACTACCCTTATTTTGTTGTTTCATTGACTACAGCGCGGCGTTTGATAGGGTGGACCGAGGGATGCTGAAGAGGAAACTACAGGCATGGGTAGCCCGCCCCTGCTTTGAAAGGCAATAACATTTTTACACCAGGGGACTAGGCCTAGCATAAAACTGGTCCCTCTACTGCAACCATCAAAGTCTAAAAAGGTCTAAAGCAGGGGTGTGTGCTGACCCCTCAGGTGTCTATCCTGTACACAGTAGACCTGTGAAAAGCTCTAGAAGGTGCCAACCTAATTACTCAAAGACTGGGAACATCAAGACTCCCTATCATGTAGTACGCTGATGACATTGTGTTGATGGCTCATACAAAGTCAGGCTTGCAGAGAGCACATAGCACACTCCACAGGTATAACAACAAACTCCAAGTAAAACATGATATAACAAAAGTTATCATCTTTGGCAAATATCTGCCCAAAAAAAGTACACTGGCTACGTGGGGAGATTTTAATCTCTAGACTTACATTATGTATCTATTTAGGCGTTTGGTTCTAAGATGGAGCCAATTCGATGGTACTCTTAAAACGGGAAACATCGGTTACATTGCGGTGTTTACACCGCAATACCTTTACAACGCGGGTATTACAACGCAAGTCATTACAATGACTTGCGCTGGATGGCGCTCTAAGCTAAGGAATAGTATGATTTACTATTCCAACACCTTCCCTACTGTAACGTAGGCTGGAGTTGGAATAGTAAATCATACTATTCCTAAGTCCAGCGCCCTCCAACGCAAGTCGTTGTAACGACTTGCGTTGTAATGCCTGCGTTGTAAAGGTATATTCTCTTAAAACATTTAAGACCTAAGCAAGCAGGTGAAGTCCACAGTCTAAAATGCCTAAACAGCCGCTTAATGAGCCCCTCAGCTGAACCCATCTTAAGAGTACTAAAGGCCAAATTGATTCCGTCACTAAACGATCAACATCAAGCCTTCCCAGGTGTGCTGGCCCCACTGCTGGACTCCATCCAATGCGCAGCACGCAACAAAAACCTGCACCCACCTCGGCATGTGTGAACGATGAGGCTCAGACTAAAGTTAGGTCGCGTGAGCCAAGAATTAGAGTGCCAAGGAGCACTCTTAAAATATTACAGCAGGATCATACATGCACCAGAGAACTCCCTCAAAGTCCAGTTTAAAGTAGTGTTTTACAGGCCAACCATCCATTGCATGATTATCTCGCCCAAGCGATCAAATACCTACAAATTGATGTCAGCAGTCTCTGTACTGACATTCCACTCTCGTTTCCGAAAAAAAGAGTGAATTTGCAGGTAAAAAACATCTCAGTAAAGCAAAACATGTGAAATCTACTCATATCTACGGTCACAGAAGTACTTAACACTTCTTACATAGCAAGGAAAGCACAGCCCTACTAGCACCAAGCAATAGACTCACACTCCCATCAAAAATATTACACATGCGCCTCCTTGCTTACCAATAACGGACTTTAATTGCTCCTGGGCAAAGGAAGGTGAGGTAAGATCATGTATACTGTGCAAATACTGTAATGGATGCTGGCATCATCTGCAGTGCGAGAAGCAGAAACATAAAATGGTAGTTTTACCATTTCATGTTTCTGCTTCTCGCACTGCGAGAAAGCAGTGAGGCGACGCCCCCACGCCACAATGGAGGAGCCGCCACTGGCTGACGCAGTTTGCGACCCCATTGGGAATGTCTGGCACTCCCAGGGATGGTGGCCTGCTGGGATCAGCAGACTTCCATGTCTGGGACTGCTTTTAAATAAAGCAGTTTTTTTTAATGCAGCCCGTTTTCCTTAATGGAAAATGGGCTGCATTTAAAAAATAAAAATAAAACTTTTCTGAGAAAGGTGGTAAACTGCCAGTGTTTTGCGACCGCAGTTGCGGTCGCAAAACATTCTTACATAGCTTAAGGAGTCACTATTAGGAAGGGACGCCCTTGGAATGCCCCTTTCTAATAGCGAGTCGCTAATCCTTTTTGCGAGTCACAAATTGATTTGCGACTCGCAAAATAGGATTAGTACATGGGCCACAGGTTTTTTGCAGGCGCAAACGGGTCTAAAACCCATTTGCATACGCAAAAAACCATTGTACATCTGGCCCTAAGTCTTCCAACAAAAAAAAGATTTGCAAAGAGACTGCTATGCTAGGCTAATTGAGCAAATTGCCTCAATGGAAATGTGAGCAGAAGAAAGATCCACTGGGGAACCTGATTTGACTGAATTAACATGAGCAAAACTAAACTCTAAAGCGTAAGAAGAGCTATTAAATAAACCAGCAGGAGTGGGAGTCTCAGGAGAGGCACGTTGCTTGGTCGATAGTCTGATAAATATGTGAGCTTTTGTGGACAGAGAGTTACACAGTTCTTGAGAGTGCTGAAGTGGTGAAACAAGCATTTGCAATGCAAATTGGTCTCGCATTTGTGAGAGTTAGAGGTGGCATATTATCAAGGGCTTTATCGCCCTATTAGCAAGCTGTCGCTAACAGGCATTAGCAACAGCTTTCAGGCGTTAGAGGCCGCGTTATCCATCGCCTTGCATGTCAGCGATAATTATCGCTAATGACATGCAAGGAAGGCGTTCCCTACTAAAAGCGACTGAAAACAGTCACTAATCCCACTACCCCTATTAGCAAGGCAGGCGAAGCGATAAAATAATCGCGCTAAGCGCGTTTATCGCTAGATTTTATCACCTGCTAGTGAGGATGACTTACCTGTATGAAGTATAGGAGGTGGATTCTAATGCTGAATCCACCTTAGCGATAATGCGAGAATATCACTGCTTTTCCAGCGATATTCTCACATTTTGCCGCTATCGCTGGAAATATTATCGCTATGGAGATAAACCTTACTAATAGGGTGTTATCTCAGCGATAATTTCCAGCGATAGGCGGCGTTAACAAAAAACGCGCTAAGCGCGTTTTGCGATAAATATCGCAACTCATTGCTAATATGCCCCAATGTTTTTTACCTACCAAAGGAATGAAAGAGGAAAGAATATGGAAACAGAAAGGATGCTAGAAAAAGGAGGAAAATGAAACAGAGATGGAACGAATATGTGGAAAGGGGACAACTGGAGTGAAAATAAAATAAAGGGGAAAATGGAAATGGCACAATAAAGACAGAATGATGAAAAAGAGAGTTAAAGAAAGCAAAAATGCCCAAAGATTAACAAAGTAAAGAAAGCAGGAAATAGAGACGAACAAATAGAAACAGGAGAAGAAAAGAACAAACGAAAGCAGAGCAAAACAGAAATGTAATGAAATGGAACAGAAAGGCATGGTTTGCCAATCCATGTTTCTAGTTTCCAGAAATCCCCTTTTACAGATCAAGAAACATTTCATGTGTTAAGATTGTGCAAGCTGTAGGGAAAGCAGCCAATGCATAAAATCAGCATAATTGAAAATTGTTTAAAACTTAAAGTCTTAAAATGTATCCAGTTCCCCCTCCCTTTGGTCATTTATTGCAATAACTGAGTCAGGTGTGGAGCTACCAACTGGTAGCACAAACCAGGTATAAGAACACATGGAGAGAAATATTGCCTTTCAGCGGGAAATGGTATAGTCCAAAGCTCTGTTTTTAATATAAAATCAATGCCTTCGGTGGTCATATCACTGGAAATACATGTTAATCATGGGTCACAGAGATGGGATTTGTCTGTTGCACTTGGCAGCAGGTGTACCGGACACCATTTAGGGAGAGGAAGGTAGCTTGAGGTGACAAAAGCATGCATTAAAGTACATTTGAAAAAACACAAATACTGGCGAATCGCTGTCATGTCAAAGAATATATTAACGGTTTAACGGCCCTGTAGCATATAGAACAGGTTTCAAAAGTGGTAGAAATAAAAGCAGCTGCCTCACTTAGTGATAAGTTACGATGCTCCGAATCCATCATCTTTTCGCAAGGCTATATATACACCAAATGCCTTTCTTTACCTTGCTGCGTATTTCCTGTTTTAGGGGGTGCAATAGTCAGTATGATTGTGCCCTTTGCCCCTTTCTTTTTCTCTCCAATATATGAATATAAATTGAACAGTATTTAGACGTTCTGAGCTTGGTTCTCTCCCAAACAGATTATTATTATTTTTTTTTTGGAAGTGTTATTTTTTTCGTTCAGTTTTGTACTGCGCCCTGTTCCCACCCACACTTGGAGTGTGCTAAATGAATGTACATGAACAGAATATGCTTCCAGAGGGCGGAAGAAAAGCACTCGTGACTTCAGAGGCCATTATGAGCTTTGAATCTATGCTGCCACCATCCAGGGAATGGATATTTAAGCACAGAGGGCCTGCTTGACTGATTCATCTGAGGAAGAAATTCAAGCAGTCTTTAAGTTCAACAGATTGTCCTTATGTGGTGAACTGGGTTTCCCTAATATCCAAATCCTCTATTCTGATCCGAGTTGAATTACTGATTTTGCATCCAACTGCAGAGCAAAATAAAACGTTTGCTAGGACACAGCTTCTGGCCTGTTTTACACAATGCATTCTGGGAGCAGCAGTCCTGGGCCCGTTTTACTGACCCAAACAAACCAACGCTTAGGGGCTGAACACTGAGTCGTTGGTGACAAGGGGTCATCTGATAACGTTTCGTCAGGGGGTGCTACGCGCTATTTAAATACCATTTCGATTACCGCTGGTTGCCCTGATGCGGACCCCGCCACCATGTTAGCCCTTTCCAGCACCGAAACGCTACCTGCCCACACCCCCTCTCAGCCCCCCGGATGTTACCCGGCGCCGGCTTGGTTAGCGTGGTGGTGTCCAGGTAGTGGATCTTGTAGAACTCGAGCAGCGCCGTCAGATTATTGAACTCCTGGTCGCCGATCTTGAAGCGCTTCGAAGGCGGCAGCGAGTTGATGATGTAGTGGGAGACGTGCAAGTTCTCGGACACGGACAGCACATAGTCTCCGGGGCATGTGGACGAGTCCCGGACCAGGAAGACGCCGTGCCGCTGCCCCGTACGATGTAAGGCATCACGCGCATGTTAATGCGCACTACTTTAAAAACAAGCATTTGCCTCCTGTAGCACTACTATGTATCCACAACTGTGGCAAAACATCCCAACCCTTTGAATGCACAACCAGCAGCAGTTTAATTCTCTCCTCTCTGCCTGTGGCAAACTCCTCTGCCCTCGACCAAAGTGCAGAAAACTCCCTCCTTACTGTAGCTCATCTCATCCACCAGCACAGAGTGATAACTCTCTCCATCCACCTTCAGTGAAACTAGTACTCCCACAGCTATCACTGTTATGAGTGCTTCCCTAGTGCAGACGCCATCGACTTTGGTAAGCATTGCAGTTTTCACACTCGAATCCATCTCCCCTCCCCATGCATCTGAAAGAGGCGCTAAAGTGATAACCCCCCCCCCCCCCACACACACACCTCTGCGGTGTAACCTAATGCACGTACCTCAGCTATGTAATCTGCCACCCACCCCTGTCTGTGACACCCTGACAGTTGACACCCTGCACAACAGCCAGATGTCCCTAGCTGTTTATCACGAGATGAACTGTTAAATTCACCATTATTTGGATGCAGGAGTGGATTAGTTAATGTTTCTAGTGGGTTCTGCAAAAGTTAGCTCGCTCCCTCGGGAATGGCGGAGGTTCAGATTTCACAAGTTAATCAAGGTACATTTATTTTTGGACATGTGCAGGCTTTTTGTGAAACAGATTACAAAGTTCAAACTCTGCACCGCGGAGAAAGGTACAAAACCTCTATGTTTGGTGGGAGGGAGGCCTGAGTATTGACTCTTCCCGGTGGAAATAGAAAAAGGAATGTTCATGGCGTGATTATAAAGCAATGTTCATTGATTACGTGTTCATGCTCCCCGCATTTCAAGTACAGCCCAGAAGCTGCACATACACATTTGTGTAAATTGTGCGAGTACATGGTGAGACACTGAAAACTCAGACCAGCTGCTGTGTCATCCTATCGGTCTGACCCCCTCGAAAGCCACACCTCTCTCTGGTCTCTTCACCTAATATCCTTTCTGAAAGTTGTTGGCTGAGGACACTGAACATCAGCCTTTAAAAGTGCCCCTCTCGCTTCCTCACTATAGTGAGCTGGAGGGGAAGGGGGAGGGGCACCCTTCGTGCCACATGATTGTCAACAAATGGGCCAATTGATGGCGGGTGCGAGCGTTTTCTGTTTTCACATGTGCAGGCCACTGTTGGACGCTGCTAAGGAGCATAGTACCAGCATTGGCAACCTACCCCACCCCTCCAACGTAACATGCATGCTCATAAATAAACACACAACACATTTCTTGTTTGGGTAAAATTGCTGCAGGTTTATTACATACACCGTTATGTAATATGGTGGGTTATCTTACGGGCGATCCAAGGGCAGGCAACCGTCTGGGCCGCCTGCCCGCCTGATGAGCCAAGCAGCACTGGGGCGAACCCCATCTGTGCTGCCACTTCTGGTGATCCTCTTCCCGGATCACGTGACACATGGTTCCTTATTACTCACGCCCCTTTCAGGGCGGAGCGTAGCATAGCAAACCCCCGGTTGTTCAGGCCCACAACCGCCCGAAGGACTAACGGGCGCCGACACGGTTTTCTAGGAACCTCCCACGAGGCTCCTAGGATTTGGCTCTGGCACCCACCATGGTGCCGCGCAGAGGTACCCTTCTGTACCCCTCTGCTTCCAGATCGCCCTGTAACTCCGCCTGCAACGAAAAAAAAGACAACATTACAACATTCTCTGCCTCCTGCCTGCCACGAACCACGCCGGGTAAGCGGTAGGGTGGGAGACGGCGTGTCCGGGCGCGCGAAAGAGGACGACAAGATGGTGGGGGGAGGCCTATATACCCCTCCCCCTGTCCTCGCGCCCCGGACGTGATGCTCGCCTATCGCGCTGCGACAAGGCTTGGGGGACTCCTCCCTGAGTCCCTGCCCCTACGGGGGTGTGGGGTGCCCAGCTGGTACTAGAGGGCTGCCCTCTTTAGTGGCCCCCTGCGGGGGCCTCGGACAACCGCATAGTACCAGCATTGGCAACCTACCCCACCCCTCCAACGTAACATGCATGCTCATAAATAAACACACAACACATTTCTTGTTTGGGTAAAATTGCTGCAGGTTTATTACATACACCGTTATGTAATATGGTGGGTTATCTTACGGGCGATCCAAGGGCAGGCAACCGTCTGGGCCGCCTGCCCGCCTGATGAGCCAAGCAGCACTGGGGCGAACCCCATCTGTGCTGCCACTTCTGGTGATCCTCTTCCCGGATCACGTGACACATGGTTCCTTATTACTCACGCCCCTTTCAGGGCGGAGCGTAGCATAGCAAACCCCCCGGTTGTTCAGGCCCACAACCGCCCGAAGGACTAACGGGCGCCGACACGGTTTTCTAGGAACCTCCCATGAGGCTCCTAGGATTTGGCTCTGGCACCCACCATGGTGCCGCGCAGAGGTACCCTTCTGTACCCCTCTGCTTCCAGATCGCCCTGTAACTCCGCCACAGCTCTGGAGGTGGCCACCGTCGCCGCCAGAGCCCCCCACCAAAACAGCTCCTTTCTCACCTGCAACCTCTCATTTCCAGGCCTCCTGCAAAGCTAGGGAAGAGATCCCTCCCACCTGTGATAGATGAACCCCATCTATATCACAATAGCCCTTGCCGGTAGCCTGGATCAGCTAGTGTCTAATGCAACACAAAGGCCCTTCTGCCCTGTGAATTTGTGCCAAGAACTATCCACCCTCCTGTGGGAAAGTTCCACTACTTCACATAACTCAGCCCCGTGCCAACTCTGGGCGGGGCAGATGATTCCCTGGCTCACATTGCCCCATTAATTTGCTGAGCTCACCTAGCTGCCGTCCTACTAGGACGGTGTGTCTAGCACACCTGTGTCCCCACTTAAGGGACAGCTGCCCGCTTGTTGGGAGACCGCTCCCACACCCACCTGCCTACTTTTGGCTATTCGGGCGAGAAGGATTATATTTTAACCTTTGCACCGTCCATTTGCTTTCTAACTCATGACGCACAGGAATGTCCATAACTAGACGTGTGTGACAATGAGCCAGGGTGCCCTCCTGCCCTTGCCGTGCATCCCTTATTTCTTATGGGAATTTCGCCAGCCCAGCTCCCTTCGTGGTGAACCCCCCTAGGGATACCAGCTAGAGAATCCGTCTGATTAATGCAGTGCGCACTGGCTGCCATATGGTGCCTAACCTTACGGATTGGCTAAGTCCTGCTTTGCCCTTCATCCCAGAATATTCCCGAATAGGGGGGGTTCACACTGCTCGCCTTGCCTTTTGTGCTTGGCACCTTGTTCCCCCCTTTCTTGGGGACGCAGCACAATGTGTTAGCTGACAGCACCCCCGCCCAGTGAGGCTAATCTGGCTAACCGGGCAGGGCATTTGACCTTAACTGCAGGAAAAGTCGACAGGCTAGAACCCTCCCTGCGAGAGCCCCCAAATAGGGGGGCAGGGGCGTTCACACTGCCCACCCCAGGGCAACCCCAGCGGTGGAAAATTACCTGCTCAGTTAAATTTTGCTTTTTGTTGATCACTGGACATGCCAAATGTTCTTTTACATAGTAGCCTTTTGTGCTTGACACCTTGTGTCCCCATTACTTGGGACGGCAGCCCACTTTTGGTTGACAGCGTCACCACCCAGTGTTGCATCTATTACTGACCTGGCTTGCGTTTGCGCCTAACTGCAGGATCATAGTCAACTGCCCTTGGTTCTGGGGTGCACTTATTTTGCCCTGTTGCCCAGACGTATGCACAAACCCTTTTGCTTGCTACCCTGGTGAACACCTTAATGGTATCAAAGCTGGTTTGAAACAATGTATGTCTTGCGCCCACTACTGGAGACACCTCACCCTTTCGTGCAATTACAACTTACGCAGCGCACCCCGCTTGCCTAACTGCCGTCGGATCACAGATGCACAGTACCTACTGTGCATCTCCGACCCTGGATGCTTTAAACCTGCCACAGTGACGGAAACCAAGCTTCCCAGTTCCCCGTTTGCTGCAGTACACCTTCAGTGGGTCCGCTAGGAGATACCACAAACAGACACACCTATATGTATTGTGCCCACTATTGGAGACAACTCACCCCTTCGTGGAGTGACAACTACACAGGTGCCTACCCAAGTCACCCAACAGACAAGTTGGCCCTGACTACCTTGTGTTCTGGTGCCAGGTTTGGGAAGAGCCTTGCCTTCACTAGCTGCCCCCTGGGAAACAAGACAGTGCTCTGGCCGCAGCGCAGCGATGCCCTCGTGTAGCATCGAACCCCTGGTCAAATAAGAGTGACAACTCCAACTTACTTAAGACTACACCAAGACCATGGGTGGAGTTTAGCTCTTCCCCAAACTTCTGCTAGCGTAACCCAGGGTCACGCCTCCTGTTCAGTTCACTTTAGTAATTCATGGCACTGACCCACAAGGGCCTAATACTGGGCTGTGTATATGGGGCCCAGGGTGACCTTAAATACTCGGCTTGGTGTGGATGGGTGCTAACAATACCTGGCTGAAGTGCAATCCCTTTGACAATCACTCCTGACAAGATGTGCCAATGCAGGTAGAAGCAAGAGTTATCCAGCCCACCTTACTTCCTGTCCCAGTGATCTGAGTAACATAGTGAAAGATGCACATTTGAACTGGTAGCGGAAACTGTTACTTACGCCTGCAAATGCTCTGCTCAGAGCAGCCCGCCAGACAATGGCTTCCATTGAAAGGCGGTGCCAACAGACCTCCAAGCACTTAAGGCGGTACCTCTGAGTAGGGCTCTAATCTAACAAATGCCCCGTGCATCGGATACCGCCTCTGGCTGTAAGCCGCTCAGTGCTACTGATGCCTTGGCGCTTCCTGACCCACAGCCAGCTCACCCTGATACAATCCGCTCGTGACTGGGATTCAACAGTGCGGCGAAAGCCCGAGACATCCCAGCCTGACCTTAGCTCTTCACCAGGCTCCCACACAAGAGCCATACACAACCTTGTGGCCTAAAACATTCGCCCTGTGGGGCGGTTGCGAATGGACTGCAAACAACTCCTAGGCATTCTCTACTCATGTTGAAATGGAGTTACTGGTTGGCTAGGGTATGCGCCTAAGCCTGGCCGAACCCACCTCTCTAGTCAGGAGAAGGGGTTGCACACTTAGGCTGACTCCTGCCCACCCCCTGGGTGGCTAGGTAGAGACTTTGGCTTATCCCAGAGGCAGTGTAAATTTAATGTGCCAACCGCACTCCCACAGTGGCACACTACAGCAGAGACTCCATACCAGGTTATTTTAATTACCCTTCGTATCGTCCACCCACAGCTTTCTAAAACACAGCGCACTTGTGGGGGGACAACTTCCCACACCCGCCAGGCTGCCATAGCTAAAGGACGGGTGATTATAGCTTAACTTAAGCAACGTGCCCACCATTAGTGGCATCGACCAGACATCAGCGCAGGCAATTTTGGTGGTAAACTACGGCGCCAATTGAATGGTGTCACTCTGGTTGGCGAATGGTTGTCTATTGTGAATCAGACACTGAGTGCCCTGCTATGTTTCGGCTGGGTTAAACTTGTTGCCTGCGCCACCCAGCTGGCCTATGGAATTTGTGCAAAACTGTCGCTTACTACACTGCTGAGTGGGCCCACAGCATTTCGCAAAGTTCCTTAAAATTTCCATATCTGACTGATTGTGAATACGTTCACCCCATGGTATCTTGGCGCTGAATAACACGGTTATTTTACCCAACTCAATGGTACTTGTTTTATCGACCTCTGAAGGATGACATGCTGAGTGGACCTACCGGGCTCTGTACCTGCGACCAGGAGGACGAACACAAGTCCCCTCTGTTCTGCCGCTCCACAAACCTGTGAAATTGTATCCCAGTGCCAACTTCTGGCACTTGAACCCTTGCTTGGACAGGCCCGTCATTACGTCATGTTATCAGTATGTCTATAGTGCACATCTGCCGTTAGTACATTGTTCTGTCAGAAATGCCTTCCCAAGTGACTGCTTGTCTTGTGAATTATGGGTTGCCAGGTGGTGTGTTGCGGTCCATTCCTAAATGTGGATGTTTATGGACTTGCACTGCACATACCCAGCCATTATGCTCAAAATACATGGATTTGTCTTGTATTTTATCACTGCACCAGGCATATATAGTTTGACAACAGTAACACTACTTTCACCCTTTGCTTTACGTTAATTCAGTGTACCTCTGTATCCTGCTTTGTGTGGATGTAGAAGTGGGACGTAAATCTGAAAAGGTTACCCAGGGGCGAGTGTCACACCTCTGCGTCGTGCTTGTCTGACTCCAGAGGCCTGTCACACAGTTATACCTTCCTGTTGTCTGTTAAATTAACTTTTGGTTTAAAGGCCTACAATTTCTGTTGTGTGAACTACTAGACATTGAGCTGTACATGTGATAGCATGACCATAATATTATATGTTTTCACTCTGCTGACGTTATCACCTTTTATCAGCCATTTGTGCTCCAACACAGAGTTTACCAAACTTTTTGAACCGCTGCACACTGTAGATGACAACTATCACAACCCGCCTGCTGCCCTGGCTAAAGAGCGGGTGAATATGGCTTAACTGAAGCAACCTGTAACCTGCCCTTGTTTACAGAGGGCACATTTTTGCTGCCTCGACCAGTCATAGCGCGGGGAAGTGCTGAATCTCTTGCTTACTACGCTGCAGAGTGAGCCCTATATATTTACCAAATTCCTTTACCATTACCGTTTCTGACTACCATAGTGGGAGATTGCCAGCCCCCATCCCACACAGGGAATTTAAACATAGTCCATCAGGGGCCAAGGCCTTGCCTTTGTCCTCTGTGGTGTGAGCTGGGCACCTGCACACTACAAGCCATGGGGACCTGAAAGGAGTGGAAAGCAAGCTGAGCACCATCTGAGAGTCTTTATAATAATAACTGCAGCTACCCTTGATCTATTCTGCTCCTTTCAGCCTCCTCGCAGAGTTAGCCTGTGGAGGAAACTGAGGCAGCTCAGAACGACAGGGACCATCCGCCTGGCTGATGGCTAGAAGTTGTGCGAGAGCTCACCGGCGACCCACCCACCGAGCCGCACACAAGCTGTCCTGGGGCCGCCCGGCTCCACAACTACGCGACGCGGCTATTACCACAATGCACCTCCAAACCCGCCTCCCCGGGGCAAAGGACAACCCCCACTCAGAGCCCCAAACTCTGAAGTGCCTAGAAGCTGAGGTCTAACACCGCCAGGTCGGGGCACAGCGGAAAGCAACCCAGAGCAACCGAAGCTGCAGCCGAGTCACGGCATGTTCATGCTGGGCAGGAAAGGCACGCGGTGTCGCCAAACCGGGGACAAATACACACCCGCCATATCACATATGGGCTCCTAGGATTTTAAAGCCCCACAAATGACAACCTACATTCAAATTGCACATACGGCTGAAAGACCGGGCCTCGCAGAGAGCGCCCCTCCCCCAAGTGTGCAAAACGCAAATGGCGGCCACCTAAAACGGACGTAGGGGCCCCGTCCAAATGATATACCCACACAGGACAACATCCGCTGGAAAATGCGTTACACCGCGGGCTGGCAATTTATCCGCATCCCGGCCCTGTGGAATGGCGCAAAGTAAAATATCGTAAAATGGTCGACATAAAATTAAAGGAAAGTGAGGTCGAACCAAGACCCTTTATGCCATTATTTAAAAATTCCCATGCACAGGAAACGTGAAAACACCAAGGAAGAGCCACTGAAAGCCAAGTAGAGCAAGGCGCTGCTCTCCCACCGGAGCCCCAAACCACCCACAGGTCCAAGCCTAGATGAGCTGCAGCGGCGAGCTTGCACATGGAGGCCCAGCCCTAACACAAGGGAGGGGCAGCAGCACTGCTGAAGCACCCTGCCACCTATGGGCGCAGGGGCACCAGGCCACCTTAACACCGGGCTCACCCAAATCCCGCCGGCAAGCAAGCAGACCCACTCATGCCAAGACCAGCATGGCCTTATACAAGAACAAGCTGGCGATAAAGGAGAATCAACAAAAACCGCGGGACAGTGCCACCCGGTGGCGTAAACACCTCATAGCCTCTGGCATATACATCGACGAACAATAGGGTGTTCGTACTTGAGCCAACAAAATAAAACAACATACCGAACCACTCTAGCCTAACCTGCCGAAAAGGTTAGGGCAATGCCCATCTGAATGATATTGGTGAATAAACTGCATTAAAAGTCCACGTTCAGCCAAAGTAAGTAACAGTGGCACCAAGTGGTGGTAGCAGTTTGTGGCACCATCACAGTATAACTCATTTTAAAGTGACCAATATTCCCTTTATTTCGAAACCGGACTGTTCAGCCCCACCCAAGCCACCGCCTCCGGTACATCATCAATCCGATGCGCAAATGGAAACAAACCCCGTCGGCACAAACAATGCAGAGCAATCCTCTGCTCTGGACACATCGCCAGACAATCAAAGTTCTCTGAATCAAAGTTAGCTCCTAGAACGGGACCGAACCAACGACACGAGGGATTCCACCTGGCCATCTGCATGCCTCTGCTCCCTTGAGCCATATTCTTGTTATATCATGATCTCCAAAGGGGATTGTTTGCACATTCAGGTCACTCCTAAAGGGGAATGTATATGATTTCTCATAATTAATGGCTGGCCACGCGATAGATTCGAACTGGGCAAAGATTTGTGCAACCGTGTGTAAATTCTCCCGTAGGTCTTTGTAGTAAAGTATAATATCATCTGCGTATAATGATAGCACGTGAAGCGTGTGGTTAATGGTGATAGCCCAATTTACAGATTTGGCACGCAGTCTATGTGCTAAGGATTTGGATGCGAGGACAAACAGCATGGGCGAGAGGGGGCAGCCCTGCCTTGTGCCCCTTTGTATCTGATACAACTGTGATATGTGCGGCCCTGTGCGTACACAGGCTGTTGGGAATGATATAATAATTTGACCCATTGTATAAATTTGTGATGAATCCCAAATCTTTGTAATGTGGTCATCATATATTACCAATCCAACGTGTCAAAGGCTTGGCAAATGTCCAGTTATAGGCACCCCGCTCCAACCAGAGCCTCTGGGCAGGCAAACATAACATTACATAGTCTATGTATGTTTAAGGATGTGTTTCATACCGGTACAAACCCGCACTGGTCAATTTGTATTAGTTTTGGTAACAGAGGCAGGAAACGGCTGGCTAATATTTTACTGAGTATTTTGTATTCCATCTTTAATAAAGAAAGCAGTCTATATGAGGAGAGGTTAGTGTGCTCCCTGCTGGGTTTAAGCAGTGAAGTTTTTTAAGCCTGGTAGCCAATTGTTGGCAATAAGTGGCGTAGAATTCCATTGGCATGCCATCTATGCCTGTGGTCTTATTTTTAGGGAAATCTTTGATTGCTGTACATATTTCAGCTGAGGTTATCGGAGCAGCTAGTGTCTTCTGTGCTTCTGCAGTTACTTGAGGTACCGAGCACAAAAAGGTTTTAGGGGGCCTGTGGGTCTACTCTCCGTGGGGAAGTGTATTGTGCCTGTAGTATTCATGGAAGGCCTCGTTTATTTCACACTTGGTGATTATTTGGGTCAGTTGCAGGGTGATTATCTCTGGTATTGGGTTAATCGGGGGGGCATTTATAATTAACCGTTAATTAATTTTTTCGTATATGCTCGATAGTCTACGACCCGCAATTGTTCTAGGAGTTCTGCATATTTTATGCGTGCTTCCTGGAGATCCTTTGTAGTAATTATGCTTTTGGGCAGCTCGCGCTCAAGTTTGCCCAAGGTATCTTCCACCTTTTTTAGCTTTCGATTAACTGTTTGGTGAGCACCCACCACAGAGATGATTGCAGTTCCACGTACAATCACTTTGAACGCCTCCCATTCTATCCCTACCGAAGAGGCCATTCCTGCCGTTTTCTGTAAAATAATTTTCAATGGTTGATGCCATAGTGGCTTGGAAAATGGCATCCTCAAGAAGTCGAGGGTCTAGCCTCCAAGTGGGAACTGGTGTGGGGACAAGTCCCCAAGAAATGATGGCTTCGAAAGAGTTGTGGTCTGATAGTGTTTTACCAATGTATGTTGTGGTGGTGATTTGTGTTAGGAGTGACGGGCTGCAGAATATGCGATCTATCCGGGTATGTAACTCGTGAGTAGGTGAGGAATATGAGTTTTCCCGCATAACCTCATTGTGGCTGCGCCATATGTCCCTCAATGACCACCCTTCTAACTAGGTCTGTAAGGATTTAGCTTGATGTTTGAAGCCGCTCCTGGGAGTGAGGAGTGGGCCGGTCCAGTGTGATATCTAAGACTGCTTTAAAATCACCCCCCAGTATCCAGGGGAATAGGGTCCAGTCTGCCAGTACCATTCCCACCTGGGTATAAAATGTATCCTGGACAGTGTTCCAGGCATAGAGGCTCCCCAATACTAATGGACTGCTATCTAGATTACCTCGGATTGGAGCGTACCTGCCATTCTTGCACACTTCTCATGCTCAATGAAGGGGATTCCTGCCCTTATCCATATTGCGGCCCCTCCTGCAAATGCTGAGTATGTTGTACTAAGTAACTGTCCCCTCCATTTCCTTTGTCCTTTGTAGTTTAGTGGCTTTTGCAGCAGGTAGATGGGTCTCCTGCAGGAACACTATATGTGCTTTACACCTGGCTAACTGTGCGTGGACTCTATGTCTTTTGTGTATTGATCCCATTCCCCGTATATTCCAGGTAGTGCAATTATACTGTTGAGTCGTCGCCATGTGCAGTTCCCTTATGTGTTGTGGGAGTTAAGTCTCTGTCTTGGTCAAATCTATGTAGGTAACGTATGACACCCGTCAGCAGCCCCTGTAAACTACCCAATACTAAGTCCAACTGAGGAACTTTGTTCGACCAAACGTTTCGTGCAACATAAACTAACCAAGTGGTTGCAGAACATGCAGCCCCAAAAGGGGCCATAATGGCGTGACAGTGAATGGGGCTTCCTAGGCTGTCCTAGGCTGCTCTACCTTGAGGGGGTGCCTACTCATCCCAGGGCTCAGCCCACCCCAGCACTGGCAACATAATAACATAGTAGTGGCCGTTCTCTCCCCAATGGCAACTCATGTTAATCAGAAGACAGTAGATTATATGGTAGTCAATTCTGGGCCTCTCACTTTGTTTCTGTGTATCATTTAAACTGTGGATCACCAGCATGGTGATGGTATTGTCTTACCCTCTCATCAATGTAGTAGAGTAGATAGATCACAAATCAAACTGGGAGATGTGAATAGTTTGGTGTTTTCATTTTTCAGTTCAGTAATTCATTTACAGTCTGTGGTGTCATGGATGGGAAGAACGGTTGGCTACTGTCCGATTCCGATTGGACCATGTCGCCTGTTGAGGATTCTTCATCTGTGAGTGATCTTGTTTCACAAAAAGTGGCTGCAGATAGCAGGGCCGACAGCTGCCCCTCCAACATTTGCTTGGGTGTGGGTAATAGATCTTCATCTTGCTTCCGTGGTTTTAGGCATCAGGTTTTCGACTGACATTTTCTGGTTGTAGGTCCGACATTGCACCTGAGGGTCTTGTCTATAGGCAGTTCAGGGAAAGTGTGTTCTACCCATTCCCAGGCCTCTGCATGAGTGTCAAAAAAATTGCTTTTGTGGTCATGAATAATTTTGAGCCTGGATGGGTATAGGAGGGCATATTTCAGGTTAAGAGTTTGGAGACGTTGCTTGATCCCGTGGTATGAAGCACGCTTCCTCTGGACTTGTAAGGTGTTATTCTGGAAATAGCGAAATTTGTGTGTTGACATGCTTGATGGGTGCTTTTCTCACGCGACCTGTAGGATCGAGTCCCGATCTCTGTAGTTGAGTATTCTAGCAACTATAGGGCGTGGGGGTGCCCCAGGCACTCTTCTCCTGGCTTGGACCCTGTGTTCTAGTTCTACACAAAAAAGTTTTGGATAGCCCTTCCGGTGTCATTATAGTTCTCAGCCAGGATTCTATATAAGGTTGCATTCTGGCCTTCACTATTCTCTGGCCGTCCTATTATACGAATGTTGTTCCGGTGTGAATGACATTCTGCGCCTTCCATCCTGTCTTACACTGATGTTGGAGTAGTTCTACCATTTCAGATTGTTCTTTCCGCCAGGGAGCTAGGTCTTGTAGTGTTGCTATGTTGGTGCTCACTTTGTCTGCAAGTTTCTTGTGATTTGCTCTTATTAGGGTGACCTCCGTAGTAAGAGAACCAAGATGCTCCATTACAGTGCAGGATTCCCTTAGTTCTTGCAATATAAGGTCCAATTTGTCTGGTTACGGGCTGCCTGCAGTGGAGGGGCACAATTTCTGTTGCTGTGCTGGTAGGTGAGTATTTGTGTCAATTTGTGTTGACCCCTCAGGATCTGGTTGTCTTCCTTTGGTCCGTACCATTGCCACACGATTGGGGCTCCTAGAGAGGGAAGAAAGCAGAGGCACGCACCACGATGCATAGTGTGGATGTTTTGCTTGCAGGCTCCTTGGTGTTTTGTCACTCTCACTGTCACAAACCATCCTGTTTTGTGTCTGTTGGTTCTCGTCAGACACCTGCTTCCTCTGTACTATTCGAGGTTTTGGGGCACTCTGTATTTGTGCACCATGCAGCTCACTGGGCAGATCTCCTTTGGGGTATACACAGTGTTTGGGCATACGATGTCTTCGAGGGGCTAGATCCAGGGGTATGTGTAGACCAGAGAAAGCCGCCCTCTGTCTATGCCTGCGTACAGCGAGTAGAGTTGATCGTATTGTGCAGTTGTACTGTGCGATGGATTCAAAATGCCTGGAGTCTAGTTTTACTCTGCCTGTAGAGAGGAGGTGAAGTGTGGGCCCTGATGATGTAGATAGGCCTGGCAGGCCATGTAGTGTGAGCTTCCCAGTTTAATTCTTCATTCAGTTGTAGTCAATTGGGAGCCTTGGCCTGTGTCTCTGAAGCCCACTGGGTGACCCGTGCTATTTCTAAGGGGCCTGAATTCCCGGCCAGTGTCTTTGTGGCCTGTAAGGTCCCCAATGGTGCCTTCAGTCAACAAATTACTTGGGTAGCCGGCTATGTCCCAAGGTGCTCTCGATTCGGCCCGCAGGGTTGCGCAGCAGGATGAGAGCCCTCTAATTATACTTGCACACCACTCCGGTAAAAGTCCTGTGGCCTTCCTGGTAGCCTCCTTGATCTCACCACAGGTTGCATGGGGGAGGAAAAGTTGGTTTACTGGGGGCGGCCGGCTCCACTGCGCCACGCGGGCATTGGCTGTGTAGTCTTGTGTGTGGGCTGAGTCTCTAGGGGAATGGCTTGGCTACTCCATTCGCCACTAGCAGCAGCCGTCACCACCCCGGCCAGACTGGGCCTACCCGCTGATTTTATACCTCCCCGCTGGGGCCCATGGGTTCGTCACTCACTGGGTGGGCGGGTCGGTCTGTGACTTCCAGATGTCCCTCCGAAGCGACGCCCACTTCTCTGGTGCAGCGCAGCTGTAGCGTCGATTGCGCCACTCCCACCGATCCGGACACAGTGCCCAGGGACCAGACCCAGGACGCTCCCCGGAGCTGCGACGCCTGCAGGTCAGGTGAGCCTCTCCCTGTCCAGGGTGCTCCAGCCCGCTAAGGGGCAGTGCGGGCCTCCTTCCAATTATTTCTGGGCGCGGTTGTTTGTTGGGCACTCCAGCTGATTCCATACCACCAGCTAGTTTCCTGCTTCTTCGTCGGTGTCAGGGGAGCTGCTCTGGGTGGTCTGCTCCGATATCGGAGTCAATTGTGTGCTACTCTGGGTTTCAGCAATCTCCAATTACTTTGGGGTCCACCACTTTTATCTGGCCCGTGGATCGCTTGACCTCACTGCAAATTTGGCTGGGTTTCGTCACCAAAACTGAATTATGGTACCCTCATGCTGTAGTGGTAGCTCCACCCTGGGGGATCAGGCCAATGATACATTAAGAGGGCCGATGCTGTGGGGATGCCAGGCCCCGGTCTGGGAGCCACTCGTCTATGTGACCATCATCTTCTGCAGTTAGCCATGCCTCCTCAAGGTTAAGAACATGTTTAGGAATTACTGTTTCAATGCTGGGATTAGTTCAAACAGAGCATTACAAACCCTACTGTTTCTAAAGGTTTTTGTGTCTGACTACTAATGATCAATTGACTCAATGTATGTCAAAGCTGTTCCTTATCTCTCTGTATCCTATTATCCTGCAATTTTTGACAACCACAGGCATCTCCCATGAGGAGAGTATGGTATTTTCTCATGAGGAATGTCAAATAATTTTCTAAGGCTTCTTGTCATCAGCTCTTTTTGAGTAATAAGATTATTTTTGGTTAATATCATCTCTCATCCAGCACATTATAGACCTGCACTTGTTCCTCATGCAGTGATATGCACACTTGTGAAAGTATGGGTTGTGAATTTAACTATGCATAGCATAGGGGCAAGCAGTTGTGCTATACATAGTTACCCACACAGCTCAGAATGATGGAAAGGTCTACTGAGCAGTTATCATCATCATCGTCATAGCTTCATTTCGACCAAAACAGATCATAAAAGCATAGATACAAGTTTGCTTAAGAAGAATATTGTACATTTTAGTCCCCATAGTTCATGTAAAGTGTCAGTGGATCTAGATTTAAAACAGGCAATACAAAGTTCATAAAAGTTTCATAAAAATTATCATCACAAAGCAATACATTAGAAATGCTGAGATCAAGACTTCAAAATTATATATGAATATAAAACCCAGGTGAAGAAGGAGAGCTTCTAGTATGAGTATATTACATTGGTACATAAGGAGGGCAACCTTGCCTCTCCCTCATCCTAATGGTCCTAGTCAACAGAAGCATGTATGCACTTGGATTGCCAAATCCATGCTGCCCAGACGTATCTGGCAACAGCGAAAACCACCAACTGGGTTTAATCCGTCCTTAGGGCCTCCTTGTACCCAGTTTCCTACATAAAAGCAATAGCCATTTCCTTCGCTGAACATCGCACGCAGGGCAGAAGAAAAGCAAATGTTCTATTGTTAGAAATGGGGGTCTCTAGTTGGCAGAGGTATGCACCTTTGTTCAAGTAGTGACCCTTGCTTCTAGTTAGGGTAAGGGGGATACACACTTTAGATAACCCCTGCTCACCCCCTTGGTAGCTTGGCATGAGCAGACAGGCTTATCCCAAAGGCAATGAGCAAAGTATTTGGACTCAAAACACATAGTAATACAGTGATAACACCACAAATGGACACAACATCAGTTTATAAAGTATCTTTATCCTAAACTCAACAAGACCAAAACGACAAAAATCCAACATATAGGTAGTAAAATAGCACGTAAAAACAGTTACTTCCAAAATAAAGCTTGTAGAAAACAAATAGCTCCACCTATGGCTATTGCGATGTCGGGACTGAAATAAATCCAAAGTACAGCGCCGACGCGAGGTGCGCGGCAAGGGGCACGGAGTCACACAGACCCCTAAACAAACAGTATCTTTGGATAACAAAGTCTATGAAAGTGCAGGGCGTCGTGGACGTGAGGCATCAGTGCTGAGGTCGAGGCCGCTCCCTGGCTGCCACTGAGGAGGCGAGGTGTTGTGTCTGCGAGGAGGTGACGTGTCGAATCCAGCACAGAGGAAGTCGGTTGCATAGGCGGTGAGGAGTAGGTTCCGGTGATGGTGGGAAGTCGGCGATTTCGTGGAGTAACCCTCAGCGGTTATCGGCGCTGTGATAACAGGATGCAGGCACTGGCGATGATGGAGTCGGTGCGAGCAATGGTGTCAGGAAATGCCGATAACTGCAGACATCGAAGAGTGTCAAAGCTGCGGTGCAGCCCAGGCGGTGCGCCGTGCACTTCACGAGCTGTGCCCCTGGCCTCGGTGCAGGTCGCGGCATCACAGAAAGGTTTTCTTGCTTCATTCAAGTTGCTTCCAGCTCCCAACAGCAGGAACAACCTCCAGAGGCCCAAGTTCACGGGAGATGGGGTGAAGACGTTGTGTCCCTGAGACTTCAGAACAGGAGGCCAGCACACACAAGCCCTTAGAGAGTCTCCTTCAAGCAGATTCACAGCAAAGTTCCAGTCTTTGTCCTTTTCTTGGCAGAAGCAGCAACTGCAGGCCAACCACACACAGCACGCAGCAAAGGGGCAGTACTCCTCCTCACAGCTCTCCAGCTCTTCTCCTTGAGTCCAGAAGTGATCTAAATTTCTAGGTTTTAAGGTCCACTACTTATACCACATTCTGTCTTTTTCTTTGTGCAAGGGTCTCTGAGTCCAGTCCAAATCAGTTCTGTCCTCACTGGTGCGGTATGACCACAGGGGGTGGAGACAGCATTGTGGAAAGGAGACAGGCCCTATTCAGGTGCAAGGAAAACTCCTCCCACTACTCTAAATGCAGCCAAGGTATATTCAGCTCAGCTCTGAGACATCCAGGAAGGGCCAGGCACACCTCAAACCCCCCCAGTGGCTGTCTACAGTGAATGCACATCCCGAGCCCCTGTCACTCCAAAACCAGACAGTCAATCCACAACCAGGCAGAGGCACACAGAGGTTAAACAAGAAAATACCCACTTTCTAAAAGTGGCATTTTCAAACGCACAATTTTAAAACCATCTTTACTAAAAAGATGTGTTATTAAATCCTGAGATCAGAGAGCCTAAACTTTATTCTTCTATTTTGTCCCAATGGGAAGTTATACTTGTAAGATGTTACAAAGTATCTCCCATTCCATCCTATGGGACAGATAGCCTTTCAATAGTAAAAAACGAAATCGGCAGTATTTCACTATCAGGGCATGTCACACACACCAGTACTTGCCCTACCTTTCACAGACACTACACCCTGCCCATGGAGGTACCTTGGGCCTACCATAGGGGTGCCTTACATGTAAGAACAGGGAAGGTTCGGGCCTGGCAAGTGGGTGCATTAGCCAGGTTGACATGGCAGTTTAAAACTGAGCACAGACACTGCAGTGGCAGGTCTGAGATACATTTTCAGGGCTACTCATATTGGTGGCACAATCAGTGCTGCAGGCCCACTAGTAGCATTTGATATACAGGCCCTAGGCACACACAGTGCACTGCACTAGGGACTTAAATTAATAGCCAATCATGGAAGCACCAATCCATAAACACAATTTTCCCAGAGAGCATATGCACTTTAGCACTAATCAGCAGAGGTAAAGTGCCCAGAGTCCTATAGCCAACAAACACAGAGTCAAAAACAGGAGGCCTAAAAGCAAAACATCTGGGGGTGAACACGCTGAAAAAGCCAAGTCTAACATCTATAGTTTGATGGGCAGCTACACACCGGGCACTCCGTGTTGTTACATTTTTCATTGTCCCACTTGCTACATAGCACCCTAATAGGGAGAGTCTGATACCGAAATTGTATGAGCAATTTGTGGGCGATGGGTGGTGTAATCTCATCAATTGATTCCTCATAGCTGGGAAGCATTTCAAAATTCATAAAATCAAGAGTCAGAGTGCCTCTGCTATTGCACATACTGCCAGGACATACTTTCTGCCAGTACATTGATTTTATAGCTGTTTTAGTTACTGTGCAGTCACTAATCAGCTCTGTTGCAGAGAGCTGTCCTGACCTTGGAAAAGCTGCAGTGTTAACAACTACTGTTTGATGATCTGCAGACAGACACCCCTGCTATTTAATCACATCCTTGTGACATTATTCATCAACGTACATATTGTCAGCCCTCCATCAAATGGCTTAATTTAACAGAGCAAAATTGAACGTCCCTGGCTCTGCTCCATGCTGACTTGGATAAGGTGCCATGCTTAACTGTATCCATTTGTGAGGTCCAGCAGAGAGTAACAGGGATCATACTCCTCACAATATGTCCACCTGAGGGAGCACAAAATGTAAACAATCTTTGAGACAGTCCGTAAACTAAACGAGGGTGGCGGGGAAGCAGCGGGGGGGCGTTTAAAAAAGAAATAGCACTTACCTTACAAAGCTGCAGATTCTCCTCGATTGTCGTCATCTGCTTGGTCCAGCCGGAACAGTAATCACAAACAGGCTCCCCTAAGCCAATCACAATGCTTCAATGCATTTGTTCGAGCCCCTCCCCACCCCACCCCAAAACCTGCTTCAGCGCAAAAAATAAAATGATAACAACATTGTGTTGTTATCATTTTATTTTCCTTCTTTGCACTGCTAAAAGTAGTGGGGCAATGCTCCTCCGCCTTAGTGAGGAGCCGCCACTGTATTTTTGTTTCCTACTGCAATATAGTTAGTGTTTGGGGCTGGTCGGTTCTAGTAACATTTAATGGTGAAGTGTGTGCTTTTATGGAACGTGTTGCATATCCTTATGTGCTGAATTCTGATACAGAGAAATTACGCCTCCCTTTTCATCCTCTGGTGTATCTCTAGGCACCATGTTGGGTGAACACCATGAATAAGAGTTAATAATGTCATGAGTTAGAACAATTATGTTACAAAACATACAGAGTGACTTGTCTCTGGGTGCTAGAAACATGGAGCCAAGTGTAAAAAGCCCTGGTCACAAAATACTGGTTGCAAACTACGACCAGAATGTTTCTTGACCAGTGTGAAATTTTGCAAATTGACCTATGTACTAATAGGTTGGTTTGAAAAATTTGTAAACTGACCTACCTCATGAATATTAATGAAGTAGGTCACAAATTGCTCCTATTGGATGCTATCATGGGGATGGTGGTCAACTGGGAGTCTGCAATCCACCATGTCTATGACTGCCTCTCAATAAAGAAAACGTCCTCAAATGAAGCCCATTTTCCTTAAAGGGAACTGCTATATATAAAAATAAAAGTTTTCTATTTCTAAAAAGTTTGTTTGAGAGTTGTCAGTAGTCCTTTATTTTGCATCCACAAAGGGGAAGGTGTCCCAAGGGACCCTTTCATTTTCGAAAATGCCTTACCATTGCAACTCAGGAGTCTGTACATTTTCATTGCTCTGCTACCTGATTTCAGTGGTAAAGCATTGACACATTTAATAATGAATCGCAATTTGAAAGGGATGCCCTAACCAGGAGTCTTCCAAATTACATTTCAGTATGCATTTCTAAACACTTTTTGTGATTCAGTATCCATTAATTGAATCACAAATGTGTTTAGTACATAGTAAACATTCATTTAGTGGCCGCAAAGCCTGTGATTTAGTGAATTGCAGGATTTCAGAAGGGTTATGACTTATGATATCGAGCCCATCGTCCCTTGGAAAATACAGATTTGAGTTGTCACAGTGCAAAGGGAGGGCATTGTCGAATAGTGAGTGGCATGAAGTTGCAAGTCAAATGAGTCTAGCTCTTGAGGTACCTTTCTCCGAGACATAAATCTAAATGCGTTATAAAATAGACAGGGGGTAGTGGTGGCACAGACAGTCGCACATCAGAAGAACAAAGAACTGTAAAGGTGGGCAGCGTGTTGGCAAATACCAAGTATGAAAAATTATTTGTTTAGGTGCCAATCAGGGTAACAGAAACACCCCACTACCTTGGGTGTTGATGCAAGGTTCTCCGAAAAGATTTCCGTGCTAAACTTTAGACAGACAGATGTACCCCGGCACTCAACAATATTACTACAACATTGAGTTTTTTAAATTGAAACACAAGATCTATGTATTCTATTGATCGCTCAAATCACAGGATATGACAATATTTTGATTTGTACTGGGGTTCTCTCAAATTTAATAATCAGTGTGACATTTAGTCAATACATACTGTACATATATTCATACAAGAAAAAGATTTTTTCAAAAACATTTCATGTTTATACAGTTATTTTTTCAAGGTCCAGTTCTTTTTGCTGGAAGAACAGAATAGCATGGTGAAATAGAGACATGACAGCCGACACGTGTTTCGTTACATTCGTAACTTCTTCAAGGCTGCAATAATAGTAATAGCATTCATGAATAATTGATTTAAGGGACATTTAGTAAATACATATGAATCAACCCAGTACCATTTTATACAAAGAAAGTAAAGGCGAAGGCCCAAGTAAAGAAAATCTCATAGTGATGTGAGAGAGTACAAAAAAGCTGTAGCATTAGTGAGATGTGTGCACATCAATGGATGGGCCATTATATCATTCTCAATAGGGATAGAAGGACAGGTGGGAAAATAGGACTTAAGTGTAGTAAAATCTGGTAAGAAAAGGTAGATATACTCAGAAGGCAACATGCGGAGCAAGCAACACCTGAAAGTGAGTACTATTCATGGTAAAACGCAATTTTTTTAATAGAGCGTGCTGGAACCCAAGCCCAATATCATATGGTAAGGAGGGTTCTAACCTTAGCTACGTAAGGGGGGGCGATCCTCAAATGTTCATAGAGAATCCACCAATGTTGTGTCTTCTTTATAACGAAAAAGAGTAGCCAAGAAATAAGTCCTAAGACATAAAGGTATATAGTTATATGTAGCCGCTATGTCCTTAATGACTAGATAAGAGAAGCTAAGGTATAAATAAGCACCTTATATGTGCTGTTTGAAATCTGTTGATGTCTTTCAAACGTCGTGGAAGAGCCACAGGGAGAAACTATTTCAGCAGTTCATGTGGTCTAGACTTCTCAACTAAGGTTGCAAACACATAAGTAAAATAAAACGGTGAGTAAAAGAATAAGAAAAGAAGCTGCAGGCATTCTTCTATTTAGTATGGTCTGATTTAAAATGTATTTGCCATTCAGTGACTTTTCAGCAGAGTCAAATCACTTTAAGGTCACCAATGTAAGGATATGTTGCTAGGAACAGATATACATTTTCTAGATGTACCTGGGACATTTGCATATTGTTACTGATGTGGTTGGTTGTTAACAAGGTGGTCTCTGATCCTACCAACTCTACATTTTCTCTCTAAACAATGAGAAGTTGGAAATATGTAGAACAATAAGATTCATAGTTATTGCTTAATATCCTCAATTCATGTGAAAATATGTTGTGTGCATTGATATAACTATGCACCTAGATTACACAGGTGCTGTGGCACACTTGCTTTGTGTAAGGCACAACATACATTCTCCTTGAGACCTCTTCCCCTTTATAAATGCAAAACAAAAGTTTGCTTGGGAGTGGGCAGTGCTTCGGGGATTTTTTTTAAATGCAGCATCATTTCCTTTAAGGAAAGTCTGCTCCAGTTTCCTTAAAATTGATTTAAAAAGCAATCTCAGGCATGGTGGTCTGCTGACCGCGGCAGTGCACCATTCCTGTGATTAGAGTAAGTGACAATTACAACCTACCTCATGAATAGTAATGAGGCAGGTTGGATTGCATCCCACTCCGAATGGGAAGTTTGCAAACCTAACGATTAGTACATAGGCAAGCTCGCAGAAATTTATTCCATTTGCAAAAGGTCAGTGGGCAATTTGTGACTCATTTTTATGAATGAAATTTTGTTCATCTAGCTCAATGTCATTTAAATTAAAATGTAAACAATATGTGTGTTAGAAAATGATATATTACAATGATTTATATGAAACAAAATTATAATTAATCGAAAGATGGTAACAATCAGCGTCCCTACCGAATCTGTTTGAAGTTTCGTTAATAGATCCAGCTGCATTATTTAATTGCAGTACTCATAGGAGTTTATGGAGAGTTTAATTTGTCTTTCTCCAGATGTGAGCAACACAAATGTACAAATCGTTATCAAACTAGTGCATGTATCTTGTAACTTAAGTCCTTATACCGGCACGATAATGTTAACTAAGCTTTCCCAATACAGAGTGCAAAACAGTAAACAATATATCTATACTTGGAAGGAACTTGCATGTATTTTTAATTGGCTCTATCTGATTTCACTGGGGTTTAGATAAGGCTGCTTTTTACTTTTTTCTTCTGTCCTTACTTGACCCAGAACAAATATATTATTTTCAACCACTAATGTAAAATAGTGGCGATTCTAATTCCATCCTTGGTGTTTGTCTAGTATATTTCATGAAATGAGAGCAGAACGCTTAAGTTAATGTATGTTAGCATTTTAAACATTATGGGCTATATTTATCAAGGGGTTGAGTCGCTTTTGCACCATGCAATGAGTTCTAAATGGACGCAACCCTTAAGATGCAATTTATCAAGCCATGCAAGGTCTCCTTGCGTGGCTCTAAGTGGCTTAATAAATCCAGAGGAACGCAACGCAGGGCAAATCTCTATGTTGCATTACTCTGCCCCAGGGAGGCGTTCCATGGGTGGTGCTTGGGAGCTTCCACGCAAAACCCATGGATTTTGATGCATTCCCAGATTTACCATAAGTGGTAGACCCTAGGAATGCGCCAAACTGCTACGCATCTCCATGGGATGTGTAACGAGGAGACATACCTTTATTTCTCCTCGTTTTTTTTCTCTTTCTAAATCTGCTGCATTCTGCAGCATGCATAGAAAGAGGAAAATGTCTCAGTGGATTGTTTTTGTGCAGGAAGGTGTCCCTTCCTGCACAAAAACAATCCTACCTGCAACGCAAGCACCCAGAGTGCCTGTGTTGGCGCTAGGCAGCACATTGGGCCTGATTCACAGAACTAACTTACGTCAAAAACGTAAACTTACTACCATTTTGGTATTCTCAGAATGCACTTACTCATTTTGGTATTCACAGAAGGCACTTACTTACTCATTTTGTGTAACTTACTCATTTTGGTATTCACAGAAGGCACTTACTCATTGATGAGTAAGTGCCTTCTGTGAATACCAAAATGAGTAACTTACTCATTTTGTGTAACTTACTCATTTTGTGTAACTCATTTTGTGTAACTTACTCATTTTGTGTAACTCATTTTGTGTAACTTACTCATTTTGTGTAACTTACTCATTTTGTGTAACTCATTTTGTGTAACTCACTCATTTTGTGTAACTCATTTTGTGTAACTTACTCATTTTGTGTAACTTACTCATTTTGTGTAACTCATTTTGTGTAACTTACTCATTTTGTGTAACTCATTTTGTGTAACTCATTTTGTGTAACTTACTCATTTTGTGTAACTTACTCATTTTGTGTAACTCATTTTGTGTAACTTACTCATTTTGTGTAACTTACTCATTTTGGTATTCACAGAAGGCACTTACTCATCAATGAGTAAGTGCCTTCTGTGAATACCAAAATGAGTAAGTTACACAAAATGAGTAAGTTACACAAAATGAGTAAGTAAGTGCCTTCTGTGAATACCAAAATGAGTAAGTGCATTCTGTGAATACCAAAATGGTAGTAAGTTTACGTTTTTGACGTAAGTTAGTTCTGTGAATCAGGCCCAATGTGCGCCAGCGCTAGGAAAAGGCAGGAATACGCCGTATTATGTTAAATGCAGCACATTTCTGCCCATTCCCTGTCGCCTGTCCCTGTGACATGCTGCGCTGCGTGACTTCATAATAAATATGCCTCTATGTGTAGATTGCACACAAGTTTGAGTCCTCCACATGCCAGTGAGGTTCAAGGTTAAGACGTGTTTAAACAGAATCTAAACGATAAGAACCTTTTTAACGTTTAGACACAAGAAGAGGAGCAGGTAAACGGGCCAGCACACCAAGTAGCAAGAGAAAGAAAGAGTCTTGTTAAATGAGAGTGATGTCTCTCCGGATGCTGTCTCACTGAAATTAAAAAATTAAAATGTTCATATATAATACAATTTAATTTCCTTTGTATCTGGTTCTGTAAGAGGAGCGAACATGCCTTGGGGTGTGGTCTGTGTGAAGGGGGGTCATGGGGTGAGTTGTTTGTCTGTTGTGTTGTTGAAGTTTGGGTGGCAGACACAGCTAGGAGCAGAGCCAGTCAGTGAGCTTGGTGGCGGAAGTGTAGGTCTATCAGTGAGAGGGTGGTAGCCGGTGGCTGATGGTGAGTTCTCTGGTATTATGCTATAAAAATGTAGTTACTGTGGGGAGCCCTTCCAGAAGTTTCCCACTATTTTTCTTCAACTTTGCTGAAAAAACTTTCAACCACTGTTTTTCAGTAGTGCAAACTTATATTTGCATCCCTTCAATCTGCATGCCTCCGCCCCATTTTAATAAATGCTACAGGCCAGTGAGCCTCTGGACTGACAGACAAGCACCATTTTGAAATTACCTGCTAAGTCCTAGACAGTGATGTAACACACAATGATAAAAAAAAAACCTCCCTCCCCTCCTCCCTCCCGCATCTTGCAGACAATCATTGGCCTTGGGCTGAATGGGTCCTCCTGAAAGATTTGGCCCACTGTGTTGGGGGCCCCCCAGCAGCACAGCGGACTGCAGGGGCCTGCGTTACACACACTGTCCTAAAATGCTACTGCCCAGCTCTAGACTATTCAAACATGAAAACTGCGCAATTTTAGACTAGCGCCTCGCCCTGGCGGACCACTGGTAGGAGGCTTCCTATTTATTTTCGAAGTTGTGCTACAACTGAAATAATGCTTTGAGACTAAAAGACCGCTGATGTTCTTTCTGTTTGCTTTTGGTTCTGTTTTTTGGTGTTTTGTTGTTGTAGATGACAATAAATCAGTTACACTTCCATGCTGTAGGCGTACATAGCTATGAAAAGTAATGTGCCACCGCGAGCAATGTTTGGAATGCTGGAAGAATTCCAGCCCATTAAAACCCTCTGTGAGAACAGGGTGGCAGAAACACTGACAGAAACATCTTAATAGCATGATATAACTGCACACATTTAAAATTCAAAGACTCATTCTTGAAATCGACAAAAACACTTCTATTGAATAACGTGGCATCAACTACCCTGAAAGCGTTGTCGGCCCTTCAAGGGACAGGGAACAAAAACATACCACGTTCCCACAAAGAGGTGTCATTTGGTCTCAGCTAAATATTCCTATACATAATGCTAGTAAATGAGGCAGGCAGCTGAAGCATTTTTAAAAAGCGGCTTGAAAAAGCTGGTGGATATAAATTAACAACATGTCCATGCACAGTGAGCTCTTTTGGAACTGAAACTGGGAGCATCCTATGCCATTATAATTCAAATTGGGTCAAGGATTTAGAATATGAAGCTATCAGCAGGTTTGTTTTTAAAAAGTTGTCTTGCATCTTTTTATCGATCTTATCCACAAAACACAGTCAACATAGAACTGGTAGCAGTTGTCCTACTATTCATTTCCCATTTTAGATGAGTCATTGACAGATTGTAATCAATCATATTGATTTGCGGCTGAAAAACAAGCCATCACAGGAGGATTACAACATTACTTGCCTGGACCAAGGGGCATATTTGCAAAGAATTGGCATAGGGCAGTGCCGCAAAACATTTTGCTGCGCTTCCCTACGCCAATTCGAAATGATAGGAATACACCCTATTTACAAGATACGGTGCATTCCTGTCCTTTTCAACCAGCGCCGGTGCACAATTAGCAGTTGTGCGCCAATGCAGGCTCCCTTGTACCATGTCTGTGTTGTTGGCACAATTGTTTTTGTGCAGGAAGGGGCACCTTCCTGTACAAAGCCCCTTTCTGCACAAAAATAATCACAATAGGCATTTTCCTAGTTCTATGTGTGCTGCAGAATGCAGCACATGTGGAAAGAGGAAAAAACAAGGAGGCACAAGGTTTTGGTGCTGCCCCAGGTTTATGAGATTTGTAAATCTAGGGCAGTGTCAAATTCCATGGGTGTTGAGTGGGAACACCCACATCAACATCCATGGAACTCCTCTTTCATGTAGAGTAAGGCAAGGCAGCGATTTGCGCTGCCTTGCCTTACTCCATATCTGCAAGGCGATGCAAAGTCACGCACGGTGGCTTTACCTGTCCCTGTAGATATGGCTAAGCCCAGTGCGCCACTGGAACGTCACAAAAAGTGATATTTCAGTGGTGCACATGGCTTGTAAATATGCCCCAGAGTGTTGCAGTGGCCCAAAGAGAACTTTCTTTAGCTGAATAGGGCCAAAACCAACATACAGGAGCTGGGATGCGTCCAATTTGACTCTGAGTCTTGACTGACCATCAAGTAGAAACACATTCATCCATCTCACAAAAATGAAAAACAGGTATTAGCTCACAAAAATGAGCTTTGTAGGATTGAAAATGTTCTCCAAAATTTTTATAGAAGAGATTTTAAAGGACCTTCCCTGCACTGCAGATTCTTTGTAAGAAGTGCCACCCGACCTCACCTGAGGCCATGGTCTAAAAACCCCGGGTTGTTTTTTTCTGGGAGACAGAATAGCTTCACTTAGTTGCATCCCCACTTGGAAGCCAAAGAGAGAAGAGACTGTAGAGAGATTCTCAAGCTACATTAGTTTTGTCTGAGTCAAGCATCGGTGAGTCTTCCAGGTGGGTTTAAAATTAACAGAGAACAGAAGAAGGTTGTCAATGTAGGAATATCTCACAGATAGGGACATTATTTTGCTGCTCGCTTGAAACCGTAACCCACTATTTCATCCAGAAGAAGAACAAATATTGATGAAATATCCTCTGATCATTTTCCATCATTGGTGCTCAGATGGTAACATTGTATTGATATAAATGTGGAAACACGGGCTTGAAGGTTACCTCATGTTTTAGTGCACTTTTGTCACATATTAACCACTGGCAGTTTCCTGGTGGTAATGCAATGGTTGTTGACAATACATGCAGCACTGCGTCTGCTAAAAGTTTTTAAAAAACATGGTACAAGGCTGCCTGTGTTGTAGGCAGGATTGCTTTTGTGCAGGGAGTGACAATCATGAGATGATTTTCCTCTTCCTGTGTGTGCTGCAGGATGCAGCACACACTGAAAGAGGAAAAAATGATGAGAAATAAAGATATTTCTACTCCTTATGCCTCTCCTGGGGAGGCATATTTTTCAGAGCATTTCCATGTTTACAAGGTCTTGTAAATCTGGAAATGTGTCAAAAACCATGGAAGTTGTGTGGGAACACCCATGCAACAGCCATGGAATTCCTACCCTGGGCAGAGTAACGCAATGCAGCGATTTGTTCTGCATTGCGTTACTCCATATGTTTGGAGCCATGCAAAGTGGCTTTGCATGGCTTCAAAAATATACGGTTTGTATCGCTCTCGCACCATGTTGCTTGGGGCAAGAGCGACGCAAACTGGGTCAAACATATAGCCCCAACTTCTCTTGTAGTTAGCAACAAAAGCATTCCTGCATTCTGCTTGTGTTTAAGAAAATGTTAAATTTAATTAATGCAATACTGTTTGCTCCACATTCTCATTCCAAAGCCAGAAGAGCCAGAGTAGCAGATGGGCTTGTTAACAATGTAAAGTAGTGGGCCTGGTACACTACAAACAGGTTAATTCACCATCTAAAGCAAGTAAGTAAGTTAATTATTTATTTCAGCTCTGCCATCCATATGACTTTGTTAAAACCACCGAAACAAGACTTCAAGGGAAAATATTTTTTGCCCAACACTGGCTGCTGGAAACAGTTGCTTATAAGGCAGGCTGGCCTCATCCTCATTTTTTCAATACACTACGATACTCCGGCCAGGAATCGGAATACTTTCAGTATTTTCTCTCAAACAAGAAAATAAAAATATCATTCTGACAAGATAATAAAACAAGTGAGGGAACGTAACAAGTGAATAAAAGTACTTGTCAGAAGGGTATGTTAATGTTATTCCCGAACTTCTTAGAAGTGGAACTAGATTTGCTGACATGTAACCATTTTTTACTGATCCTTACCACAAGGCACAATCTGGTGGAAAGGGACAGTATAATTGTAATAATACCCACACTCCCACCATAGGAGAAAACTCCCATGGCAAGGAGAGCATTATGTTCTTTACAAAAAGAAAATCCCATTTCAGGATTTGTAAAGAAATAGCAAACACTCTATGCTACAGGGCTGCATCTTGCTGACGCAGCCTCATAGCACACAGTAAAATGCATTGACAGGAACCGCCTTGATGTCGTTACCTGCCAATGCTTTCATAAACTACCACCTGCTTGGCGGACATTTATAAATTAGGTGGATGGTTCCTCCATGATGGGGACGGGGTAATTTATTCCATCCCCATGGCGGAACAGTGGGTTGTCTGCTTGGATCTAAAATCAGGCCCTATGTGTCTCTTTTCCACCATGAGTATGATCCTGAATGTAATTGTGAAGTGTCACTTCGAACATTGTAGCTAGTTATATGAGTGGGATTACAGGCTGTAGCGTGTTCTGTAGACAAATCCATGTAACTTGAAACTGAACCTCAGAGGTTATTAACTATTACTGATGTATACATATGCACTGTAAATCACGGCTGACTGGAACATATGATGTGCAAGATAAATCTTTTACTTGAATAGAGTTCCATGGTTCTTAGTACCTGTTGGCCACCAAAAGTCATGTTCCTGCTTCAACTAAGAGGATAATTTTATGCTTGTCTTTGTGACTTTCAGCTGAACAAATATTTACATTTTTTGTTTCACATAACATAGATTCTACTGTCATTAGTTGTAATGAATTCCAGAACAGCAGCTTCTACCACTGTCCAAAAGTAATGAGACAATCACAAGATGCTGTAATGTTCCTATTTATTAGCAGACCGCCAATGGTGATATTTGGTACATTGCCCTCTCTAGGAAATAGCTCTAAGCAGTATTTTAATTTCCTTCTATTTCATGAGGGCTTATTGGTTTGTTTTTGCTTTGTCTGTGGAGACGGCTGTAATCTCTGCTCCTGGTACTACTTTACTTTTCTGCATCAGGAGAACCTTTTGCATTACCCACAAGATGCCACTTTTGGATGAGAGAGGGTTGAACGAAAACCATTGTGCAATTCCTCAGATGCCTATTTAGGATCAGCAATGGCTTAATGATATCCACTTCTGGATTTTAGTTGATTGGTTTGCTGTGTGCCAGTTGGTTAATTGGATTGGTGTTAAGTGCTCGAGTAGGAGTTGCTTGATGATAGTTTTATAATTTTTATATGATTATTTGTGTCCCACTAGGACTTGACTTTATCACATGCTCTGGGTATTGCATTGCAAGTTTTTTCTTGTCATGAGTTTACTCTGATTTCAAAGGAGGAAGATGTGTTGCATTTGCTTTCACCATGTTCTATGTGTCTCAGCTCTATGAGTATGGTGCTGCATGGATTATTGCTGTGGCACTAGGAACATTGGTCAGCAGTTGCTAAAGTTGGATAGATTAACTCTAAGTAGCCAGTGTATTGTTTTTGAGTGGCTGTATGGGTGAGTGAGTGGCTGTGTGAGTGGTTGTGTGAGTGAGTAAAAGAGTGGATGAGTGGGTTGGATGAGTGAAAGGTGCATGAGTGAGTATATGGGTGAGTGAGAGGGTGTGTGAGTGGCTGCATGAGTGAGTGAATGAGTAACTCAATGGGTGAGTGAGTAGCTGTGTAAGTGGCTGTATGTGAGAGTGAGTGGGTGCATGTGTAGCTATATGGGTGAGTGAGAGGGTACGTGAGTGGTGCATGGATAAGTGAGTGAGTGTTAGTAACTGAATGACTAAGTGAAAGGGTGCATTAATTACTGTATGGGTGAGTGAGAAGGTATGTGAGTAGCTGTACGGGTGAGTAACTGGATGCATGACTGGCGGTTTGGGTGATTGAGTGGGTATGTGAGTTGCTTCATGGGTGAGTGAGTGGCTGTATAGGGGAGTCAGTGGGTGTCTGAGTGGCTGTGTGAGTGAAAGGGTTCATGAAGGAAGGCATGGGTGAATGACTGGGTGTGTGACTGGGTGTATGGATGATTGCA
This sequence comes from Calotriton arnoldi, assembly GCA_963921515.1. Taxonomy (NCBI): domain Eukaryota; kingdom Metazoa; phylum Chordata; class Amphibia; order Caudata; family Salamandridae; genus Calotriton; species Calotriton arnoldi. The sequence goes on along the minus strand of CAWUFW010009247.1, from coordinate 12,164 downwards.
TGAGTGGATGACTGGTTGAGTGGATGAATGAGTGGTTCTGTCAGTGACTGTATAGGTGAATGAGTGCATGTCTTAGTATCTGTATGAGTAAGGTAGTGGGTGTCTGACTATCTTTATTGGTGACTGAGTTGGTGTGTGAGTGGCTGCATGCATGTCTGAGAGGGTATATTAATAACTGTATGTTTGAGTGAGTGGCTGTATGACTGGCTATATGAGTGAGTGTGAGGGTGCATGAGTACCTGTATGGGTGAGTGAGTGGGTGTTAAGTGGCTGTATGAGTGAGTGACTGGGTGTGTGAGTGGTTGTATGAGTGAGTGACAGGGTGCATGAGTGGGTGTCTGGGTGAGTGAATGGGTGCATGAGTGGCTATATAGATGACTGAGAGGGTGCATGACTGCATGCATGGGTGAGTGAGTGAGTGTGTGAGTCACTCAATGAGTGGCTGTGTGAGTGGCTGTATGGGTGTCAGTGGCTATGTGACTGGCTATATGGATGAGTTAGGGGGTGCATGTGTGACTGTAGGGATGAGTGATTGGGTATTGCGTGGCTGTATGGGTGAGAGAGTGGCTGTTTAATGGGCTATATGGGTGAGTGAGAGGCTGTATGGCTAAGTGAGTGGATGTGTGAGTAGATGTATGGGTGAGTTAGAGCAGTTGCCAGAGCTCAAGAAAGCAACAATCGATTCCATAAGTGTTTTCTAGCACCCCCTCCTGGTAAAAGAAACTGGTGGGAAAGGATATCAAGTGCTCTTTATACATAAAGAGCTTCTTCGCAAGTACGTTAAAGAAATATTTCTGAGGTACTAGATGTATCTTGATACATCTACACACATATTACACTAAACCCTGCTGTAAAAGAAAAAGAATAGAAATAGAACTTAGTATTTGATTTACAAAATTTAAGAAACATAAGAGTACACGTTGTTCATGCTGTAACAATATATCACAATATAGTAAAACGTTTCATTTTCCCTTTTTGTTGATCTCAGCTTTCAAACACGATGTACTATATGAAGCTTTATCATTGAACAGTGGGAAAAAACAATCGTATGGATTGTAGAAAAAACATTACAGCACAGTACGCCACTGTAAATAAGTGACACTATGCATTGCACTCATTACAATTTGTTAAACAGTTGTTTAACCTACACTTACTACACTAATGTAAATAAATGTACCTTAAAAATGTTCCCTTTATTATTATACTTGGTACACAACTACTAATAAATTTACACCACACTGGAATTTTGGAGATCTTTTTGAAAACATCACCCCGAGGAGGCCGAATGACGTTTAAAACTCTGATGAGACTCGTAGACAAAATACAGTGCATTACTTTTGTTCTCAGAAATAGTACTTAGAAGATTGGTTGAAGAAACAAAAGGTGACAACTTCATAGTTTGAAAGGTGCTTTAGGTGTCAATTGAAGGTTGCTGTGATTCCATTGGTTCCATCCTGTTGCAGTCTTTTATTAGAGAGTGTAGTATCCACATGCTATATTAACTCCTTTGGTGGAAGACAAATGGACTGTTGAATTTTGGAGAAAGTTTGTAAGACATCTCCCCTAATAGGCCGAATGATGTCTAAAACATTGACAATCCATGTACAAGAAACATCGTATATTACTTTTCCCCAATAATACTCCTTAGAACTTTGGTTGAAGAAACAAGAGGTAAGAATTTCATTTCGTAGTTTTGGTTTGAATTTAAAGTTGATGTGATTGCAATCTGCCCATCCACTTTCACTCTTTAAATGGACAGTATAGTGTCCAGAAGTTATGTTAACTCCTTTGTGAAAGATAATAGCTATAGTACTATAAGTTCTTCCACAAACTGATATTTGTCCAGCTTTGAAGTTTGTAATTTTGGTTTCCAGTTTAGATCCATCTGCTGTGCATCGTTGTAACATTAATCTAAGGTATTTCCCAGTACTTTGTAGATCCGGGTTGCTACTCACTTTCAGCTTTTCTTGCGCCGTGATACCCCTTGGGATGACTGTTGCTCTTAATAAATACAAATACAAATGCCACGTAGACATAACATCTTATCTAAAATTTGGGCAGGACATATTTTGGTTTGCATTTTTAATCAATCTGTCAAAAGGCACAGTTATGCAATCTAGGAGTGTTAAGTAAAGAAATGTATCCAAATTTATTTGAGTTGTGAATGTAAATGAGCAATCTTCACAGTCATGGTTCCATTTGTAACTCAGTCGAAATAGGTAATCAATAACTACTTCTTCTTAAACTCCAAGCATGACCATTATAAATTCTTGTGTGTCTTGTTGACTGTTAAGAGTAAATATTAGTGATCTGCCACATATAGCTAAAAGATGCCTGAAGCAGAATGTATTACAGATCTGTCGCTGAGTAAACTTTGGAGCAAATGATACAGTGCACAACACAATCTCTGACCTGGTTTTTATTCAATTTGATTTATAAGATGTGGTGAATGAAACAGTACATTGAGAACAACATTTGCATAGCAGTTGACACCTGAACTGTTTTCTAACTGGTATCCTACAATTTCTCCCTCATTTTCCAGTTTTTTCTTCTTGATGCCTTCTAGTTTGTGCTGGTTTGCTTTCTTTTCTTGAATAACAGTTGACTGTTTTGTAAGCTTTCATTTTTGACAGGTTACCTGTTTCTCATAAATAGGGTACTGACCTAAATGAGGAGCATATAGACTTCTTAATCGATTGTACTCTCTTGCATGGCTTGCATCAGCATTGACTTTCCTATAATCAAATTCAACTAAAAACAAACCGATCAATGATCTATCTCAAGATAATGCTACATAGGACATACCTTCTTTAAATCTTGTACTTCCAATATGAATAAAAGCTGCATCTACACTTAAACCTTGGAATTTATGGATACTTATAGCATATGCTAGAGACACTGGAAACTGTTGCTGCCGCACATATAAGTCCTTCACTATCAAAAAACGTACAATACATCGGCCAATCTGTCTCACACCATGAATCCAATCAAATTGTATGGCTAAGTACTCAACCTCATCCTTATCTCAAAAATTATTGAAATCAATATCTTTGCCCATAGCACCATTTACTAACCCTTCTCCCACATAATTATGCAGCAAAACTACTTAACACATTTTGAACACGTGTAAACACTTTTCTAATCCAGCAGTCCTCAACACAGATTTCTCCACAGAATCCAATTTTGCTTGTAGTTTCTCAGTTAGTAGTATTGTTACTCTCTGGTATTCCATTTTACCAATAGCTGTTATTTCAAAAATATCTTCTTTCCCCAGCTTCAGTATTTGTTCATTGAAGTTGGAGCATTCTTGAAGTGAAGGCATTAAACACAGTATGGATTTATGTTTTTCAATTAAATCATACATTAGTTGTGCTGCTGTGTTGTCAGATGAAGTCGACTTTCCAAAAGCACATTTTTCCTCCTTTGTTAGGACTCCTACTCTATTGTCCTTCAGGCTATCTCCATATACCACATTGGATGCTTGACGCATAATCTTCTCTAGTTCCTTGTATTCAAAATTTAACCAAATATTTACAATGCCAATACTTCCCAAATAATTTCTTGTTTCATTATGGAGAAGTGTCTTGAAAATAGGCTGTCCTTTCATGGGGGTAAGTTGCAGTAAGTCACCAAAGACAATTAAATGCTTTCCTCTAAACAGCATGTCATACTCTGTTTTTAAAATCTGCTGCATTCTTAAGTGTACAAATGCAAGCATTAAGTTTGAAACCATGCTCACCTCATAGATGATTAAAAGCTTCAGTTTCTTCAATACTCTTGACACCTCATAACAAGCTTCCCCAGATAACGTCTGGTATTTAAGGTTATTGTCATGTACAACAGCTAGCATAAGTAGTCAATGTAAATTAATTGCTTTAATGTTGTTGTGCAGCTAATCCAGTTGGTGCTGTTACTACACATGATAAATTTGATTCTGTTGTCCTCTGTAGGTGGGCAGTGTGAACTTTAATTAGAAAGCTTTTCCCAGTGCCAGCTTGACCACTAATGTACAGTAGAATTGGTTTAAATGAAGGGCATTCACATGCTTTCTTCTCATACAGAAATCCATGCTCTATTTTATTTTTTACTTCAATATAAATTTCTTTTTGTTTGTCATTCAGTTTTGCTGCGAAGTGTTCAAAATCAGCACTTTCTTTTGCTTGTTGCATTGCAGTCTCCACCTCACTCATAGCTATGGCTGCTTCATTTTGAATAACTGGTTGTCCAAGTGAATCTTGACTCAGTGGTCCAGAAGTTTGGCTGCTTTGTGAACTCTCCTTTGCTATCTCAGCAGCAATAGTTTCTTCCTGTTAAATCTCATCTCGCAACATTTGCAAGTAGTTTGAAAAGAATGAACACTGAATATTGTCTTTTGCAGCATTGAAAGAGTTTTCATAGCAGCCATAGTCTCCTAGTAGTTCTGCTTCAGCCTGCCAAGGCTTGAACAGTTGCCAAATAGAAAAACCCTCTTCTGTCTGCAGTTTGGAAACTCAGTTTTCGTTGGTTAATTGAGTTTCCTTTGCTATGTCTCACCAAACAACTGTCACACCCAACTACTGCATATTTCCTTTCTTCTATGTTTTCCGTTACATTACTTTTATATCTATAGTGTTGAAGTACTTCATAAATGCACATGTTCTCTAGGTGTTGACTACTTCTTGGATGGTACGTATCCACCATATTTGACTTCACAATATCTCTACTTTCCGGAACAAACTCTGCTAGATTTGAATTTCTGGGAGAGACTTCAACACTCTATTTTGCGTATTTGCAAGGCCTAGACCCGTGGTACTCATGGTACAGCTCGCGGGCCGCCAGCAGCCCGCCAGGCCCTCCTTGGCGGCCCGCAGACCTTGCTGGTAATTTCCAGATATTACCAGCAGATTAGAAGAGTCAGTAAACACTAAAGAGGGTCGCTAGCGCATGCGCTCAGATTCAATACGCATTCACTACGTATGATCCAGCGACCCTCTTCAGTGTTTACTGGCTGCCTCTGTGACGTCACAAATGGCTCAGCTGTTGTGCTTTCACAGCTGACTTTTAAGGGGCCATTTGGAACACTTCCTGCTTCGAAAATGACGTCTTTGACTTCAGCTTGCTTCGCCCTCAGCTTGCTTCGCCTGATGACTTGAAGCACTTCCCAGGCACAGCTTGGTTCTTTTCGCCAGCAGCTTGGTTCTTTTTGTCGGCAGCTTTGGTGGTCTTCGCCCACAGCTTGGTGCTTTTCTACCGTGCTCTTCTGCATTTAAGGTAGGTGACCAGCCACTTTGCTGGATTCTTGTGGCCTTTTCAATTTGAATTGCATTCGGGTTTCACTGTTCTCCCTCCTCACAGGGGGTTCTGCACACAGCCTCCCTTCAGTCTGACGCAGTGGGCTTTGGGACATGGGCACTGAATGTTAAATCTTTAGTTCAGTATATTGCCAAAGCTATGCTTATTGCAATTCATTCTTATCACATCTTGAGTATGTAACCATGCTCACTTCTAAAAAGAATGAAGCTGCTTTCTATGTCCCTTGTGAAGGATATGAGTGGGAGCGACTGAATTAAGTATTTTTGATACTAAAATTAAAATTAAATAAAGATGATATGATATGAAAATAGTAGATACTTTCTTTAGTTCTCTTGTGATTGGCGTGAATGAAAATACCTGATTATTGGATTAGATACATCAAGTTTGAACTCACATTTCTGGTCCATAAAATCAGTAAAGGTTAATGGTGAAGGAAGGATCCCTGAATGGAAGTTAGTTTTTGAAATTATTGGTGGTGTGGACAGTGAGATCTGACAATTTGTTTTTACTCTATCCCCGCCCGTACTGACTCCTCCCTCCCATTGACCCTGCCCCCACCGGTTCGGCCCTCGGTCACAAACCACACTGTAAATTTGGCCCCCGAGAGAAAGTTTGTGAGTACCCATGGCCTAGACTTACCCAAATAATTCCGCTTGACTTCGAGAACAAATTAGCTGAGCTCAACCGATCCGAACACTCTTAAGATCCTATCTCTATGTGGGAAAACATTTTCAAGCTGAAGCTATACAATTTCTTGGTAAGACTCTTTGCTGCAGAAATCTCCTCCCACACCTCCTTCATCTCTGACTTCTCTGATTTTTTAATATATGAAGTGACGTAACAAGCAACAGCAATGGAGTTGTCTGCAACAAACTGTATTTCCATGTTTATATTCCACATTTTTAGAATGACAGTATTGTAGTTGTTAATATATTTCGAGGATTCTATTCTTCTCTGGTTGTAAGTGCTTTTCCCGTTAGTGTATGTCTTATTGCAGACAAAAAGCTGTTTACTCTTCCTCGTGAAATGATAGGTCATGGGAATCCAAAATGACATCAAGTATAAAATGCACCTTTGCATCTGTATTTTCGATGGCAGTATTTCCCACATCTAGGAGTTTGAAAGCGCTGAGCTTGTTGGCTCAAGCTCTTTTCATCACCGTCTTTTGGGATGGCACATGTCACATGCTGTTCAATGAAAGATAAGACAGACTCGTCACTGTCTGTTCCAAATTTCGGTGTATCCTTTATCGATAACAGCATGTGAATATGAGGAGCATCTCTTGCTTGGTACTCTTTTAGACCAAAAGAAATCAGTTACTTCACCAAGAGGAGGTTTTGTTTTGGATCACTGACATAACATCGACACTCATAATAGCGACCTACAAAATTATCGACACCGAAATATCGATAACATAAATATCGATATACTATACTTATTTAAAAAATACACAAATATCGACACAAAAATAATGTCAAACGATAACATCGATATCACTAATATCAATGGAAAAAATATTGTCATAACTAATATTGAAAACATTAAATAAACATACAAAATGACACAAATATCGATAACAAAAATATAGACCACACAATTATCACCAAAAACAAAATATCGACACCATAAATATTTTTAATAGCACAATATACATAATAAAAAAAACAATATCACAAACACACATAACATTAAATAAATAAAATTAAAGTTAAATAAATTATAATTCCCAAAAATACCTTTAACATAATTAAATTCACCAAATGAATTACTCCTTACAAACACAATATATAAAATAAATAATTTTTATTATACATTCAATGCAATATAAATTACAAATCATATACTCATACTTTTAAATAAAGTAAGAATAAAAAAAGTTTAACTGAACATTAATTAGTGTTTCCCATATAAGGAAAAAACTGCCAAATTAATTGAAAACATTAGTAACAACCAATAAAAAACACCTACAACTTAAATAACCCAATAAGATTGAAAGCACAATTAAACAAACACTATGGGGCTGATTCCGATCTCGGCCGGTAGGGCTCCGAATCGGATTCGGCTTTACCGGATCCGATTCGGAGCCCTATTTCCCGACCGATCCGTACGCGCGTCCGGACGAGCGAGTACGATGCGAAATCGCCGACCGACTCGTCCGGGCGTCCCGACCGCTCCGACCGACTCGATCCCGGCTCTAACCGCACCGACCGACTCGCACGGACTCGACGCGCACCGCGCAATGGAGACGTTTCCCGGCCGGGTGAGTACGATGCGCGCCGCGAGCAGTCCGACTGAGCCGCACAATCCGGCTCAAAAGAGCTGTCGGAGCCGTACTTTGGGGGTCCGTGTCAGACCACCTGAACGCGTAGCCGTGCGAGTCGCACATAGGGGGGACCCATGGGTCCCCCCTACCTGTGCGTGTACGGGGCAAATCGCTTCGCCGCGTACACGCTGTAGGGGGCGCCCTTGTCCGCATCGCACCCATTGAGTCAATGGGAGCCCGCGTACGCGTTGTACGACCGGCTCCCATTGACTTCAATGGGAGTCCGACCGAATCGAGTCCGATGGCATACGTGCGCATCGTACTCGTTCGGTCGGGCTGCACGGGTCCGATTCGGTCGGATATCTCTCCGGGTCCGGCTCGGTCGGAGAGATTTCCGACCCGAATCGGAATCGGCCCCTATATAAACTAAAGAAAATTTAACATTATTTTATGCTCCAAGAACAAAACGAAGAATAAGGGGAATCTCTGCCGGATGGCTTCTGCAACATTGGACTTCCTCATTGAAAGCTCTGATTTCAACTTCACAAAGTAAGTAAAATATCTATTTAATGTTACAACTGTATAAAATAATCGTAAAGCACTTTTTTTTACAATAATTAAATGATTAATGGATATTTTTGTAAATTATATCTCCTCTACAGAAACTCCAAAAGACACTCAACTAACTACAAACATCATCGAAAAACCACCTTGCCAAAAAAGTAAGTATAAATCTAAATTAAACTTTTAAAACAACTAAAAATCCCAACCCAAAATGCCCACTATCCACACAAACCCCAAAATACAGAAAATGCTGTTAAACACATTTATTAAAATTATCATTTTTTCTGCAGGAAATAAAAAGAAACACTAAAGCCAAGCACCAACAGAAACACCCCAGCATCAAAAAAAGTTCAACATATTCAAGCATGTAAGTATAATTATGTATATAAAAATCTGTATTACAATAAAAACAATTACAATACATTTAATATTTTTTTATATACATTTCGCATAGCATTTGAAACATCAGAATGACTGAAGGTGCAAAATTCATAACTTCCCAGAAATAATTTTTTTATTATGCTATATGGGATATGTCTACACCCAAGAAAAACAGACAGGCGACAAAATTAATTGGAAATGCAGCAAATATTATTCAAATTCATGTTATGGGAGGGCTACAACAAAAGAAACTACTGTATTAAATGTTAAGGAACATAACCACCCCCTAACATAGCTAAAATAGAAGTGAGAGATGCTTTAGACACTCTGAAAGAAGCTAGCACTAGCTCTCAAAAACCTACTACTCAAATACTAAAAGACGTACTCCCCAGAGTTCCAGAACATGTAACTGGCCAATTACTCTCTGTATCAACATTAAAAAGGCTAATAGCTAGAACAAAAAAATCAACTGCTATCACCCCACCTACCCCCAAAACTTTCAGTGAAATTCAAATATCACCTGAACTCACTGTAACTCATAATGAAGAGCAATTTCTACTTTATGACAATAAATCTAACAACAAAAGGATTATAATAAATGCAACTCCTACAGACTTACTTAAAATACAGAATTGTGAGACATGGATGATGGACGGAACATTTAAAATATGTCCCAAACCATTTTACGAATCATACACAATTCATGGACTGTATCACAATACTAACATCCCCTTTATATATGCCCTGTTACCAAACAAACAAACCACTACCTATGTAGAACTCTTAACAAAAGTAAAGCAAGAAACTAATAATTACTATCCCCACAAAATTATCATAGACTTTGAACAGTAATGATACAAGCCATCCTGAAAAACTACCCTCACACAGCAATACAAGGTTGCTATTACCACTTTAATCAATGCATATGGAGACACCTTCAAAAATCTACACTTAGGGGCCCATTAGGATGGCGGGCGGATCGCCCCCACCGGGCTGGTGGTAGCCACCGCCGGCCCGGCGGGGGCGATCCACCCACCATCCATGCCTGAATGACCCCCGCCATATTAGGATGGCTGGGGGGTCTGCGGCGGACGGGAAGACCGTCTGACCCTTTTCCACCGGTCGACCGGGCGGAAAACGGGCGCAATATGGTGGCGGTGTCTGCAAGACACTGCCATCCATATTGCGATGCAGCCGGTGATCAGCCTTTCCATGGCGGCGTTGACGCCATGGAAAGGCATACGGTCTTTGCTGTTGGGGGCCCGTTGCGGGCCCCCGGAGTGTTGGGGGGTGCACATGGGGGGTACCTGTGGTACCCCCCTACATTGGCGTGGACAAGGTGGCAGGCACCGCGGGGTGCCTGTCACCTTGTGCATGCCAATGCACAACGTGCATCCACAGCATTGTGGCGGGATGTGCTGTGCGCACCGCCTGCCACAATGTTGTGGATGGGGGATGCCACCACCACCGTGGCGGTGGCATCCTAATGCCCACAGCGGGACCGCCGCACCTCTGGCGGACGGTCCCATTCACCGTTACGGTGGTGGGCGGACTTTGTCCGCCCGCCATCGTAATAGGCCCCTTAGCGTAGAATATGCAACTAATAGCAGTTTTGCATCTGAAATTAATAAGCTAATTGCACTTGAATACGTCCCAATAACTGATGTAGCAGAACACTACAATCTATTGATAGAAAGCCCCTACTACCAAACAAATTAACATAAACTAAGTCCCCTACTCTACTATTTCGAGGATACCTGGGTAGGAAGGCTACACACATCTGGACACAGGAGACAGCCCAAATACCACATTCCATGGTGGAATGTATATGACAGTACCCTAAACAAAGAAGCAAAAACTAATAACGCTGTGGAAGGATGGCATAATGCTTTCCAAGCCACAACAGGCCGAACCCAACCAACCCTACATAAATCACTACAATCAATCCAAAAAGAACAAAGCTAGCAACAACTAAGGGGTCGATTCCGATCTCGGCCGGAAGCGCACCTAACAGTATTTGTCCAGAAAAAAACCAAGCCGAACGCGTGTTTCCCGATCAATTCGAACAGTCGTCCGAACGAGCAAGTACGATGCGCATAACTGCTCAGATCCCGACCCAGCCGTACGTACCCATTCCAGCTCCTGTTCCCCGCCCGAGCCAGATCCGTAAACGCCGATTTGAGTCGCACGGAAGTAAATATACAGCACCTTCCGGCCGGACTAGTACGATGCGCCTTCCGTACGCGCCGAACCCGTCGCTACGTCCGGCACGTCAGAGCATCCGGGAGAGCTGCACATAAGCTCCGATTCATGCCACAAGACGATCCACGGCTACGAGACGAACAAGCCAGCGACGAGTACGAGTCGAAGCCACGAGAAACCCGAACGAGACAACCCAACCATGAATCCCATCGCGCAGGTCCTACCAATACTCTACATCTATTACCGGAACCGGTACGGACGCGTACGGCGCAGACGGTAAGTCAAAAACCCACAACACAAACAAACGACACGTACCCGACATATGTCACACACACATAGGGATGCAGAAATGATGTACACCAGCAACAGCAGAACCATACGGGCGGGATGGCTATCACCAATGCCATACACACCCATAGGGGCCTGATGGCTACCACTACCACCACCCCTACTCAGGGGGGCCTGGATGCCTACCACTACCACCACCGCTACTCATGTGGGCCTGGATGCCTGTCACTACTACCATCCCCACTCATAGGGGGATGGATGCCTACCACTAACACCACCCCTACTCATGGGGGCCTGGATGCCTGTCACTACTACCATCCCCACTCATAGGGGGATGGATGCCTGTCCCTACTACCATCCCCACTCATAGGGAGATGGATGCCTACCACTAACACCACCCCTACTCATGGGGGCCAGGATGCCTGTCACTACTACCATCCCCACTCATAGGGGGATGGATGCCTGTCACTACTACCATCCCCACTCATAGGGGGATGGATGCCTACCACTAACACCACCCCTACTCATGGGGGCCTGGATGCCTGCCACTACTACCATCCCCACTCATAGGGGATGGATGCCTGTCACTACTACCATCCCCACTCATAGGGGGATGGATGCCTACCACTAACACCACCCCTACTCATGGGGGCCTGGATGCCTGTCACTACTACCATCCCCACTCATAGGGGGATGGATGCCTGTCACTACTACCATCCCCACTCATAGGGGGATGGATGCCTACCACTAACACCACCCCTACTCATGGGGGCCTGGATGCCTGTCACTACTACCATCCCCACTCATAGGGGGATGGATGCCTGTCACTACTACCATCCCCACTCATAGGGGGATGGATGCCTACCACTAACACCACCCCTACTCATGGGGGCCTGGATGCCTGTCACTACTACCATCCCCACTCATAGGGGGATGGATGCCTACCACTAACACCACCCCTACTCATGGGGGCCTGGATGCCTACCACTACCACCACCCCTACTCATGGGGGCCTGGATGCCTGTCACTACTACCATCCCCACTCAAAGGGGGATGGATGCCTACCACTACCACCACCCCTACTCATGGGGGCCTGGATGCCTGTCACTACTACCATCCCCACTCATAGGACGGGTAATGCATGACACAACCAGCATACTCCAACATAAGGAAT